>JARQOD010000002.1:409042558-409272945 GCA_033576555.1 Oophaga sylvatica
TTTATCCTCCCTTAGGGACAACCTCCGGATGACCTCAGACCAGGCTTGTCTGGGTACCTCTGATGAAACTGGCGGAGCAAGCGAGGAGCATTAATGTTATTGGCTGGTTCCCATGAGTTGTCCTCCACTGGGTAGCCCTGCCATTTAATCAAATATTGTAACTGATTTCTGTACAACCTGGAATCTAGAATCCTTTCCACCACAAATTCTTCCTGACCATCGACCAGCACTGGGTCAGGGCAAGGAGAAGAACGTCCAGGAAACGTATTGGGTGTTGCTCTTAATAAATAGACAGATAGGTTGGGAGTAGTGACTATTTGTAATTGCAGCCCTTTTGAGGGCTAGGTTACATTAGTTCCTATCACTTTTTGCCAGCTCCACCAGCGTTCAAATAACTACGAATTTTTAGCTGCATCTTGCCTGTAGAATAATTGTGGGCATAGTAGCAGTGTGTGGTACTCATTCTATTAGGCCATCTATACCAAGCTCCACCACCTGTGTATCTAATAAAATTGTTTTACTGCTTCTAACCCAGCCAATCCTTTTGGGCTAGTACCACAATTTGGCCACTCAGCTCTGCTCGGTTTCCATCCATCATTTTTTGTGCAAACAACTCCAGAGTTGTCAATTAGGAGGGTAGGGGAGAGGAATTAACCAGGGCGCATGGTAGCCGCCAAACTAGTGAGGAAGGTGCAGGAGGCTAGGAAGAAGTGGAGGACGAACTGGCGATGGGCATGGAAGACTCATCAGATCAGGGAGACCTTGATCACATTTCTGTTGTGCGTGGTTGGGGGAGAGGGCAGAGGAAGGAAACATGATTCTTACCTCGCCACCAACACAACAGGGACTTGGTGCTCCTGGATGCGCAAGACACATGAGTGCCTTCTTGCTGCACTACCTGCAACATTACCCTCGAATTGTCAGAATTCGAAATAATCCTGACTACTGGGTAGCCACACTCTTAGATCCCCAGTACAAAAGTAAATTTGCCAAACTAATTCCTGCCATAGAAAGGGATTCACGCATGCAGGAGTATCAGTAGAGACTGTTGCAGAATCTTACATGTGCTTTTCCACAAAACACCAGTGGTGCACGTAGTGAATTTCACAGTTCTAACTTGCCAACCGTGGGACTGTCAAGTCTTCAGCACTCAAACCGTAACAGAAACACAGTATCTGCTGGTGTTAGCAGAAATTTTGTGGAATCCTTTCACCACTTTTTTAGCCCATCCTTTGCAAGGCCACAGGAGACAAGAAGTCAGACACATAGTCAACGCCTAGAGACGATGGTACAGGAGTATCTCCAACTGAACATGGAAGCCATGACTGTGTCACTGGACCCTTGCTCTTTTTGGCCTTCCAATCTGGATAAATGGCCGGAGCTCGCCACTCACGCCTTGGAGAGCTTGTCATGCCCCGCAGCCAGCGTTCTCTCTGAACTGGTGTTCAGCGCTGCTGGTGGTGTGCTAACAAATAAGCTCACGCAGCTGTCCACTGACAATGTAGACAGACTCACATTCATAAAGATGAACTAATCATGGATCCGCAAGGACTTTTCTACCGCTGTGTCATCCTGGGGAGAGTAAAAGCTTGAGGATTTGTTAAAATCACCTCACCAAACGTTTTAAGCAACTCTGGGGCAATTGATGCTACTTAAGTGGTGTCTGTGCCCCAAATTTTTGGAAAAAATGGAGACTCTTTTTGGAGTCCCCTTGCTGTGCTTTTACGTGATGTTGGCATCGTCAGTTACAGGTGGATTGGGTCTCCCCCCCCCCCCTTTTAACCGTAAGAAACTACATACACTATGGTTGAGTGTCAAGAGCTGTTTACTCATACTATAGCCTTGGAATCAGAGGTCTGCTCCAAAGCTTCAGTGTCTGCTAGTCAGCGGAGTAGCCACCGGCTGTAGATCTAATTGCAATTTTTTTTTGCAAATTCCTTTTTTTTTTTTGTGGTGAAAAAGTACAAGAAAATACAATATACATAGTAAAAGGGGTAGTATAACTATAAATGTATGCATAACGACAGTACATTGGGGGGTACAGGGAGGGTTTTCCATCAATATCCAGATCAAGCATGTATTTTTCTTTTCCAATAATTTTATTCAAATTTTCAAGGACGGGAAGGGAAAAAATAGGGAATAAGGAAGGGAAAGAGGAAAGGGAAAGAGGGAGATAGAAGGAAAGGGAAAGGAAAAAGCAGTGAAGGAGGAAAAATTATGAAACTGTAACTATAGTACATTAGTGACAAAGTTTATAACATAAAATGAACTAATAAGAAAAAAAAACGACAAGTACATTTCATATATTAGGGAAACAATTCCATCCATTTAGACCATTTTTTGAAGAATTTATCGCAGTGGTTATTAACCAATGCTAGTTTATATTCAAACGATTTATGAAGTGTGATTTTATCAACAATGTCTTGAAAAGAGGGTGACTGATTTTTTCCAGTAGAGAGCAATGCTGTTTTTGGTTACCAGTAGAGTTGAGCGATACTTTCCGATATCCAAAAGTATCGGAATCGGAATGGTATCGCCGATACCATTAAAATATCGGCGATACCCGATACCGATACCGGAAGTCCCATGTAAGTCTATGGGAACAAAATATCGTAACTAAAAAAAACCATTCTTTCCTTGTAAACACTAAATATACATACATAGAATACATATATATATATATATATACATGTCATTGTGACATATATATATACATATATGTATAGTTTATACACTTCTACATAGTAAAATATCCTCTGATTCAATTGCCGGGTAAAGCCGGCTTCTGTGAAAAGACAGAAGCACCCGACATGAAATGACACTTGGTGTACATAGGGTTAACCATGTCTTTTCATGTCGTTTGCTATCTGATTTTCACAAACAATTACATCAGTCTATGTGTGCAAAATTTCACACCTGTAGGGGTTAATTAAAGGTGTAAATTCATTGTAAAAAAACGGACTTTTTTGCTACGAATTTACACCTTTAATTAACCCCTACAGGTGTGAAATTTTGCACACTTACACTCATGTAATTGTTTGTGCAAATCAGATATCAAAGTACATGAAAAGACATGGTTAACTCTATGTAAACCAAGTGTCATTTCATGTCGGGTTCTGCATTTTCACAAAAGCCGGCAATTGAATTAGCGGCTATTATACTATGTAGAAGTGTATGAACTTATAAATATATATATATATGTGTCACAAACTCAATGACATGTATATATATATATATATGAGGTGTAAAATTGCTGAAAAAAAATGCGTGGGCTCCCGCCCTATTTTCGCAACCAGACAGACAAAGCCAGTGACTGGGGGCAGATAATAATAGCCCAGAGAGGGACCATTATTTTTGGCCCCCCCCGGCTACTAACATCTGCCCCCAGACACCCCAGAAAGGGCAAATCTCTAATTAGATTTGCCCTTTCTGGCACTTTGCCCGTCTATTCCCATTGCCCTGTAGCGGTGGCGAATGGGTTAATAAGGGGTTAAAATGACCTTGCAATTGAAAGGTCACTTTAAACCAGGTTAATAATTGAGAGCTGTCAATTAGACAACTATCAATTATTAATCCTATTGTATGAAAGAAAAATCAAACACACACACTTTAATAAAAAGAAGTTTAATGAAATAATCACACAGTTTTTGACCATATTTTATTTACCTGCTAAAACCATTTCCTGTAATAAAAATAAAATAATAAAGCAAAATTATTCTTACCAATCCGATGCACAGTCAGGTCCCACGGTGTAATCCTTCAGAAAGGGTTAATGTTTACTGCAGGGACCGCAGCTAATGCTGCAGCCTCACAGTAAACCCCCAAATGAATGAGCTCCTCTCCTGGCTGACAGGAGAGGAAGTGGAAAGCTTAATTGATTGCTTTCCACTTTCACTTCAGGTCAGCCAGGGACACCATCAGTGACGTCAGAGGGAACTGATTAACAAAAATAGGGGTTCCCTTCGAAAAAAAAATGGCGTGGGGTCCCCCCTATTTTTGTTAACCAGCCAGATGAAGCAGACCGCTGAGGCCTGGATTTTCAGGCTGTTAAGGAGCCAAGATCCATGGACCTTGCCAGCCTGATAATACCAGGCCACAGCAGTCTGCATATCTTGGCTGATTAACAAAAATAGGGGATCCCCTCGAAAAAAATTAGCGTGGGGTCCCCCTTTTTTTGTTAACCAGCCAGATGAAGCAGACCGCTGAGGCCTGGTTTTTCAGGCTGGTAAGGATCCAATATCCATGGACCTTGCAAGCCTGATAATACCAGGCCACAGCAGTCTGCTTAGCTTGGCTGGTTAACAAAAATAGGGGATCCCCTCGAAAAAAAAACGGCGTGGGGATCCCCCCTATTTTTGTTAACCAGCCAAGTAAAATGCAGACTGCTGCGGCCTGGTATTAAAAGACTGTCAAGGCCCATGGATTTTGGCCCTCAACAGCCTGATAATACCAGCTACAGCAGCCCCACATTTGGCGCATCAAAAGATGTGCCAATTGTGGCACTTTACCCGGCTCTTCCCACTTGCCCTGTAGCGGTGGCAAGCTGGGTAATAAGGGGTTAATGTCACCGTTGATTGCACGGTGACAATAAGCCCGGTTAATAATGGATAGGCGTCAATAAGACACCGATCCATTATTAATCCCAAAGTTTTTAAATGTTTAAAAAAAAGACACAGCAAGAAAAAAGTCTTTTAATGAAATAAAAGAGACAACAGTTTTCATTTTTTTTATTACTCTCTCATTCCTGCGACGCCATCGATCTCCTGTAAAAAAAAAAAAAAAACAAACCAACAGTATATCACCTGTCCGACGCAGTCCATAGTAACGACTGTCCCACAACGATCCAGCTCTGCTACATCGGAATGACAGGCAGAGCCTGACATCCCGGCGCAGCACAGCTGCTTACCAGCTTCCCCGGCGGTGACGTCATCGGACTGCTTTACGGCCGCGATTACCCAGCAGTCACTGCAGTTATCGCGAGAAACTGCATGTGACCACCGGGGAGAAGAGGATGACGGCCATTAAGCAGTCCGGGATGTGACCGCCGGAGATCTTCTGCCGGGTAAGTGCCGCTGACTCCTGACAGACCCGACCGACGGACACTGACAGTGACAGTGACATTACGATTCCGGTATCCGATCTGACAAAATATCGGTACTCGGAATCGGAATTCCGATACAGCCAATATCGGCCGATACCCGATATTTGCAGTATCGGAATGCTCAACCCTAGTTACCAGTAGGATGTGGACTATTAATAATCTCAAATGTGGGTCAATTTTTTAAGTATTTAGTGTGAGAAGGGCCAATTGAGGTGTTAGTAGAAATTGTTTAAAAGAGATGGCATTAATAAGACCCGAAACTTTCTTCCAGAGGGGACGGATTTTCGGGCATTGCCAGAAAATGTGTAGGAGATTACCATAACAACCACAGTTTCTCCAGCAATTAGGTGAATGAATTTTGTTAATTTTAGATAATCTAGCAGGAGTAAAATACCACCTTGTGAGGAGTTTGTGGTATGATTCTTGAAGGGCCATAGAGAGAGAAGATGCATAGGAAAGCGTACATTCATATTCCCATTCAGAGTGGTCAAACGTTAAATGAAGTTCTGACTCTCATTTAACCATGTTTTATGTTTTGACCAACTGCGTGCTCTGGTTAAACCATTGGTAAACGTAGTTAAGACTCCAAAAAATTTTATGATCTAAGTTGCAAAGTAAATTTAAAACCGGTTCAGAAATCCGAGGGCGCACTTGCAGGAAGACATTAATTTGTTCCTTGAGAATAATGTAGTGAAAAAATGATAGGGAGGATGAATGGAAATGTTCTTTAATAAAAGAATAAGGATAGATTTTAGAACCATCGTAGATATCTCCCAGTTTCTTAATACCCAATTTGAGCCAGAGAGGGTCCAAGACCAATCCCCTAGATTCATGGATAATAGATAATGGAATATTCTTGAGGATATGGATTTTATCACAACTCTTTTTTGGTTTAGCAAGCCATTTCCAGGCCTCAATGGAGGGCTGGAGAATGGGGTGGGAACTGTAAGGAATTTGCTTGTTTAAGAGAAAACCTAATGATAACAAATAGGGAGGTTTGTTGTTGTTCTAAATCGTACCAGACTGGAGGGTCTTTATGAGGCCACCAAAAACAGCTGTGTTTGATCAGATTAGCAGAGTAATATGCCGAAATGTTCGGTAGTCCAGCTCCACCATAAATTTTTTGATTATGAAGAACATTTTGAGCCACTCTAGCTTTCTTCCTACCCCAAATAAAATGATTAAGTGAGCTTTGCAGACTGGTAAGGAATGAGGAGGAGATTTTCAAGCATGTATTTTTCAATATGAAAGATAGAGAGAGAGGGAGCGGACCACGGCAGACCATCAATCAATAGAGTGCAATTATGATCATTGTTGTGCCAACATCACGGATAACTTTATTTGGGGCCTCTATGGTAGGCGTCCGAGTTTTTTAAATCAATACAATTCCTCCAAATCACACAGTATCTATCAACATCAGCCGGTGAGATGGCAATCATATGCTCCATCCTATTAAGGAGGGAGATCTGCGCAAAACATTCCTCCACAGTGGGTGGGTCTCTGCTTTTCCAGAGTCGTGGAATGACGTTCTTAGCCACCTGTATTAGGTAGCCTTATTGATGAGCTTTTATAACTACGTTTACTTATTGGTAACATTGATAAAAGGAGGGCTTCGGGAGTATTAGGGATAGTCCAACCAGTTATTTTCTCAATCATGGGAACCACCTTTGCACAAAATGCATTTATTATAGAGCAAGCCCACCATATGTGTCCCTTCCCCCTCCCCACATCTCCAACATCTATCTGAGACCACTGGATACCATCTATGAAGGACTGCAGGTACCCAGTACCATCTAGAGATAATTTTGAAGGAGGTTTCCTGAGCATTGGACCCTATTGAGGTTTTATGTGTTAGGAAGAAATGTTTATCCCATTGTGAGTCACAGAAGGACTTCCCCAGTTCCCTTTCCCATGCACCGCATAATCCTGGCCTATTGTCAGTTACCTGGGCAATGAGGATATTATACAGTAGGGAGATGGAGTGTGTAGGGGGTGACAATGACAGGCTCAATTTTTCAAAGTTTGTGAGATCTCTATGAAGATGTGTGCGTTTCTTCACAGTTAAATAGAAGTGTTGTAACTGGCTATATTCAAAATTTGCCTTCGGGGAAGTGGCTCTTCCCTGTAACAAGTCATTAAGGGGGAGCAGCGAAGTATTGGAGATGACATGAGAAAATAATATCGGATGGGATTTATTTGAACCGAGAAATCTATTTGCAGATAGTCCTGGTGGGAAATCTGGATTATCTGAAATCGAGAGCCAGGGGCCCTGGGGGTCGATTGAGGATAAGCTTTTTTTGGGGATCTCAAAGCCAAAGCAGTGGCATAAGTACTATATGACATGAGGCCAAGAGAGGGGACAATTAAATGGGCGCACCATGGGAGAGTGGTAAGAGCTTTAGGACAAATGGATTGAGCTATTTTGACCCACAATTTCCTCTCCGAATGATGGAAGAAGTCGAGGATTCTAGCGTGTACTGCTGCCATGTAATACCTTCAACAATCCGGAAGGCTAAGGCCCCCCTTTTGTTTGTGTCTGATCAGAACGTCCCCCGAATGCATGGACGCCCACTTGCCCAGATAAATCTGCAAAAGCTAATGCGTAGTCTTTTCCAAAAAATTGAGGGAATTACCACGGGAATGGTTTGGAAGAGGTATAAGAGTTTAGGTAGGACGTTCATTTTTAGTATATTTATTATGCCGAACCTGGAAAAATCCTTCACCTCCAAGAAGTAAGATCTCAATGGAGTTGTTCAATAAAGGGCCCAAAATTAAGAAAAAATAGACGGTAGAGGTCTCTATGAATACAAATTCCTAAGTATTTGATACCCTGTGAGGGCCAGGCAAAGGGAAAGTTGGACTGGATGGAATCCTGTATGGATTTTGGGAGGGAAACATCGAGGGCCTCAGACTTCGCTGCATTGATTTTAAAATTTGACCATGTACCAAAGTGATCTATTTCAGCCATAACAGCAGTGATGGATATATGTGGTTGAGTGATATATACTAGGACATCATTCATCAGCAAATGCAGAGCACTTGTACTCGGTGCCTCCCACCTTAATCCCCCTAATATTGGGGTTATCGTGAATTGATGAGAGCAGGTGCTCCATCATTAGGATGTATAAGAGAGGGGACAGAGGACATCCCTGCCTTGTCCCATTGGTGATTATGAAAGGTGATGATAATGTTCCATTTATCTTCAGCCTAGCTGACGGATTGCGATACAGGGCCATGATTTTGGCTATAAAATGGTCCCCTACCCCAAGCTTTTTAAGAGAATAATATATGGCGTGCCAGGAGACTCTATGGAATACTTTCTCAGCATCCAACGAGAGTATCTAATTACAAATTTTTAACTGCATCTAGCCCAGACAATAATTTTGGGCCTAGTAGCAGTGTCTGCTAGTCAGCGGATTAACCCAGCTGTTAAGCAAGCTACACCACCTGTAGTTTGGACACTTAATTTTTTCAAAGGAAATGCTTCGGGCCCCCGGGACACTCAGTGTAGAACATCGGGGAGGCACCCCAAGGCACAGGGGCTGTGACTGGTGGTAGGACGCCTTGCGGTGGACCGCCAAGCTCGATCCTTATAAAAGCTTTTTAACTGCAGCAGCTTTACTGGACGCTACTGGAGCTGGTATTACTGCGGCTGCTGGCATGAGACTTGCCCTCTAATAGATCCTTGTAAAAGGATTTAAAGTGTACTCATTCAAATTAGAGAGACAATTTAAATTAAAAAGATTAGACCTGCCTCCACCGCAGGGGGGCTCGCTCGACCCACCAGCGGACATGCACCAGTATTGGGAGAGGGGGGCTGGCCGTCAGGGTCCACCGCAGCTCTGGCACAAACCCGGCGACACGCAGGTCGCACGGGCAGGAACGGACTGGCCGTGTTGGCTTCGCACTTTCTTGGTTTTAGAAGGACATGACATGCCTATATCTGTGTCTCCCCCTCCTTTTACTCCTCCAACTCTTTTCTTTTCGCATGACTATATGTACTTGTCACTTTTCCATGTGTTAGTTGTGTCTTCTGAACAGTTTGTCAGCTTTTGGACACCTTTGAAGTGTTTTCTATGTGTTTCTATGTGTTTTTGTTTGCCTGCAATTGGTTTTAATGGTGTTCGACGGTGTTCGACGAACATTTCGACGAACAGTTCGTCGAACACACGGGTGTTCAGCGAACTGAACCGAACTCGAGCACTACGGGGGTGGCTCAACACTAATCAGGACAATACATGAAACCTTTTTGTTCAACTAGAGATTTGGTTTTTCTAGCCATTCTATTGCGAACGTTAAATTAATTTTCTATTCTTTTGCATGTCCAACTCTTCGGTAGTGTAGTCAGTATCATGAACTGTTCACTTTTGCTTTGGGTGGATTTAAATTTATCTTTAAGCTGCAGAATGATCTCTGAATCAGTGTCAGGTGTTTCACCTATCAACTCATGGGTCAATTTTTTTGTAATTTTATCTAATTTCTTTTGGCAATAACCTGGATAATGCATTTTTTTTGCAATGGGCGATTCTTCGATGTTAGAAAGTGATTTATTCAAACACTTACTATTAATACGTACTATTAATTGATTAGTTCATATTTTATAGAACGACGATTTAACTACTGTACTAAACACTTCATAAATGACATATTTAGTGATATAATAGGAAAAAAATTGTTTGATGTATAAATATGTGTTAAAAATATTGGTTCTTTTAATCTTGTTTTTAACATGTAATTAGGATAAGACTGTATTTAGAAAATCACACTTGAGGATGTGATCACCTTTTTTCTTTTGGTTTGTTCGATGCGTTCAGGTTGAAAATGCTGAGCAAGTTGTGTTATGATGATTAAGATGTATTTATTCTGGCACTTACAGTATTTGTTTTTTGTGTTTCTTTATTGTTGCATATAAATGTTGAATTCAATAAGTTGTAATTTGAAAGGAAAAAAGGAAGAAACTCACACAAACTTAAAATCAGATGATTCAAGGCTTAAAAAAAAATATAAAAAAATAGATCCAAAGTAGGTCCCAAATTGAGTCCCTGTACAAATATAACCAAGAACACAAGTAACACATTTTTTCACAAGTTTTTAACACATTTGTTTTTTTCACAATTGCGCATCATAACTTTGAATTTGATTTAGCCAAAACAAAATATAAAGAAACATAGTCTTGTGATATATCTGGTGAAAGCCTGTACAATTCTGAGTAGAATGGTGTTTATTTTGTTTCTCTATCTTTTTTCTAGCCTGAGTTACGATGAGAAATGTAAAGGCAGGCAACACCGAAATTCGCACTTTTTCCAAACTTTGAAAATCAATTAAAAAATAAAAAAAAATGTAGAATTTTTTCTTCATCACATTTTGCATTCTCTGACACACTATTACCAAATTACAAAATCTCAAAATATTTAAAAATATAGAGGTAAAAACATTGGTTCACTTGACATGGAATGACCCGTATACAGTGTTGGGGTAATTTTAAATCTCCAGATATATTACCGGATTAACACACAGATGCTCACTGAGTATGGATTAGACCAGAATATAAAAAGCAGAAAAGGGGTACTGTATCAGAAGCGTACAGCTGTATACAGTGTTGGGGTAATTTTAAATCTCCATATATATTTCCGGAGTAACACACAGACGCTCACTCAATACGGATTAGACCAGAATATAAAAAGCTGAAAAAGGGTACTGTATCAGAACCGTACAGCTGTATACAGTGTTGGGGTGATTTTAAATCTCTGTATGTATTTCCGGAGTAACACACAGATGCTCACTCAGTATGGATTAGACCAGAATGTAAAAAGCAGAAAAAGGGTACTGTATCGGAAGCGTACAGCTGTATACAGTGTTTGGGTAATTTTAAATCTCCGTATATATTTCCAGAGTAACACACAGACACTCACTCCATTTGGATTAGACCAGAATATAAAAAGCAGAGAAAGGGTACTGTGATGTATGGTATACAGTTCATATAGCGTCTTGTGCTTGGGTGCGAGGAAAACACGAGACACAGGTTTGATATGGAAGGACTTGTATTACTTCATACAAGTAGGCAAAAGGGTCACACAGTTTGCAGGTACAGAGGCAGGAGACACAGCAGGCCAGAGTAACTTTAAGCTCAGCAATAACTCTCCACAACAGGTTCAGGATCTCTTCTCTGTTACCGTAATTCCCTTGGAAACGTGGATTTACCAAACAGCAGGTCTCCAGAGTCCACAAGTGTTCTAAAGTTCCTCAGTAGGAAATGGCTGGAGTACAAAGTCCAAGGTTTCCAGGAGTCCGGTCACAGGCTGACTGCAGGCTTGATTCTGAAGCACTGATTGCTCAGCTGAGGCTGCTTAAGAGGCAAGAGGGAGAGAATCAGGGCGGGAACATGAAAGCTGGAAACTCCATATTGACTGAGGGCAAGATAGCTGCAGCAAGACAGAAAGCAAAATGGCCGAGGGAAAAAACTGAGTTTCAAGAAACATGTCAAAAGAGACAAAGAACCTTACATTTATCCTCCCTTAGGGACAACCTCCGGATGACCTCAGACCAGGCTTGTCTGGGTACCTCTGATGAAACTGGCGGAGCAAGCGAGGAGCATTAATGTTATTGGCTGGTTCCCATGAGTTGTCCTCCACTGGGTAGCCCTGCCATTTAATCAAATATTGTAACTGATTTCTGTACAACCTGGAATCTAGAATCCTTTCCACCACAAATTCTTCCTGACCATCGACCAGCACTGGGTCAGGGCAAGGAGAAGAACGTCCAGGAAACGTATTGGGTGTTGCAGCCTTTAGTAGAGATACATGAAAGACAGGGTGGATTCTCATACTTCTGGGCAGTTGAAGACGACAAGCAATGGCACTTATAATTTTACTGATTTTATAGGGTCCAATGTACTTATGTCCCAATTTAGACGATGGAATCTTTAACTTAAGATTTCTGGTTGACAGCCAGACCAAGTCTCCTACCTTGAAAGCTGGTGCAGGTTTACGAAATTTATCTGCTGCTTTCTTGTACCTTTCCTGAGCCAATTCCAGATTTTCCTTTAGAAGATCCATATTCTTTTGTAAAGACGTGATTCTTTCAGCCACTGCCGGCAAGGGCGTTTCTATGGGAAATCGAGGTAGAATGTTAGGATGATAACCTAAATTGGAGTAAAAAGGAGACTGCTTAGTGGAGGCGCTCTGAGAGTTGTTATAAGAGAACTCAGCCAGTGGGAGTAGATCCACTCAATCATCCTGTAGGTGGCAGATAAAGCAGCGGAGATACTGCTCCAGGGTCTGATTGGTTCGTTCTGTCTGTCCATTAGTCTGGGGATGAAAAGCAGAAGAAAGGTTTACTTTAATGTCCAATGCGGCACAGAAATTTTGCCAAAACCTTGAAGTGAATTGCACCCCTCGATCCGAAATGACCTCATCCGGTACTCCATGCAAGCGAAACACATTCTTAATCATCAAATCTGATGTCTGTTTTGCAGTGGGTAAGCCGACACAGGGGATAAAATAAGCTGCCTTTGTTAAACGATCGACCACCACTAGAATGGTGTTCTTCCCTTGAGAGGTTGGTAACTCCACAATGAAGTCCATAGAAATGGATCCCCACGGGCGGGACGGGGTGGGAAGGGGTTGCAACAGACCAGTTGGTGAGGAGCGAGGTGTTTTGCATCTTGCACAGACTTCACATGAAGTGACATAGTTTAAAACGTCTTTCCTGTAAGTGGGCCACCAAAAGAAACGAGAAAGAAATTCTTGTGTCTTTAGAATTCCTCTATGCCCAGCTATCTTGGAATCGTGGATGAGTTGCAATACTCTCAATCTGACTGTTTCAGGTATATACAGACGTTGTCCCTGAATCCACACACCATTCTTAAAGACAAGACTTACGTCCCTTGGGGGTTGTGCCAACAAGGAATCCGCATGGTATGCTTCCTTGATGTCTTTAAGTAGGTCTTGATTATGAATCACTCCCAGGAATCTAGAGTCAGGAAGAATAGTCTTAGGAGGAGTAAGTGGACGGGTCTCTGCTGAATGAATCCTAGAGAGTGCATCAGCCTTTCCATTGCGCGATCCTGGCCTATAAGAAATTACAAAATTAAATTGGTTTAGGAAAAGATTCCAGCGAGCCTGGCGAGGAGTCAGGCACTTAGCCGACCTGATAAATTCAAGGTTTCGATGGTCTGTCAGGACGACTATTTGCTGTGCAGCTCCCTGAAGAAGGTGTCTCCATTCCTTGAAGGCGGCAATAATGGCCAACAATTCTCTATTGCCCACATCGTAGTTCCTCTCAGCCGAAGACAACCGCTGGGAAAAGAAAGCACAGGGATGCAAGACATTCTTCTCACCTGTTCTCTGAGAGAGTATAGCTCCAACGGCACAGTCTGAAGCATCCACCTCTATTATGAAGGCAAGTTCGGGGTTGGGATGTACTAAGATAGGTGCGGTGGTAAATTTATCCTTTAGACGGTAAAATGCTTCCTGGGCTTGCGGGGTCCAGGAGAACCTAGACTCTTTCCGAGTAAGTTGGGTGATAGGTGACACTACCTCAGAGAAATTCCTAATGAAACGTCTATAGAAGTTGGCAAACCCGATGAAGCGCTGCACCTCCTTCACATTCCTAGGAATTGGCCAATCCTTGATGGCTTGGGTCTTGCTTCCATCCATACTAATCCCTTGCGTAGACAGTACATACCCCAGAAATTGAATCTCGGTCCTATGGAATTCACACTTTTCAAGTTTGATGTAAAGATGGTTCTGTCTTAGGCGTTCTAAGACCATTCTCACATGTCCATGATGTTCCTCTGTGGAGTTAGAAAAAAATAAGATATCATCCAGATAAATCACCACAAATGTATCTAGGAGATCCCTGAAGATGTCATTCACCAAGTGTTGGAAAGTGGCTGGGGCGGTACACAGACCAAAAGGCATGACTAGATATTCAAAGTGTCCATAGCGTGACCTGAATGCAGTCTTCCATTCATCCCCAGGTCTAATACGGACCAAGTTATAGGCCCCATGGAGATCCAGTTTAGAGAAAATTTTGGCATGCCGCACTCTCTCCAATAACTCAGGGATTAAAGGCAATGGATAACGGTTTCTAATAGTAACCTTATTGAGTTCCCTATAGTCTATGCAGGGTCTCAGAGATCCATCATTCTTCTTCACAAAGAAGATGGGTGCACCTGCAGGAGATGAAGAGGGGCGTATGAACCCCTTGGCTAGATTTTCATCTATGTAGTCCTTAAAAGCCTTTAGCTCAGGCCCCGCCAGGGGATAGATCTTACCAAAAGGTATCTCTGCTCCAGGCAATAATTCAATTGGACAATCATATGGACGGTGAGGGGGAAGCTGGTCAGCGTTCTTCTTGTCACATAAATCCACATAGTCCTGGTATACAGCTGGTAGTTCAGGGGCTGACATGGTTCCTTTAGGAACAGAGCAAGCTGAAACTTCTGGACTCATCTGTTTCTCCGGAAAGTATAATTCCTTGGTCTCCCAGTTAATCGTAGGGTTCTGAGCCTGCAGCCATGGTAGCCCTAGAATAATGGGAAAGTGGGGAGAAGAGATAAGCATAAAGGACAGTTTCTCTTGATGATCTTTACCCATAAGGACCCTCAAAGGCTCCGTTTCCTGATCCACTGGTCCAGAGGTCAGCAGGGAGCCATCCACAGTCTCCATCTGTACTGGAGTAGCCTTCTTCACTGAACGTATCCCATGTTTCAGAGCAAAGGAGATATCCATAAAATTTCCACTTGCCCCTGAGTCGATCATAGCAGAGCTAGACACCCAAACTGAGTCAACCCAGAGTTTAATGGAAAGGAAGCAATAAGAATTGTTTTTCTTACAACTCAGCTGGGACACCGCTGAGGAAACTTGAAAAATTGCAGCGTTTACACAGTCATCGTCCTCAGAAGTAATGGAGTTTAAGTCCGAGAAATCAATATCTGTTGCTGCAGATCTCTCTGGAGCCTGAGGCTCGGACCTGACAGATCTCCTCTCGCAACACTCACAGTGAATGACTGCTGCAGTAGTCTTACGAGAACGGCTGGGGCAGTTTATAATGGAGTGCCCTGACTTACCACAGTAGAAACATAGATTTTCCTTTAAACGATGTTCTTTGCGTGCATCACTAACCCGTCTTTGTAAAGAGTCCACCTGCATGGGTTCAGGTTCTGGTTCCCTTGTGATCCTACTCAAAGGTTCCTTAGCTGGGGAGGAAGGTAGGAAAAGGTTAGTGCGATTACTTTCAAACCATCTCTCTTGTCTGCGTTTTGTCAGACGAGCATCAATACGGATGCAGTAGTTAATAAAGTCACCTAACGCAGTGGGAGGGTCGGCACGAGCAAGTTCATCCTTAATCAGTGGAGACAACCCTTTCCGAAAAATTGATTTTTTGGCGGAACTGTCCCAAGTGGTATCAAGGGCCCATCTCCTGAAATCCAAGGCATATTCGGCTACTGAGCGCTTACCTTGGCGCAAAGTTAACATGGCTGCTTCAGCTGTTGCACCTCGATTGGGGTCATCAAACACCTGCCCCATGGCTGAAATGAAAGCATCAAGATGATACACATCTTTCCTATATCAAGATGATTCAAACATTCATCCCCAGTCTCAATCAGAGGGTTTGCCCACATCAAAGCCTTGTTGGTAAGCAACATGATTATAGTAAGCACTTTAGATCGTTCAGTGGGAAATTGTGAAGCATGTGCAGAGAAAAATAGATTGCATTGGTTAATAAATCCCCTGAATTTCTCACGTTCACCGCCAAAATGAAAAGGGGGTAACTTGGGGATCCCAGAACTCGGGGTTATGGCAGGAGCCTGGACTCGTTCCTCTAAAGCCTCAATCCTGGCTCGTAAATCCTGGGTAGTTTGTCCAAACACTTGCAAATTGTGATTAGTGAGGTCCTGTAGACTTGCAAAACGGGTCTTTAAAGTCTGTATATGTGCAAGGATTGTATCAGTCACTCCGCAAAGCTCCTTTATGCGAGCCTCCATCTTCCAGATCTTTTAAGGCAGAAGTACTGGAAGGAGAAGAGGAAAGGAAAAAAAAAAACACAATAGTGTTTACCTGTGGTAACACTCCAGAGTAAAATTAAGGGAATGCGCTCACCTGGAATGGTTGTGAGAAGTCACAACCACTGTCATCACAGAAGGTATAAACGGACATCTGATATCCACAGTCACAGCAGACACGGCCTTCCCAGACCCGGCAGACACTAACGTTGGCTTCAGAATCTTGTGATGTATGGTATACAGTTCATATAGCGTCTTGTGCTTGGGTGCGAGGAAAACACATGAGACACAGGTTTGATATGGAAGGACTTGTATTACTTCATACAAGTAGGCAAAAGGGTCACACAGTTTGCAGGTACAGAGGCAGGAGACACAGCAGGCCAGAGTAACTTTAAGCTCAGCAATAACTCTCCACAACAGGTTCAGAATCTCTTCTCTGTTACCGTAATTCTCTTGCAAACGTGGATTTACCAAACAACAGGTCTCCAGAGTCCACAAGTGTTCTAAAGTTCCTCAGTAGGAAATGGCTGGAGTACAAAGTCCAAGGTTTCCAGGAGTCCGGTCACAGGCTGACTGCAGGCTTGATTCTGAAGCACTGATTGCTCAGCTGAGGCTGCTTAAGAGGCAAGAGGGAGAGAATCAGGGCGGGAACATGAAAGCTGGAAACTCCATATTGACTGAGGGCAAGATAGCTGCAGCAAGACAGAAAGCAAAATGGCCGAGGGAAAAAACTGAGTTTCAAGAAACATGTCAAAAGAGACAAAGAACCTTACAGGTACTGTATCAGAAGCGTACAGCTGTATACAGTGTTGGGGTAATTTTAAATCTCCGTATATATTGCCGGAGTCACACACAGACGCTCACAGGCTCAGTATGGATTAGACCAGAATATAAAAGTAGAAAAAGGTACTGTATCAGAAGCGTACAGCTGTATACAGTGTTGGGGTAATTTTAAATCTCCTTATATATTGCCGGAGTAACACACAGACCCTCAATATAAAAAGCAGAAAAAGGGTACTGTATGAGAAGAAAGAAGCTGTATACAGTGTAGGGGAATTTGTAAATCTCCGTATATTTTTCTGGAGTCACACACAGATATTCAGCATGTATTTGTCCGTGATACCAGCCTGTACACGGTAGTGTGTGAGAAGCGTACAGCTCTATACGGTGTGGGAAAAAATGAATGGTCAGTAAGTGTGCAGAAAAAAAGAATAAAAGTATTAGTGCTGTGTAAAAAGCAGTCTGCACAGCAGTGTACACACAGCAATACAGCTAGCAGGCAGCCTAATAACCAGCGCTGCTGCACACAAGAAAATCCTCCCCTGTCACTGCACACTAACTGTACAGCACAATTGCTATCAACCCAAGCACACAAGAACTTCTTTTTCAAGCCCTAACTCTCTCCCTACTGATAAACAGCGTCAGCAACCTCTCCCTACTGTTATGATCTGCAGAAGTAAAATGTCGGTCGACGGTCAGGGCTTTTATAGACACTATGACGCCCCCCAAAGCAAGCCAATCACTGCAATGCCC
This sequence comes from Oophaga sylvatica, assembly GCA_033576555.1. Lineage (NCBI taxonomy): Eukaryota > Metazoa > Chordata > Amphibia > Anura > Dendrobatidae > Oophaga > Oophaga sylvatica. Next base: position 409,060,201 of record JARQOD010000002.1, read on the forward strand.
TTCTATAAGATGGTAGTGGACGCTGGCTATGTCATCTCGTTGCCAACAGTGTACGTCCTTGCTCATTGGCTGAAAAAAGGCGCCTGAAAGCATTATGGGAACGTCGACTTTGGCGCTCGGGTCGTCGACCGCATGGCCGACTTCACGCTTTGGCGAAAATTGGCGACTTTTGAATCTGACCGACCTGTTTCGCTCAACTCTAGTCAAGAGTTAAAATTATCAGCATGGATCCTGAAAAGGGAAATCTTGAAAATTCAAGGGAAAATCAGATGCGATTGTATCTACGATGCAACATAGTAAGAGGAAGGTAACACTTATCAAATATTGGAAGGCCTGTAAAAGTTCTCCAGTTGGTATGGTTTTCCTCCTCCAACCCCAAATATTTTGAATTTACTTCAAGGGGATATGAAAAACTATCTCCATCTCTATTAACCCTTTAATGTCCATTGATGTGCACAGTCCGTCATGGCAAGGTGTCAGGTTTGGCACCTTGACGGACTGTGCACGTCATGCCTTTGAACTACCACTGCGTGTAAACACGCTGTGGTAGTTCAGTGCCGACAGCTGTCACAGACAGCTGACAGGCACGGCAAGCGGTGCGGGGACCTTTGCCGTCGGTCCCCACACCCACAGCGCTGTGATTGGTCAGTCAATCTGACTGACCAAACACAGTAGCGATCGCGCAGGAGATGCTGAAATTTCAGCATCTCCAGCACGATCAGTGCAGGAGCCGGTGCCGCAGTGGCCGAGCTTCCTGCACTGACAGCCAGGAGCGGCGCCCCCGCCGCCCCTGGCTGTTAACCCCCTGACTGCTGCGATCGAGCGCGATCGCAGCACTTGGGGGGAGGCAGAGGGTCGGGAGCGCCCTCTGCCTCTGATCGTCGCCCTGCAATGTATTTGCAGGGCCAGATCTCTGCCTTGATGACCCGGGGGTTGTCATGACAACCTCCGGGTCATCTAGCTACGGAAAGCTGATGTGATCATGCTCACAGCAGCTTTCACCATAGGTGCAATGCATTGCAATGCTGGAGCATTGCAATGCATTGTAACTGCAATAAAAAGTAAAAAAGTGAAGGTCCCATAAAGGGACAAGTTAAAAAAAAAGCATTTTTTAAAAAAAATTGTAAAAAAAATATTAAAAAATAATTTTAAAAAATCCCCTAAAAAATACACATTTTTATGTAATAAAAAAACAAAAAACAAAAAAAATACACGTTTGGTATCGCCGCGTCCATAAAAATCCCATCTATAAAAGCGTAACCCTAGTTAACCCCTTCAGTGAAAGCCGTAAAAAAAAACACAAAAAAGTAGTAAATTATACTTTTTCCTAGCGGTATCATCATACCGCTTGGAAAAAGTGCAATAACACGCGATCAAAAAGTCGGATATAAATAATCATGTGTGACAGTGTCACTGGTTTTATATGTGAGGGGAGGTATGTGTCACACAGGATGCTCTCCTGTGTGAACTAAGACCTACTTTATTTATCTGCCAGCATGTTATATGTTAAAAGGGTTTGGCTGAGCAATGTATAAAAGCTCAGTCCTGTTTTTTTTTCTCTGGTGTGGTCTGGAGAGGAAAGTCTCCAGACAGTATAGTGGAAGCTGCAAAGTTTTCCACAAGGACTTTAGCTGTGCAGTTTATGCTACCGAGAGCGGGCGGAACCCACTCATCTATGGACTGAGTTATTGTTTGTTTTTTTTATGTTTTTCCCGTTTAACCCAGAGGGGTCATGTTTACTTTTCCTGCGAAACCTGCATGAGTTTATGGCTGATAATAAACCAGCAGAAAGAAAACCCAGAGAACGTGTGTCCTGAGTCTGCCTTCAGGAAAGCCGAGCGAGTCGTCTTGCCACAGTTGGTGGAGAATGCGGGCAGGATTCCAGGAACACGTGTACCTGCCACAAAGACCGGTGGATGTCCTGGGTGAAGGCTGCCAGCCAGCTAGAGAAGTCCGGCAGCATGGAGGAGCTCGTTAAGCACCTGGTCCAGGCCCAGCAGAGCATACAGCAGCAACACCTACAGAGCCAGCAGAGCATACAGCAGGCCCAGCAGAGCATGCTGCAGCAGCACCAGGAGACGACCAAACTGTTGCTTCAACAGATCCAGTTGCAGCAAAAGTCGCAGCAGCAGCACCAGAAGGAGGCGCAACAACAGATACAGCTTTTGGCGGACGCCATCCAAAGCAGGGTGGTCACCCCAACCCCAGGGCCGACTGATGATTCTCACGTCAGGAAGGCGGTAAGGCGGGCCATGCAGAAGATGACCCCTGGGGATGATGTCGAAGTATTTCTGACTGTTTTTGAGAGGGTGGCTGATCGGGAGAGACTTCCACCAGCACAGTGGGCAGAGGTTCTGGCGCCATATTTATCGGGTGAACCCCAAAAAGCGTATTTTGACTTGGCGCTGCAAGATGCTAAGGAGTATCCCAAACTAAAGAAAGAGATCTTAGCACGTCTGGGAGTAAATATGGCAGTAAGAGCCCAGCGAGTTCATCACTGGGCGTATGCTAGCAACAAACCCCCTCGTTCGCAGATGTTTGACTTATTGCATCTTGTTCAGAAGTGGCTACAACCGGAGTCCTCCACTCCGGTCCAGATGGTTGAGTGGGTGGTGATTGATAGATTCATGCACTCCCTTCCCAAGTAAGTACAGACCTGGGTTGCCCAGGGTGATCCCCAGAACGCAGATGACTTTATCGGCCTGGTAGAGAGGTACCAGGTAGTTGAGAGATCTCTTGGGAAACCGGATGCAGTCATTTCTCCCTACTGGGATACCCAAAAGGGGGTGGGTTCACCACGGAAGGGGTCTAGAGCCACCACTGGGGGGCGTCCCACTCCTATTGAAGGGGCCTTTAGAACAGTTGGGAAAGATATAGTTTGCTGGCGATGTCACAACCCTGGACATGTAGCCGCCAAGTGTCAAATATCCCCTGAGCCCATGGACTGCAGCCTAGGCAGACGGGTCTCCTATTATGCCTATCCAGCCTGTAGCGTGGACTGTCGACCCGGCAAGGGACCGCAGGCATGTGCAGTATCCGTTAATGGAATAAAAGTGCTTGGGCTGTTGGACTCCGGGAGTCTGGTGACCTTGATCAGAGCATCCCTTCCCCACCAGTTGATCCCTTCCAAAACCCTGAGTGTTCGGTGCATCCATGGTGACTCCAAGGACTATCCCGTGGCCACAGTAACAGTGGGGACAGACTGTGGTGCCCAGTCCCATGAAGTCGGGGTGGTAAAGGACCTGATACATCCCGTCATATTGGGCCGTGATTTTTCCTTATTCTGGGATTTGTGGGGTAAGGGAACTGGACTAAGTAGCATGGGGAAAAGCGAGATCCTTGAAGAAGAACCCCCGACAGAGTCTCAGAGTGAGGAGTTCCCACTGTGCGTCCTTGTCGGTGATGAGGGTGAGACGGTGACCGAGGAGACCGACCTACCTGCGTTAGATATGTCCAGAGAGAACTTTGGGACTGCTCAAGTACGAGACCTGACCTTAAAAGGGGCGTTCGACCAGGTTACTGTATGTAATGGGGTTGCCCAAGAGCCGGGGGCCGACACCAGATTCCCCCACTTTGCAGTACAGGGGAGTTGCTATATCGGGTGGCCAAACTGAGGGGCGGTGAGATAGTGGAACAGCTGTTAGTGCCGGGGCCATACAGACGGCGGGTGCTAGACATGGCCCATTCACATGTTCTGGGGGGACACCTAGGGGTCAAGAAAACTCAGGAGAGGATACTGAGGAGGTTTTATTGGCCAGGGTGTTATCGAGAAATTCAAAACTTTTGTAGGTCCTTTCCCACCTGCCAAATAACCGCTCCCTCCTCCCACTTCCGTAGCCCCTTAGTTCCACTACCTGTGATAGAGGTTCCCTTTGAGAGGATTGCCATGGACCTCGTGGGCCCCATAGTCAAATCAGCTCGGGGCCACCAATATATCCTGGTCGTCATGGACTATGCGACTCGGTATCCAGAAGCGGTTCCCCTAAGGAACATGTCCAGTAAAAGTATAGCCCGAGAGTTGGTCCATATTTTTGCTCGGACAGGTCTACCAAAAGAGATTCTAACAGACCAAGGAACCCCCTTCATGAGCAAGGTGATGAAGGAGCTTTGCAGAGTCCTTCAGATAACTCAGCTGCGGACCTCGGTTTATCATCCACAAACGGACGGCCTAGTGGAACGCTTCAACAAGACCTTAAAGGCGATGCTCAAGAAGGTCGTTGAAAAGGATGGGAGAGACTGGGACTACCTGCTCCCATTTCTGCTTTTCTCGGTCAGAGAAGTTCCTCAAGCCTCCACGGGCTTCTCTCCATTTGAGCTCCTATATGGGCGGCATCCAAGAGGTCTCCTAGACATCGCCAAGGAAACTTGGGAGGCTGAAGTCACGCCACACCGGAGTATCATCGAACATGTCGCCCAGTTACAGGAGAGAATGTCAAAGGTGATGCCCATCGTAAAGGAACATCTCCTCCAGGCGCAGGAATCCCAGGCGAGAGTCTATAACCGGTCGGTGAGACTAAGACAGTTCCAGCCCGGAGACCGTGTTTTGGTGCTGATCCCTACCGTCGAGAGCAAGTTCCTCGCCAAATGGCAAGGTCCATACGAGGTGGTGGAGAAAGTCAGCGAGGTTAATTATAAAGTCCACCAACCTGGCCGAAGGAAGGCACATCAAATATATCATATAAACTTGCTCAAGCCGTGGCGGGACCGTGAACCTGTGGAAACTCCTTGCCTGGGAGCCGCACCAGAAGGCAAGGTGGAGGAGGTCACTATAGCAGAGACTCTATCACCGGCCCAGAAGCAACAGTGTCGAGAATTGCTACAGCGGAATCGGGACCTGTTCTCAGAGTTGCCGGGGCATACACAAGTGATAGAGCATGACGTGCTGACAGAACCGCATGTACGAGTGAATTTGAAACCGTATCGGATTCCGGAAGCACGCCGGGAGGTGATCTCGGCTGAGGTGAAGAGGATGTTAGACCTCGGGGTAATAGAGGAGTCGAAGAGTGGGTGGTCGAGCCCAATCGTCCTCGTGCCGAAACCCAATGGAGAGTGGAGGTTTTGTAATGAGTACCGTCGGCTAAATGAGGTATCCAAGTGTGACGCGTACCCGATGCCCCGCGTCGACGAACTCATCGAGAGGCTTGGACCGGCGAGGTACATCACCACTCTTGACCTGACGAAGGGCTACTGGCAGATCCCCATGTCCCAGATGGCTAAAGAGAAGACGGCTTTCTCAACACCGGATGGCTGTTTTCAATATACGCGGATGCCGTTCGGACTACAGGGGGCCCCAGCCACTTTCCAGAGGGCTATGGATCAGATCCTAGCCCCACATAAGAAGTATGCCGCAGCCTGCCTCGACGACATTGTGGTCTTTAGCTCAGACTGGGCTAGTCACCTACCTAAACTACAGGCCGTTTTGGACGCGCTAAGGAAAGCAGGATTTACCATAAATCCGAAAAAGTGTGCCATCGGAAAAGAGGTGGCCAAGTATCTCGGCTATGTTGTTGGGAGAGGCGAAATAAAGCCGCAGATCAAGAAAGTGGAGGCAATTCAAACCTGGCCGCAACCGCTCTCAAAGAAGCAGGTGAAAGCATTCCTGGGAATGGTGGGATACTACCGGCGGTTTATCCCGAATTTCGCCACGATTGCCGCCCCACTAACAGATCTTCTAAAAGGCACCAAATCAACCATGGTAAAATGGACAGAAGAAACGGAGACCGCGTTTCAAAAGCTGAAGCTAACACTGTGCAAGCAGCCTGTCCTGGTCGCGCCAGACTTTAAGAAAGAGTTTGTGGTCCAGACTGACGCATCAGAGGTTGGTCTCGGGGCCGTACTCTCCCAAGAAATAAATGGGGAAGAACATCCCATTCTCTATCTAAGCCGAAAGCTGTCCTCCTGCGAGAAGAACTACGCCATAGTAGAGAAAGAGTGTTTAGCCATAAAATGGGCCGTGGATACACTGAAATATTACCTACTAGGCCGGAAGTTTAAATTAGTATCAGACCATGCCCCGTTGAGATGGTTGAGGGAAAAGAGGGGAAAAAATGCTAGGGTAACTAGATGGTTCCTAGAGCTTCAAGAGTTTAACTTTCACGTGGAGCATAGGCCAGGGAAGTTACATGGGAATGCAGATGCCCTCTCTAGGATTCCCTGTCTGGTGTCAGAAGGTGGCCAAACCCCCGGCTTTGGGCAGAGGGGGGGAATATGTGACAGTGTCACTGGTTTTATATGTGAGGGGAGGTATGTGTCACACAGGATGCTCTCCTGTGTGAACTAAGACCTACTTTATTTATCTGCCAGCATGTTATATGTTAAAAGGGTGTGGCTGAGCAATGTATAAAAGCTCAGTCCTGTTTTATTTTCTCTGGTGTGGTCTGGAGAGGAAAGTCTCCAGACAGTATAGTGGAAGCTGCAAAGCTTTCCACAAGGACTTTAGCTGTGCAGTTTATGCTACCGAGAGCGGGCGGAACCCACTCATCTATGGACTGAGTTATTGGTTTTTTTTTTTTTATGTTTTTCCCGTTTAACCCAGAGGGGTCATGTTTACTTTTCCTGCGAAACCTGCATGAGTTTATGGCTGATAATAAACCAGCAGAAAGAAAACCCAGAGAACGTGTGTCCTGAGTCTGCCTTCAGGAAAGCCGAGCGAGTCATCTTGCCACACATGGTACCGCTGAAAATGTCATCTTGTTCCCGCAAAAAACAAGCCGCTATACAGCATCATCAGCGATAAAATCAAAAAGTTATAGCTTGCGGAATAAACTGATGCAAAAATAATTATTTTTTCTATAAAATTTTTTATTGTGTAAAAAACGCCGAAACATAAAAAAATATATAAATGAGGTATCGCTGTAATCGCAGTGACCCGAAGAATAAAGCTGCTTTATCAATTTTACCACACGCGGAACGGAGGAAAAAAAAAAAAAAAACAATTCCTGAATTGCTGTTTTTTGTTCATTCTGCTTCCACAAAAATCGGAATAGGAAGCGATCAAAAAACGTTATGTGCCGAATATGGTACCAATAAAAACGTCAGCTCGTCCCGCAAAAAATAAGCCCACACATAACTCTGTCGGCCGAAATATGGAAAAATTATAGCTCTCAAAATACGGCGGTGCAAAAATTTCTTACAAAAAATTCTTCCAAAAAAAGCGTCTTTTAGAGTGTGACAGAAGCTAAACATGAAAAAAGGGTATAAATCAGGTATCGCTGTGATCGCACCGACCCGAGGAATAAAGTCGCCTAATCACTAATACCGCACAAGGAACGGCATAAAAAAAAGAAAACCAATTCTTCACCTTTTGTGGATTTGTTCATTCTGCCTCCCAAAGATCGCAGTAAGGCGATCACAGTGGTTCCCCCCCACATATGGGGTATCAGCGTACTCAGGACAAAATGCACATCAACTTTTGGGGTCCTATTTCTCCTGTTTACCCTTATAAAAATAAAAATTTGGGGGCAAAAAGGTCATTTTTGTGGAAAAAAATATGATTTTTTTTATTTTCACGGCTCTACGTTATAAACTTCTGTGAAGCCCTTGGGGGTTCAAAGTGCTGACCACACACCTAGATAAGTTCCTTGGGTGGGTCTAGTTTGCAAAATGGGGTAACTTGTGGGGGGTTTCTACTGTTTAGGCACATCAGGGGCTCTCCAAGCGCGACATGACACCCGCAGACCATTCCATCAAAGTCTGCATTTAAAAACGGTGCTCCTTCCCTTCCGAGCTCTACCATGCGTCAAAATAGTGGTTCCCCCCCACATATGGGGTATCAGCATACTCAGAACAAATTTCACAATAGCTTTTTGGGTCCTATTTCTCCTGTTACCCTTATAAAAATAAAAATTTGGGGGCAAAAATATTATTTATGAGAAAAAATGATTTTTTTATTTTACGGCTCTACTTTATAAACTTCTGTGAAGCACTTGGGGGTTCAAAGTGCTCACCACACATCTAGATAAGTTCCTTGGGGGGTCTAGTTTCCAAAATGGAGTCACTTGTGGGGGGTTTCTACTGTTTAGGCACATCAGGGTCATTCCAAACGTGACATGACACCCGCAGACCATTCCATCAAAGTCTGCATTTGAAAAAGGCGCTCCTTCCCTTCCGAGCTCTGCCATGCATCAAAATAGTGGTTTACCCCCACATATGGGGTATCAGCATACTCAGGACAAATTGCACAATAACTTTTGGGGTCCTGTTACCCTTTGGAAAATAAAAATTGGGGTGGAAAGATCATTTTTTGGAAAATATATGATTTTTTAATTTTACAGCTCTACGTTATAACCTTCTGTGAAGCCCTTGGTGGTTCAAAGCTCTCACTACACATCTAGATAAGTTCCTTGGGGGGGTCTAGATTCCAAAATGGGGTCAGTTGTGGGGGGTTTCCACTGTTTAGGCACACAGGGACTCTCCAAATGCGACATGGCGTCCAATCTCAATTCCAGCCAAAAAGTCAAATGGCGCTGCTTCCCTTCCAAGCTCTGCCATGCGCCCAAATAGTGGTTTACCCCCACATATGGGGTATCAGCGTACTCAGGACTAATTGCACAATAACTTTTGGGGTCCTTTTATCCTTTGGAAAATAAAAATTGGGATGAGAAGATCATTTTTGTGGAAAAAATATGATTTTTTAATTTTGCAGCTCTACGTTATAACCTTCTGTGAAGCCCTTGGGGGTTCAAAGCTCTCACAGCACATTTAAATAAGTTCCTTGGGGGGTCTATTTTCCAAAATGGGGTCATTTGTGGGGGTTTCCACTGTTTAGGCACACAAGGACTCTCCAAATGCGACATGGCGTCCAATCTCAATTCCAGCCAAAAAAGTCAAATGGCGCTGCTTCCCTTCCGAACGCTTCCATGCGCCCAAATAGTGGTTTACCCCCACATATAGGGTATCAGCGTACTCAGGATTAATTGCACAATAACTTTTGGGGTCCTGTTACCCTTTGGAAAATAAAAATTGGGGGTGGAAAGATCATTTTTTGGAAAAGATATGATTTTTTAATTTTACAGCTCTACGTTATAACCTTCTTTGAAGCCCTTGTGGGTTCAAAGCTCTCACCACACATCTAGATAAGTTCCTTGGGGGGTCTAGTTTCCAAAATGGGGTCAGTTGTGGGGGTTTCCACTGTTTAGGCACACAGGGACTCTCCAAATGCGACATGGCGTCCAATCTCAATTCCAGCCAAAAAAGTCAAATGGCGCTGCTTCCCTTCCAAGCTCTGCCATGCGCCCAAATAGTGGTTTACCCCCACATATGGGGTATCAGCGTACTCAGGACTAATTGCACAATAACTTTTGGGGTCCTTTTATCCTTTGGAAAATAAAAATTGGGATGAAAAGATCATTTTTGTGGAAAAAATATGATTTTTTAATTTTACGGCTCCATGTTATAACCTTCTGTGAAGCCCTTGGGGGTTCAAAGCTCTCACAACACATTTAGATAAGTTCCTTGGGGGGTCTAGTTTCCAAAATGTGGTCACTTGTGGGGGTTTCCACTGTTTAGGCACACAGGGACTCTCCAAATGCCACATGGCGTCCAATCTCAATTCCAGTCAAAAAGTCAAATGGCGCTGCTTCCCTTCCGAGCTCTACCATGCGCCCAAATAGTGGTTTACCCCACATATAGGGTATCAGCGTACTCAGGACTAATTGCATAATAACTTTTGGGGTTCTTTTATCCTTTGGAAAATAAAAATTGTGATGAAAAGATCATTTTTGTGGAAAAATTATGATATTTTAATTTTACGTCTCTACGTTATAACCTTCTGTGAAGCCCTTGGGGGTTCAAAGCTCTCACAACACATTTAGATAAGTTCCTTGGGGGGTCTAGTTTCCAAAATGGGGTCACTTGTGGGGGGTTTCCACTGTTTAGGCACACAAGGACTCTCCAAATGCGACATGGCGTCTAATCTCAATTCCAGCCAAAAAAGTCAAATGGCGCTGCTTTCCTTCCGAATGCTTCCATGCGCCCAAATAGTGGTTTACCCCCACACATGGGGTATTGGTGTACTCAGGAGAAATTGTACAACAAATATGAGGTTCATTTTCTACTGATACCCTTGACAAAATTTTAAAAAAATTGTGTCGAAAGAAAAATTTTGGGAAAAAAAGTTAAATGTTCATTTTTTCCTTCCACATTGCTTCAATTCTTGTGAAGTACCTAAAGGGTTAATAAACTTCTTGAATGTGGCTTTGAACACCTTGAGGGTGCAGTTTTTAGAATGGTGTCACTTTTGGGTATTTTCTGTCACATTGATCCCTCAAATTCACTTCAAATGTGAGATGGTCCCTAAAAAAAATGGTTTTGTAAATTTTGTTGGAAAAATGAGAAATTGCTGGTCAACTTTTAACACTTATAACTTCCTAACAAAAAAAAATTTGGTTCCAAAATTGTGCTGATGTAAAGTAGACATGTGGGAAAAGTTATTTATTAACTATTTTTGGTGACATATTGCTCTGACTTAATGGCATAAAAATTAAAAGTTTGAAAATTGCAAAATTTTCAAAATTTTTGCCATATTTCCATTTTTTTCATAAATAAACGCAAGTTATATTGAAGAAATTTTACCACTATCATGAAGTACAATATGTCACAAGAAAACAATCTCAGAATCGCCAAGATCCGTTGAAGTGTTCCAGAGTTATAAGCACATAAAGTGACAGTGGTCAGAATTGTAAAAATTTACCTGGTTTTTAACCTACAAAATGGCTTGGTCGTTAAGGGGTTAATGTTGAAATTTCTGCTCTCAACAGTTTCTTTGGAATTTCTATAGCAGACCATCCGTGGACTAAAAGATGTTCAAATTGACCTAAAATGGCATTCCCTGAAGATTTATTTCTTAGTAGCCATAATATCAGCCAGAAAAATGGGTGAGATTCATGCTCTTTCTATAGAAGAATGTTACCTCAAAATATTGAATGATAGAATTGTCCTCAGATTGGATCTTGCATTACCCCAAAGTGGTGCCACACAAATCAGGAAATAGTACTTCCTTTTTTGTGAATGAAGAATGGTTCTTTTCTGTTAATGACAGAAGAGCAGTAATTCTCTTAGAGGCCACTAAACCCTGGCAGAAACACTCAAACTTATTTGTTAAATGAAAGGGCATGAACAAAAGGAAGAAAACTTTGAAAAAAACCCTGGCTAGGTGTTTGAAGATGTCTATTTCAGGGCATATCATAATGCAGGGGTTGCTACCCCTCAACATATCACATTCAATCCATACAGTATCCTCATTGTGGGCTAAAAACAGGGGCTTCAGTAGATCAAATTTGCTATGTGAGTACTTAGTCCAGTTTTTATTCTTTCTGCAGACAATATAGACTGTTTTCAGGCATAAACTTCTTCAGACTGTAGTCCACTGCCCCACTAAATATTAGGATCTAGTATTGCTCGACAAGAAGAATGTACTTGCAGGCTGTTTGTATGCTTTAGTTCCTCTGTGCACCCCTGATGCTGCAGAGAGTTAAAGCTGTCTCTGTAGCATTACAGATAGCACAGTTCAGAAGAGCGGCATGACCATGCTGTTGGTCCAAACAGTCTTTACGAGCACACCATACCTTGCAAGTAAGAAGCCTTGAGGCAGAGCAGCAGTGTACTCCTTACGAAAGAAGATTACACAACCCCTGTAATAACAAGCAATAATCTAATTCTATAATAATAAGCAACTTAAATGCCAGTCTTACTATTTTTTCCCAAAAAGTATGTCCAGACTATATTATGCTATATTGTAAATAGCAACCTATTTTCTAAATTGTTTAAAGGAAATCTTTCAAAAAGTTTTTGTTGTCCTATCTGAGATGAGCTTTACGTAGGGTCAAAGACTCTGATGGCAGTGCTGTGTCACTTATTAGGCTTCTTGCCATAGTTTTGATAGTCAGTTTTATCTAAATTCTGCCAGTCTCTGATTGATGAGCTCTGTCGAACCCACACACTGTGCATAGGCAGAAAACTTCAAATCAGTGGGGAGGAATATAGTTAATAACATGGAATATTTTTAATAAATAATGAGGACTACACATTTTATAGTTCTATCAGTAATAATCTCCTACTGATTAAAACACTATTTTGTAAAAGCTTCAGAAAGCAGGCTGGCTTTAGGGTCTCTGCTCTTATACTATGCTGCACTTAGTTAAAAGATTCCTCTGAAAGGTCCTCTTTAAAGAGGTTTTGTCAGCAGGTTTTGTTATTTCATCTGAGTACCTCCTTCAATTGGCTCTATACCACTGATACTGGAACAGTGCTTTTTTTGGGCTCCTACATTACAAAATTACACCCCTCTTTGGTAATAAAGATGCAAATTTCTCCTTCAACCCAACTGGGCGTATGCTACAGAACTTCTCTGTGGGTGTGGCCATGTTATCAATGGCCAGCACCATAGAGGAGAAAAAGAAAATGCCCACATAGAATATTCTGTGTTATAACTTGTACACACAGTTGATTGACAACAAAATTTGCCTAACTATTATCGGTGGCATAACTTTGGGATGGAGGGGCACAGAAGAAAAAGAAAACCTGTTCCAGAATTGCTGTAGCAGCACCAATTGGATGATCTACTCACTTTACATTAAACAATCCAGTGAAAGGTCCTCTTTAAACATAATTTTGTCAAAGTCTCTTTAAGGCATTTTCATCTTTTAAATAATATTGTTAGTTTCCAGAGCATGAAAATCAAATTTATACATATGAAATGTCATTTAGTCATAAGACACATGCTATGCTTATGCACAGTGTCTTACTGTAAGACGCAGATCCTGATAATATAACAAAAAAGCTAATTAGCAAGTAATTATCTCTGGCTCACCACCTCTTTATTGCTACAAAACTTTATTTTAGAGATAATAAAAGTCATTATGGCACAGATTTATTAAGACTGCATGTCTTAATGAAAGGTGAGCAGGGGTAAGATGTGCCAAATTAAGTTTGAGGCTCACCTCTCAAGGATTTTGGCAGATCTTACAACTGGCGTGCACTCCGACAGAAATGTTACTCCATTTAGGGGCTGGCATACATTTCCTGTGTCATTTATGCCACCTTTGTGGCACATATTATGATAAATTTGACAGACAGGCTTCAGCTCACCCCACCTGCCTGAGCTCTTCCCACTTTGGTGGATCTGGCTGGAACTGATGTAAAAACATCATGTCACAAAATTTCAAGATGTTTAATGTCAGAAAACTCTTGATAAATTGGTGCTTACATATTAAAGATCATTGATGGACTGTATCAACCTATGGTTGCATGATTTTAAAAGACTCATGTTCATTAAGTTCAAGCTATCTTACATCTAACTGTTTGATAACCTATTTAACCCAGTGTTTAGAAATCTCTTATTTTTACAGAAAATGCAAAGATCACATTTGTTTTAATCATTTTCTTATTGGCGATTGATTACACATGAGTATAACAAATTTTTTACACCCACAAGTATCGGAAAATGTAATACTTTGATGATTCAATCCAGAATTTTTCATTAAATGGCAGCCGTACAAAAATTCCCTAGGGTGTGGCAAACCCCACCTCACCAGTTGAGGGTTAAAGGGAATCTGTCACCCCATTTTAGCCATATCAGCTAAAGATATGACTGAATAGTGCGTCCTATAAGCAAGCTATCGGTATGTAGCTTATATCCTGATACCCCCGTTTTGAGAGCAAAATACCTTAGTAAAGTTCTTATTTTTGGCTACCAATCAGGGCGGTCCGATGGGCGGCGGTTATTCGCTTCCCCCACCTGCCTCCATTCTTGCCGTCCGTAGTTTTTTTTTCACTGTCCTTTGGCTTGCCGCGCTTGCGCTGTGTAAAAGTCCCTCTCGCGTGCGCATTGTACTTTTCCCAACAGTGGGCAAGCATACAATCATTACTGCGCAAGCGCAAGTAATTTCTGTCACTTTACTTGACCCGGAAGTCGTCCAGTCATTGCAGCTTGCCGCTGATCACTTCCGGGCCAAGGAAAGTCAGGAAGACTGTCGCATGCGTAGTAATGATTTCCTACTTTGCCCACTGTTGGGCAAAGAATACTGCGCACGCGCTGGGGCCCTGCTTCACAGCGCAATCACGGAAACAGTACGCTGTCTGTGATATTCACAGACAGCGTTACGTGACAGAAGCGGAGGAGCGGGGGGGAAGGAATAACCGCCGCCCATCAGACTGGACCGCCCTGATTGACAGCCAAGAATACGAACTTTACTAAGGTGTTTTGCTATCAAAACGGGGGTATCAGGATATATGATACCTACCAATAGCTTGCTTATGGGACGCACTATTCAATCATATCTTTAGCTGATATGGCTAAAATGTGGTGACAGATTCCCTGTAAAGAGGATATATCATCAGGAAATTAACTATTTTTAACTCTGGTTTTGGTGCTAAATGTATTTTTTAAGCATTTTTGAAAATGCTTTTTTTTCTTCTTCATATCATAAAGTGCTAAAAAAAAAACAAATTTAGAAATGTTGCAATTTTTTAATACTGTTTTAGACCCAAAATTCCTCATTATTTCATTGTATTCTTTGATTATCATATGCTATTACATTTGTTAAGGTTCAATTTTACATATGGCTACTTGTGTAATTTTTATTGATTTCACATCAACTTAGTCTTACAAAGATTTATGGTCAAAGTTATCATAAGATGCTCCTTTGCCTTAATTTAAAAATAAAGACGTTGGTTGATACTATAGTATTCTTAGCAACCAAACTGGGAGACATGACTTAACTGTTTAGGTCAAAGATAGAAAGGCATTACCTTCACAGCAAAGAAGGGCATAAGAATCTTGGCAGCATTCATGTCATTTCCTCTTCACAGGCAGAATTATTCAGATTTTTGTAAAGGTGAAGAATCTTTTTAATGTGAAATATTTTTAAATGAAATATGTATTTTATAGCCTTAGTTGTATGTAAAATAATTAGCTACAATATTATATACTATGATATTACAATAAATAGAATATAGAGTGTTGGTATTCAAGAGATTTCTAAAAGTACAGCCATATTGGTTATATAATGTATTTGTGTCACTGGCGATTGATGGGATAAATGAATAAACATAACTTTGTATACTTTTCCTCTAAACATTTTTTCCTTTTTCCTTTTAGAATTCCATCAGACATAATCTCTCCCTACATACACGCTTTATCCGTGTTCAAAATGAAGGAACGGGAAAGAGTTCTTGGTGGATGTTAAACCCAGAAGGTGGAAAGACAGGAAAAACTCCACGGAGGAGAGCAGCCTCTATGGACAGCACAAGTGGAAAATTTTTAAGGATAAAGGGCAAAGCGGGAAAGAAGAAACAGCAGCAGGTGCAGAGTGCACCAGAGCCAACTGTAGAAGGCAGTCCTTCTTCTCAACAAGCAAAGTGGTCTGAAAGTCCATCTTCCCACACTAGTGATGACTTTGATGTTTGGGCTGAATTTCACAACAGAGCCAATCCTGTGGCAGGGAATATAAGTGGAAGGCTCTCACCCATTTTGGGAAATGATGAGCCAGATGACCTGGACGATGATGAGGTGACACCTTCTTCTCCTCTCATGTACCCCAGCCCATCTAGTGCCCTATCTCCTAATGGTCGCTGTTCAGTTGAAATGCCACGACTCACCGAATTAAGTAGTACCATAGGTATGGGTGAAGGTCTTTCAGATCATTTACTGGATGAGCTCCAGGATGGTTATAGTGTAAACTCTGCTGCTGCTATAAGGCAACGTAGCTCTGGATTCTCATTCACATCCAAGTGTCCCACTTTAGGCAACAGTTCTAATGCTTTTTGCGGCACAGTTTATAGTCAGCCAGCTATGGGAATGATGAGACGGTTACCCATGCAGACAATCCAAGAAAACAAACAAGCTGCTTTCTCTCCAGGCAGCACATATAGGAATTCATCCCTCCAGGATCTCCTCACTGCCATGTCCTATGGACATAAAGAAGGAGTTGTGCAGAGTGATCCAGGTATACCCTCTATGCTGGGGCCACAGCGTAACCATAGGCAGAACACAGGCATGCTAAACAATTGTGACTCAGGACAAGTACCCTATTCTGCCAGTTTAATAAAAAGTCACAACCTGTATCACCCACCCACTCTCAGCCATCACTGCTCTGTTAATAACAGTGCCTTAGCTAGTTCAAGTGGACTCATAAATTCTGAATCTTGTGGCTTGTCATCAGTTCCACATCACTCTTACTTCAACAGTCAAGGTGGACACGGAAGCCTACTGGAAGGGCCATACCAAGGCGCATTCCATCACCACCACCACCATCATCATCATCACCATCCCCAAGTATACAATCAGGACAGATTCCCAACAGACTTAGACTTAGATATGTTCAATGGTACTTTAGAATGTGATGTAGAATCCATCATTCTCAATGACTTCATGGACAATGACGAGATGGACTTCAACTTTGACTCGGCTCTGCCACCACAAGGAGGATTCAATATGGCTGCCACAGCACAGCCTGCAAATCATAGCTGGGTGCAAGGTTAAATTGCATTAAAATCCAGTTTGCAATGTTAGGATAAAGGCATTTTCTCTAAGGTAATCAGACAGAGTTCTCTGACCCAAGTAAATATTTGGTTGATATATTATATAATGGCTTGATTGAGCATTCCTCCTATTGGATGGCAAATTAATACCTAATTGGGGTTTTAGAGCAGTTGTGGGATAAAAGTACAGTTTGACTCATTACAACAACAAGGTTTACATCCCAATCACATTTTGTTCCAAAATTTATTGCACAAAACTAAATGTTTGACCATTTCTTGGAGTGAATTTGACAAGTTAATATCCATTCAAAAGAGTGATCAATTTTAAATTGTTTCTTTTCCCGAAAAAAAAGAATAATAGCTCCTGTGCACTATGTTAAGTGTATTCATGACAGTGTATTTATTTTGTAATGTCAGAATAGCAGAGTTTAGATTCCAATATATCACTTTGTATAAGAAACATTATTGAATAACGTTGGGTTGTATATGTCATTACATATGAGGTGAGATAGGACATTATCTGGGTCCCTTTTAAGGTGTGCAATCCAGTCTTACCATTAGACTACATCTTCTGTATAATACTACTCTTGCATCCTGTCTAGTATTTTTTTCTCAAGTCTCAAGAAGGAGGAAAAAAATAATTTTCTACCAGCATATAAACTTTGCCAACTCTCTCGTTAATAGTGCTTTATCTACATGTATATCTATGTCAAGTGGTCAAATGAATTCAAATGATTGTCATCAGAAATTGTGAAAGTTGGTACATGTATAGGAAATTAGTATAGATAGACATATGCCAAAGAGCACTGGTCAGGGTCAGAGGCTGGTGGAAAAAGCTTAGAATTACTTTATCATATGACAACTACTCATGTTGACTCCACTATCTCAGATCTTTTCTTACATGAATTACTGCTGTGTGTATATAAGAAATACAGCGTCACTTGCTAGAACATATCAAGTTTGGAGCAGCATTTCTCAATTCTGGGCCCCAAGGATTCACAGTGGGTCATGTTTTGAGAATTTCCTTAATATTGCACAGGTTATAAGAAAAAAAAGTAGGATCACTACATCAATTATTGCCATAAGTGATTCCTTCATAAGAACTCTTCAAAACACGACCCATTTGGACATTCTTCTTTGTCAGAGGGTTATGAAGTACCTATCATTAAGGTTTGTTACAAATCTTACATTTTACAAATCTCACAGCCAGTCTTCGCTGTTGGTTTCAAAGATGTGTTATCAGAAGGGAAAAAGAATTTATATGTTGCACTTTTACATTAATTAAATTATTCTTATGTGGTAGAGCTTATTTCGGTATGTTCACAAGTGGTGATCATTTTTTAATGACACAACTATTTTTTCTAGTCATTTTATGGAAAAGCAAAACAACAGAATGAATGCAGTTAAAAGTGCAGTTGAATGGTATTAAAAATACCCAAAAAGTCAAATTAAGGTTAAATAGACTGTGTTACAAGGATTTGCCATCCCATTTGTGATGAAGGCAACATAAAGCAGGGAACAGAGATCCTAATCCAGTCCATGATATACTGGGCTTCTTTCTGTAACTTTGATATAACCAGTTTTAAGTTGCTGCAGCTCTGCTAGTCATCTCAATGATGAGCTACTACCATGTGGTATTTGATATTTATGAGATCTGAGTATCTCTGCCCCCAAAAACTACAGCAAGAAGTTCAAGTAAGAAACATTCTGGTGACAGATTCTCTTTGACCTAATAAGCTAAAATAATTAACAAATGGTGATATATTAAAGAGATACTGTCATCCTGATTTTACACCCCAAACTAATGGCATGTGTGTAAAGGCGCATTTATGCTGATTATTTCTTGTAGAAATCCATTTTGCTGATTTAGTGCAGTGGGGCGGACATTGCACTTACAGCTCTCCTGCCTTTCTCCCTATTCCTGTGTCTAGGTCACGCATAGTTCAGTGACCTGCCAGTTACAGATAGAAGGCAAGTAGGCAGCGGGCGGGGAACATGGAGAGAGGCAAGGAGAGCTGTAAGTGCAATGTCCGCCACACTGCACTGGTAATTCATTAGCATACAATTTTACCTATGGATTTCTCTACACCAGCAAAACGGATTTCTACAAAGGTAAGGATTTACTCAACATGAAAGTACTTATACTGTATATACGTGCCATTAGAGACAGGTTATCTTTAACTTCAATTGGCTGGTCTGTTACGACATACTTTTTAGATAAATAATAAATAAATAACATGAAAATTGACCATAGTAAAGTCCATTTTAGATGACAGTAATATGTTCACATTTTATCGTCCATACTACAACCACAACACTCAGACATCGCTTAGTTCTATTAGACCAAACATACTTCAGTTCATCAGAACCTCATGGGTGAGTATTGTGGCTGTAAAATAAATCCAAAAATGTTGCCGCATTGCAGACATTGTAAAGACTTGGTGTAATCTTTCCTTTCGTTTTCAATACAATGACAACTAATGATAGGAAAAATGATGGCAATACTAAGATTTACTGCACTTTTTTAGCAAAACGCTTTAAAATAAAGAATTGCTATTTATTAACAGCGTTCTCATCCCTTGTACAAAATCAAGGCCATTTACTGAAATGGGCACTTTAATTTCTCATAGAGCACAAACAGGTTAGATGTGACCATCCACAGTCAGAATAACAGTAAAAGGACATTTTTATTGAATAAAGTTGCATAGTGTTTTAAGTTAAGGTGCTACAGCCAATTTTGTGGCTATTTTATATACTCTCACGAATAAAGATCCATAAATATACAGAACAGAGAAATTTATCAAATCTAGCAGAATTAAAACCAGCTATGTTGATTATTGTCACGTCAACAGTTGGATTATATATGATCTTTTTCCATCACGTGTTGGAAAATGAAATCAGTAATACAGTTATCACCAATTTCTCCATTGTTACTTTTTCCCAGGATTACACAAATCTTATTTTTCATAAGAGATATTTATAAAGTGCTGACAAATTGTACCAAAAGTGAACCTCTAAGAGAATACAAAAACATGAGGGGCCATAAGATCTACATATTGGTGTCAACAGCTTATTTCGTGAAGTCTGGTGACAAATTTGCTTTACAAATTGAAAGTATACCACGCTCTTTCTCAATATCCTATAAAAGGCCATAGTATCCTGTTAGGGGTCTTTAAAAATATTGGTGCAAATCAAACATATGAGTATCCTTTCCAGTTCACAAACACGTCTGTGCTCCTTGGGAAACACCTTAATTCCCATTAACTTACAATCATAATATAGGCAAATTGTTGCTATGTAAATAAGATGCCATACATGCCAAGCACTTTAAAGATGACGATACTAGCTTATATTAGTGCATATAGTATGCATGTATACAGTACAGACCAAAAGTTTGGACACACCTTCTCATTCAAAGATTTTTTCTGTATTTTCATGACTATGAAAATTGTACATTCACACTGAAGGCATCAAAACTTTGAATTAACACATGTGGAATTATAAACTTAAGAAAAAAGTGTGAAACAACTGAAAATATGTTTTATATTCTAGGTTCTTCAAAGTAGCCACATATTTCTTTGATTACTGCTTTGCACACTCTTGGCATTCTCTTGATGAGCTTCAAGAGGTAGTCACCGGAAATGGTTTTCACTTCACAGGTGTGCCCTGTCAGGTTTAATAAGTGTGATTACTTGCCTTATAAATGGGGTTGGGACCATCAGTTGTGTTGTGCAGAAGTCTGGTGGATACACAGCTGATAGTCCTACTGAATAGACTGTTAGAATTTGTATTATGGCAAGAAAAAAGCAGCTAAGTAAAGGAAAACAAGTGGCCATCATTACTTTAAGAAATGAAGGCCAGTCAGTCCGAAAAATTGGGAAAACTTTGAAAGTGTCCCCAAGTGCAGTTGCAAAAACCATCAAGTGCTACAAAGAAACTGGCTCACATGAGGACCGCCCCAGGAAAGGAAGACCAAGAGTCACCTCTGCTTGTGAGGATGTGTATCCGAGTAACCAGCCAGCAGGCCTTCATGGTAAAATAGCCGCTAGGAAACCATTGCTAAGGACAGGCAACAAGCAGAGACTTGTTTTGGCTAAACGAACACAAGGAATGGACATTAGACCAGTGGAAATCTGTGCTTTGGTCTGATGAGTCCAAATTTGAGATCTTTGGTTCCAACCACCGTGTCTTTGTGCGATGAAGAAAAGGTGAACGGATGGACTCTACATGCCTGGTTCCCACCCTGAAACATGGAGGAGGAGGTGTGATGGTGTGGGGGTGCTTTGCTGGTGACACTGTTGGGGATTTATTCAAAATTGAAGGCATACTGAACCAGCATGGCTACCACAGCATCTTGCAGCGGCATGCTATTCCATCCAGTTTGCATTTAGTTGAACCATCATTTATTTTTCAACATGACAATGACCCCAAACACACCTCCAGGCTGTGTAAGGGCTATTTGACCAAGAAGGAGAGTGATGGGGTGCTAAGCCAGATGACCTGGCCTCCACAGTCACCAGACCTGAACCCAATCGAGATGGTTTGGGGAGAGCTGGACCGCAGAGTGAAGGCAAAAGGGCCAACAAGTGCTAAGCATCTCAGGGAACTCTTTCAAGACTGTTGGAAGACCATTTCCAGTGACTACCTCTTGAAGCTCATCAAGAGAATGGCAAGAGTGTGCAAAGCAGTAATCAAAGCAAAAGGTAGCTACAATAAAGAACCTAGAATATAAGACATATTTTAAGTTGTTTCACACTTTTTTGTTAAGTATATAATTCCACATGTGTTAATTCATAGTTTTGATGCCTTCAGTGTGCAAACTGTAAAGCGCTGCAGAATATGTTAGCGCTATATAAAAAAAAAAATAAAGATTCAGTGTGAATGTATAATTTTCATAGTCATGAAAATACAGAAAAATCTTTGAATGAGAAGGTGTGTCCAAACTTTTGGTCTGTACTGTATATATATATATATATATATATACATATATATGTAATGTGTATGTATGTACAAACAATTCATACTGGCGCGCAAAAAGGAGATGGAAATTTGAAATTGTTTTGATTTTTTCAGCATCAAGTATGAGCACCACGTGGACAAATACCCGCACTTACACACCATATCATGCTATCAATTGGGTTATTAATGGTTGTCTGAAAAATCTTCACTATGCTGAATGCACTTTAATCATCAAGATTTGCTATTGGCAGCTCCCTTTGCCAAGCAATAACGTCCCACATGTGCTTGATGCTCAGAGTGGTGAAATTGCAGGCCATGGTACCATGTTTAGGTCATGCAGTTTGTTCACAGTAGTTTGAATAACATATGACCCAGTGTTTTGGTGCTGAAAAACAGTTTAGGAGACACTTTGGAGAAATGTCTGTACCACTGGTTCCATGATCCATTCTGTACAGCAAGTGAAAATAGACATCTCATGCCAAACCTAAGGTGTCAAACAGCATCTATACAAACCATTAGAAGGTGTTTGCACAGCATTGGGTTATGAGCCAGACATCCAGCAACAGGTATTCTATTGTCCTCATGCCACTGCTCTCAAAGACTATCATGGTACAGAGTAAGATGGCAATAAGACCGGAATAGAGGTCTATCCTTGTCGGTGATGAGTCCCACTTTTGTCATGGATGCAGTGATAGGAGGAAATTGGTTTGGAGACCACATGGTCAATGCCATAAATAGGCTTTTACAAGGGAACATAAATCCAGTCCTACCCTCTATGGTTTGGAGTGGTATAATGTAACATAGCTGGACTCCTATAGTCTTCATTCCCAGTGCACTATCAGCAATAGCTCAGCATTACATAGATTTGGATATGGAACCAGTGGAAAGGCCATGTCTCCAAATTGTCCCAGAAGTAATTTTTCAACACGAAAATACTAGGCCTCATGTTGCTCTTGCTACTATGAGAAGGTTGTATGGCTTAAACGTGCTACCAAGGCCTGCAGCATCTTCTGACTTGTTTCTCATTGTGCACATCTGGGACTTTATTGGTTGTTAATTTTAAAAGGAGCTGCCAGTAGTGGATCTTGATAATTTATGTGCCCAAATATATTCAGCTTTGCAAACATTCTGCAAAAAGCGATTAATAACCTCATTGATTGCAAACCAAGGTGTGTAAGTGCGTATATTTCTGTGCATGGCGCTCATAGTCGATATTGAATAAATTCAGATGTTTTTCAAATTTTGTTTCCAGTTTTTAATCAATTAAATCCTTTGATTTCTATAATTTCTTGACTTTTCCTACTGGGTTTTGTAATTATATATACATTCAAGGCACTCTGTGTGAACTAATATAATCCAATATTGATTGTTTACATAAGATTATGAGCTGACAATCTAACAAACCATATTTATTGTAATTCTTTTCAACCAGTAAGAAGTTAAGGGTTAGCCATTGCACCTTAACTTCAGACTTTCCCCACAAATAGAGATAGAATCCATTTATAAAATGTTATTTATTCAGATATAGTTAATTATATACATTGTTAAATATTTTTGTGATTTTATTTTAGTGTTATTCTCTTGAACCCTTATAAAAGAAGTCAATCCTAATATAATGTCATGTTCACATGGTGGAGTTCTTTGTTGGGCTTCTATTGCAAAAATAAGATTTGGATACAGAAAAAAGGTGAAAATATAAGCTTTATGTTGCCCTTTCCCTGAAGGATTAGTGTACACCTTATTCTATGGCTTAAAAATGCATCAAAACCTGTTAGAAACTGACAGTTTATACAAATGCTATTTGGGAGTTTATAAATCACAATTCCAGCTTTGTACTAATAATAAAACACTAATAAAAATTGATTTCATATATTTATGTCTAAGGACATTTCTAAAAAATAACTACATAGTCTTGCATTTATCCCACAAGTAGCTGATTGGGAAAGTCTAATATTAATATAATATATGAAAGCAAACTCACAATGCAGATTATAAAGTAATCTTCGAACCATTAGGGAAACAGAGAGAGCTGAACTTGTGAGAAGTGAAGAGGTTAATAATTGTAATTGTGATTGCTATTCCCTATTCTGGTCAATTAGGTGTTCTTACTTTCTTGAATGAACAAAGTCAAACTGCTCTTGATACGTGTACTGTTCTCATGCTTGTTATGTGTACGCCTGATGAAACCGCATTGCCATGGTCTACTCCTCCCTGTCCTTTATGTACACAGGTATGGTATATCCTTTAGCCGTGAAAACAAATTCACCCAGTTTAGCCATTTTGTGACGAATTCTTATCGTAGGTAAAAACAGTAAGGTATACACATCAATAATTACACTATTTCCAGACATACTTAATACAAAATGGTCCTGTCCAATTGAATCAAATGTATTTAAATCAGGGTTTGTGCTCCTAATTCTGAATATTGTGGCTGTTTACATGTTACTTTTATATGTCTTTGTTTTCTTTTTATTTCGTCCACAAAATTTAATATATACAAAACCGTGTACATACAGAAAATATATTAGGAATTATTTTATTTTATTTGTATCTTGCTGTTTTTTTGTATGAACACAGAACATTTTGAGTTCAGATTTTGAGGACTGTTAATTTGTGTGACCTCTGTAATAATTGCGGTTTTGTCATTATGTCAATGGCGCGTAGCATAGTGTAGGATGAAAATACTGTAAGAGAGGTATAAGCTGGAAATGCCATGTTTACCAATGCCTTCCTTTGGACCAAAAGTGGCGGAAGGTAGGTCATGAGATTTGTGTCTATTGGGGAAGGGGGAACCTACAAGGCTAACTCCGAAAGTGCCTTACTGCACCTGGAAATGCCATGTAGTATCTCACAGTTATTAATAATGTCTTCTGTAAATGAACACACCTCCTTATATGACTATACTGAATATTGAGACTCCGGTCATGAACGACTGCTGCATTGTATAATGGTTATGAGTATCCAGATATCAGTCCACCATGTAGTGTGTCGATGCTCAGTATCACTATACACTGCTTCACCTTGCCCATCTGGATCCCCCTTGTCCTCCTCACTGCAGTGTAAAGCGATTGTAATGTTTTTTGGGTGTGTTGTAGTGTGTGAATCTTCAGATGTAACATAAGCCTGTGTATACTGACTGTACAGAATATTTTCAGGAATAAAATTGTTTTAAATATTGTATGTCTATATTGTGTGTATAATTTATGGCTTTGTCCAATCAGTGTAGTCAAAGAATTCACTCTGGGGATCTTAGTGTGACATCAGTTGCTACAATCCCACGAACAACTGTTTCATTGACACCGCCATACACATTTTAGTGGTTCTGCCCTCTTATGGATAGATCAATGTGTGAAAGATCTTTCCACTGGTTAGCCAAAAATTTCAAACATGGTGGACTTATTTCCCAAAGATAGTTTTAGCCAACTGATGACAAACCAATATCATTCGCTGTTAAATTTCACTTAATAAATGCTCACTATGGTTGAAATCTGCCATTTTCACCAACTTGAGTTTAATGTGTATGGGCACCTTTAATATTTTAATGACCTGCTGAGGGTGAGTATGTAGAGTGGGCTTCGGAGCTCAGCCTGCTCCATACCGTGAGCATGTCACAATGACCAAAGCTAGCTTTGCAGCTGTTTAACCATTTAAACACTGCTTTCAGTAACAGACATTTAAATGACCTGCTCCTGCTTTCAACTGACTCCCATTGCCTCACACCCATGATATGATCACAGGCAGCTGATGAAGACATATTATTGCCATCTTAGGCTACATTCCCATGATGAGCTTTAGGTGAGTTTTTTATGCTGCGTATTTTTAAAAAATGTAAGTAATCTATTCTACTTAATGGGTGCAGAAATTGTGCAGAAAATCTGTGACATCAAAAATTCACCAAAAGCTCATGATGGGAACGTAGCCTTAGTCTTCCTGTGTGCCTCGGGCTGGGCTTCATAGTAGGGCACCAGTTACACTATATGCTGTAATCCTGCAATGAATCAGAATGCCAGAATTGACCTTCTATGGTTTATACCTCAAAAAATGCAATAAGAAGAAATCACAATAATATAATGTACCCCAAAGTATCATCAATCAAAACTACAGCTCAGTGCACAAAAAAACCCTCACACAGCTTTATCAACTGAAAAATAAACAGTTACGTGTCTAAGAAAGTTACAACACAATAAAAATTATATATTTTTTTTACAAAGTTCAGAATATTTTAATCACTAAAATATTTATGAAAAAAAACTTATAAGTTTGGTATCACAGTAATAATACTGAACTGGAGAATTTACATTGGTAAAGTGAAAAGGGAGGGTAGAAGAAGATGCTGACTCCGAGTCAAGAAGAGTTATATAGTAATATTTAAAAATGTTTTATTGTCAGTACTGTTTGATACTAGTACTGTGTAAATGTGCATTTTATCCTTACGGTCGGTTTGTGTTTCGGTTTTTGTGGAGGTTTTACCTCAAGGCTGTCCCCGGTAATTGGGGAGGTCTGTACATATGGTAACCATTACAAGGCATAGGGATATAGTTGTATCGGTTTGGGTAAGGTATAGTGAACAGCATGGGAATAGCCCATAGGTTTACATTACATAGGAGGGTTTACATTAGTTAAAAAGGTGAAGCACATCCTAGCTAAGGAGTAGAGGGAGAGAGTAGGAAGTCTCTGACAGTGTGAGGAATTACAGGTCCAAGATCAGTGGGTGCAGAGTAGGAAAAGTGTCCTGTCAGTGTCAAGTCTCCTATACAGCATGATGACACATCTGAAGTTTTGCGCAGATCCTGGTCCAGAGAATAGGACCCAGAAGAGGCATTGGCAGGGCTGCCACTAGGAATTTTAGGGCTCCATAGTGGCATACTGACCCCTTGCGACTCCGCCCAAGCTCCACCCCTTGAACTGTCCACAGTCCCACCTCTCTCTCTTGGAAAAACTCCTCTTCTCACCAATCACACATTAACAGTTCCCTTCACCAGATCACACATATAGCCAGCAGCTTTTGTTTTGGCCAAGAGATTTTTTAAGCTGCCATCACGACAAGGTAGACTCTTTTGGCTGGGCCCTACTCTACTGTAACTTATTAAACATTTGTTAAAATATCCAATACAATTTAGGTATATTTTTATTTATTTTTAAATTTTTAAAATGACCAATAATATCACATACAAGGGACAAATACCACCGCACCATGACCAGACACCATATTACCACCACATAGTGACCTATAATACCACATACAAGGAACAAATACCACCACACCATGACCAGACCACATATTACCACATGCCAGGAACAAATACCGCCACACCATATCCAGACAACATATTACCACCACGTAGTGTCTGAATAATACAATACTGATCATTAATAAAAAAGAACAATACTAATATCATCATAAGTGCCATTTTACACAGGAGATCTGTACTTAGTATGCAGTGTCTGTATCTCTGTAATACAGTGATCAGTGACATTATATACAGGAGCTCTGTATACAGTATCAGTGTACAGGTAATACAGTGATAAAGAATGACATTATACACACGAGTGCTGTATATATTGTACAGGTTATACAGTGATCAATGACATATACAGGTGCTCTGTGTATAGTGTCAATGTAAAGGTAATACAGTGCTCACTGGTGACATTGTACACAGGACCTCTGTATATAGTATACGGTGTATAGTGTCAGTGTACAGGTAATACACTGACTCATCAGTGACATCTCTAGGTGAAGTCCTTCATCTTTGCTTTAAATCTTCATCCACCACAGACCGCCATCACTTCTTCCAGCCAGGGATCGTCTCTGCATGAAATAACACAGCTATCTAGAGCACCACTTGCAGAACACATTACTTAATTTTTTTCCCAACTTCTAAACTACACCAGATGATGAAGAAAAAAATGGCAACATAGTTTCGCTCTGCACAGTAACAGGACCGCCTCCCCCATTTAAAACAGAATCCTCAAAAAATAAAATAAATACATCACTGCAGTAATAATATCCTTAATTAGCCCCTATTGTAATTGAATGGACATTTTGAATGGTATAAGTTGAATGGAGCAGGTCAGATATGGCCTTGGACAGATGTGACATTATTCTAAGTGTGACATCTTTGAAGTGTTACATCAGAAATATATCCAGAATGATAGCGCATGGTATATTCCCCTTCATGCTGTCGTGTCCTGATCCATCTACTTTCATCCACAGGTACGTCTGAACCACCTCTCTATCCAGAATACCCATTGCACCCCAGAATCCTATGTACTCCTTTTTTCTGTTTTAACTGGTACGTCTGAACCACCTCTCTATCCAGAATACCCACTTCACCCCAGAATCCTATGTACTCCTTTTTTCTGTTTTAACTGGTACGTCTGAACCACCTCTCTATCCAGAATACCCACTGCATCCCAGAATCCTATGTACTCCTTTTTTCTGTTTTAACTGGTAAGTCTGAACCACCTCTCTATCCAGAATACCCACTGCACCCCAGAATCCTATGTACTCCTTTTTTCTGTTTTAACTGGTATGTCTGAACCACCTCTCTATCCAGAATACCCACTGCACCCCAGAATCCTATGTACTCCTTTTTTCTGTTTTAACTGGTACGTCTGAACCACTTCTCTATCCAGAATACCCACTGCACCCCAGAATCCTATGTACTCCTTTTTTCTGTTTTAACTGGTACGCTGCTGCTTTTTCCCTGATTTTAATTCCATGTAGCATACTTCAGATTTACTGAATACATATTGATTTGTCTGTGACCCTCACTCATAAGCCTATACCTCCATCTTAATCTGTCTTTCTTCATCTCTGATGCTAGGCAAATGTTCTATTAACTGCAATCTGTTAATTGCTCCCTGCTGTGAACTCTCCTCCTGTTCCTTTCTCCTCCCCTCTCTTTCTCTCACCTGGCTTCATTTCTTGGACATTTGAATGGTATAAGTTGAATGGAGCAGGTCAGATATGGCCTTGGTCAGATGTGACATCATTTTAAGTGTGACATCTTTGAAGTGTTACATCAGAAATATATCCAGAATGATAGCCCAGAAATCGGTCAGAAGGTAAGAATAATCCCTGTCTTCTAATTTTACTTGCCTTTCGTTTGCAGCGTCCAAGTATGTCCAGCTCAAGATTCCTTCCTACAAGTTAGGCCCTCGGTTCATCGGTCCCTTTGAGATCATCAGTCAGATCAACCCGGTGTCCTATAAATTGAAACTCCCGGCCAATTTGCGCATTCCTAACTCTTTCCATGTATCTCTCCTCAAACCGGTGGTACTTAACTCTTTTTTCAAGTCTACAGGTACACCTCCTGCTCCAGTGTCTGCTGACGATGAATTTGAGGTAGAGAACATTCTGGCCACCAAAAGGGTAGGAAGAAAGACTTATTTTTTGGTGGATTGGAAGGGGTTTGGTCCTGAGGAGAGAACGTGGGAGCCTCGGGAGAACATCCATGCCCCTCTCATCCTAGCTAAATTTCTTTCTGGCCTAAAGATGGGGGGGCCTAGAGGGGGGGTACTGTAGCGTCGGCGTCCCTGCCTTCTGCCAGGCAGGGACGCTGTTCCCCTGCAGCAGCGTCCTCTGCCAGGCAGGGACGTCGCCCCCCTTACCCTTCCTCAGCGTCCTCCTTCCGCCCTGCTGGGGCCACGCGCTCCTTCCCTGCTGCTGGACTTAGGGCGCGCGCCCGTGCCCTCCCCCGCTCTTAAAGGAGCCGCGCGCATTTTTCAAATAAGTCCCCGGCCAATGCCGGAGGACTCCACCCTATATTAAGGGCTTCCTCCTTAATGGAGGTGCCCGAGCAATGTTGTTGTTGCACTGTTTCACTCTGCTTCAGCCCTCAGGTCCCGTTACCAGTTACCTGCCTGTTTCCTGCCCGTTT
This sequence comes from Oophaga sylvatica, assembly GCA_033576555.1. Lineage (NCBI taxonomy): Eukaryota > Metazoa > Chordata > Amphibia > Anura > Dendrobatidae > Oophaga > Oophaga sylvatica. The sequence continues at coordinate 409,089,522 of JARQOD010000002.1, forward strand.
GCTGTATGCTACCTGTCCGCAAGTCTACCCGGAGGTTCGGACGTCACAAGTGGTGATCCACGGCTATTCCAGAGACTCTTGCCTGCTCACTTGGGAGCGATCATCTGCCATCTGACTGCAGCCCTACCCGGAGGTTTGGACGTCACAAGCGGTGATCCCCGGCTATTCCAGAGACTCTTGCCTGCTCACTTGGGAGCGATCATCTGCCATCTGACTGCAGCCCTACCCGGAGGTTCGGACGTCACAAGCGGTGATCCCCGGCTGTTCCAGAGACTCTCGCCTGCTCACTTGGGAGTGTCCATCCGCCATCTGCCTGCTAGCCTACCGGGAGGCTTCACCATCTCAGGTCGTATATACCTGTCCATCTAGAGACTGCCCCGGTTACTTGCTGTGACAACCTGCCTGTCAATCCAGAGACTTCCCCGGTCACTTGCCGTGACAACCTGCCCGTCAATCCAGAGACTACCCCGGTCACTTGCCGTGACAACCTGCCTGTCAATCCAGAGACTGCCCCGGTCACTTGCCGTGACAACCTGCCTGTCTATCCAGAGACTGCCCCGGTCACTTGCCGTGACAACCTGCCTGTCAATCCAGAGACTGCCCGGTCACTTGCCGTGACAACCTGCCTGTCTATCCAGAGACTGCCCCGGTCACTTGCCGTGACAACCTGCCTGTCAATCCAGAGACTGCCCCGGTCACTTGCCGTGATCCTTTCCCGTATAACCAGAGACTGCCCCGTCACTTGCCGTGACTTCCTGTCCGTCTCCCTGGGCGCCACCGCCTCTCTTACAAGTATAACCTTCTTGTATAAATAAAGCTCAGAGGTTCCACCTACCTGACCCGTTACAGTTTGCTCGGGCCATGGAACCCGGTGGCACCCAAACCCCTTCGCTATCTGACCTGTGTCATGAACTGTCTCGTCAGAGGTCTCAACAGGAGTCCATCCTGGGTCATCTGCGGTGTGTTAATTCCCGCCTGGACACTCTGAATACTTCCCCGACAACCACCGCGAGCACCATGACTCGCAATCCGGCAGTTCCGCTGCTTACCAACTCCGTGGTTTCTATTCCAGGACCTCGACTTTCAGCCCCTCCTCGGTTTGGAGGCGACCCTGCTCTGGCTCGGGGTTTCATCAATCAATGTACCCTGCATTTTGAACTCCTGGCACACCAGTTTAACTCTGACCGGGCCAAAATTGCCTTCATCATGTCACATCTCACCGGAGAGGCCCTGGCCTGGCTAAATCCTCTTTGGGAAAGAGAAGATCCTCTGGTGTCTAACCTGTCTGCTTTTCTCTTAGCCTTCCGGAAGGTATTCGATGAACCCGGACGGAAAGCCTCCTCTGCATCATCTCTGCTGCGTCTTCGTCAGGAGAGTCTCACCGTGGGTCAATATGCCATAAGGTTTCGTACCCTTGCCTCAGAGCTGGCTTGGGATAATGACGCTCTGATAGCTGTCTTCTGGGAGGGCCTGTCCGGCCGCATTAAAGATGAACTTGCCGGTCGGGACATTCCAACCTCTCTCGATGACCTAATAACTCTGGCTAATCGAATTGATCTACGGTTCCAGGAGCGAGCCAAAGAGGTCACCCGTGAGAGAAGGTTTCCTCGCCTAGCTCCTTCATTTCAGAGACCTGTAACTCCTTCCGTATCTCCTCAAGTGCCCCCGGCAGAGCCCATGCAGGTCGACCAGACCAAGATGGTCAAAGCCCGTCAGGACTCACGCCGTGCTGAGGGGAGTTGCTTCTACTGTGGCAGTAAGGAGCACCGGATCCGTACCTGCCCAGAGAGGTCGGGAAACGCCTGTGTCTAGGTTCGCTCGGAGAGGTCCATCTAGACAAGAATAAATCCTCTTCATCTCTGCTGCTGTCTGTCTCAATTCTCCTCGGTGAGAACCGTTACTTCGAACTAGCCCAACTTGATTCTGGAGCAGCTGGGAATCTCGTCTCACAGGCTCTGGTAGAGAAATATCGCATTCCCACCAAACCTCTGCTTGAACCAGTATCTGTTGCTGCTGTAGATGGGGGTCTTCTACCACGTCCCATCCAGCTTATCACCGAGGCTATAACCCTGCAGGTGGGAATGTTACATTCTGAGAGTATCTCATTTCATGTTCTACCTGGACTCTCTCACGCTTTCTTACTAGGTCTGCCTTGGCTCCAAAAGCATGCACCCGTGCTAGACTGGCAGACTGGAGAGATTCTTCGCTGGGGACAGGACTGTCATCAAACGTGTCTGGTGCCTGTTCATCCTGTCCGTCCTTCTCCTACACCTGCTAATCTACCAGGACTCCCGATTCCATATTGGTCTTTCGCTGATGTCTTTAATAAAAAGGAAGCAGAGACATTACCCCCACACAGACCATATGATTGCCCGATCGACCTGCTACCTGGTACTACGCCTCCCCGTGGGCGTATTTACCCATTGTCCGCTGCTGAGACCAGGTCGATGTCCGAATATATCGAGAGAACTTGGCCAAAGGATTCATCCGGAAATCTACCTCCCCAGCGGGAGCAGGTTTCTTCTTCGTAAAAAAGAAAGACGGATCTCTCCGTCCCTGTATTGACTACAGAGGCTTAAATTTGATCACGGTGAAGAATAAGTACCCTCTTCCGCTCATTCCAGAATTGTTTGATCGACTTAGAGGGGCGAGAATCTTCACCAAACTGGATCTTCGTGGGGCATACAACCTGGTTCGTATCCGTCGGGGAGATGAATGGAAGACGGCATTCAACACCCGGGACGGCCACTACGAGTATTTGGTGATGCCCTTTGGTCTCTGTAATGCTCCAGCAGTCTTTCAGGAGTTGGTCAATGACATCTTTCGGGACCTCCTCTACTCTTGCGTTGTGGTGTACCTAGACGATATCTTGGTCTTCTCTCCGGACCTCCAGTCTCACCGGAGGGATGTTCGTCAGGTTCTGCTCAGGCTCAGGCAGAATCACCTCTTCGCCAAATATGAGAAGTGCCTCTTTGAGCAGACCTCGCTTCGTTTTTGGGCTACATCATTTCTCAGACAGGCCTACGAATGGATCCGGAGAAACTGTCTGCCATCGAGAAGTGGCCTCGACCGGAGGGGTTGAAGGCCATTCAGCGGTTCCTGGGATTCGCCAACTATTACCGCCTCTTCATACCGCACTTCTCTTCCAGGACTGCTCCAATCTCCGTGCTCACCCGCAAGGATGCTAACCCCAAACAGTGGACGCCCGAAGCAGAGGAGGCCTTTCTTTCCTTAAAACAGGCCTTCTCTTCCGCTCCAGTGCTGCATCGCCGGACGGCAGCAAGCAGTTCTTCCTGGAGGTGGACGCTTCCTCCTCTGGAGCCGGAGCGGTACTCACTCAAAAATCTTCATCCGGGAGGATGGTATCCTGCGGCTTCTTCTCCAAAATCTTCTCCTCCTCCGAGCGCAACTACTCCATAGGAGACCGAGAGTTATTGGCCATCAAGTTGGCATTGGAGGAGTGGCGTTACCTACTCGAGGGGGCATTTCATCCGGTAATCATTTACACGGACCACAAGAATCTGGCTTACCTCCAGCATGCTCAGAGACTTAACCCTCGCCAAGCCCGGTGGTCCTTGTTTTTTGCCCGCTTCGATTTTCTCTTGCATTTTCGCCCGGCTGACAAGAACGTCAAGGCTGATGCCTTGTCCCGGTCTTTCCTGGTGTCAGATCTCGAGGAAGTACCTAAACATATCATCGATCCCGCCAGAGTGATGCGGGTGCCTCCCGTGAGTCTAAATCGTCTCCCTCCTGGTAAGACGTTCGTATCAGTAACCGACCGGAAGAGAATCCTACACTGGGGTCATTCGTCTAAACTAGCTGGCCACGCTGGTCAGAAAAAGACCCTCCAACTCATAACCCGGCATTATTGGTGGCCTACCCTGCACAAGGACGTAATAGACTTTGTATCTGCCTGTGTCTCCTGTGCCCGCAACAAAGTTCCGAGACACCTGCCTGCCGGCCGTCTTCTTCCGCTTCCTGTACCCGCTGCCCCCTGGCAGCATATAGCCATGGACTTCATAACAGATCTGCCCGTTTCTGCCGGTTGTACGGTAATTTGGGTGGTCGCTGACCGCTTTTCCAAGATGGCTCACTTCATTCCTCTGCCAGGTCTTCCGTCTGCACCCGAGTTGGCTAAAGACTTTATCCGCCACATCTTCCGTCTCCATGGTCTGCCTCGTCACATTGTGTCGGATCGTGGGGTACAGTTCACCTCACGTTTCTGGAGAGCCACTTGTAAGTTGTTAGACGTCACCTTGGATTTCTCCTCCGCTTACCACCCGCAGTCCAATGGACAAGTTGAGCGAATCAATCAGAATCTGACCAGTTATCTCCGGCACTTCGTTAATGCCCACCATTCTGACTGGGTGGAGCTCCTGCCTTGGGCCGAATTCTCTTACAATAATCACGAGAGCGAATCTTCCTCCAAGTCTCCGTTTTTTGTAGTCTTCGGTCAGCACCCTCGGATCCCTGTTCCTGTCACCATCTCTGTGGACAATCCAGCTGCGGAATCTCTGGTTAGAGAATTTTCCTCCATATGGGAGAGTACCCGATCCGCACTCATTCAGTCATCCGAGCGTATGAAGAGACATGCTGACAAAAGACGTCTGGATCCTCCTCAATTCCGTCCTGGGGATAAGGTCTGGCTTTCGTCCAAGTATGTCCGGCTCAAGATTCCTTCCTACAAGTTAGGCCCTTGGTTCATCGGTCCCTTTGAGATCATCAGTCAGATCAACCCGGTGTCCTATAAATTGAAACTCCCGGCCAATTTGCGCATTCCTAACTCTTTCCATGTATCTCTCCTCAAACCGGTGGTACTTAACTCTTTTTTCAAGTCTACAGGTACACCTCCTGCTCCAGTGTCTGCTGACGATGAATTTGAGGTAGAGAACATTCTGGCCACCAAAAGGGTAGGAAGAAAGACTTATTTTTTGGTGGATTGGAAGGGGTTTGGTCCTGAGGAGAGAACGTGGGAGCCTCGGGAGAACATCCATGCCCCTCTCATCCTAGCTAAATTTCTTTCTGGCCTAAAGATGGGGGGGCCTAGAGGGGGGGTACTGTAGCGTCGGCGTCCCTGCCTTCTGCCAGGCAGGGACGCTGTTCCCCTGCAGCAGCGTCCTCTGCCAGGCAGGGACGTCGCCCCCCTTACCCTTCCTCAGCGTCCTCCTTCCGCCCTGCTGGGGCCGCGCGCTCCTTCCCTGCTGCTGGACTTAGGGCGCGCGCCCGTGCCCTCCCCCGCTCTTAAAGGAGCTGCGCGCATTTTTCAAATAAGTCCCCGGCCAATGCCGGAGGACTCCACCCTATATTAAGGGCTTCCTCCTTAATGGAGGTGCCCGAGCAATGTTGTTGTTGCACTGTTTCACTCTGCTTCAGCCCTCAGGTCCCGTTACCAGTTACCTGCCTGTTTCCTGCCCGTTTGCTGTATGCTACCTGTCCGCAAGTCTACCCGGAGGTTCGGACGTCACAAGTGGTGATCCACGGCTATTCCAGAGACTCTTGCCTGCTCACTTGGGAGCGATCATCTGCCATCTGACTGCAGCCCTAACCGGAGGTTCGGACATCACAAGCGGTGATCCCCGGCTATTCCAGAGACTCTTGCCTGCTCACTTGGGAGCGATCATCTGCCATCTGACTGCAGCCCTACCCGGAGGTTCAGACGTCACAAGCGGTGATCCCGGCTGTTCCAGAGACTCTCGCCTGCTCACTTGGGAGTGTCCATCCACCATCTGCCTGCTAGCCTACCGGGAGGCTTCACCATCTCAGGTCGTATATACCTGTCCATCTAGAGACTGCCCCGGTTACTTGCTGTGACAACCTGCCTGTCAATCCAGAGACTGCCCCGGTCACTTGCCGTGAGAACCTGCCCGTCTATCCAGAGACTACCCCGGTCACTTGCCGTGACAACCTGCCTGTCAATCCAGAGACTGCCCCGGTCACTTGCCGTGACAACCTGCCTGTCTATCCAGAGACTGCCCCGGTCACTTGCCGTGACAACCTGCCCGTCAATCCAGAGACTGCCCCGGTCACTTGCCGTGACAACCTGCCTGTCTATCCAGAGACTGCCCCGGTCACTTGCCGTGACAACCTGCCTGTCAATCCAGAGACTGCCCCGGTCACTTGCCGTGACAACCTGCCTGTCTATCCAGAGACTGCCCCGGTCACTTGCCGTGACAACCTGCCTGTCAATCCAGAGACTGCCCCGGTCACTTGCCGTGACAACCTGCCTGTCTATCCAGAGACTGCCCCGGTCACTTGCCGTGACAACCTGCCTGTCTATCCAGAGACTGCCCCGGTCACTTGCCGTGACAACCTGCCTGTCAATCCAGAGACTGCCCCGTCACTTGCCGTGACTTCCTGTCCGTCTCCCTGGGCGCCACCCGCTCTCTTACAAGTATAACCTTCTTGTATAAATAAAGCTCAGAGGTTCCACCTACCTGACCAGTTACATCGTTTACCCTGCTCTTTAACCATGTTCACATTTGCCCTCACCGTTTGTGCCCCACTAATCTTCACTCTCCTTCGCTACCCCCAAACCCCTGCAAGCTCGAACCAAATAACTGTCTCCCCCTCTCTCCTACCCCCCCACGTCGCCTCATCTGCAGACCTGCTTCTTAACCTCAGACCTCTCCCACTAAAATATAACGTAAGCCGCTCACTCTCCTTCACCCATCTGCTTTCCCTTTCTCTGCTTCTTCTCACTGCTGGCGACATATTCCCCAATCCTGGCCCCCCCTGCCCCATACATCCCACTAATCCTCACCCCTACACTTCTCACACTAAGAGAAACTACCGCAATCCCTCACACTTAAAACCTGTGCCACTGACCCCTACCCCCCAGCTTCCTCTCTCTGGAGCACTCTGGAATGCCCGCTCCGTCTGCAACAAGCTCCACGTGACCCACGATCTCTTTACCTCCCGCAGCCTCTCCTTCCTAGCCCTCACTGAGACCTGGCTGACGCCCCATGACACAGCCTCCCCTGCTGCACTGAGTTACGGTGGCCTCCACTTCACCCACACTCCTTGATCTGGCAACAGACATGGTGGAGGCGTGGGTTTCCTTCTCTCTAATAACTGCCCCTTCAACCCTATCCAACCCCCACCCTCCCTCATCCTCCCTTCCTTTGAGGTCCACTCGGTCCGTATCTACTCTCCCTCTAATCTCCAAATGACCGTCATATACCGACCTCCAGGCTTAGCCACAGCCTTCATTGACCAATTCTCCAGCTGGCTTCTTCACTTTCTCTGCTCTGACATCCCCACCATCATCATGGGTGACTTTAATATCCCTACTCACACCTGCCAGCCAGCAGTCTCCAAACTCCTGTCACTTACTTCATCCTTTGGACTTACTCAGTGGTCCTCCACAGCCACCCACACAGACGGACACACATTAGACCTCATCTTCACCCGCCTCTGCTCCCTATCTAATTTCAAAACCTCTCCCCTCCCCCTATCTGACCACCACCTACTCACCTTCTCATCCCTGTCCTCTTCACCTGCCCCCTATATTCAGCCACTGGCACATCCTCGCAGAGCACCATCATCTATTATGGCAGCCGGTCCGCATCATTCTATGACCTCCTGATGAACCGTTCAATTAACGGGGAAACGCGTCGGGGTGTACTGGAGATACGATAAGTGACCCTTTTTGGGAGCGAGCATATATGGCAATATGGCAATACTGTGTTATTTCTTATGGGCTGTTGATTAGAATATTAGCCCAATTCTTATGCTGATACTCCTTTATTTATGTGGTCTGTGACCCATTGTCTGTATTAATGGTCCAATATTATCTAATAGGACTTATCCATGGAGTGGTATGGAGACACTAAGGAGTATATATGCTCTGCCTAATTGAACATGGCAATTCCTCCAAAATATATATTGCTGGTTATCTAGCTAATTGGAGTTACACTAAGGGACACTATTGTTATCTTTTTTCATTTGTGTGTGCCTAGCTTAAAGACTCTCTTCACTCCTGCCTATTGATTTATTGTTTTCCTACCTATACTATATGGAAAACAAAAAACAAGAAACAAATATCCTAAAATAAAATAAAGAATATATTGCAAAATGTGCATGAGGTTGTAATAATAATAATAAGGGTATTTGGTAAACATAATTTTGATCAAAAGAATGTACAAGCCAACCCGCCACGTCAAGGCAACCCTTTGTGGGACAGATGTGAACAAGGACAGAGAGACTGAACCCACCAGTAAAAGCATAGGCCAGACAGGATGGATTTTTCAGCTCAGAAGCAGGGCGGTCACACCCTTATATGCACAAGATGCACTAAGAACTAAATGAAAAACTAGGTCTGAACTGAAAAAGTAAGTTGATGTGTATGCAAAATGTAAATGCATATTAACACATGACCATTATACAGAGAAAACAAAAAACAAGAAACAAATATCCTAAAATAAAATAAAAAATATATTGCAAAACATGCATGAGGTTGTAATAATAATAATAATAAAAGAAGAAGGGTATTTGGTAAACATAATTTTGATCAAAAGAATGTACAAGCCATCCCGCCACGTCAAGGCAACCCTTTGTGGGACAGTCCTAACTCTTGTATTAAAAACCTTTCCACCTGTCAAGTGACAAATGTGAACAAAGACAGAGAGACTGAACCCACCAGTAAAAGCATAGGCCAGACAGGATGGATTTTTCAGCTCAGAAGCAGGGCGGTCACACCCTTATATGCACAAGATGCACTAAGAACTAAATGAAAAACTAGGTCTGAAATGAAAAAGTAAGTTGATGTGTATGCAAAATGTAAATGCATATTAACACATGACAATTATACAGAGAAAACAAAAAACAAGAAACAAATATCCTAAAATAAAATAAAAAATATATTGCAAAATATGCATGAGGTTGTAATAATAATAATAAGGGTATTTGGTAAACATAATTTTGATCAAAAGAATGTGCAAGCCATCCCACCACGTCAAGGCAACCCTTTGTGGGACAGTCCTAACTCTTGTATTAAAAACCTTTCCACCTGTCAAGTGACAAATGTGAACAAGGACAGAGAGACTGAACCCACCAGTAAAAGCATAGGCCAGACAGGATGGATTTTTCAGCTCAGAAGCAGGGCGGTCACACCCTTATATGCACAAGATGCACTAAGAACTAAATGAAAAACTAGGTCTGAACTGAAAAAGTAAGTTGATGTGTATGCAAAATGTAAATTATTATTATTATTATTTATTTCTATAGCACCATTGATTCCATGGTGCTGTACATGAGAAGGGGTTACATACAAATTACAGGTATCACTTACAGTAAACAAACTAACAATGACAGACTGATACAGAGGGGAGAGGACCCTGCCCTTTCGGGCTTACATTCCACAGGATTGTGAGGCAGGAGACAGCAGGTCGGGGGGTTGCAGCAGTTCCAGTGTTGGTTGAGGCAATATCTCCGGTAGTGGTGAGGAGGTAGCAGGGTCATTGCAGGCTGTAGGCTTTCCTGAAGAGATGGGTTTTCAGGTTCCGTCTGAAGGATCCGAATGTGTTTGATAGTCGGACGTGTTGGGGCAAAGAATTCCAGAGGATGGGGGATATTCGGGAGAAGTCTTGGAGGCGGTTGGGTGAGGAGCGAATAAGTGTGGAGGAGAGAAGGATGTCTTGGGAGGATCGGAGATTACGTGAGGGAAGATATCGGGAGATTAGTTCAGAGATATAAGGAGGAGACAGATTATAGATGGCCTTGTAGGTCAGTATTAGTAATTTGAACTGGATACGCTGAGGGAATGGGAGCCAGTGAAGAGATTTGCAGAGGGGAGAAGCGGAGGAGTAGCGAGGAGAGAGGTGAATTAGTCGTGCAGCAGAGTTAAGGATGGACTGGAGAGGTGCGAGGGTGTTAGCAGGGAGGCCAGAGAAAAGGGTGTTGCAGTAGTCGAAGCGGGAGATGGTGAGGGCGTGCACAATCATTTTAGTATATTGAGGGTTGAGGAAAGGACGGATTCTTGAATTATTTTTGAGCTGAAGGCGACAGGAGGTAGAAAGAGCTTGGATGTGCGGTTTGAAGGACAGGGCAGAGTCAAGGGTTACTCCGAGGCAGCGGACTTCTGGTACGGGGGAAAGCGTGATGTCGTTAATTGTGATAGATAGGTCAGGTAAGGAAGATCTGTGGGATGGGGGAAAGATTATGAGTTCAGATTTGTCCACATTGAGTTTGAGGAAGCGGGAGGAGATGCATATTAACACATGACCATTATACAGAGAAAACAAAAAACCAGAAACAAATATCCTAAAATAAAATAAAAAAATATATGCAAAACATGCATGAGGTTGTAATAATAATAATAATAAGGGTATTTGGTAAACATAATTTTGATCAAATAGGGTTTAATAGGGCAGTGAGGGTTAGCCTACGCTGAGTGGGGGCGCCAAGTCGAATCTCTAGTGGTGCCAACCTCCACGGTCAGGTAGGAACATTGAGGACTAGCACAGGACACGCAATAGGTTAGATTTTTTTATTATGAGGTATACCTAGTATATGCCTTTTTGCACTGGGTTGGTGTTTTTTACTATTATCAATAAAATTTAGTTTTAGAGGGAATTTATGTTTCACATTTGATCTCATTTCCCATATATATATAATTGTTCGTCCACATCTTCGCAGAAACCTCGCACACCTAGACATTCACAGAGTCTCAGATTCTCTTCTACCTCTGTCCTCCATATCTTCACTCCAAGACACAGACAGCGCCACTGCTTTCTATAACACCACCCTCACATCTGCCATAGACTCAGTCGCCCCTCTCACGCACGGCAAAGTGCGACGAATCAATAGGCAACCCTGGCACAACAATCTCACCAAAAAACTTCGACAATCATCCAGGGTCTCGGAGCGGCATTGGAAGAAAACACGCCTGCCAGACGACTTCACTGCTTTCAAACAAGCTACACTTGCCTTCAAAATAGCCCTCACCTCTGCTAAACAGACCTATTTCACAAACCTTGTATCTTCATTATCCTACAACCCAAAACAACTGTTCAGCACATTCAACTCTCTCCTCCGCCCACCACTGCCACCTCCAACTCCCCTCATCTCTGCAGAGGACTTTGCCACCTACTTCAAAAATAAGATCGACCAAACAAGGCAAACCTTTACTGTTCCACCACCCCAACCACTCCATATACCAGACCTCTGTCCTTCCCTACTAGCCTCCCTCTCCAACATCACTGAAGGAGAGCTTACTCATCTGCTTTTCAAATCACACCTCACCACCTGTGCACTTGACCCCATCCCTTCCCACCTGCTCCCCAACCTCACTAACATGCTCATTCCAGCCCTAACCCATCTCTTCAACCTATCGCTATCTTCTGGTACCTTTCCCTCTGCCTTCAAACATGCCACCATCACACCCATCCTCAAAAAAACAAACCTTGACCCAGCTGCTATGCCCAGCTATCGCCCAATATCATTGCTCCCGTTTGCTTCCAAACTCCTTGAGCAGCATGTCCACGCTCAACTTTCCTCCCACCTCTCATCTAACTCTCTCCTTGACAACCTCCAATCTGGCTTCCGCCCCACCACTCCACTGAAACTGCCCTGACCAAAATTACTAACACTTATTCACAGCCAAAGCTAACAGACAGTTCTCCATCCTCCTCCTTGACCTGTCCTCTGCCTTTGACACAGTCGACCACTGCCTACTGCTACAGATTCTTTCTTCCCATGACATCAAAGACCTTGCCCTGTCCTGGATCGCCACTTACCTTTCCGACCGCACATTTAGCGTCTCCCACTCCCACTCTACCTCCTCATCCCGCCCTCTGTCTGTTGGAGTCCCTCAAGGCTCTGTCCTGGGGCCCCTACTTTTTCAATCTATACCCTTGGCCTAGGACAACTCATAAAGTCCCATGGCTTCCAGTACCACCTCTATGCGGACGATACTCAGATCTACCTCTCTGGCCCAGATGTCACCTCTCTGCTGTCCAGAATCCCGGAGTGTCTATCAGCCATATCCTCCTTCTTCACCTCTCGTTTCTTAAAACTCAATGTGAACAAAACCAAACTCATCATCTTTCCTCCATCTCACGTATCTTCCCTACCCGATCTATCTATTATGGTAAATGGCATCACGATCTCTCCCGCACCTGAAATCCGCTGCCTCTGAGTAACTCTCGACTCTGCCCTGTCCTTCAAACCACACATCCAAACTCTTGCCACCTCCTGTCGCCTCCAACTTAAAAACATTTCCAGAATCCGTCCCTTCCTCAGCCCTCAATCTACTAAAACTCTTGTGCATGCCCTCATCATCTCCCGCCTTGATTACTGCAACACCCCCCTCTGTGGCTTCCCCGTCAACTCTCTTGCACCACTCCAATCTGTCCTCAATTCTGCTGCCCGACTAATCCACCTCTCCCCTCTCTACTCCCCTGCTTCTCCCCTCTGCAAATCCCTCCACTGGCTCCCAATTCCCCAACGAATCCAGTTCAAACTACTAACACTGACCTTCAAAGCCGTCCACAACCTGTCTCCTCCCTATATCTCTGAACTAATCTCCCAATATCTTCCTTCACGTAATCTTCGATCCTCCCAAGACCTCCTACTATCCTCCACACTTATTCGTTCCTCACACAACCGCCTCCAAGATTTCTCCCGAATATCCCCATCCTCTGGAATTCCATGCCTCAACATGTACGATTATCCACCACCCTTGGATCCTTCAGACGGAACCTGAAAACCCATTTCTTCAGGAAAGCCTACAGCCTGCAATAACCATTCCACCTCGCCGCCACCACCCGAGCTGCCGCCTCGCCACCACCCTAGCTGCCGCCACCACCAGAGCTGCCACATCGCCGCCACCACCAGAGCTGCCGCACCCCCGACCTTTTGTTTCTTCCCCATTACCCCATAGAATGTAAGTCCGCAAGGACAGGGTCCTCTCCCTTCTGTACCAGTCTGTCATTGTAAATTTGTTTACTGTAAACGATATCTATAACTTTGCATGTAACCCCTTCTCATGTACAGCACCATGGAATTAATGGCGCTATATAAATAAATAATAATAATATCCCCAATACTGGCCCCGTGTGTCTCATTCCTGTCTCCAGCCATATGTTTTCCCATCCTGGCCCCATGAGTATCCATTCTGCCCCATGTGATGTACCTGCCTGCCCCATCTGTCTCCATCCTGCTCCATCTGTCCCATGAACCTGCCCCATTTGTCTCCATCCTGCCCCATAATCTTGCCCCATCTGTCTCCATCCTGCCCCGTCAGTCTCCATCCTGCCCTCTGTGACTCCATCCTGCCCCCTGTGTCTCCATCCTGCCCCCTGTGTCTCAATCCTGCCCCTTATCTCATCCTGCACCTTGTCTCCATCCTGCACCATGTCTCTCCATTCTGCCCTGTGTCTCCATCCTCATCTTGCCCCATGTCTCCATTCTGCACCATGTCTCCATTCTGCACTGTGTCTCCATCCTCATCCTGTCCCATTGTCTCCATTCTGCCCCATGTCTCCATTCTGCCCATGTCTCCATCCTTATCCTGCCCCATGTCTTCATTCTGCATTGTGTCTCCATTATGCCCCATGTCTCCATTCAGCCCCATGTCTCCATCCTCAACCTGCCCCATGTCTCCATTCTGCCCCATGTCTCCATTCTACCCCGAGCCATCCTCCTGCCGAAACATATTGCGACTTGTCGCTTTCAATAAAAATTAAAAAAAAAACTTTCTCCTTACCTGGTCGCATTCCTGCGGTGATGTTCCCTCCAGGCACTTCAAGCACTTACTCGCCGGCAAATGACAATGATGTCATATGTCATATAGTGAGCAGATGAGATAGGGCCCGATGTGGGCCCCCTCTGCTCATTGGGCACTATACGCCAGTCAGGGCAGTAATGCCCTGATGGTGGCCCTGGGCATCGGTATCCATGACTATTTGTTTTCTTGGTGGAAGAGGTCGGTCGGTTCACAGTGAGAGGAAAAATCGTGGGTCTCAGGGTCGCTGTACTGCCAGATAGGAAGCTTCTAGAACCAACAGGCCCATCATAAGCTGGAGCATCATCCATGGGGCCCATCATACACTGGAGCATCATATGGAGCCCATTATATATGGAGCATTATATAGGCCCATCATACACTGGAGCATTAGTCATGGGGCCCATCATATGCTGGAGCATCATATGGGGCCCATTATATATGGAGCATTATATAGGTCCATCATACACTGAAGCATCATCCATGGGGCCCATCATATACTGGAGCATCATATGGGGTCCATTATGTATGGAGCATTTTATAGGCTCATCATACACTGGAGCATCATCCATGGGGCCCATCATACACTGGAGCATTATAAATGGGGCCCATCATACACTGGAGCATCATATATGGGGCCCATTATACACTGGAGCATCATATGGGGCCCATTATATATGGAGCGTTATATAGGCCCATCATACACTGGAGCATCAGCCATGGGGCCCATCATATACTAGAGCATCATATGGGGTTCATTATTTATGGGGCATCATATAGGGTATGGAGCATCATATGGAGCACATATGGGGCCTATTCTGTATCGAGCAATATATGGAGCCAATTCTGTATGGAGCAATATATCGGGCCCATCATATGCTGTATGAAGCTTTATATGCGACTCATTATACTGTATGGAGCAATATGTGGGGCTAATTCTACTCTATGGGGTCTGTGCTATACTGTATGACACATTATATGGGGACCATCATATACTGTAACATTATGTGGAGCTCATCATATACTGTATGGAACATTATATGGGACTAGAGTTGAGCGAAACAGGTCGGTCAGATTCAAAAATCGACGACTTTCGCTAAAGTCGAGTTTCGCCGAGCGAAACCCGACCATAGCGTGAGGTCGGCCATGCGGTCGTCGACCCGAGCGCCAAAGTCGGTTTTCCCATAATGATTGCAGGCGCCTTTTCTCAGCCAATGAGCAAGGACGTACACTGTGGGCAACGAGATGACATGGGCAGCGGCCACCACCATCTTAGAGAAGGGCATTGCAGAAATTGGCTTGCTTTGTGTGGCGTCACAGTGGCTATAAAAGCCCTGACCACTAACTGCCATTTTACTTCTGCCGATCTTAGCGTAAGGAGAGGTTGCTGACGCTGTTTATCAGTAGGAAGAAAGTTAGGCAGGAAAGAAAAGTTATTATGTGCTTGTGCTGATAGCAATTGTGCTGTACAGTTAGTGTGCAGTGACAGGGGAGGATTTTCTTGTGTGCAGCAGCGCTGGTTATTAGGCTGCCTGCCAGTGACAGGGGAGGATTTTCTTGTGTGCCGCAGCGGTGGTTAATAGGCTGCCTGCTAGCTGTATTGCTGTGTGTACAAACTGCTTTTTACACAGCAGAAATACTTTTATTCTTTTTTTCTGAACAGTTACCGAGCGTTCATTTTTTCCCACACCGTATAGAGTTGTACGCTCCTCATACACTACCGTATACTGGCTGGAATCATGGACAAATACATGCTGACTATCTGTGTGTGACTCTGGAAATATATATGGAGATTTACAATTACCCCTAAACTGTATATGGGCTGTACACATTGTGATACAGTACCCTTTTTCTGCTTTTTATATTCTGGTCTAATCCATACTGAGCCTGTGAGCGTCTTTGTGTTACTCCTGAAATATATAGGAGATTTACAATTACCCCTACGCTGTATACACCTGGTATCTTCTGATACATTACCCTTTTTCTGCTTTTTGTATTCTAGTCTAATCCATACTGAGCCTGTGAGTGTCTGTGTGTCACTCTTGAAATATATACGAAGATTTAAAATTACCACAACACTGTATGCTTCAGATACAGTACCCTTGTCAGGATTTGAACCTGTGAGCCATTGCTTGCTGGTCCGTTCCTTTGCTGTGGAGCTATTTGGAACTTGTATAACTTCAGCCTGAAAACCATATGAACTTTGTCTGGGATAGAGATCATCACCTGCTCTGCTGATTGTCCCCGCCTTGATTGAAACTGATTGGATAGAGATCATCACCTGCCCTGCTGATTGTTCTCGCCCTGATTAAGTCTGATTGGACCTGCTATATATACCTGGCCAGTGCAGCTTCCTGTTGCTGAGTATATTGTGGTGCTCAGTCTAACTGAGTGAAGCAAACTGGAGTGATCCAGGGGCTTTGCTGGCAGTGTAGCTGCTGAATTTCTACTGCGGTATCCGTATCGGCAGTCTGGACTGAGGATGTTCATAAAGAATACGATCCGTGTGGTGGTAGAAGGTGGTGAGAAAAACAACCTGGTGTACGTCGTTCGTGACCTGTTGGAGGGAAAGGCTGGAGCCCATCGTCAGGATATCTACAGCGTCAATGAATTCAGGAGTCAAGGTACATATGATGTAACCTTTGTGAATGAGGGATGCTGTTTGACCGTCTTTGAATGGCTCAGAAGTAATGAAGGTGATCCATGCCTGGAGGGAGTGCGGGTGGAGCCCCTGTTTGGGCTCATGGAAAAAGTGGTGACTGTGACTGTGTACAACCCCTATACAGAAGTAGCACTACTGGAGCAGTTCCTGGAGCGGTACTGTGAATACGTGAAGGGAGGGGAGAAGCAGAAAAATGTCTTGGGCATTTTCAACTGCAAGTATGTGTTTCGGGTGAAATTGAAGAAGGACCCAGGTTGTTTGGGAGGTTTCACCCACCCACCAGCAAACTTTTCAGTGGCGGGTCATAGGGGCTTCCTGTCATACCCAGGGCAGCCACTATACTGCAGGAGGTGCTTTCAGTTCGGGCACCTGCTAAACATGTGTAGCAAGGAGTTGGTTTGCCATAATTGCAAGCAAGAGGGTCATGTGGCGGCTAGGTGTCCGATGCCTCGTGAATGTGACAGGTGTGGCAGTTCAGAGCACCTGTATAGAGACTGCCCGTTTGGTGTGCCGAGGAGGTCAACTAGAGAGGAGGAGGAAAGAAAGAGACGTGAGGAGGAGCGGAGGCGGGAGGAAGAAAGGAAGAGAGAGGAGGAGGTTAAGAGGAGGGAGGAGGAGAAGAAGCGGAGGGAAAGCGAAGTCGCCGCGCTGCAAAGCGTTGTGAGGGCGCCACCCACTCCTGCTGAGAGACGGAGGGAGAAGCGCAGGAGGACAAGGAGGCTGAGAGAAGGAAGGAGAAGCAACAGGAGGAAAAGGAGGACAAGGAATTTTGGAAGGCCATAAGGCGAGAGGAGCGTTCATGGCCTAAAAAAGAAGTAAAAAAAGAAGTCCCAGTTGCTGAATCATGGTCAGAATGCCTGATGGATTTCGATATATCTGTGGCAGAGGAGGAGGCTGAGGTTTTAGTTCATGAGTCTGATCCGAGAAATATTGGTGCCTTCTCCTCGGAAGAGGACTCAGGAGGGTTAAAGTGTCACAGGGAGGGTGGTGGGGAAAACAGAGACATTGAGGTGGTGGAAGAAGGAATGGCCCAGAGGAAGACTGGGCAGAAAAAGGCACGGGTGGAGGAGTATATGGAGGCCAGCGGCTTGGAAGGCTGCTCGGCACAAATGGTGGAGGAGGACACTGGCGGTACTGGTTAAGTACGTTTTACTTTTCCAGTAGCCAGGTAGGGTTTTTTTTGTGTACATAGCTTTGCTCTTTAAGCAATGGCTATCTGTTTTTTTGTGTGTTTTTATGTAATGTGTGTCAAGTTATATCTGTAGGTTGTTTTTGTATTTTTTTTTTCCTTTTTTGGCTTTTTTGGACAAGTGTTTTTTTTAAGCCTTTTGGTTTGTGTTTAGTATGGGTGTTAGAATTATATCTCAAAATGTGAGGGTTTTTAAAAATAAGTTGCGGCGTGCGGCCATTTTTGAGTTTTTTGCAGTGCAAAATGCGGAAATTTTTTGTTTACAGGAGTGTGGGATTGTGGATGGTGTGAAGGGGAGTGAATGGCCTCATGGTGCGTCTGTGTGGTCAGGGAGTGCATGTAATAGAAATGACGGTGTTGGTTTTTTGGTGAAGGGGCGTAATGTGAGTTTGTGTGACTATATGGTGATTGAGGTTGGGAGATGCGTGTTAGCAAATTTTGAGTTTAGAAATATTCGTTTTAGTGTTATTAATGTGTATGCTTCTGTGAAAAAACAGGAGCATAAAGTTTTATTTGAAAAAATAAAGTTTTTTATTCCAGGTAGAGTGCCTGTTGTGATTGTTTGTGATATGAATGTTGATGTGGGAAAGGTGAATGTAGATGTGTCAGGGAAAGAGTTAATGGACATGGTGAGTGATTTTGGTTTGAGGGATATGCAGAGGGAGTGTAAAGTAACTCCATTGTTAAATACGTTTTTTTTCTGAGAGTGGGAGGGTGGCGTCTAGACTGGACTATTGTTTTGTTTCAAAAAACCTGATTGCTGTTAGTTATGCACAGGAGAGTGTGCCGTTTTCAGATCATGTGTGTATGAAGTGTGAAGTGGATGTGTATACTGAGGAGGTAACTGGGAAAGGTATATGGAAGCTGAATGAGTTTGCTGGATGGGGTGGAGGTGAGAGAGGAGTATGAGAGACATTGTAAGGAGTGGTGTGAGAGCAGAAGTGAATTCACTAATGTGTGTGAATGGTGGGATTGGGTTAAATGGAAAACCAAGGTTTTTTTTAAAAAAAACTTGGTTACAAGTGTGCAGCTGCTAAGAGAGAAAGGTTTGCTGGGTTGAATGCAAGACTGAGTGTGTTATATAAGCTAAGAGAGGGCGGGATGGATGTGGGTGAAGATTTGTTGAGAGTGAAAAAAGAAGTGAACGAGTTTTTGAGAGAGAGAGGGAGGAGTATTGTGTATAGGGCTAAAATAGAGAACTTGGAAAAGAATGAGAAGTGTTCGCGTTTTTTTTCAAGAAAGTTTTTGGAAAAAGACAGAGCATGAGTGTTTTGAATGGAGTGGATGGAAATGAAGTGAGTGGTGCGGACTTATGTGAGGAAGTGGCAAAGTTTTATGATGATTTGTATGCAGTGAAATGGAGGGATGAAGGTTTGGAGAGTGATGTGCTGAGTGTTTTGGAAAATAGATTGAATGGGACAGAAAGGGAGAGTTTGATGGGGGAGGTGACGAGTGAAGAAATATGGAAGGTGGTGTGTAGCATGGCGCTGAATAAAACGCCGGGGGATGATGGTCTCCCAGTGGAATTTTATCGTGGGATGTGATTGGGAAGGATTTTGTTGATGTATGTAAGTATATGTGGGCGAATGCAGAGGTGGCGAATGGTATGCGTGCAGGAGTGGTTGTGCTGTTGCCAAAAAAAGGTGATTTGAAAAATCTAAAAAACTGGAGGCCGATCACGTTGCTTAATTGTGATTATAAAATCTATGCGAAGCTTTTGGCAAATAGGATGCGTGATGTGGTTGGGAGTGTGGTGGGTGAGGAGCAGTGTTGTTCGGTGCCTGGAAGGCGGTTACATGAGGGTGTGTGTATGCTGAGAGATTGTTTGTGGGACTGTTTGAACCGTAAGAAGGGGGTGTATGTGTTGAGTTTGGATTTTGAGAAGGCGTATGATAGGTTGGCGCATGGTTTTCTGTTTAGAGTGTTGGTGAAGATGGGTTTTCCGGCTGAGTTTGTTGAGAGAGTGAGAAGTTTGTATAAAAATATTTATAGTTGTGTTTTGTTGAATGGGAATGTAGGGAGGAGAGTGAAAGTTGGGTGGATGTGAGACAGAGAGTGGAGCGCAAGTTAAATTTTGGAAGATGAGAGATCTGACGTTTTTTGGTAAAATTTTAGTTATTAAGAGTGTGGTGTTACCAATTTTTTTGCATGTTGCGGTGGTTTTTCCACCAGGTTATATGTGTGTTAGAAGATTAAATAGGGTTTTGTTTGTATTTTTTTGGCGTTCAAGTATGGAGCGTGCAAGGAGAGAGGTTGTGATGAAGAGAATGGATAAGGGGGGGCTGGGATTCCCAAATTTGAATGTATTTTTTGGCGTGAATATTATGGTGTTTGTATTGGGTGTGATTAGGATGGATGGGAAGTGTGCATGTATGTGCAGGTATTTGTTTGGAAGTTTTCTGTTCCGTTTGAAGTGGCGGGAAAGGGATCTAAGGTGCCCAGTGGCTTTTGAGGTGCCTGTGTGGTATGTGTGGGTTTACAAATTTTTGGTGAAGTATGAACTGTGTGATGTGGATGTGAGGTTGTTAGAGAAGAAGAAAGCGGTATATAGGATGATTGAGTGTAGAGAGATGGAATGTGGTATCTATATGGTGAGAGGAAGTGATGTGCAGAAGGTATGGAAGAAGGTACGTATGGATGGTATGACAAATAGACAGAGCGAGATTGTGTGGCAGTCATTGCATGAGGTGTTACCGTGTGAGAGACTTCCAGAGAAACCGGGGTTTAGTGAGGAGTGAGATGTGTCCAAGGAGGGGATGTGGTGGGAGAGAGAGTGTGGTGCATTTGTTTTGGAATTGTCAGTATGCTAGAAATGTGATTTCAGGTTTGGGCCCGTTGTGTAAGGAGTTGTGTGATGTGAATTTTTTGACGTTTGAGTTATTTATGTTTGGGTTGGGTATGTGTGGAGAAAAGGAGAGAGTGTTGTGGTTGATGCTTGCATGTATAAAAGAGGTGTTGTGGGATGTGAGGAACGTGTATGTGTTTAAGAGGAAGGAGATTGAGGTTAAAAATTGTTTTGGGAAAATTGTATTTTTGTTTTGTGTGTGATAAGAGAAAGAGGGGGGAGGAGGACGCAGAGGGAATTTGGAAAGTTAAAAAGTGGAAACATCTTGTTAATGTGTCTTAGTTTTGTGTTTTTTTGTGCTTGTAAATAAAGTTGATTTTCCGATGATGATGGGAACAGCTGCTGCATTATGTAAGTGTACACGCTGTTTGGGAGTCGAGTTCCTTATAGTTTTGGTTATCTGACTGTGGAACTTCCCATCTGAGGGGAAAAAAAAAAAAAAAAAATTATCTGAGCTCCTGATCTGGAAGGTGTTTTGCTGGCATCTTCCTGTCTCTTGTGGAAACCCTGCTGTTCCTACCTCGACCTTCTATCATTTAAACGGACTTGGTGCTTGAGTGTGATCTTGGCCGGCCCGTGCTCGGGTAGGCCCCGGCATCTGCTGACACAGTGAACTTCCACCGCCATATACTGCACCTCCAGAAGTCTTTCCACGGTCCGGTCACCTGTGCATTGCTGCTCCGGCCACTGGCCTCCAGTCCAGTATCGCCAGTAACGTGACAACCCTTTTACTACTTTTTACATTCTGGTCTAATCCATACTGAGCCTGTGAGCGTCTGTGTGTTACTCCTGAAATATATATGGAGATTTAAATTAACCCAACACTGTATACAGCTGTACGCTTCTGATACAGTACCCTTTTCTGCTTTTTATATTCTGGTGTAATATATACTGAGCCTGTGAGCGTCTGTGTCTGACTACGGAAATATATACGAAGATTTACAATAACCCCTACACTGTATACACCTGGTATCTTCTGATACAGTACCCTTTTTCTGCTTTTTATATTCTGGTCTAAGCCATACTGAGCCTGTGAGTGTCTGTGTCTGACTCCGGAAATATATACAGAGATTTACAATTACCGCTACCCTGTATACACCTGGTATCTTCTGATACATTACCCTTTTTCTGCTTCTTATATTCTGGTCTAATCCATACTGAGGCTGTAAGCGTCTGTGTGTTACTCCGGAAAAATATACGGAGATTTAAAATTACCCCAACACTGTTACCAGCTGTATGCTTCTGATACATTACCCTTTTTCTGCTTTTTATATTCTGGTCTAATCCATACTGAGCCTGTGAGCGTCTGTGTGTTGCCCCTGAAATATATACGGAGATTTAAAATTACACCAACACTGTATACAGCTGTACGCTTCTGATACAGTACCCTTTTTCTGCTTTTTATATTCTGGTCTAATCCATACTGAGCCTGTGAGCGTCTGTGTGTTACTCCTGAAATATATACGGAGATTTAAAATTACCCCAAAACTGTATACAGCTGTACGCTTCTGATACAGTACCCTTTTTCTGCTTTTTATATTCTACTCTAATCCATACTGAGCCTGTGAGCGTCTGTGTGTTACTCCTGAAATCTATACGGAGATTTTCAATTACCCCTACACTGTATACACTTGGTATCTTCTGATACATTACCCTTTTTCTGATTTTTATATTCTGGTCTAATCCATACTGAGCCTGTGAGCATCTATGTGTTACTCTTGAAATATATACAGAGATTTAAAATTACCTCAACACTGTATACAGCTGTACGCTTCTGATACAGTACCCTTTTCCAGGACGTCCCTCCTGACAGCACCATGGGACGTCCTCCTCTTTGCTGGGACAGGAAACACACAAGAGATTAAAAGTCCCCACCCCCGCCCCCTTTTCCTCAGTGTGTTTCCTGTCCCTGCATGGAGGGACACACAGGAGACTTACCGGGTTCAGGGGATCGTAAGGCCACGCCAGATCCTTCCCCCTGTGAAGCAGCCCAGGGCTGAAACTCTCCAGTGGGGAGTCCCTCAGCTCCAAAGACCAGGTGCGGCAGGCCCTGAATTGCGGACGTTCCTCCAGGTGGGAGGCTCTCGTCCGGGACCTCATACTGAGGGTGTAAGGCGGTTCCTGGTAGGACAGCATCCCGCAGCCTGGCGAGTGCTTAGCGGTGGATACTCTCCATACCTCGGCTGTGACCAGCGTCCGGGGGAGCGGTTCACTTCCGGTTCAGCGTCTCACTTCCGGTGACGTCATATCCGGGCGACGCTCACCGCATGGAGTGCAGACGCTTCCTGGAACGACGAGAGCTGGTGGAACAGCACCTAATCGTGAGTATGGGTGCGTGATCTAGAGACACGCCAAGACAGGTGACATATCGCCGCTTCCCCTATCGGCAGGACGCAGTAATTTGGTCAAGCAGCCTACCTTGTTCCTCATGGATACAGACGCGGCAGATGGCGGTGGGGTAAGTGCGCTTGGCGCAAAAACCCAGCCATAATCTGACAGCCACCCAGGAATCCGACCTAATTAGTTCCTGTCTCTTCTATAGGACAAAGGAACTTCATCCGCTCCCATAACTACAAAAAAGGCTGGTAAAGCCTTAGCAAAATCAGCCAGGTGTCCGGTGTGTCACGGCAAACTGCCAGATGGCTATGACAGAACCCTTTGCTCTTCTTGTACCTCTAAGGTTATGAGAGATGAACAGCCTTCACTGCTTTCTGAAATGAGGCGCATGATTTCTGAGGAGGTTCAGGTCTCTATATCCACACTTACTCAGCAGTGGCCACGTAGTCCGGGCTCTAGTCGTAAGAGGCCCAGATGGGAAACGGATTCAAGAGAACAGGATTTAAGCTCTGAAAATAGATCAGATTAGAAGAAGCTATTTCAGAGGAAGAAGGAGAACTTCCCCTCGACACTCAGGATAGAAAAAAGAAATTTCTATTTCAACCTGAGGATACTAAGAATTTGATTAGATCTGTACGGAACACCATGGAGATCGAGGAAACTCCCAGAACACAATCCAGACAGGATTTGATGTTTGGGGGACTTACGTCTCAGAAGGAGACAGTTTTTCCTGTTAGCAATCACATTAAAACAATGATCCTGGAAGAGTGGAAGAGCGCTGAACGGCGTCTAGTTTTGTCACGTGACTTCAGGGAAGACTACCGTTTGATCCTGAAGAAGTTAAATTATGGGAAGAAGTTCCGAAAATCGATACCCCAATAGCTAGAGTCACAAAAAAGACTGCCATCCCATTTGAGGACTCCTCTAGCCTACGTGACCCTATGGACAGAAAGGCCGATGTTCTCCTGAAAAGAGCCTGGGAAACCTCAGCGGCTCTTTTTAGGACTAATATTGCTGCCACCTCTGTAGCCAGATCCATGGTTTACTGGATGAGTCAATTGGAGGATCAGTTATCCAATAAGACTCCTAGAGCTGAGATTTTAGCCTCTCTGCCGGTTATGAATTCAGCCACGGCTTTTCTGGCTGATATGTCTGCAGAATCGGTCAGATTTTCCGCTAGAAACAGCTCCTTATCTAATGCAGCTAGGAGAGCTGTCTGGCTAAAATCATGGTCAGGAGATAACGCCTCTAAGATGAAATTATGTTCCATTCCATTTTCAGGGCTTAGGGTCTTCGGACCGGCTCTGGATACTATCTTGGAATCAGTATCAGATGCTAAGAAGGGTTTCCCAGAGGATAAACCCCGCCGAGCCCAATCCTTTCGGCGAGGTTCCCTGTCTAGAAGACAGTTCGATTCTAGAGGTCAGGGAAGATCAAGCAGAGGATCATATAAGAGTTACCACTCCCAGGGAGGAAAGAACAAGAATACGTTCTTTGGCTCCTCTCATGGAACAAGGAGACAATGACGCCAACTTTATTGGCGGACGACTCCGTTGTTTTGCAACAAACTGGGAACTGGTTACTCAGAATCAGTGGGTTCGCAGAACTATAGCGGAAGGTTATCGGATAGAGTGTTTCGCTCCGCCACCCGAAAGATATGTTTCCCCTACGGTGATCTCCACAGACTCGGTCATGTGGTCAGATCTCCAGGACCTACTAAGGCTTTCTGTCATAATTCCTGTTCCCCGGGCAGAGTTAGGCAAGGGTCACTATTCCTCCCTCTTCACTATCTTAAAGCCGTCCGGAGAATCCCGTACTATAATAAATCTGAAACCCCTAAACTATTGGGTCACATACAAGAGGTTCCGGATGGAATCAATCAGGTCTGCAATCCACCTTATAGACAAGGGTGCGTTCATGTGCACTCTCGATCTGAAGAGTGCATACTACCAGGTCCCAGTTCATCATTCATCACAAAGTCTTCTCAGGTTTGCAGTGCAGTTGCCGACCCGGACCTGCCACTTTCAGTTTCAATGCCTACCCTTTGGGCTGGCCTCGGCTCCCCGAATATTCTCAAATTGGTCTTGGAGATTGTGGCCTTTCTAAGAAGCAGAGGTACTATTATCGTTCCATACTTGAACGACTTTCTTATAGTGGCGCGAACGGAAGAGGCGCTGGTCGAACACAGAGATCACTGCATTTCCATACTCCATTATCTGGGTTGGATAATAAATTGGGAAAAGTCAGATCTAGTTCCCGAACAAAAGAAAGTCTTCCTGGGTGTTATACTGGATTCAAATCGAAGAATCTCTTTCTTACCCCGGAAGAAGCAAGAGTCCATACAGGAGGTAACGAAGGTTCTAATGAAGCACAAGCCCTCTATAAGATTCGCCATGAAGGTTCTTGGTCAAATGACGGCTTGCATTCCATGGTCAGATGGGCACAGTTCCACTCAAGACCCCTTCAGAAAGAGATTCTTTCATCATGGAATCGGAACTACAGCTCGTTAGACAGGACATTACATCTGTCAAAGACGGTAAAAGAATCTCTCCTTTGGTGGATGCAGCCAGACAATCTAAAGTTAGGAGTAAGATGGTCGACTTCTCCTTACGTAAAAGTTACCACGGACGCCAGTTCCTGGGGCTGGGGAGCTCATCTAAAGGGCAGAATACTACAGGGCAGATGGCCAGAAGAAATCCAGTATCGATCCTCAAACTTCAAGGAGCTCTACGCTGTATGGGAAGCCCTAAGAAGGAACCAATCCGAACTCAAAGATCAGCATATCAGGATTTACTCGGACAACATCACAACATTTCGTTTTTGAATCACCAAGGAGGTCCCAGACATCGACCTCTTCAACAGTTGGCAGAGATGATATTCACCTGGGCAGAGCAGGTCGTCCTTTCCTTAACGGCAATCCACCTGGAAGGTTCCCAGAATGTAATAGCAGACTACCTGAGCAGAAAGAAAGTGAGTCCTACGGAGTGGGAACTAAACCAGGATATCTTCAGAGATCTATGTCGGAGGTGGGAACACCTCAAATGGACCTATTTGCAAGCAGAAGAAATGCGAAGATTCCCAGGTTTTTCTCCCTGAACCCCTTGGACGATCCAGAGGGATTGGATGCCTTAAGCCAGAATTGGGAAGAACATCTGTTAAAATGCATTCCCACCTCTAGCGCTCATCCCGGCCGTATTACGGAAGATCAAGGAGGATCGGGCTTCAGTAATAATGATCGCCCCTTATTGGCCGAAGAGGAGCTGGTTTTCTCTGCTAACAGACATGTCAATCGAAAACCCCTTAGAGCTGCCTCTGATTCCGGACTTAATTCATCAAGGTCCGATCCATCATCCGACCTGAAGAGATTACATCTCTCAGCCTGGATCCTGAAAGGGTGACCTTGAAGGCCAAAGGCTTATCTGACCAGGTCATATCCACAATCCAGGCCAGTAGAAAGCCAGTCACATCGGCTATCTATCTCAGAATCTGGAAACGCTTCTGTACAGTGAGTGGTGGGTCCGACTTGGTGACAGGCACTCCAAACATTCCTAAGATTTTAGATTTCCTCCAGTCAGGCTTCGACATGGGACTCAGACCCAGTACCCTAAAAGTTCAGATTGCTGCATTAAGCTCCTTCTTAGACTACTCTCTAGCTTCTCACCCATGGTGATAAGATTCGTTAAAGCTATTCAGAGACTACGGCCCACGATTAGACAGTGTCTCCCAATATGGGACCTTACTCTGGTACTCAGGGTTTTATGTAATGATTCATTCCGTAATAACAGCACAATGCCTATTTCCTTGCTTACCAGGAAAGCAGCTTTCCTGGTAGCAATCACCACAGCTAAAAGAATAGGTGAAATTCAGGCTCTGTCCACTAGAGACCCATATTTTCAGGTTAGGGAGGACAGCATTCTGTTAAGGTTGGATCCTGCCTTCTTACCCAAGGTCGCTTCAGATAGTAACCGTAATCAGGAGATTATCTTACCTTCCTTCTGTGATAACCCTTCCAACGAAAAGGAGCTGAGGCTCCATTCGTTGGATGTCAGAAAGGTGGTACTAGACTATATAGATGCCACTAAAGATTGGCGTATAGATTCGAACCTATTTGTCCTCTACGGAGGAATCAGTAAGGGAAAAAAGGCGTCTAAACCTTCCATCGCTAGATGGATTACCTCCTTAATTTCAGAGGCCTATTTAGCTGAAGGGTCAGAACCTCCGGCGGGCCTAAAGGCACACTCAACCAGGGCATTGGCTGCCTCCTGGGCAGAGAGGGCAGGCGCCTCTCTGGAACAAATTTGTAAGGCGGCAACTTGGGCTAGAATTGATACATTCTGCAAACATTATAAGATAGATGTACTTTCTAACCGGCAGACGGCCTTTGGTAGGAAAGTTCTGCAGGCTGTGATCCCACCCTAAGGAGCTTTCTTTGGTACTCCCCATGGTGCTGTCAGGAGGGACGTCCTGGAAAAGGGTCATTAGACCTACCGCTAATTAGGTTTCCAGGAGTCCATCCTGACAGCACTGGTAGCTCCCTCCCTCTTCAATACGTCATATGCTGTAATATGATTTTCAATAATTAAAGTGTTTTTGTGCATTATACATGTCATGGTTCTTGATACAACACTGAGGAAAAGGGGGCGGGGTGGGGACTTTTAATCTCTTGTGTGTTTCCTGTCCCAGCAAAGAGGAGGACGTCCCATGGTGCTGTCAGGATGGACTCCTGGAAACCTAATTAGCGGTAGGTCTAATGACCCTTTTCTGCTTTTTATATTCTGGTGTAATACATACTGAGACTGTGAGTGTCTGTGTACTGACTCCGAAATATATACGGAGATTTACAATAACCCCTACACTGTATACACCTTGTATTTACCCTTTTTTGCTCTTTATCAGGGATAGGATTTGGATTACACTAACAAAACAGCCTCCAGCTCTATCGCCTCCTCTTCTGAACTTTCAAAAAATCAGGAACAACACCTTTCCTTGGTCATTCACCCTACCAAAAGTGAAGGATGCAGCATGCCACACTCAGATTACTCCATGGAGCTCTTTTCACATACCATGCCTGGTTATCAAGTCAAATCCTGAATTCCCCAGTCCAAGATGAATCTGACATGGAGTGCACTGATGCACAGCCACGCTAGATGATTCTGCTGGTACATTCACCCAGAGCACTACATTGTCCTTGCAGCCTACTGAGCCAGAAACTGACCCTGATGAAACTCAGGTGCCCCTTCCACATACTATACCACCTACACAGTGACACAAAGGAAGGTGCAGATGAAATTGAAGAGGAGGGAATGATGACCCAGTTGTTGACCCCGGATTGGCATCCATTGGGGGAAGAGGGTGCCGCTGGCAATAGCTCAGAAGAGGAAAGGATCCACAGCAGGCGTCGACATTGCAGCATGCAGTTATCTGGCAGGCCCGTAGCAGTCCAAAAAACGTGTTAAAAAAAACAAAAAGAGATTTCAGGATAGCTTGGCTAAGCGGTCAAGTTAGCACAGCGTGCAAGCCCTGAAATTTTATCCCCATAGTAAGGAAGAGGCAGAGTGGCACTTTTTTGACCAAAATTCTATTGATGATGTAAAGGTAATCAGTAAAAGCGCGAAAGGACCTTTAGCTGAGGAAAAACACGGATTTTGGTAAGAACTTACCTGTAAAATCCTTTCAGCGAAGAAGGAAGGGAGACACAGTCATTACTAGTGGGTAGCGAGCCCACATAGGATAAACACACCTCAGATTAAAAAAGTGTTGTCCGGGCCCTCCAGCTATATAGGGCTCCTCCTACTCCAGCTCTCCAGTCGTATCCAAGCTTAAGGAAGAGCAAATACACCAGCGTAGCAACATAACCCCTTCTGAAGGACTTCAGAGAAAAACAGAAGACAGGTTATGCATATAGCCGAAACAACCACACAGTCCAGGTACTACTCACTGAACCTGACCACTGCGATGAGCTGGCAATGCTGGAACAGAGCCTTAGCGCGCCGACCTCAGCCCAGATAATCGCTATCAGAGAAGGGTCACGCCGCATCTGAAAACACAACAACACACTTCTGCCATGGGAGGGAGCTTGGTCTCCCTTCCTTCTTCGCTGAAAAGGATTTTACAGGTAAGTTCTTACCAAAATCCGTGTTTCAGGCTGCAGATGAAGGAAGGGAGACACAGTCATTACTAGAGGGACGTCCCAAAGCAGTCCAAAAATAAGGGTGGGCAAAAACCAAAAGAGGCAGATACCCAACAACCTAGATAAATGCGCAAATAGCGCTAACTATAAGTTCACAAGAACTTTTAAACTACAGCCCCTGCAGGACCCTACGTCCTAAGGCCGCATCACGGAAGCACTAACGTCCACCTTATAAAATTTTCGTAAATGTGTGACGGAACGCCAGGTCGCCGCCCGCAGAGCTGACTGGCCGAGGCTCCTTGATGAAAAGCCCACGATGAACCCACAGCCCTTGTGGAGTGAGCTCGAATCTTAATCGGCAAGGTTCGCCCTAAGTCGGTAAGCCTCTAAAATGGCCGACCGAATCCAACGAGCTATAGAATCCTTGGAAGCTCGTTGCCCACGTCGACGACCTGCTAGAACACAAACAGAGAATCCGACTTCCGAAAGTTTTGAGTAATGGACAAATAGAACTTTAAAGCCCGCACCAAATCCAATGTGTGCAAGGCTCGTTTCTTTCGCATTCCTTGGCTCCGGACAGAGCGAGGCAACACAATATCCTGGTTAACAATGAAACTGTGATACTACTTTAGGTAAAAGTCCGCCGCGTGTGCGAAGCACTACGCGATCTGGGAGAAACTCCAGAAAAGGAGGCGAGCAGAGAGAGCCGCCAACTCAGAAACCCTTCTCAAAGAAGTGACCGCCACTAAGAAGCAACCTTCCAAGAAAGCAAAGAAGGCTAACAGAGTCCATAGGCTCAAAAGGCCCATGTTGAAGAGCCTCCAAGACAAGATTGACCGCCAGGGAGACACAGGCGCCTTCCGCGGCGGAACCTGACGGGTTACTCCGTGAAAAAAGGAACGTACGTCCCTATGCGAAGCGATAGCCTTCCGAAATAGCAAGGACAGAGCAGAAACTTGCCCCTTCAAAGTGCTAACTGCCAAACCCCTGTCCAGCCCGTACGCAAAAAGGCCAACAAATTGGGATGGAAAAACTCCTCGGGTTCCTAGAAGAACCCGAACACCACGAAAAGAAGCTTCCCAAGTCTTATATAAATTCTAGTGGTAGCCGGACCTCTGGCAGCTCGCAGAGTGGCAATGACTTCGCTTGAAAAACCTTGACGGGTCAAGATTTCGGTCTCAAGAGCCACGCCGTCAAACGCAGAGACTTCAGTCCCGGTGATAACGGGCCCTTGGTAACAGGTCCGGGCGAAGAGGGAGTGGAAAGGAGGCGCTGCCAGAAGTGACACCAGTCGGAACCCGTCCTCCTTGGCCAATCTGGGCATCAATATACCGGGACTCTCTCCAGCTGATTCCGACGCAAAACCAGAGGAAGTAAGGAATCGCGGGAACACATAAATTACTCAAAATGGTCCCAAGGAGCCACCAGAAGCATCCACCGCCACAGCCTTCGAGTCCTTGTACCTGGACATGAATGTCGTTAATTTGGCATTGAGCCTGGATGCCATCACATCCACTTGGGAGTTCCCCAACGGGGGCACAGCAGCGCAAAAATTCCGGATGAAGACTCCATTCTCCGGATCCATCTTTTTGCGACTCAGGAAGTCCGCGTGATATTCTGAACTCCGGAATGTGAATCGCAGAGATGGCGGCACCCTGGCCTCGGCCCATACCAGGATTCGGACACTCCATCATGAGCCTGAAAGCTCCTCGTTCCACCTTGATGGTTGATAAACGCGACCGCCGTCGCGTTGTCTGTCTGCACTCGACTGGTAGACCGCTTAAAGGGACCGCCAGTGTTGGAGGCAAAGGAAAATTGCCCCATTCCAGGATGTTGATCGCAGGACGAGTCTTCCAATGACCATAAACCCCCCGAATCCAAAGACCGTTCCAGACGCCCCCCCCAGCCGTCAGGCTGGCATCGGTGGTTATGATCGACCACCTTGGATGAAGGAAGGACTTCCCCAGGGATAATGCTTCCGGACGTAACCACCATTCAAGCGACTCTCTCACCCTGTGGGAGATGATGACACTGCAATCCAGTGAAAACCGTGATCGATCCCAACGTTCAAGATGAGCATTTGAGAGCCCTGGAATAAATTGGGCAAACGGAATTGTTTCCATTGACGCCACCATCAAACCCAGAAGGCGCATACACCTTCGAAGGGCATTGCTGTTGCAGACTTCATACCCCCAACATGGTAAAAGACTCCTTGTTTCTGAGGGAGAGACACCCTGCTCGTACCGTGTCGAACTGCATTCCCAAAAACGATTGACTCGACGGTTCCAGGAGATTTCTCCCAATTGACAGCCACCCGAGTCCCCAGGGTGAAGGGATAAATCGCGAGCCGTCCCCCGCCCCTCCTTTGAGGACACCACAAAAAAGGTCGTCCAATAGGAAAACGTAATCCCCTGTCTTCGCAAACGCCATTAGAGGAGCCAAATTTTTGTAAAAACTCTGGGGACGGGCCAACCGAATGGCAGGGCACAACGTAATGGTCCTGACCTATGGAAAACGCAAAGCGTGGGGGCCCTTCCGATGGGGGACAGCAAATAAGCGTCGCGAAACGATTGACACCAAAAAATCTTCGTGACAAGGCCGCCCAACGAGCGAAGTGTTCCACGAATTATTGGGTGCGAAATGCCGATTTAATCTTTGAAATCCGAAGGGGACGAAATTTGCCCCTTTTTGGGGACACAAAGAGTGGAATAAAAACCTCTCCTTGGTCCCCGGGGAACTGGACCACCCCCCTTCTGTAAAGGAATCGACCCCCGTTTAAGCGGCAATCACCCGGGCCTGACGGAAGCGGGAAGACAAAACGTCTGGGGTCGAAAAAAGAAACTCTAAGATACCTTCGACACGACCCGCCACCCAGGTGCCGACACGCGGGAAGCCCAAGCGGCTTGAATGGAGCAGGCACCTCCCACTGAGAGCCCTCGAGGGACCCGGCGTCATCCGCTTAGCGGGTTTTTTGTCAGCTTCCCGCTTCTTGGCAGAAGCCTGTTTCCAGGGAGTGCGAAAATTCTGAGCGCTCTTTTTTTCCCAAAAAAGAGGACAACCCGATCCCCAAGAGGCTGACCAAACCCTCCCGGACAAAGGACCGCCGACTACCACCGGCACTAGGCCTCCAGACGCAGAACCCAGCTCTTCGTTGCGGTAAAAGCCGTTTCTTTGCCTTTGCTTGGCAAAAAACCCGGAGGCCGACCCAAATAGCGACCACCTTTGAAGCTAAAGAAAGCAAACCCTCTTGGAAACCGCGTCCTCCGGCCACTTCAACACAGAGCTCCCTGACTGTATCCCGAGGATTGTGCCCTGGACAGCATGGAGGCAGTATCCAAACCGCATCACTGCCATATCGAGCTGCACCTCCAATGAACTTGAAAAACCCCTCAATGGGTAGGGGGGGGGGGAAAAATTTCCCCCCGGTAAGGTTAAATTTAAAAAAGGTTTTAAAAAATGGATTAAAAAAAGTTTGAAAAATAAAGGTTAATGATTTGGATTTTTTTTTAATTGCAAAAATGTTCCCTTAAAGAATAAAAGAATAATGCTAAGGGGAAAAGGACACCATTCAAAAAATCCAATAGCAATCAACCCGTGTACCATACAGCCTCAAAAAACTGTTTCCCTGAAAACGTTACTGGACACAGGCTTCCTTCCCACTGCCTCATTAAGCTCTCCAAAGGTAAGGCTACGCGCCTATCGGCCCTGAAACACCCCACTTACCAGGACGTCTGTTTACCTCCTCCGTAACTGAACGCCTCCCCATGCTCCAATAAAAGCCTCTGTACGGCCAAAAAGAGGCAATTTCTTTGTGAATGGGTTTGAGATGATTCTGAGCAGAGGCTCCCTCGGTGGTTACAAGCGGAGGAAGATTGTGAGACGGGAACAGGTGGACTGACGGTCTTATATAAGGACATTTTCCCATCAGGGTTGCCGGTGACAATTGTTCGGTCGAATCCTTCTTTCCATTTCCCCTTTTAGCCTGCTGGTCGTTCCTGCATCTTCCTCACGAAAGACTTTTCTTCTTTTGTTTTGTGCAATTTTTTTGCATTTTGTCCTGCACTTCGTCGGGCCTTCAGGCCCCCCCCCCCGGGGTTTTCCCCTTTATTTGGTTAGGCCCTGATTTTGTACTTTTTTTTTTTTCCCCCTTTTTTTTCATGGCTGCTGTTTTGATTTTGTTACCCCCGAGAACAAATTAGGGGGTAGAGGTCGGTGACTCAGGTGTTTTTGAAATTTTAGATTTTGGGTTTTTTTAGGTTTTTGGGTTAGTAAGCCCCCTTTCCACCTTTTTTTTAATAGTTTTGGGCCCCCCGTTGCTCAACTATTTTCTGCTTTGTTACGCGTCTAATGAATGTATACAATTTCGTAAATATTAAACAGAACAACACTCTATACAAAAACAGTATAGCAAACACATGTAGTATAGAAAATTTACCTACACATACTCTAAACTCGGGTTTTAATCTTGGGGGCTTGATGAGCGAAACAGGAAAAAGGTGGACCGGGTCAACCCCGCCCCCAAACGGGGCCTAACTAATCCCCACCTTGGAGGACTAAAATTTTTTCGAGGTCCAATCTCCAACCAAAACCCGTTCCTACAGACCCTAAACCCCCGTAATCAGTCCTAAAAAGGGACCTACTACCACCCAAGGGGAATGGCTATCTTAGCTAAAAACACAGTTTAGACAATAAGACAGCCCGGGATAACCTCGCTTCATCACACCAAACCCCCAAAGGGGAAAAAAATGGCGGAAATAAACCAAAAAATTGAGTTTAAAACAACTAAGGGCCCCCCAAAAACAAAATCTATAAATTCTTTCCACGTGTCTGCATAATTTTTTACGGGAACTCCCCAAGCAACAACCGGGAAATTTTAAAAGAAACCAATCAACAAATAACAATTGCAGCCGGGGGAAACGCACCCCCCAAAACCCCGGACAACAGAATTAATCCCACTGCCAAAAAACAAAGAAACAGCACTCACGTGAGAAGCAAAATGGCAACCGCGACATCTTCGGGCAATGCACACATGACATACCCCCCCCCTCGGGGGCCCCCGGGGCCCCCAGGCCAGGCCTCCCGGGGTGATTCGTGAAGGTCCGAACCAAAACGCGTTAACACAACGCAGGACCCCTCCTCTCCCTGACCATCCCCCCCTTTCCCAAAAGCCCCAAATCTGAAGGGCCGGCGTTCAACGTGAGCAATACTTTTACTTGAAATTTTCCAATTTTAAAAAAAACCTTTTTTGGGCCAACAATTTGATTGAAGAGATCAGGAAAAAGGGAGTGGATACGGATCTCGAACAGTAATCCAATTTGGGAAATCCAAGCAAGGGCGTAGGCCCCATCTTTCTTCTTAAAAAAGAAAACCCCCCCCGGGTACGGGGAAATAAGGGGCAATACCCCCGGCCAACTTTCAGAAAAAAAATCTTTCAACCCCGCCTCCAGGACCAAAAATTATACAACCTACTTTAGGCAACTTAGCATCAGAAGAGATTAATAGAGCAGTCTACACTGATAGGAGGCAACTCCTGACACCCCCCCTTAAGAAAAATCCCCAAAATCCCCCAAAAAAAAAGGGGCAATGTACAGGCACGACCGAAAATGATGACTGGTTCAGCAGGTTTTCAAAACCCCCCTTGGCTTATTTTTCGGGGCCCCAAAATTAAAAAAGGGTTTTGTTTAATAAACCCCGGAAGTCCCAAACCCAAGGGGGTGGGGAGACCCTCCAACACATAACAAATAATTTTTCCCAGTTTTTCCCCTACCCGAAGGCAATGTTTGAACCCATAAAAAAAAAAAACAATTTGGGGCCAGACCGGCGTCAATGGAGAAATAGGGCGGTTGCCCCAAACACTCAATGCATCCTTGAGCCTACAAACGAGCGCACCAATTGCCCCGGAACCCTTCAAGAAGAACAACAACCCCCACTCTCGTACCAACACCCACCACAGACAAGGAACTGGAAAACGGGGGATGAAAACCTACCCCAGGTTTTCGTCCACCACACAACCGGGAAAAACATTTTTTCCCGATTTTTGGGGTCACAAGGACGGGAGGGACATTCTCCAACAAAAATGTCCCCTTCCCGCGAAAAAAAATCTTTTAGTCCCCCGGCGACCCCCAAATCCCCTCCTTTTGAAAAATTCCCCCCCAAATGCATAGCTCACCGAACAGACAAGGGAACCCAACATAAGGGACTTTTTTGGTAGGTAAAAAAAACAGGGAGTGGGGTACCCACCCCCTCCCGAAGCCGTCCCTTCATATGGTAGCTAAGGCCTAGCACCTCCAGAGAAGGAGGAGACCATACGACCAAACGTCTTTTAAAAATTATCAAAAGCCCCCGAAAAAACTGGGTCCAAAGCTGGGTCTTCCAGAGTATCGGGCCCACACGAAACCAGAACAAATTTTCCCTGCCCCGATCTTTTCCGCGTTTTCTATTTTTCTCACAAAAGACCCATCTGGGGAACAATACCAATCCCGGGCAGTAAAAAATTGATCTACAGACATAGAGGGGGGGATCCCAGGAAGGGAAAATGCCCAAAATTAGGTCCCCTTTTAAAAATGAAAACAATTCCCCCCCTCGCTCCTCACTCCCTATGACGAGCCAAGCCCCAAAAAACAATTACATGCCCCCAAGGTAAAAATTTTTCCCCACCAGTGAACCTGTCCGGGGGGGCAACCAGGTTCAACTCTTTTGCTCCAGGAGACAAACTTTTTGGCTTAATGTCCTCAGCTCCGGATAATCCCCAACGCAGACAGCTGGGGAAAAGGATCCATGGGGAAAGAGATAAATTATGGGCCGAAAAAAACACGCTGCAATGATATGTAACAATGCAGAAACTATTAATACAGGAACAACACTCAAAAAACAAAATATAGCAACAACCCAGTAAGTAAAAAGATTTACCTGCACGATAACTGCTGAACCAGGGGTAATCTTAGGACTTGATGGGGAAAAAGAAAGAGGGGCCGGGACAACCCGACCCAAACGGGGGGCCCAACCCCAAACCCTCACCTTGGAGGTACTGATAAAGGTTTTGAGGCCAAGTCTCCAACCTAACCCGCTCCTATAGACCCCGAACCCTGTAAACAGCCAAAAAGGGGCCACACCACCAAAGGGAAAGGGGTGATCTTGCTAAATAACAGATAACAATAAGACGACAGGATAACACCGCTTTTAAACACCAAACACCAAAGGAAAATAAATGGCTGGGAAAAAACCAACCAATTAGCTTAGAACAACAAAGGGCTCCAAAAAAAAGTCTATACAGATTAACCTACGTGGCGCATGAAGGTTTTTTCGGCAACACCCCAAGCAACACCAGGAATTTTTAAAGGAAACCCCAACAACAAATAATCAATTCAGCCGAAAACTGCACCCATCCCAAACCAACACAGACGAATTAACTCCCTAGCGCAAACACAAAGAAACAGCAGCTCACGTAAATTAAAAAAGTGAAAAACCCGACGATCTCTGGCAATGCACACATACACTGGTCAAAATTTCTTTTCAAACCCCCCCTTAAAATTTTGGGGCTTTCATTATCTTTGGGGTTCTGCTCCGGGCAATAGTTTTTCCATTTAAATCTTTAGGGAGTTTTTTCTCAGGCGTGACGAGGGGCGGGGCCAACGTAGGAACGCCCCACGGGGCCTCTTTTTTCGGGGTTTAGCGGGGATGCAATCTCATAGATTCCAACTGCTCTGGTTTTTTCCTTTTTTACCTGCCTCCTCACACCGAAACATAAAAAATTTTCCCGCCGATCCTCCTCTTTTTTCCGAACGGATATCTCAACATCCAGGGAGGGGAACCCCCTATCAAAAAACCTGAGTCGCACCAAAAAGAGGAAAAACCCCGCCGTGTGTTTTCCTTCCAGGGAACTAGCTCACCCAATAACCAAAGGCAGACGCCATCAAAAAAGCGGGGCATCCTTTGGCGCACGTAACCTCCGCCCGCTGCCGACCCGTCAGGCGCGTTTCAGATACACAGGCGCCTGTACGGATCTGGGAGACGGCCCCCCTGGACCCTGACCGACATGCCCTCACACAGTATAGGGGGGGGAAAAACCTTCCGCACCAGAACATGTGGTTTCAAAGGAAAAAAGAACGCTGAAGGTTAACTTTTAAATAAGAGCTACCCCAGTTTTTTTCCCCAATAAAGGGGTTTTAACCCCAAAAAGGGTAATTTTTCGACCTCCACAACCCTATTTAATGAAAAGGGTGGGAGCCGCAGGGCCTCTTATGAGGTAACAGCGCAGGCAGTGTTCAAAGTATGCCACTTTTTAAAAAGAACCCCAAAAGACGTAACATTTTGGGCTGAATGATATAAAAAATCCCAAAAACCCAAAGAGATCGCAAACCCAAATTATGCCCGTCAAAGACGCCCCCCTAAAAAACCTACGACAAAAAAAACAACACAAAAGAAAAAACGACTCAAAAATGCTCGCATTGTGATCGCAGGGGGGCGTTCTGGTGACAATACTTGTCCTGCGCTGAGGGGGTCAAGCTTCTGCCCACGGAGGCACTCACCCACTCCCCTGGGGGATGTCTTTTTTGGGGGTCGG
The DNA here is from genome assembly GCA_033576555.1 of Oophaga sylvatica. Taxonomy (NCBI): domain Eukaryota; kingdom Metazoa; phylum Chordata; class Amphibia; order Anura; family Dendrobatidae; genus Oophaga; species Oophaga sylvatica. The sequence goes on from JARQOD010000002.1 coordinate 409,126,971, forward strand.
GGGGAAGCGGAGAGGGACCCGAGGGGGGCCTCAGTAATGGCCCCCGCGCTAGAGAACTAAACCGAAAAAAGGGGGAACAAGGCGCGCCCAAGCGTTTCCCCCATGAAAAAAGGGGAAAGGGGCGAAGCCATGCCCCCCCCGGGTTTCAAAAAAAAGCGGTGACCACTCCCACTCTCCGTTCCCATGTCCTCAGGCAATCCACCGGAAAAAAAATACAAAATCCCACACATAAAACATGAGCACGGGCCCAGCGGCCGCTGAAGCACTCAAACACATTAAAAGGGAGTATCACCCAGCGACGCCACAGGGCCCCTCAAGATTTGTGGGGGTGCCCCAGCTTCCCCCCCCGGGGGGGAATGCAGTGACCCCAGAAGCCGGTTTTTGCCCCGCCAGGGGGCAATCCCCATCCCCCAGGGGCCGAGGGTTTTTTTAGGGACCCCTTTTTGGGGGAAACAGACCCCAAGGGAGAGGGGGGGTCAGCAGCACTAGACCCCTAACCTCTAACCACTTTTGTGTCCAAGTCCTTCCGACAAAAAAAAAAAAAACTTTTTAGAGCTGCTTCCAGCAGCGACAACCTCTGTGAACCTCAAAAAATTTTTAACTGGAGACTGATAGAGGAGCCCTATAAAGCTGGGGGGGGGCCGGACAACACTTTTTTAATCTGGGTGTGTTAAAACCATTTGGGTCCCCCCACCCACTAGAAGACTGTGCCCCTTTTCCTTATCGCACGAAATCTACGAAATTGAATACCATTTATGCAAACTTTTTTTCAGCAGCACTTGCAACGTGGCGGACTACAAAACCTCAGGTACCAACGGCACCGTGTTATGTTTTGGGGGCTGAGGAGTGCATAAAAAAACAATACACCGAGCAGGAAACTATGGGTTTTATACCCACTAACCCCCCAAATAGAGGCAGCCGTGGGCTTTTCCACGTTGGTCCAACGCCCGTCCCAGCCTAGAAACTAACTACACCTAAAATGAAAAGGGGAAACTAATGCCCCGGAGCAGAACCCCAAAGATAAAGAAAGCCCCCAAAATGTAATGGGGTTAACAAGAGGAAAACTACACAGAAAGAAAAAAAAATAGCAAAAACTGGGCCCAAACTATCAAAAAAAGGCAGGAGGGTACTTACTCAACCCAAAAACCCTGAAAAACCCAACTCAAAAAATTTCAAAATCACCTGAACACACGCCTCTACCACCAAATTAGCTCCTGTTTAACAAAACAAAAAAACAGCCACGAAAAAAAATGGAAAAAAAAAAGAACAAAAAACCGTGGGGGAACTAAAAAGAAAGGCAGAAGCCCCCGAGGGGACCCAAAAAAGGCCCCCAAAAAGTCGGCAAAATGCCCCAAAAAAAGCAACAACACAAAAGAAAAAAATTTATTGGTAGCAGGAATCAGAACGACACAGCAGGCTACAAGGGAAAGAATGAAGGTTAACCAGAACAATTGATCACCGGGAAAACCCGAGGGAAAAGACCCCTTATATAAGACCCCTCAGTAACACCTATCCCAGTCCCACATCTTTTCTAGTACCGCTTGAACCACCCCAGGGAGCCTCGCTCAAACTCACCAAAACCCATTCACAACATACCCCCCCCCCTTTTGGAGGGGGGACCGAAAAACCCCATTTTTGCAACCAGGGCGGCAGAGATTCATGATACGCACGGATAAGTCTCCAACAGGATTCCAACAAACCCCAAAATTTTCTTCCTACCTAACCTCCCCCATTAACCAAACTGGAGTTTCCGCAAAAAAACAGAATCCAAATTTTCCAACCACATACCCAATTCCCTCAAAACCAAAAAAGGTCAGGGGGGACAGCAGCAGAAAACCCTGGCTCAACAAACCCTTCAACAAGGACTTGTGAAAAATTAGGACTTAAATGTCCCTGGAAAAGCAAACAAAAGAAACAGGATTTAATCTCCAGAACTTATAAGGTCCAATGAACCAGGCTTAAATTTAGGAGAACTACTCTCTAGGAAAAAATTTTTGAGGACAACCAGACCAAGTCCCCCACTCTAAACCGAGGACCATCAGTCCGATGCCGGTTAGCAAACCGCTGGGCCTTCTCCTGAGAGAGGGACAACCTCTCCACTACCTGGTCCCAAATCTGTTGCATACGCTCCACAACAGAGTCAACACCTGGACAGACAGAAGCCTCCGTCTGTCCTGAAGAAAATCGAGGGTGAAACCCAGAATTACAGAAAAACGGAGACATCAAAGTGGCAGAGCTAGCCCTATTATTAAGAGCAAACTCAGCCAAAGGCAAAAAAGAGACCCAGTCATCCTGATCAGCAGACACAAAGCATCTAAGATAAGTCTCCAATGTCTGGTTTGTTCTCTCAGTTTGACCATTGGTCTGAGGATGAAATGCCGAGGAGAAAGACAATTGAACACCCAGTTTAGAACAAAAAGTCCTCCAAAATTTGGAAACAAACTGGACTCCTCTGTCAGACACAATGTTCTCAGGAATGCCGTGTAAACGAACCACGTGCTGAAGGAACAACGGCACCAATTCAGAGGAGGAAGGCAACTTAGGTAATGGCACAAGATGTATCATTTTGGAAAACCTATCACAAATTACCCAGATGGTGGTCATTCTCTGAGAAACAGGAAGATCGGAAATGAAATCCATAGAGATATGGTCCATGGTCTCTTGGGCACAGGCAATGGCATCAATAAACCACTAGAGCGAGAGCAAGGCTTGGAGCGAGAGCAAGTCCCGCAGGACTGCACAAATTCCCTGACATCACGAGACAAGGTAGGCCACCAAAAGGACCGACTAACCAAGTCTCTGGTACCAAAAATTCCGGGATGCCCAGCCAATGCGGAACAATGAATCTCAGACATCACACTCTTTTTTCCATTGGTCCGGGACAAACAATTTTCCAACAGGGCAGCGCTCGGGCCTATCCTCCTGACACCCCTCCAGAGCAAGTCTCAAATTGGGCGAGATGGCGGAAAGAACTACACCCTCTTTCAAAATAACAGAAGGATCAGATAACTCAGGAGAGTCCGCAAGGAAACTCCTCGAGAGGGCATCCGCCTTAACATTCTTAGTGCCAGGAAGAAAGGAAACCACAAAATTAAAACGTGTGAAAAACAAGGCCCACCTGGCCTGTCTAGGATTGAGTCGCTTGGCAGATTCCAGATAGACCAGATTCTTATGGTCCGTAAGGACCACCACCTGATGTTTGGCTCCCTCCAGCCAATGTCTCCACTCTTCAAAAGCCCACTTCATGGCCAATAACTCCCGATTACCCACGTCATAATTACGTTCAGTAGGAGAAAATTTTCGAGAGAAAAAGGCACAAGGGTTACTTTTAGAGGTCTCTGGATCTTTTTGGGACAAAACGGCACCTGCCCCAATTTCAGAGGCATCAACCTCCACCTGAAATGGCAGAGAAACATCAGGCTGCCGTAGAACAGGAGCAGAAGTGAATCTCTGCTTAAGTTCCTGAAATGCAGAGACTGCCTCAGGAGGCCAATTCACCACATCAGAACCCTTTCTGGTCAAATCAGTTAATGGTTTAACAATAACCGAGAAATTACCAATAAATTTACGATAAAAATTGGCAAAACCCAAAAATCTCTGAAGAGCCTTTAATGAAGTAGGTTGGACCCAATCACAGATGGCCTGAACCTTGACCGGGTCCATTTCAATAACAGATGGGGACAAAATGAATCCCAGAAATGAGATCCTCTGTACGCCAAAAAGACACTTTGATCCCTTCACATACAGAGCATTCTCTCTCAAAATCTGGAACACAGTTCGAACATGTTTCACATGAGAGTCCCAGTCATTAGAAAAAATCAAGATATCATCCAAATAAACAATCAGAAATTTGTCCACAAAATCCCTGAAAATGTCATTCATGAAGGACTGGAAGACGGAAGGAGCATTAGTGAGCCCAAAGGGCATCACCAGGTACTCAAAATGCCCTTCAGGGGTATTGAATGCCGTCTTCCATTCATCCCCGTGCTTAATGCGAATAAGGTTATACGCCCCCCTGAGGTCAAGCTTGGTAAACCAAGTAGCGTTTTTCACCCTGGAAAACAGGTCAGAAATCAAGGTAACGGGTATTGATATTTCACAGTAATATTGTTCAAGAGACGATAATCAATACACGGCCTTAATGAACCATCTTTTTTGGCCACAAAGAAAAAACCGGCACCTAAGGGTGAAGAGGATGGTCTGATATGACCCTTCTCCAATGATTCCTTGATATAAGACCGCATAGCGTCATGTTCAGGTACAGACAAGTTAAAAAGGCGACCTTTAGGGAATTTACTACCCGGCACTAATTCAATAGCGCAGTCATAGCTCCTATGGGGAGGCAAGGATGCAGATTTACTTTCGCTAAACACATCAGAAAAATCAAACAAAAAGTCAGGAACATCCTGAGCCTGGGGGAGGCAGAAAAAACAGGAGTGTTGGTATTAACACATTGGCAGCCCCAACTGGCCACAGACACAGACTTCCAATCCAAAACAGGATTATGAGACTGCAACCAAGGGAAACCCAGCACGATAATGTCATGCAGATTATATAGAACCAAAAATTTGCAGCACTCCTGGTGATCAGGTTCAACCCTCATTATCACCTGAGTAGAAAACTGGGGTTTATTCTCAGCCAAAGGGGTAGAATCGATCCCCAGTAGGGGAATAGACTTCTGTAGGGGTATCAAGGGGAACCCACAACGTTTAGCAAAATCATAATCCATCAGGTTAATAGCTGCTCCAGAATCAACGAAAGCCTGAGCAGAAAATGAGGACAGAGAGCATATCCGAGTGACAGTTAATAAAAACTTAGTCTGAACACTACCCAAGACAACTGAGCGTGCAAAACGTCTTCCCCGCTTAGGGCAGACTGAAATAGCATGAGAGGCATCACCACAGTAGAAACATAACCCATTGCGCTTTCGAAACTCATGACGCTGTGCCCCAGACACCACTCTATCACACTGCATGGTTTCAGGAGCTGGTTCACAAGGCAACACCATTCCACGCATACTTCTCCGCTCACGCAAACGTCTGTCAATTTGAATCGCTAATGACATAGAATCATTGAGACCAGAGGGGACAGGGAATCCCACCATAACATCCTTTACATTATCTGACAGACCCTTCCGGAAAAGGGCCGCCAAAGCGTCGTCATTCCATTTGGTCAGGACTGCCCACCTACGGAATCTCTGACAGTATAACTCAGCGTCATCAAGCCCCTGATTTAATGCCAACAAGGCTTTTTCAGCTTGATCAGTGACATTAGGCTCATCATACAATAACCCCAAAGCCTGAAAAAATGCATCAACATCACTCAAAACAGGATCCCCGGTATCAGGGAAAAAGCCCAATCCTGAGGATCGCCGCGCAGGAGAGAGATGATAATTTGAACCTGCTGCGCTGCGTTTCCTGAGGACTTAGATTTTAACGCAAAAAAAACAATTTACAATTATTTTTGAAATTCTGAAACTTAGCTCGATCCCCTAAAAACAAATCTGGCATGGGGATCCTAGGTTCCACAACAGGCAACCCAGCAAGATAGATAGCAATACTCCGAACCTCAGTGGCAAGCTGATCCACATGGCCAGACAACTGTGCAAACTCCATTGGAAGAAAAGATCCTCCCCAGCACCCAGAGATACAGAGGGAAAAAAAAAAATGCAACAAACAGAAAAATATCTCTGACAACTCTGACAACCTTTTTTCTATCACAATATTTTTTCCCTTCTGTGAGTACCATACAATTTTCAATTTTTTGTGGCCGGTGATACTGTTATGTTTCGGTAGCTGAGGAGTGCAGGTAAAAAAGACAATACACCAGAGCAGTTGGAATCTATGGGATTGCAGTACCCTGACTAACCACCACAACTAGAGGCAGCCGTGGAGCGTTCCTACGTTGGTCCTAGACGCCTCGTCACAGCCTGAGAAACTAACTACACCTAAAGATAGAAATAGGAAAGCTATCTGCCCCGGAGCAGAACCCCAAAGATAATAGAAAGCCCCCAAACATGTAATGGCGGTTAGACAAGAGGAAATACTGACACAGAAAGAAAATAGAATGAGCAAACGCTGGGGCCCAAACTATCTAAATAGAAAAGGACAGGAAGGGTACTTACTGCAATCCCAGAAAACCCTGAAAAACACCAACTCAACTAATTTCAAAATCACCTGAGATCACACGACCTCTACCACCTAAATTAGCTCTCTGGTGTAACAAAATCAAAACAGCAGCCACTGAAAAAACTGGAAAAAGCAAAAGAACAAAACTCAGTGGCTGAACTAAACTGAGAAGGCAGAAACCCCCGGAGGGGACCCAAAAGGCCCCCAAAGAAGTGCAGGACAAAATGCAAAAATATAGCAACAACACAAAAGAAGAAAAATTCTTATCTGGTAGCAGAGATGCAGACACGACACAGCAGGCTACAAGGGAAACTGGAATGAAGGATTCAGACCAGAACAATTGATCACCGGCAACCCTGATGGGAAAATGACTCCCTTATATAAGACCAGTCAGTAACACCTGATTCCCAGTCCTCACAATCTTCACTAGTACCGATTGTAACCACCAGAGGGAGCCTCTGCTCAGAACTCATCTCAAACCCATTCACAACACACCTGCTTCGACTGAAGGTAGCCAGCAACGCTCCATCACTTCCCTCACTGTAAGCCCACCGGTTAGCACACCACCAGCAAGAAAGTTTGAGGTGTCGTCGCAAGGCCAAAGAAGTCAGGGAATCACAATGTTTTTGCCACGAAAGACTGAATCTAGGCTATCACCATCACCACCACCACCACCACCATCATCAACCCCTTCTCAGTCCGTCATGTCCACCGCTAGTTCCCCCATATGCAGCTCTCAAGTCCAGCTCACCCTAGCAGACACTTTGAGTAGGACAAGAAAGGACTCATCCTCTCATCCGCATACACTGGCTTTGAATGCCTACATTGCCAAACTGATCTCATTAGAGATGATGCCCTTCCATTTGGTTGAAAGCGCAGCATTCCGAGAGCTCATGGCCTACGCTGTCCCACGCTATGACTTACCCAGTCGGCACTTCTTTGCTAGAAAAGCCATCCCTGCCCTCCACCTGCATGTGAAAGACTGCATTATCCATGCACTCAAGCAATCAGTGAGTGGAAAGGTTCACCTCACAACAGATGCATGGGCCAGTAGGCATGGCCAGGGCCGTTACTTGTCCATCACTGCGCACTGGGTTAATGTGGTGGATGCAGGGTCCACAGGGCACAGCGGCGGTGGGACAGTGCTGGCTATCCCACGGTATAGGCAACAGTTGGCTGTAGACGTTCGAACCTCCTCCAGAAGCGCTCGTTGACAGAGCGCAGTCACACGAGTACTCCATCCGCAGCTGCCAGTGTTTCACACGAGTTGTCCCACTATCAAACAGCTAGTGGTAAGCTTCAGCAGGCTGTTTTAAAGATGATGTCTTTGGGCGACAACAGACACACCACGGAGGTACTGGCCGACTACTTGCAGCGAGAAACTGAGTCATGGCTGGGCAGTCTACATCTTGAGCCAGGCAAGGTAGTCAGTGATAATGGCCATAATTTTGTGGCGGCCATAGCCCTGGCAAAAATCAGACACATACCTTGCCTGGCTCACACCTTGAACCTGGTGGTGCAGTGCTTCCTAAATAATTATCCGGAGTTAACAGCCCTGCTCCATAAGGTGCGAAGACTGTGCTCGCACATCCGTCGCTCGCCCGTGGACTCCAGTCGTATGCTGAGGCTGCAGCGATCGCTCCACCTCCCCAAGCATGGCCTAATCATAGACGTTGCAACAAGGTGAAACTCCACCATGCACATGGTTGAGAGACTGTGCAAACAGAGGCAGGCTGTAATGCATTTGTGGGAGGATACACGGGCAGGCAGTTTGAGGGCAGACATCGAGTTGTCGGGTGTTAAGTGGTCAAAGCTGAAAGACCTCTGTAAAGTCCTTCAGTGTTTTGAGGAATGCACACGGCTGGTAAGCGCAGACGACGCCATCATAAGCATGAGCATCCCACTTATGCGTCTGCTCATGCAAACTTTGATGCACATTAAGGATCAGGCGTCTGCAGCAGAGGAGGAGGAGGGAAGCCTTGATGACAGTCAGCCATTGTCTGCTCAGGGAACTGTCCTGGACGAGGTGGAGGAAGAAGAGGAAGAGGAGGAAGAGGATGATTATTTTGGGGAGGAGGATGCTTCTCAGGGGCAAGAGAAAATGTTGGCTTGCAATGGTCAGGTACAGGGTTTGTGCGTGACTGGATGGATGTGGATTTGGCAGAAAGTGCTCCTCCACCCACTACTGTCAGTGCATCATTGACACCTGGAACATTAGCCCACATGTGTGATTATGTCTTGCGGATCTTATGAAGGATGACGACTACTGGTTGGCCAGCATCCTCGATCCATGCTTTAAAGGCTAATTACAGAACATCATACACAAGAGAACCTAGAGCTAATATTGGCGAACAAATAAGCAACTCTGGTAAACCATTTGTTAGAGGCATTCCCAGCACACAGCAGTGGTGCTAGTTCTACCACGAGGCATACTGGGCCAAATGGAAGAGGTGTTCGCGGTGCACACAGCCGTAGTGACGTTGGAGACAGGGGTTTCATGACCATGTTGTGGACTGATTCTTGAGTAACGCTCACACGACTGGTAATACTGAATAGATTGCAACAGACAGGAGACAGCAGTTGTCAACTATGGTTCAAAATTACCTCTCCTCCCCCTATCGATGTTCTCCCTCACAGTTCATTCCCCTTTAACTACTGGGCCTGTAAACTAGACACCTGGCCTGAATTGGCACCATATGCCTTACAGGAGCTCGATTGCCCTGCTAGTAGTGTGCTATCAGAAAGAGTCTTCAGTGCTGCTGGATCAATCCTGACAGAAAGAAGGACCCGGCTGTCGACCCAAAATGTTGGTGATCTCACCTTCATTAAAATGAACCATGCATAGGTTTCAAAGGATTTTGTCCCACCTTCCCCACTCGCCGTCAGAGCCACCGGCATACCATGAGGGGCCCTGTGCCAGTGCAGTCGCCCACGAGTGGGCCCCCCCTTCGTGCTCTGCGCCCCAGCACTTGCAATAGTTTCCTCTCCTTGCTCCACTGCTGTGACGTCTTCCGCATTTCCTGACAGTGGCAATCAGGTCAGAGAGCGCGATGACGTCACGTCTGTATCAGGGTGCAGTGGACCCAACTAATTATAGCAACAACACTGGTGCAGCAATACCAATATAACAATCACTCTCAGTCTACCAAGCCATGGAGGGGGTGATTGTTCAGTATACTAGTGCACACAGAACAAGTGTGAATTATGCCGCAGACAGATTGGAACTTTTTCTGTGTGCACTAGTATACTGAACAATCACCCCCTCCATGGCTTGGTAGGCTGAGAGTGATTGTTATATTGGTATTGCTGCACCTGTGTTGTTGCCATGATTAGTTGGGTCCACTGCACCCTGATACAGACGTGACGTCATCGCGCTCTCTGACCTGATTGCCACTGTCAGGAAATGCGGAAGACGTCACAGCAGTGGAGCAAGGAGAGAAAACTATTGCAAGTGCTGGGGTGCAGAGCACGAAGGGGGGGCCCACTTGTGGGCGACGGCACTGGCACAGGGCCCCTCATGGTATGCCGGTGGCTCTGACGGCGAGGGGGAAGGTGAGACAAAATCCTTTGAAACCTATGCATATTGTATTGCTGCACCTGTGTTGTTGCCATAATTAGTTGGGTCCACTGCACCCTGATAGTGCAATTGTTTTGAGTCATAGGCACGTAAGCATCTCTGCCTCTTTTCTCAGTGATTTTCTAATGTTTAGGATTTTTTCTCAAAAAATCCTTTTAGTGTCAGTGATTTGCAATTATTTTGAGACTTTTTTTATCAACACGCTTCTTGCGACCCTGTTGGCTATTTGCCATGAAACGCTTGATTGTTCAGTGATCACACTTCAAAAGTTTGGCAATTTCAAGACTGCTGCATCCCTCTGCAAGACATCTCACAATTTTTGACTTTTCAGAGTCCATCAAATCTCTCTTCTGACCCATTTTGCCAAAGGAAAGGAAGTTGCCTAATAATTAAGCACAACTTATATAGGGTGTTGATGTCATTAGACCACAACCCTCCTCATTACAGAGATGCAAATCACCTGATTTACATAATTGACAGTTGGCTTTCAAGCCTATACAGCTTGGAGTAGGACAACAAGTATAAAAAGGATGATGTGATCAAAATACTCATTTGCCTAATAATTCTGCACACAGAGTATAGGCCCATCATACACTGGCGCATCATCCATGGGGCCCATCATATACTGGAGAATCATATTGGGCCCATTATATATGGAGCATTATATAGGCCCATCATACACTGGAGCATCATCCATGGGGCCCATCATATACTGGAGAATCATATGGGGCCCATTATATATGGAACATTATATAGGCCCATCATACACTGGAGAATCTTCCATGGGGCCCATCATACACTGGAACATTATAAATGGGGCCCATCATACACTGGAGCATCATATATGGGGCCCATTATACACTGGAGCATCATATTAGGCTTATTATATATGGAGCATTATATAGGCCCATCATACCCTGGAGCCATCATCCGGATTTGGGGCCATCATACACTGGAGCATATATAATATAAGGGGCACATACACTACACTGAGAGCATCATATACTGGGGGCCCATTATACACTGGAGCATCATCATATTGGGCCATTATATATTGGAGCATTATATAGGCCCATCATACACTGGAGCATCATCCATGGGGCCCATCATATACTAGAGCATCATATGGGGCTCATTATTTATGGGGCATCATATAGGGTATGGAGCATCATGTGGAGCACATATGGGGCCTATTCTGTATGGAGCATTATATGTAGCCCATTCTGTATGGAGCAATATATGGGGCCCATCATATACTGTATGGAGCTTTATATGCGACTCATACTGTATGGAGCAATATGTGGGGCTCATTCTACTCTATGGGGACCGTCCTACAGTACATACATACAGTAGTATGGCACATTATATGGGGACCATCATATACTGTAGCATTATGTGGAGCTCATCATATACTATATGGAACATTATATGGGACCAATTATGTATGGAGCAATATCTCGGGCTCATTATTCTGTATGGCACACTATGTGGTGGCCATAATACTGTATATAGGAATATACTGTCTGGTTTTTGAGCTATTGTAGAATTTAAAATAGAAGTGAAGAAGTGAAGTATTTGTCATTGTACTATACCAATTGTAAGCTTTTCAGGGGATATAGCTCTGGGATCGCCGTCTTGGGGAGACGGAGTGGCATAAAGAGACCATTCACAGACAGTAGTTCTGTTAAAAACTGGCCGCAACCAGTTTTATTAAAGTCCACGGTAAACAGAACATAATCAAAACCAAATCATAAACATAAAGCCTGGGCTTCTCCAGCCACTAATTACACTTAGATTTCCCTTTCTATCCGGGTACCGACTCTAATAGTCTGTTCCCAAAACAACACATATGTTCAGTAGTTACCAGCGTGCAGCTTACATGAGGCTCCAATGGCGTCTGAAGTCAGATCCAGACTGAGAGAGAGAGCCTCCTCTGAACTTCCAAGCAGGTACTTATGGCTGTCTAATTAAGCAGCTGTGTTCACTCTGGGCTGAACTGCAAACCTGTCCCAGATGGGAATGGAGTGAACACCACACTGACAACCTACTTTTTATGCGCCCCAGCTAAGAAACCTGGGGGAGATATACACCCCGTCCAGTACGCACCCCTTCACTGTCTCACATATCCCCCCCCCTCTTCTCCAGACCGGAGGGCTGGTCCAAAACTCCAAAGAGACAGTGAACTCTGGACAAGGCATCAGCATTACCCTGTAACTTCCCAGGTCTATGCTCCACCGAGAAATTGAACTCTTGAAGTGAAAGGAACCACCTTGTCACCCTGGCATTCCTTTCCCTGTTCTGCTTCATCCATGCCAGAGGAGCATGGTCTGATTGTAATTTAAATTTTCTACCCAAGAGATAATAACGCAGGGAGTCCAGCGCCCACTTGATTGCGAGGCACTCTCGCTCCACAATGGCATAATTTTGTTCAGCCGGTGTCATTTTTCGACTTAGATACAGGACTGGGTGTTCTTCACCCTTCACGACCTGTGACAACACGGCCCCTAACCCCACGTTAGAGGCATCAGTTTGAACCAAAAACTCTTCTCTAAAATTAGGGGTGACCAGAACTGGTCTTTGACACAAAGCTATTTTTAACGACAGAAATGCTTTTTCTGCCTCCGGATTCCAATTTATCATTTTTGACTTCCCCCCCTTTTGTCAGGTCAGTCAATGGGGCAGCAATGGAGCATAATTTGGTACGAATCTGCGATAGTACCCAGTGATGCCCAGAAATGCTTTGACCTGTCGTTTTGTGAGGGGTACAGGCCAGTTCCGAATTGCTTCTACCTTATCAATTTGTGGCTTGATCAGCCCCCTGCCAATAACATAGCCCAGATATTTGGCCTCTTCGAGGCCAATTGCACATTTCTCTGGGTTTATGTTCAGTCCAGCTCCGGCTATCGAGTCTACGACGGCTTGCACCCTAGTGAGGTGGCTCTCCCAATCTGAACTGAAAATTACCACATCATCCAGGTAGGCAGCCGCATAGGCTCGATGCGGGCGCAGTATCTGGTCCATAAGCCGCTGAAAGGTAGCTGGGGCTCCATGCAACCCGAAGGGCATCACCAGATACTGAAACAAACCTTCCGGGGTTGCAAAGGCCGTTTTTTCTTTCGCTTCCTCCGACAGGGGTATCTGCCAGTACCCTTTTGTCAGATCGAGGGTTGTAATATAACGGGCACCCCCTAACCTCTCGATTAGCTCGTCTACCCGTGGCATTGGGTATGCGTCAAACTTTGACACCTCGTTCAACCTTCTGAAATCATTACAGAACCTCCAGGTTCCATTAGGTTTTGGGATGAGTACAATCGGGCTACACCACTCGCTTTGGGCCTCCTCAATGACCCCGAGGTCTAACATGCATTTAATTTCAGTAGAGACTATCTTTCTGCGGGCTTCTGGAATTCTGTACGGTTTTATCTTGACCTTAGTACCGGGCTCGGTCTCGACATGGTGTTTTATTAGAGAAGTCCGGCCGGGCAAGTCAGAAAACCTTTTCTGATTTTTCTGCAGAAACTCTCGCACTTCCTGTTTTTGGTGCACGGACAACGTCTCTCCCATGGTCACAGGAGGTAGAGATGGTTTTACCCCTTTCTCTACTTCACCCGAGGCCAACAACGCCTCTCTGTCCCTCCAGGGCTTGATCAGATTGATATGATACACCTGGTAGGGCTTCCGTCTCCCGGGTTGGTGTACTTTGTAAGTAACCTCGCTCACTTTTTGTACGATCTCGTATGGACCATGCCACTTGGCCAAAAACTTACTTTCCACCGTGGGAATTAGAATTAGGACTCGATCCCCGGGGTTGAAAGACCTAATTTTTGCTGACCGATTATAAACTCTGCTTTGAGCTTCTTGGGCTCTCTGCAGATGATTCTTCACCAATGGCATAATTTTAGCCATCCTCTCTTGCATCTGGGCAATATGCTCTATAACACTCTTGTATGGAGTTGTCTCGGTTTCCCAAACCTCCTTGGCTATGTCCAGCAAGCCCCGCGGATGCCGACCATACACCAACTCAAAGGGAGAAAATCCCGTAGAGGCCTGGGGAACCTCTCTGACCGAAAACAATAAGTAGGGTAACAGGTAGTCCCAGTCCCGCCCATCTTTCTCTACTGCTTTCTTTAACATATGTTTTAATGTTTTATTAAAACGTTCAACCAACCCATCCGTCTGGGGGTGATACACCGATGTCCGAATGTGCGAGATTTTAAGCAACTTACACAGTTCCTTCATCACTTTGGACATAAAAGGTGTGCCTTGGTCCGTGAGGATCTTTTTAGGAATTCCTGTCCTGGAAAACATATGAAAGAGTTCCCGTGCAATATTTTTAGATGCCATATTTCTTAAAGGGACCGCCTCGGGGTACTGGGTTGCATAATCAAGTACAACTAAGATGTATTGGTGTCCCCTGGCTGATTTTACAATAGGACCTACCAAGTCCATTGCTACCCTTTCAAAGGGTATTTCTATAACCGGCAGCGGGATTAATGGACTCCGGAAGTGAGACACTGGAGCATTTATCTGACACGAGGGGCAGGTTTTGCAATAATCCTCCACATCTCGATAAACCCCGGGCCAGTAAAACCTCTGAAGAATTCTTTCCTGGGTTTTGTCCATCCCCAGGTGCCCACCCAGCACGTGGTTATGGGACAAACCTAACACCATACTTCTATATGGCTTAGGTACTAGGAGCTGACTCACGGCCTCTCCCTTTACTTTAGTGACCCTATATAGCAGGTCATTGTTCATGGCAAAATGGGGAAATTTTTCATCAGAGCCGGGCTCTTGTGGGATCTCATTCAGAACAGTTATATTCTCCCTGGCATGTTTAAGAGTGGGGTCTTGCAATTGCTCACTCCCAAAATTGCCACGGGACACCGGTAGGTCAGGGACATTCTGTTCTAGAGAAACATCCTCCCCCTCCCCCAACATCACCTGAAATGGAAATTCATTTTTTTTACAGTCATCATCATTATCAATATCATTATCGTGATTACGATCAGCATCATTATCATGGTCATCATCATTATCATGATCATCATCATTATCATGGTCATCATCATTATCATGGTCATCATCACTATCATGATCATCATCATCACCATTATTATCATTATCATCATTATTATTATCACATAAGTTTAACGGCCCACTAGCATTGTGTTCCGCCCCTCGGGACTGCGCACCCTCAGTAGGAGCTTCATCACACTGTCCAGCAGAAACATTTTTTTTCCAAAGACCCCAAAACAGGGGAAAGTCATGACCCAATATGGCGGGATGCATCAGGTTCTTCACTACCCCCACTTCATATGAGATCTCCCCGAGTTTTGTGACGAAGTCTGAGGAGGTTACTGGGTAGACTTTGATGTCTCCATGTATGCACACCACGCTTAGGTGCCTACCTGTGACGAAGTCCCTATCAGCCAGACTAGCATGTATCAGAGTCACTCGACTTCCTGAGTCGAGTAGGGCCTGTACTGGGCACCCATTTATCACGACCTGACACAGCTGTGGGCCAGTCTCCTTGACTAGGGTGGCCACGCACACGGGCTCGGCGAGGAACGAGAGAGACCGTCCAGCGTCACAGTCCATAGGTTCCCCCACTAGTGGACAATTGGCTGAAATATGACCTTGTTCACGGCATCTCCAACACTGTCTCAGGTCAGGGTGTTCAGACGGGGAGACCTTCCTAGGCCTGGGGTCTCCTGGTAGGTAAGTATCACCCTTTCGCTCATACATGTCCCCTCGGGGCTGACCCGGACTATCAACAGCCCCCCTTGCCCCCACAGCTGGAACCCTCTTACCGGGAGATGACGGAGGCCGGGTATTCCGAACTGATGATCGCTCGGACGGCTGGTCACGTAGATAGTCTTTGGTGGCGAAATACCTTTCTATCAGGCTGACCAGTTGATCGGCATCTTTGGGGTTCCCTGTCCGACCCAGAGCTGGACCTCAGGGGGAAGGGCCCAGATGTACCGGTCCAGCACCACCTTTTCAACCATTTGGGCAGGGGTGCTGACATCAGGTTCCAACCACTTCTTTACCAAAGAAATCAAGTCATACATTTGTGAGCGAGCAGGCTTGTCTCGCCTGTATCTCCAGTTATGGACTCTCCTGGCACGGACTGCCCTCGTCACACCCAGGCGGGCAAGAATCTCCGCTTTCAACTTAGTATAGTTTTTGCTGTCCTGCTCGCTGAGGTCAAAATAGGCTTTTTGGGGTTCCCCAGTCAGATAGGGCGCGACCACCATAGCCCATTCAGATTGTGGCAGATTCTCCTTCTCTGCCAGTCTCTCAAATATAGCCAGATATGCCTCCACATCGTCATGAGGCGTCATCTTCTGCAGAGTCTGTTTTACCGCCTTCTTTACAGCGGATAATGCCGGTAACCCGGCGTCTTCATTCGGGAACGAGGTGCTAGGAGTTTTTTTTAGTGCTGCAACCTGCTCCAGTAATAACCGGTTGGTTTCCTGCTGTTGCTGCTGGCTCCGCTGGGCCTCTAGGTGTTGTTGCTGCATGGCCTGCTGTTGTTGCTGCATGGCCTGCTGATGTTGCTGCTGCATGGCCTGCTGGTTCTGGGCCAGCTGCTTAACGAGCTCCTCCATACTGCCGGACATCTTGGGCTGGCTGACAGCCTTCACCCAAGACATATACACTCCACAGTCTTCTCCACAATAAGTTCAGTTTTGCGGTGCAGACACCTTTTTTTTTTTTTCA
This sequence comes from Oophaga sylvatica, assembly GCA_033576555.1. NCBI lineage: Eukaryota > Metazoa > Chordata > Amphibia > Anura > Dendrobatidae > Oophaga > Oophaga sylvatica. The sequence goes on from JARQOD010000002.1 coordinate 409,143,399, forward strand.
AAGTCTTCAGCCACTGTGCTGCCCCAGCATTCAAGCACCAATTGTAAGCTTTTCAGGGGATATAGCTCTGGGATCACCGTCTTGGGGAGACGGAGTGGCATAAAGAGACCATTCACAGACAGTAGTTCTGTTAAAAACTGGCCACAACCAGTTTTATTAAAGTCCACGGTAAACAGAACATAATCAAAACCAAATCATAAACATAAAGCCTGGGCTTCTCCAGCCACTAATTACACTTAGATAGATTTCCCTTTCTATCCGGGTACCGACTCTAATAGTCTGTTCCCAAAACAACACATATGTTCAGTAGTTACCAGCGTGCAGCTTACATGAGGCTCCAATGGCGTCTGAAGTCAGATCCAGACTGAGAGAGAGAGCCTCCTCTGAACTTCCAAGCAGGTACTTATGGCTGTCTAATTAAGCAGCTGTGTTCACTCTGGGCTGAACTGCAAACCTGTCCCAGATGGGAATGGAGTGAACACCACACTGACAACCTACTTTTTATGCGCCCCAGCTAAGAAACCTGGGGGAGATATACACCCCGTCCAGTACGCACCCCTTCACTGTCTCACACAATATTTCTCTGCTGTATTGGAGCATCATGAATTGTGGTATGTGTTAAAGGGGCCCACTGAGACTCTTTGGCCCGGGGCTAATGAAAATCTGGAGCCAGCCCTGCCCCACCCACGACTTTAGCCAAATAACCCCCAGTTTTCAATGCGTTACTATTATTATAAAGTAAATTAAGGTTGACAAGCTTAAGTAATAAGAATTGATGTCGTTGGCATTGAAATGGGCATTGTAGGTGTGTTTACTGTCCTCCACTCCCTGCCGACTTTGATTCCCCATTGACTTGCATTGGGTTTCGTGTTTCAGTAGGACCTTCGACTTTTTCCGATAGTTGGCCGATTTCGTTCGACTCGACTTTTGTGAAAGTCGGGTGGTCCGAAACCCGATTCAACCCTCCCTGAGGCAAAGTTGCTCATCTCTAGTGTTAATACTTTATTTTTTTATTAACCTTTTAATGTCCAATGATGTGCACAGTCCGTCATGGCAAGGTGTCAGTTTTGGCACCTTGACGGACTGTGCACATCATGCCTTTGAACTACCACTGCGTGTAAACACGCAGTGGTAGTTCAGTACCGACCGCTTTCACAGACAGCTGACAGGCACAGCAAGCGGTGCGGGGACCTTTGCAGTCGGACCCCGCACCTACAGCGCTGTGATTGGTCAGTCAATGTGACTGACCAAACACAGCAGCGATCAGGCAGAAGAGGCTGAAATTTCAGCCTCTTCTGCCCGATCAGTGCAGGATCTCAGCGCTGCAGTGGCCAAGCTTCCTGCACTGACAGCCAGGAGCGGCGCCCCCGCCGCCCCTGGCTGTTAACCCCCTGACTGCTGCGATCGAGCGCGATCGCAGCGCTCAGGGGGAGAGGCAGAGGGTCGGGAGCTCCCTCTGCCTCAGATCGGCGCCCCGCAATGTATTTGCAGGGCCCAATCTCTGCCTTGATGACCCGAAGGTTGTCATGACAACCTCCGGGTCATCTAGCTACGGAAAGCCGCTGTGACCATAGTCACAGCAGCTTTCACTATAGGTACAATGCATTGCAATGCTGGAGCATTGCAATGCATTGTACCTGCAATCAAAAGTAAAAAAGTGAAAGTCCCATAAAGGGACAAGGTAAAAAGCATTTTTTTTAAAAAATTGTAAAAAAAATATTAAAAAATAATTTAAAAAAATTCCCCTAAAAAATACACATTTTTATGTAATAAAAAAACAAAAAACAAAAAAATACACAAGTTTGGTATCGCCGCGTCCGTAAAAATCCCATCTATAAAACCGTAACCCTAGTTAACCCCTTCAGTGAAAGCTGTAAAAAAAACACAAAGTAGTAAATTATACTTTTTCCAAGCGGTATCATCATACCGCTTGGAAAAAGTGCAATAACACGCGATCAAAAAGTCGGATATAAATAATCATGGTACCGCTGAAAACGTCATTCTTGTCCCACAAAAAAAAAGCCTCTATACAGCATCATCAGCGAAAAAATAAAGTTATAGCTCACGGAAAAACTGATGCAAAAATAATTATATTTCTATAAAAAATTTTATTGCGTAAACGCCAAAACATAAAAAAAATATAAATGAGGTATCGCTGTAATCGTAGTGACCCGAAGAATAAAGCTGCTTTATCAATTTTACCTCACGCGGAACGGAGGAAAAAAAAAAAAAAACAATTCCTGAATTGCTGGTTTTTGTTCATTCGACTTCCACAAAATTCGGAATAGGAAGCGATCTAAAAACGTTATGTGCCCAAATATGGTACCAATAAAAACGTCAGCTCGTCCCGCAAAAAATAAGCCCATAAATAACTCTGTCGGACGAAATATGGAAAAATTATAGCTCTCAAAATACAGCGATGCAAAAATTTCTTACAAAAAATTCTTCCAAAAAAAAGCATCTTTTAGTGTGTGACAGAAGCTAAACATGAAAAAAGGGTATAAATCTGGTATCGCTGTAATCGCACCGACCCGAGGAATAAAGTCGCCTAATCACTAATACCGCACAAGGAACGGAATAAAAAATAAAACCAATTCTTCACCTTTTGTGGATTTGTTCATTCTGCCTCCCAAAGATCGCAGTAAGGTGATCACAGTGGTTCCCCCAACATATGGGATATCAGTGTACTCAGGACAAATTGCACATCAACTTTTGGGGTCCTATTTCTCCTGTTACCCTTATAAAAATAAAAATTTTGGGGCAAAAAGGTCATTTTTGTGGAAAAAAAATATGATTTTTTTATTTTCACGGCTCTACGTTATAACCTTCTGTGAAGCCCTTGGGGTTCAAAGTGCTGACCACACATCTAGATAAATTCCTTGGGGGATCTAGTTTGCAAAATGGGGTCACTTGTGGGGGGATTCTACTGTTTAGGCACATCAGGGGCTCTCCAAACGTGACATGAAACCCGCAGACCATTCCATCAAAGTCTGCATTTGAAAACGGCGCTCCTTCCCTTTCGAGCTCGGCCATGTGTCAAAATAGTGGTTTACCCCCACATATGGGGTAACAGCGTACTCAGGAAAAATTGCACAATAACTTTTGGGGTCCTGTTACCCTTTGGAAAATAAAAATTGGGGGTGGAAAGATTATTTTTGTGGAAAACATATGATTTTTTACTTTTAAGGCTCTACATTATAACCTTCTGTGAAGCCCTTGGGGTTCAAAGCTCTCACCACACTTCTAGATAAGTTCCTTGGGGGGTCTAGTTTCCAAAATGGGGTCACTTGTGGGGAGTTTCCACTGTTTAGGCACACAGGGACTCTCCAAATGCGACATGGCGTCCAATCTCAATTCCAGCCAAAAAAGTCAAATGGCGCTGCTTCCCTTCCGAGCTCTGCCATGCGCCCAAATAGTAGTTTACCCAACATATGGGGTATCAGCGTACTCAGGACAAATTGCACAATAACTTTTGCTATCCTTTTATCCTTTGAAAAATAAAAATTGGGGGTGAAAAAATATTTTTTGTGGAAAAAATATGATTTTTAAATTTTACGGCTCTACGTTATAACCTTCTGTGAAGCCCTTGGGGGTTCAAAGTGCTCACCACAGATCTAGATAAGTTCCTTGGGGGGTCTAGTTTCCAAAATGGGGTCACTAATGGGGGTTTTTCACTGTTTGGGTACATCAAGGACTCTCCAAACGCGACATGGTGTCCGCTCTCGATTCCGGCTAATTTGACATTCAAAATCTCAAATGATGCTCCTTCCCTTCTGAGCACTGCCATGCGCCTAAAGATTGGTTTTCCCCCACACATGGGGTATCGGTGTACTCAGGAGAAATTGTACAACAAATATTGTGGTTCATTTTCTTCTGATACCCTTGACAAAATTTAAAAAATTGTGTCGAAAGAAAAATTTTGGGAAAAAAAGTTAAATGTTCATTTTTTCCTTCCACATTGCTTCAATTCTTGTGAAGTACCTAAAGGGTTAATAAACTTCTTGAATGTGGCTTTGAACACCATGAGGGGTGCAGTTTTTAGAATGGTGTCACTTTTGGGTATTTTCTGCTATATAGACCCTCAAATTCACTTCAAATGTGAGGTGGTCCCTAAAAAAATGGTTTTGTAAATTTTGTTGGAAAAATGAGAAATTGCTGGTCAATTTTAACACTTATAACTTCCTAACAAAAAAAAATTTTGGTTCCAAAATTGTGCTGATGTAAAGTAGAGATGTAGGAAATGTTATTTATTAACTATTTTTTGTTACATATCTCTCTGATTTAATGGCATAAAAATTAAAAGTTTGAAAATTGCAAAATTTTCAAAATTTTTGCCATATTTCTGTTTTTTCATAAATAAACGCAAGTTATATCGTAGAAATTTCACCACTATCATGAAGTACAATATGTCACGAGAAAACAATCTCAGAATCGCCAAGATCCGTTGAAGCGTTCCAGAGCTATAAGCACATAAAGAGACAGTGGTCAGAAATGTAAAAATTGGCCTGGTCATTAACCTACAAAATGGCTTGATCGTTAAGGGGTTAATTAACAAAATGCAAAGTGAATGAATAGAAGAGAAAACTAAAACAAATCAGTATTTGGTGTTACCACCCTTTGCCTTCAAAACATCAAAGCATGAATTCTTCTAGGTACACTTGTACACCAATTTTGAAGTAACTTGTCAGAGAGGTTGCTTCAAGAATCTTGGAGAATTACCATAGATCTTCTGTTTATGTAGGCTTGCACAAATCTTTTTGTTTATGTAGTCCTAGATAGACTCCATGTAGTTTAGATCGGGTCTCTCTGGGGTACATGTTATCACTTTCAAAACTTATTTTTTTACTCTTAAAGGGAATCTGTCAGTAGGATCAACCCTCTTAAGCTAACTATATGGGCACACAGGTCATAGAAAGTTGAATAAAATGATATCTTGATATCTGTGAACCAATGTTTTCTTCCAGAGAAATCCATTTTTCCTATACGTGAATGAGCTGTTCCAGGCTATTCGCCGCACAGTGATCTGCATGAGTCTCAGCCGCCAATGATTATTTTAAATAAAAAGAGTAAGTTACCAGTGTGATGTGTTATGACCGCTCTCCTGATCTTACTGCAGGGCTGTGTGTCATTATAAGGCCGGAGTCACACTGGCGACAAAATCGGACGACTGCAATGCGATGAAATATCGCATTGCAGTCGGACCTATGTTAATCTATGGAGCAGCTCCCAGTATCAGATTTTTTGTGGTCCGTTTTAAACGTCCGTGTACAATCGCAGCATGCTGCGATTGTCACCGATTGTCGGTCGACAATCGCCAATGCAAGTCTATGGGAGCGATGAAAAATCGGATTACAAACGGACCACACTGTGTGACTTGCGATGAAATCGCATCGGTGTCCTTTAGAAAAGCCGGCAATTCATCCCCGCCTATACTGTAAAATCACACTGACAGCTTTAATAAAGACTAGAAAGAATAGATATATACACATAGAACACATATATATATATATATACATGTCATTGTGACATGTATATATACATATATTTATAGTTCCTAGACTTCTACATACTGTAATAGCCGCTAATTCAATTGCCGGGTTTTGTGAAATCACAGAAGCCGACATGAAATGATACATTGTTTCCACACATTTAACCATGTAATTTCATGTATTTTTATATATGTTTGAAACATACAATTACATGAGTGTATTTGTGCAAAATTTCAGACATGTAGGGGTTAATTAAAGGTGTAATTTCGTTGAAAAAAAATGCGTGGGCTCCCGCTGTATTTTCTCCACCAGACAGACAAAGCAAAGCGAGTGGGGGCAGATAATAATAGCCCAGGGAGGGTGCATTTTTTTGTGCCCCCCCTGGCTACTAACATCTGCCCCCAGACACCCCAGAAAGGGCAAATCTATAATTAGATTCGCCCTTTCTGGCACTTTGCCCGTCTATTCCCATTGCCCTGTAGCGGTGGCGAATGGGTTAATCTCACCTTACTGGTTAATCTCACCTTACTGTCACCTTGCAATTGAAAGGTGACCTTAAGGCAGGTTAATGATTGATAGCTGTCAATTAGACAACTATCAATTATTAATCCTATTGAAGTAAATAAAAAAACACACACACTTTAAGAATAAATAATTTTAATGAAATAAAAACACATTTTTTTGACCATATTTTATTTTACACTTAATCCGTGCGAAGCCATTGATCTCCTAAAATAAAGAAAAAGAAATAAAACAACATTATTCTTACCTATTCCACCGATCTGTCACGTCCCACGCTGTAATCCTTCACAAAGGGTTAACTAGCTTTGAGCCAAGCAGTGCAAGTAATCCTGCATGCTCAGCTCAAAGCTCATGAATGAATAAGTTCCTCTCCTGGCGACAGGAGAGGATGTGTTTCATGAATGAAGCTTAATTGATTGTGTCCACTTTCCCTTTAGGTCAGGTCACTACAGTTAAATTGGCAATAAATCAATTAAGCTCCATTCATGAATCTATTCCTCTACTTTCGCTGGGAGAGGAAGTTATTCATTCAGGGAATACAGGTCTGAGACAGCATTATTAGCTCTCTGCGACCTGTAACCTGTTAACCCTTTCTGATGGATTACACCGTGGGACCTGACTGTACATCGGATTGGTAAGTATAATTTTGCTTTTTTATTTTATTTTTATTACAGGAAATGGTTTTAGCAGGAAAATAAAATATGGTCAAAAACTGTGTGATTATTTAATTAAACTTATTTTTTATTAAACTGTGTGTGTTTGATTTTTCTTTCATACAATAGGATTAATAATTGATAGTTGTCTAATTGACAGCTATCAATTATTAACCTGGCTTAAAGTGACCTTTCAATTGCAAGGTCATTTTAACCCCTTATTAACCCATTCGCCACCGCTACAGGGCAATGGGAATAGACGGGCAAAGTGCCAGAAAGGGCGAATCTAATTATAGATTTGCCCTTTCTGGGTGTCTGGGGGCAGATGTTAGTAGCCAGGGGGGGGGCACAAAAAAAATGTACCCTCCCTAGGCTATTATTATCTGCCCCCACTCGCTTGCTTTGTCTGTCTGGTGGAGAAAATACAGCGGGAGCCCACGCATTTTTTTTCAACGAATTTACACCTTTAATTAACCCCTACATGTCTGAAATTTAGCACACATATACTCATGTAATTGTATGTTTCAAACATATATAAAAATACATGAAATTACATGGTTAAATGTGTGGAAACAATGTATCATTTCATGTCGGCTTCTGTGATTTCACTGAAGCCGGCAATTGAATTAGCGGCTATTACAGTATGTAGAAGTGTAAGAATTATAAATATATGTATATATATATGTCACAATGACATATATATATATGTGCTCTATTTGTATATATCTATTCTTTCTTTTGGCATTTAAATACTATTCTTTTGGATCCATTATATGTCAGTTTTGCAAGCCTGCGAGAAAATCTCGCAAGTCGGATGAAAATCGGATGTTACAAGGTACACACACATGCGATTAAATCGCATCTTTGAAGGAAAATCGGATGCCAGAAGGATGTGTGATGTTTTTATTTGATCCGATTGTCGACCGTCTAAAACGGACCGATTTTTTGTGGTTGTGTGTGACTCCAGCCTAACTACACATATGCAGGCTCCTCTCAGTGCTTCAGCTTCCATCTCACAGGCAGTCAGTGTTACAATACAGCAGAGCTGTGAGAGTTGCAGCTGCAAATGTGTTTGTAATAAGACAAAGTTCAGTTCTTCTGTTCTGATCTTACTGACAGATTCCCTTTAAGATATTTTAAATTACATTAATTGCATGTTTGGGGTCATCATCCTGATGCTGAATAAATTTGGAGCCAAAAAGGCACTTACCTCATGGTATTGCATGATGGATGAGCATCTGCCTATATTTCCCAGCATTGACAACATGAACAACATTGAGAAATGGGCAACGTTGGGGACCATAGAATAATTTTTTTCCACACAGCCTAAAATGTTTGCACAGTACAGAATAACATGACAGGGACATGTATAAGTTAAAAGATAATCACATATCTGAATACTGAAATACTAGTGTTCATTTATAATAGAAAAATAATTTCATATTTGACATATATGCAAATAAAGAAATAAATTAACCTAGAATCATGCTAAGCATTTTACTTTCACACATACCTACACACAATGTGCAGTGTAAGACAGACATACTGTGCTTTCAGATTCCAAGCTTTTAAGAATTTTATTTCTTTGTTTTATTAATTAAGTGAAAATAGCCCCCATCTGTGATTGGCTCGCAGGGTCTGATTCCCATTTAATCACATGGAGCCATCTGTTAAAGCGAAGATACATCTTCCACAGAAGACCATATGTTCTGTGGATTCATGCTCCGGGAATGGAGGCAACGCGTTATCAGGGTTCAAATGAGTGTGACAGTAATGATAGAGATAGTGAGGAAGCTATACACCAAACACAGCTTCTTCTGGCATGCTAATAAATTAGCCCCTCAGTCTGATTTCTATAAATTATGTAAAAACTATGTCATAAATATATTTATATATAAATTACACACATGGCTCCAGATTATTCTATCACTCTGTATTAAATTATAATGCTGTGTGCCAACGTTGCGTTTTTTAAGCGTTTCTGCCGCGTTTTTGCCGCGGCGGAAATGCTTAAAAAACGCTAACAAAACGCATCCCATGCAATCCTATGGGATTCCGCAGTTGCTGTACCAATGGTGAGGATTTTTCCGCTGCAGAATCGAATAGCGGAAAAATCTGCAGCATGTCCATTAATTTTGCGGAATCACGGCGATTCCGCCGCCATAGGATTACATTGAAACGCTCACTTCACGCATGTGGCTATGCCCACCATGCATAAAGTAAGCACTTCATATGCTGATGGTACCAAGGATCTGGAGGAGAGGAGACTATCCTCCAGGCCCTGGGTATCATATTCCTGTAAAAAATAGAATTAAAATAAAAAATAGGGATGTACTTACCATCTGTCGGCCCCCGGAGTCCTCCCGCTCATCAGCGGTGCACGCGGCAGCTTTGTTCCCAGGAGTGCTTCACTCCAAAATGATGTTGTGGTTGAGTGACCGCGATTTCACAAAGGTCATTCTCGCAAAGTACGCCTGGGTATGGAATTTGCAGGCAGCGCCGCTGAGGACCGGGAACGGCGCTGAGGAGATCAGGGGCCGCCAGGAGGTGAGTATATCCATATTTTTATCTTTTTTATGATTTTTTTATGATTTTTAACATTCTATCTTTTACTATTGATGCTGCATAGGCTTGTGTTTTGCGGGAAAACGCATGGAAATTCCGCATGCGTTTTATCCATGGCGGGGAGTTGCAGAAATGCTGCGGGCAATTGTGCAGCATTTCTGCAACGTGGGCACATAGCCTAAGGATACAATAGTTTTAAATTACATCTCTTAAGTTATTGTATAGTTTTCTTATTTAACCCCTTCACTACCTATAGGTATGTCATAGGTCGCCTCCCCCTCTTTGATGTAGACTCCAGCGCTGAGCCTGCATGTTTTCAGGCACATAACAGCTGATGCCCCTAAGAGTCGCAGGTGGAATCCCGATCCACGCATGGCTTTTAACATGTTAAATGCCACTATCAATTTCTGCCTGAAGAGCGTCACTAGCTCCACCCATCGTCGCCCCTGTCACGTGATCGCGGGGTCCTGATAAGTTGGCATGACAACTCGAGTTCTGCATGAACTCATTGGTTGTCATTGCAGATCTGCTATGAGCACCTCCCAATGGCCGGAGTTTATAGCAGATGAGCATTTCTGCTACATAGAGAAGGGCTGAAGCCCTGCTAAGTGTAGCACAAGTGATAAGAAGATTGCAGCATCAAGTCTTTCTACTGAAGCAAGTAAAAAAAAATGTTTTTTTTTTATATTTTAAAAAATATAAAAGCTAAAATCACACCCCTTTTGTCCCATTCAAAATAAAACAATAAAAAAATTTACACGTTTGGCATCGCTGCGTTCAGACACGCCCGATCTATCAAAATATAAAAAGAATTAATCCAATTGATAAACGGCGTAATGAGAAAAAAAATCAAAACGCCATAATTAATTTATCGTCGCAGCAACAGTGTAATAATGGGTGATCAAAACATCGTATCTACACCAAAATGGTAGCAATAAAAACGTCAGCTTGGTGCACAAAAAATAAGCCCTCACCCAGCCCCAGATCACGAACAATGGAGTTGCTTGGAAAATGGTCTTGAAAAATGATACTATTTTTTATTTATTTTTTGCAAATTTTGGATTATTTTTCACCACTTAAATAAAAAATAACCTATACATGTTTGGTGTCTATGAACTCATAATGACCTGGAAAATCATAGCAACATGTCAGTTTTAGCAATTTGTGAACTTGGTAAAAACAATTTTGGAATTGCACGTTTTTGCAATTTCACTTCGCTTGGAATTTCTTTTGCTGTTTTCCAGTAAAATGGTGCAATCACTGGTGTAGTTCAAAAATACAACACAAAAAACAAGTCTACACATAGCCATATTGACGGAAAAATAAAAAGTTATGGCTAGAGTTGAGCGAAACAGGTCGGTCAGATTCAAAAGTTGCCGACTTTCGCCAAAGTCGGGTTTCGTTGGCCGAAACCCGACCATAGCGTGCAGTCGGCCATGCGGTCGTCGACCCAAGCGCCCAAGTCGGTTTTCCCATAATGCTTGTGAGTCGCTCAGCCAGGGCCTGTGGGGTACTCGGCACCGAGCCCGTTCACTTCAATGGGGATGTCACGGGTAGCACAGCTCGGTCCGTTGCCCTGGGCGATCACCATAAAATGTGGGATATTTACAGGGGAATAAAGTATATATACAGTTTGTTCGTGACGCCACCTGTGGTACCTGGTCAGGGTGACCAGCGCTGCAGGGTAGATCTGCTGAGGGGTTGTTACTGGGCAGCAAGGTGTTATGTCTTCCACAGGCAAGACTAGATCCCTCAGGGTACATGGCGGTGTTGGGGTGCAGGAGCAATAAGGCAGACACACACACGAAAGTCTCTTTCTGTACCTTTACTGATGGTAGTTGCAGGCACGTCCCGGGAAGCTGGCAGGGTGGAGGATGCACGTCCAGTAATCCCACTGAGTAGGTGTAGGGCCTCCGTACTCCTTTATGTGTGAGTTTCTGACCTGTATAAAACGAAGTCTAACTCTGTCTTCTCATATACGCCCGGCTGACTTTGTGGTGGAGCCTTCTCTTGGATAGAACTCAGTCTCTAATGGTTGCGCTGACCAGACTCCTGTTCTTCCTGAAACCGGTTACGTATCAGCACTGCTGGGCCCCTGCGACTTGAAGTCCCACAGGGTCTCCGGTATCTCCTACTAGTCGTGTAGATGCTAGCAAGCTCGGACCCGGTGTCCGGTTGTTCAGAGTAGAGGTAAGCGATCAATGCTGTTTCAACCTCTGTCACTCTCTTCTTCCTTCCACTCGCCTTTCGTCCTACTCTAACCCTTAACATAAGCACACTAGCAGTAGATGGCTGATTCTCCTTTCTCTTCACCGCTCTCAAAGCGTCGGCACGCTTGCTCACTGACTACACTCAGTTGACTCAGTTCTGACCAGGCTGAAGTGGCTATCTTTCTCCACTATTACTGGACTCCACACAGTAAACTAAGTTCAAGCTGTAGTCTTTAGCCTTTCAATCACTGTAGTTCCCTTTCCTTCTTCTCCTTCTAAGGCTCTGTCTGAAGCAGCTATCAGGACCTTCCGTCAGACTGATCTATGCACACTTCAAGAGCTATCTTTCCACGCTCCAGGGGAACTAACAGTCTGTCACGTTCTGAGGTAACTCTCCCTCTCAGCTCGTCTGAGGTAAACTGACACTTCTCTCAGCTCTCAGGCTAATCCCATCTCACTGCTCTCTTCACAACCCTTATATATATAGATACTCTTCAAGGGCTCCCTCTGGTGGCTCCAAGGAATAGTGAAGGTGTGAATGAATATCAGGTGTGAGTGTGGGTTTACCTTCTGTGCATCCTCCTGGGTACATGTAGCTCCAAGCGCAGCTGGGCTACACACTTGCAGGCGCCTTTTTTCAGCCAATGAGCAAGGATGTACACTGTGGGCAACAAGATGACATGCACAGAGTTCACCACCATCTTAGAGAAGGGCATTGCAGTGATTGGCTTGCTTTGAGTGGCGTTATAGTGTCTAATAAAAGCCCTCACCGCCGACCTCCATTTTACTTCTGCCAATATTAACAGTAGGGAGAGGTTGCTGACGCTGTTTATCAGTAAGGAGAGAGTTAGGGCTGGAAAGAGAAGTTCTTCTGTGCTTGTGCTGATAGCAATTGTGCTGTACAGTTAGTGTGCAGTGACAGGGGAAGATTTTCTTGTGTGCAGCAGCGCTGATTATTAGGCTGCCTGATAGCTGTATTGGGCCGGAGTCACACACAACGATAAAAAATCGGTCTGTATTATATGGCCGTAATACGCAGAAAAATCCCCTGAAAAGTAATCCGTATGTCATCCGTGTGCAATGCGAGGATGTGATTTCCTCGCATCAAAACATCCGTGTGTCATCCGTATGGCATCTGTACGGCGAGATTTTCTCGCCGGCTTGCAAAATGGACAAATAACGGTTTTTAGGCCTGAAACCCATTAAAATCATCATGATCAACCCTATTTATTGCCTCTACAACAGGTGGCACCCTCCAATCTTTGCCTTTCACTCCGTGGTTGGGTTGTGTGAGTTGTGCTTTGTCCTAAATATGGGAGACACACTTACTTTTAATACAACTGAGCGTGTGTTGTATAACTGGGTATTGTCACGACGTTTTGGTAACCCATACCCAGTGATTGTGGATCCGAGGAGGCGGAGAAGATTTTGGGTCCATCCGCTTTTGAGGCGACGGGTCAGTAAAGGGCATTTCCACTGTCTGTACGCATCTCTGCGTAGCAATCCCGACAAGTTTTTTGCTTATTGTCGGATGTCCCTTCGCACATTTGATATATTGTTGGAGATTGTGCGCCCTGGGATAACGTTTTAGGACACCAGGATGCGTAAAGCAATTTCTGCAGAGGAGCGCCTAATCCTTACGTTACGGTATGTATGCAAGCGATATATTGATGATCTCTTTTATACACTTATGTATTACCTGCCCTTATACCTTTGTTATTTATACCTCTATTGATCTATGTGTCACCCCCCACAAGTTTTCATGTACGATATAAGCTTGTATATTACACAACAAACACAGAGCTTTGGAATTTCATGTTTTTGTGCCAAGGTTTCTTATTTATGGACTTAAAGTGTCATCAATGTATAAACATCTATTTAACTGCATGACTTATCATGTTTATTTTCTCTTTTCCGTTTAGATTTCTTTCCACGGGGATGTCATATGCAGCATTGCATTTAGAATTCTTACTTGGTAAGTCAACCATCTCTGGGATTGTGAGGTCAACATGCGCAGAAATCTGGTCCCGACTCCATCATCTGGTCATGCCTCAGCCGCAAATGGAAGATTGGTTGCGTATAGCTCATGGTTTTCAGGAGACCTGCCAGTTTCCACACTGTCTAGGAGCCCTGGATGGGAAGCACATCCATGTGCGTAAGCCGCTGAACTCAGGGTCCCAATATTACAATTATAAACAATATTTTTCAGTAGTTCTGTTGGCCCTGGTTGACAGTAGCTACAGGTTTATAATTGTAGATATTGGGGCCTCTGGAAGAACTGGAGACTCAAGAGTCTTCAATTCTTTTATTATGGGTCGGCGGCTCCGCAACAATGAGTTGAGCATCCCACTCCCACGTAACCTACCAGGGACTAATATTGAAGCCTTGCCTTATGTCATGGTTGCAGATAAGGCTTTTCAGTTGACGCGCAACGTCATGAGGCCGTATCCACGGAGAGCCCTGAACCACAGGCGCACTATATTTAATTTTAGACTTTCCCGTGCACGCCGTCTTGTTGAGTGTGCGTTTGGTATTCTGTGTGCCAAATAGCGGGTTCTCCAGTCCGCTATTCAACTTGGTGAAGCCAATGTTAATGTGGTTATACCGGCGTGTGTTGTACTGCATAATTTCACTAGATACCATGATTGCCCATCCAATGTTGATGATGAGGTGGAGTATGTAAGTCCTGATCGTACTAATGCAAGACCCGTCCATCCTCAACCTCGTCAGCCCTCTCAGCTAAAAGTGCGTGATGTTTTAACCAATTATTTTTTTTCTTCTGAGGAATCTACTCCCTGGCAACAGAATGTGGTGTCTATGTAGTAGTTATGGCAGTTTGTCACAGTGTTTTTTTTAATGTTTTACCCTTTGAAGCCTCTAAGTCTTTTGAAGATACCCTTAAATCTAGGTTGATAATAAAATAATGCTTTAAGAAAACATCAGACGCAAGGTTTGTGTTTTTTGGCTAAATCTCATTTTGTTTGTATCAAAATTGGTTCAACCATATTACCATCATATGGCTGTAACGGCCTACCATTCAGGCCTCATAATATACAACTGTCGTACAACGGACAAATGTTAATCAAAACCAAAAATAAAAAATGAAGAAATAAAATACAAGATAATAAAAAAATAAAAAACCTGGATACCACATAGCCTCATTATAGGTTGTGGTAAGTTGGGGGTGGGGATGAAGGGGGCGGTCACCTTGTACAGAACTGGATCTACTTTGTTGGGAAACCTGAGTATCACCCTGGGCTAGGGAAGATGGCCAGGCAGTATTCAGGCCCAAGGTTTGTTCCTGTGTTTGAAGAACATAATAGTGGTGAGAAGGGTATGGATGGCTGACATCCTGGCTATGGGAGTAACCCATGGATTCATACCCCCCAATATGCCCATGTCGAGCAGACAGATGTTGGGACCAGCCTCCAACATTGTGTCTGCTCAAGAGGGCATATTAGGCAGGTGCACTGAACTCAAGTGTCCATAGTTTGGTTGGACTTCAGTTTGGGTGGCCTGTGACTGGAAGGTAGGGGGGGGCCGAGTCTACTTCCCCTGACTGCTGGTGGGGAAGGTCTTGCAGTGGCAGAAGGTTGGTGCGAGACAACTGCCACCTTTCTAAAAAGGTAAAAATTGGCAGAGGATGGTTGGGTGCGGCACATGCGTCCAGTACAATCTGAAGAGCACCTCGGGCATGCAATCTGAGTGAACGTGGCAGCGGGCGCAAGTATTGCGCAAGGCTATGGAAGAAGGCCTCTTCCCCATCGTCATGGGCATCCCTGGATAGATAGTTCAGCACCCCAGTATCCACTTGCCTCATTGTGGTAGAGGTGGAAACAACCCTTCTGCGGCGTCCACGAAGTTGTATGGCAGAAGGCAGGGGTGACATTTCAAGCGGCACTGTAGGACTGCTGCTGTGGCCCACATCTTCCTCCTCGGGATTAGCCTCCTGTGTGGATGGTGATGCTGCTGCAGATGGTGTTGGTGCTGCTGCTGGCTGATTGCTGTCGGGGAGGTGCCGAAGATGGGCCAGCCACTTCGTCACCTTCACCGACAGTGTCAATGTTGACCTCGGAGTTTCTCGTTCAGTAGGGTTTGACTCCGTTCTGTTTGATAGAAAACATTGAACATTACAATAAATAATTACTGATGACAGTACAACATGTGTACAAGGTGTACCTTAATGCATGCACTTACGGTCTAAGATCCATGTTGGGAGCCAGAAAATTCAACCGGTCATAATACAGGTATTTTGGTGTTGCATCCCCACTCCGGCAGGTACTGGTCCCGGCAACTCCGCCACCGTCTAGTGACATCATTCACTGAAAATTTAAAGATAAGAAAAACCTTATCAATCACATTGTGTGTGTTTCAACATGTAGGCCTCAGTGTAATGTGGCCTGTGATGTTGCAAATGTGTATCCTATATAATATGGGTCATATAGGACACATAAGATATCCTGCATTCAAGGTTTTTATTTCACTGTTAACAAAATAGTAACATCAATCTACTTACTAATTTCTTGCTGCTCCGCACGAGGTCGATCTTCAAAACCAGGGACCATGTGGCCACATATTGACCTCCATGCTGCCTCCTTCTGGGAGCGGTCCGCCTGATGGGGGTCGCATTGGTCCCACAAACAGGCCTTTCTTGCACCAGCACTAGGAGCATTTCGACATTGATATGTCTGGCCATGATTACTCCGTGGAGGCGTGCTTCCTGGTTAGGAGTGGAGTGTCCAGGCTAATTTGCATGTCAAAACTTCCTGATAAAGCATGATTGAATTTCCTGTCACAAGGAGAAGTCTTGCGTTGTTCTCGCAAGTCACACGTCTGGTCCGTGTGCAATCCGTTTTATTCACGCACCCATTGACTTGCATTGGTGAGTCTCGCCCGTAATACGCTGCAAATCGCAGCATGCTGCAATTTCATTCGCACGTATAAAACGGACGAGAAAAAATCGGATGACAAGAGCTGCCCCGTAGATTAACATTGGTCCGAGAGCAATGCGATTTTTTTCTCGCATTGCACTCGTCCGTATTTCTGGCTAGTGTGACTCCGGCCTTGCTGTGTGTACACTGCTGTGCAGACTGCTTTTTACACAGTACTAATACTTTTATTCTTTTTTCTCTGTACAGTTACTGAGCGTTCATTTTTTCCTACACCGTATAGAGCTGTACGCTCCTTACACACTACCGTGTACCGGCTGGTATCATGCTGACTATCTGTGTGTGTGACTCCGGAAACATATAAGGAGATTGCAATTTTCCCCTACACCATATACAGCTGTACGCTTCTGAGACAGTACCGTATATCTGCTCTTTGTATTACGGTCAAATCCATACTGAGTGATCGTCTGTCTGTGACTCCGGAAATATATACGGAGATTACTATTTTACCCTACACCGTATACAGCAGTACACTTCTGAGACAGTACCGTATATCTGCTCTTTGTATTACGGTCAAATCCATATTGAGTGATCGTCTGTGTGTGACTTCGGAAATATATACTAAGATTGCAATTTTCCCTTACACCGTACACAGCTGTACACTTCTGAGACAGTACCGTGTATCTGCTCTTTGTATTACGGTCAAATCCATACTGAGTGAGCGTCTGTGTGTGACTCCGGAAATATATACAGAGATTTAAATTTTCCCCTATGCCATATATAGCTGTACGCTCTTCATACAGTACCATATATCTTCTGGTATTTTTGGTACATTTTCCCAAACATCAGGAAGTATGGTGGAAGAGGCCGCGGACGTGGGCTGGGGGGGCCAGCTGGGAATGATGGTGGTGGTGGTGCATCTGCTGGTAGTGCCAAAAGCCCAATAGCACCTAAGGCAGGAGGTGTTGAGCCTGCGTCATCGTCTGGCTCCAGAAGGCCTGGAAGGCTCCCTTTTCTGGGAGTATGTAAACCGCTTTTAAAGCCGGAGCATCAGGATCAGGTTTTGGCTTACATTGATGAAACAGCCTCCAGCTCTATCGCCTCCTCTTCTGAACTTTCAAAAAATGCAAGCACTGAGTCGTCAGTGCAGACTCCTGGTCAGGAATGACACCTTTCCTTGTATCCTTCACCCCCACCAAAAGTGAAGGATGTGGCAGGCCACACTTCAGATTACTCCATGGAGCTCTTTTCACATACAATGCCTGGGTTATCAAGTCAAATCCTAAATTCCCCAGTCCAAGATTAATATGACATGGAGTGCACTGATGCACAGCCACTGCTAGATGATTCTGCTGGTACATTCACCCAGAGCACTACACTGCCTTCGCAGTCTACTGAGCCAGAATCTGACCCTGATGAAACTCAGGTGTCCCTTCCCACATACTCTAGCACCTTACATGGTGACACAGAGGAAAGTGCAGATGAAATTGAAGAGGAGGTGATGGATGACCCAGTTGTTGACCCGGATTGGCATACATTGGGGGAAGAGGGTGCCGCTGGCAATAGCTCAGAAGAGGAGAAGGATCCGAAGCAAGCATCGACATCGCAGCTGCGGTTATCTGGCAGGCACAGTAGCAGTCCAAAAACGTGTTAAAAAAACAAAAATAGTTGCAGGACACCTTGACCAGACTGTCAAATTAGCACAGCGTGCAAGCCCTGAAAATTTATCCCATAGTAGGAAGCTTGCAGAGTGGCATTTTTTTGACCAAAATCCTATTGATGAGGCAAAGGTTATCTGTAAGAACTGCGGTAGGACCTTTAGCCGAGGGAAAAATCTCAGAAAATTGAATACAAGTTGCATGCTTAGACATTTAAACACCATGCACTTGCAAGCGTGGACGGACTACAAAACCTCACTGTCTTTGAACGCCTACATTGCCAAACTGATCTCATTAGAGATGATGCCCTTCCATTTGGTGGAAAGCGCAGCGTTCCGAGAGCTCATGGCCTACACTGTCCCACACTATGACCTACCCAGTCGGCACTTCTTTTCTAGAAAAGCCATCCCTGCCCTCCACCTGCATGTGAAAGACCACATTGTCCATGCACTCAAACAATCAGTGAGTGGAAAGGTGCATCTCACAACAGATGCATGGGCCAGTAGGCATGGCCAGGGCCGTTACGTGTCCATCAATGCGCTCTGGGTTAATGTGGTGAATGCAGGGTCCACAGGGGACAGCGGCAGTGGGACAGTGCTGGCTAGCCCACAGTATAGGCAACAGTTGTCTGTAGGCATTCGACCCTCCTCCTCCAGAAGCAAAAGCTTGTCGACAGAGCGCAGTCGCATGAGCACTCCATCCGAAGCTGCCAGTGTTGCACACGAGGTGTCCCACTATCGAACAGCTAGTGGTAAGCGTCAGCAGGCTGTTTTAAAGATGATGTCTTTGGGCGACAACAGACACACCGTGGAGGTACAGGCCGACTACATGCAGTGAAAAACTGAGTCATGGCTGGGCAGCTAACCTCTTGAGCCAGACAAGGTAGTCAGTGATAACGGCTGTAATTTTGTGGTGGCCATAGCCCTGGCAAAACTCAGACACATACCTTGCCTGGCTCACACCTTGAACCTGGTGGTGCAGTGCTTCATAAATAATTATCCGGAGTTACCAGCCCTGCTCCATAAGGTGCGAAGACTGTGCTTGCACATCCATCACTCGCCCGTAGACTCCAGTCATATGCAGAGGCTGCAGCGATCGCTCCACCTCCCCAAGCACCGCCTAATGATAGACGTTGTAACAAGGTGGAACTCCACCATGCACATGGTTGAGAGGCTGTGCGAACAGAGGCAGGCTGTAATGCATTTGTGGGAGGATACACGGGCAGGCAGTTTGAGGGTAGACATCGAGTTGTCGGGTGTGCAGTGGTCAAAGCTGAAAGACCTCTGTAAAGTCCTTCAGTGTTTTGAGGAATGCACACGGCTGGTAAGTGCAGACGATGCCATAATAAGCCGGAGCATCTCACTTATGCGTCTGCTCATAAAAACTTTGACGCACATTAAGGATCAGGCGTCTGTAGCGGAAGAGGAAGAGGAGGAGGAGGAGGGAAGCCTTGATGACAGTCAGCCATTGTCTGCTTTAGGGAACTGTCCTGGACGAGGTGAAGGAAGAAGAGGAAGAGGAGGAGGATGAGGGGGATGATTATTTTGGGGAGGAGGATGCTTCTCAGGGGGCAAGAGAAAATGTTGGCTTGCCAAGGTCAGGTACAGGGTTTATGCGTGACTGGAGGGATGTGGATGTGGCAGAAAGTGCTCCTCCACCCACCACTGTCAGTGCATCATTGACTCCTGGAACATTGGCCTACATTTGCGATTATGTCTTGCGGATCCTAAAAAGGGACCCCCGCATTGCTAAAATTATGAAGGATGACGACTTCTGGTCGGCCAGCATCCTCGATCCACGCTATACAGGCAAATTACAGAACATCATGCCAAAGGAGAACCTCGAGCTAATATTGGCGAACAAACAAGCAACTCTGGTAAACCATTTGTTAGAGGCATTCCCAGCACCCAGCAGCGGTGCAGGTTCTACCACGAGCTGTACTGGGCCAAATGGAAGAGGTGTTCGTGTTGCACACAGCTGAAGTGGCGTTGGAGACAGGGGTTTCATGACCATGTTGTGGTCTGATTTCTCGAGTAACGCTCACACGACAGGTAATACTGAATCGATTGCAACAGACAGGAGACAGCAGTTGTCAACTATGGTTCAACATTACCTCTCCTCCCCTATCGATGTTCTCCCTCACAGTTCATTCCCCTTTGAATACTGGGCCTGTCAACTGGACACCTGGCCTGAATTAGCACAATATGCCTTACAGGAGCTCGCTTGCCCTGCTGGTAGTGTGCTATCAGAAAGAGTCTTCAGTGCTGCTGGATCAATCCTGACAGAAAGAAGGACCCAGCTGTCAACCCAAAATGTAGGTGATCTCACCTTCATTAAAATGAACCATGCCTGGGTTTCAAAGGATTTTGTACCACTTCCCCTGATGACACATAGGTTGCCAGCAAAATGGCTCGCTTTGTCCTTCTCTTCCTCCGACTTCTCGAATTCCTCCATTTGCAGCTGCTGAACGTCCAGCCTACACCTCAACATATGCCAGTTTTTCCACCTCCCTAACTGGGCTGTCCCCCGGCCCACCAACAACTTTAGCCAAATAACCCCTAGTGTTCAATGCGTTACTATTATTATAAAGTAAATTAAGGTTGACAAGCTTAAGTAATAAGAATTGATGTCGTTGGCATTGAAATGGGCACTCTAGGTGTGTTTACTGTCCTCCACTCACTGCCGACTTTTATTTCTCATTAACTTGCATTGGGTTCCTTTTTTTGACTCTGACTCGACCTTTTCCGATAGTAGGCCGACTTCGTTCGACTCGACTTTTGGGAAAGTCGGGTGGTCCGAAACCCGACTTGACCTTCCTGGAGCCAAAGTCACTCATCTCTAGTCACAAGAAAACCTTCTCAGAATCGCCAAGATCCGTTGAAGCATTCCAGAGTTATAACTTCATAAAGGGACAGTGGTTAGAATTGTAAAAATTTGCCTCGTCATTAACGTGCAAACCATCCTTGGAGGTAAAGGGGTCAAACCAATATGGAAAAAAAAATGAAAATTTTAATTTTTCCCGCAAAAAACATGCAATTTGTTGTGCTTTTCTCTTGAGTATGCGGATACCTTATATGTGGTGGAAAACTATTGCTTGGACGCACAGCAGGGCTCGAAAGTGAAGGAGTTCCGAAAAATTGGCTACAATAGATAGTGGGCACCATGTCGCATTTGCAGAGTCCCTGATATTCTCAAACACTGTAAACCCCCACAATTGACTGAATTTTGGAAACTGTACCCCTCAAGGAATTTTTTCTACAGGTGTAATGAGAACCATGAACCCACAGGTGCTTCACAGAATTTTATTTGAGCCATGAAAATGGAAAAAAACATTTTTCAAGCAAAAATTTTGCTTTAGCCCCAAATTTTTCATCTTCACAAGGTTTGCAGGAGAAAATGAACCATACAAGTGATACCTTTATTGGCTAACCAGAAAATAATATGTTCGCAAGCTTTCAGAGCACACAGGCTCCTTCTTCAGGCAGGATTACAAATAGCTTAAAGAAAAAAAGGGCACAACATTTAAGACATTTAACAGTAAGACATTTGGTGGGAGGTGTGATGCCTCTTAAAGATAAGCCAAAGAAATCGAATTAGCATTTTCTTCCAATAGAGAGGCAGTGGGAATGATATTCTTAGTTATCTGGAGTCCTTCTGGTCAAGGTGTGAACTGTGTCCATGTAGTGAGTCATAAATCCTGGCGTTAAATTCAGTCCTAGTGTCAAAGTATTGAACATCCTTAACTAAGAACATCATTCCCATCGCCTCTCCATTTGTAAGAAAATGCTAATTCGATTTCCTTGGCTTATCTTTAAGAGGCATCACACCTCCCACCAAATGTCTTGCTGTAGTTACCCTTAAATGCTGTGCCCTTTTTTTCCTTAAGCTATTTGTAATCCTGCCTGAAGAAGGAGCCTGTGTGCTCTGAAAGCTTGCGAACATATTATTTTCTGGTTAGCCAATAAAGGTATCACTCTAAGAATACTCTTGTCATCTTTGGATGGAAAAGTATTCACATCGATTTTTCTGGCTAACACGGTACCACAATATAATTTATTATTGTACATCGTAATATTGGTTTGAAATTATTACATTTATTTAGAGGAAAATGTCGCCGATGGCCCACATTTTTAATTTTTACAAGAGTTACAGGAGAAAATTGACAACAAAATTTGTTGTGCAATTTCTTTTGAGCACAGGGATATCCTATATGTGGTTAGAAACTTTTGTTTGGGCACACAGCAGGGCTTGAAGGGGAAGGAGCACCATTTGACTTTTGGAGCACAAAGTTTGCTAGAATAGATTGTGGATGCCATGTCACATTGGCAGAGCCTCTGAGATGCCAAAAGAGCAAAAAAAAACACAAGTAAACCCCATTTTGGAAACTACACTTCTCGAAAACTTTATTCAGGGGTATAGTGAGCTTTTTAAACCTACAGGTATTTAACAGAATTGTATAACATTAGGCTGTGAAAATTAAAAATTATTTTTTTTCTGCTAAAATATTGTTTTAGCCCAAAGTCTTTAACCCCTTTCTGACATGGGATGTACTATCCCGTTCATGTGACCCGGGCCCATGTGGCCATGGATGGGATAGTATGTCATACGCGATCAGCCGCGCTCACAGGGGGATTCTCACAGCTGACACCCGGCACTAAGATCTAGAATCGGTCATGGACCGCTCCTGGCACATTAACCTCCGGAACAATGCTATCAAACAAGATCGTAGTGTTCCGGTCGGCAGTGGCATCAGGAGAAGCATCGGCAGGGAGTGAGCTGCCTGCGTGCTTCCCTCAGAACAATGTGATGAGATCACATTGATCTGAGTGTCTCCATGGAGACCCCTGGCTCCAAGATGGCAGCGGGGTCATTCTGGGTCCTGCAGTGAGGTGGCTTGCCTGAGAGCAGGCACCGGCAAGGCTCCTTCACTGCCTGTCAGATTGCTGATATGACACAGTGCAGTGCAAAGTGTCAGATCAGTGATCTGACTTTATATAGTAATGTCCCATACTGGGACAATGTAAAAAAGTGAAAAAAAAAAATTAACATTTGTAAAAATATTTTTTAAAAATTCCTAAATAAAGAAAAAATAATTTCCCCAATAAATATATTTCTTTATGTAAATAAAAAAACAAAACAATTAAAGTACACATATTTAGTATCGCCGCGTCCATAATAACCAGACCTATAAAACTGTCCGACTAGTTAACCCCTTTAAAAAAATGCTTTATCATCAGGCTGCCAAACAAAAAGTGGAATAACACGCGATCAAAAAGACGGATATAAATAAGCATGGTACTGCTGAAAACGTCATTTTGTATCTCAAAACACGAGCCACCATACAGAGTCATCAGCGAAAAAAATAAAGTTATTGATCTCAGAATAAAGCGATACAAAAATAATAATTTTTTTAGCTAAAATAGTTTTTATTGTATAAAAGCGCCAAGACATAAAAAAGATATAAATGAGGTATCGCTGTCATGTGCCCAAAAATGGTACCAATAAAAATGCCAACTTGTCCCGCAAAAAACAAGACCTCACATGACTCTGTGGGCCAAAATGTGGAAAAATTATAGCTCTCAAAATGTGGTGATGCAAAAACTATTTTTTGCAATAAAAAGCATCTTTTAGCGTGTGACAGCTGCCAAACATGAAAACCCGATATAAAAACCAGCTATAAATAGTAATTCAAACCCCCTTTATCACCCCCTTAGTTAGGGAAAAATTATAAGATAAAAAAATGTATTTAGTTTCCATTTTCCCATTAGGGTTAGGCTTAGGGCTAAAGTTAGGGTTGGGGCTAAAGTTAGGGTTAGGGTTGGGGCTAAAGTTAGGATTAGGGTTGGGGATAAAGTTAGGGTTAGGTTTAGGGTTGGGGCTAAAGATAGGGTTAGGGTTGGGGCTAAAATTAGGGTTAGGCTTAGGATTGGGGCTAAAGTTAGGGTTAGGTTTGGGACTAAAGTTAGGGTTATGATTTGGATTAGGGTTAGGGTTGGGATTAGGTTTAGGGTTGGGATTAGGGATAGGAGTGTGTTAGGGCTAGGTTTGTGGTTAGGGTTATGGCTAGGGCTGGGATTAGGGTTAGGGTTGGAGTTAGAATTGGGTGTTTCCACTGTTTAGACACATCAGGGGCTCTCTAAACGCGACATGGCATCTGATCTCAATTCCAGCCCATTTTGCGCTGAAAAAGTCAAACGGTGCTCCTTCCCTTCCGAGCTCTGCTGTGCTCCCAATATAAATATAAACTTGGCACTCAACTTTTTATGAATACGAGAATTTTTTAATGCAGTCCAGAAAATAATAACGTTTCGGTCCCCAAATGGACCTTCATCTAGTACTGCAACAAACATATATCAGAAACAGAAAGTAAGTATCATATCATAAAAATTTGGAATGAAAAAATTTTTTGGGGGGGACAAAAACACAGCAGGTTCAAATTATCATCTCTCTGCTGTGCGGCGACCCTCAGGATTGGGCTTTTTCCCTAACACCTGGGGATCCTGTTTTGAATGATGTTGATGCATTTTTTCAGGCTCTGGGGTTATTGTACGATGAACCTAATGTCACTGATCAAGCTGAAAAGACCTTGTTGGCATTAAATCAGGGTCGTGAAGACGCTGAGCTGTACCATCAGAAATTTGGAAAATAGGCAGTCCTGACTAGAGTTGAGCGATACTTTCCGATATCCAAAAGTATCGGAATCGGAATGGTATCGCCGATACCCGAAAAATATCGGCGATACCCGATACCGATACCGGAAATACAATGTAAGTCTATGGGAACAAAATATCGGAATTAAAAAAAACCCATTCTTGCCTTGTTGGTTAATTGTACATGAAGGAAAACAACAAAGAGTAATGTAGAATGTATTGGGGAAGGTTGAGGAGACATTAAAGGCATAGATGTTTAACCCAATCAAATGGAATAGCATAAATATTTTTTTTTTTAAAGATGTTCGGATTGACGAAGAAATTGACAATGTTGTTCACGTTTTTTCTATTTTGGCAAATATGTATATTTCACAACTTCCATGCTTTTCACCTTTTTAACTTTTGACACACTTTCTCCTTCATAATCTTCAGCAGCATCATCTTTTTCATCAAATTATTCTTCATCTTCACCTTCTTTATCTTCTTCTTAAACTTCTTGTTATTCATCTTTTTGTTAACATTACTCATATTCTTCTTATTAAACTATTATTCTAATTCATATTGTACTTCATCTTCTTCATCATATTCTTATTTGTGACAGAGAATCCTGTACTTGTAATCTGTCAAAGTATGAATTTTTCATTCTTTCGTTCTTGCTGTCACAAAAGATTTAAATTACAACAGTATTTGTCCGTGTTCAGTTTAGCCTGCAGCAGCAGCAGGCATTTTCCAGGGGCACCACGAGGAGGAACGGACTCACCCCCATACACTGCTTAGTCTTCTTCTGCTTATAATTTAGAGCATATATTTTGCTCTTCATTTTGGTCTTATACTTAATGTTCTTCTGCTTTTTGATCTTCTGCTTATTGTTCTTCTGTCTCTTGTTCTGTATCTTGTAGTTTGTCTTAACCTTCTTTGTCCTGTTGGTGATGGTACAAAAGCCAATGGAAGTAACGAGGACCAGCTGACTGTGCTGGAACCCGGAGGGTTAGCAGAAGGAAAAGAGCCAATGGCACAACCGAGGACCAGCTGACGTTACTGGGACACGGTTACTAAGCAGGAGGTACCTGTGCTCCAAAGCACTACCAAGGACCAGCAGACGTTGCTGGAACTCGGATACCGACATGGAGGCACCTAGGCCAAAGGCACTGCGGAGAACCAGCTGACGGTACTGGAACCCGGATGGGTAGCAGAAGGTACAAGAGCCAATGGAAGTAACGAGGACCAGCTGACTGTGCTGGAACCCGGAGGGTTAGCAGAAGGAAAAGAGCCAATGGCACAACCGAGGACCAGCTGACGTTACTGGGACACGGTTACTAAGCAGGAGGTACCTGTGCTCCAAAGCACTACCAAGGACCAGCAGACGTTGCTGGAACTCGGATACCGACATGGAGGCACCTAGGCCAAAGGCACTGCGGAGAACCAGCTGACGGTACTGGAACCCGGATGGGTAGCAGAAGGTACCCATGGAAATTAAAGTTGAGGCAGCAGGACTTTTTGCCGTTAACACAGCAGGGGAACAGCTGACATTACTGAACCCCAGTAACACGGGAGCAAGTGTTAACTGTGCTAACAGCACTTCCGAGAAACAACTGGCGGTGTTGTAACCCAGGGATGAGAAGAGAACAGGGTGGAGGCAGCAGGACTGTTTGCCGTTCACACAGCAGGAGAACAGCTGACATTACTGAACCCCAGTAACACAGGAGCAAGTGTAGACTGTGCTAACAGCACTTCCGAGAAACAACTGGCGGTGTTGTAACCCAGGGATGAGAACAGAACATGGTGGAGGCAGCAGGACTTTTTGCCGTTCACACAGCAGGGGAACAGCTGACATTACTGAACCCCAGTAACACAGGAGCAAGTGTTAACTGTGCTAACAGCACTTCCGAGAAACAACTGGCGGTGTTGTAACCCAGGGATGAGAAGAGAACAGGGTGGAGGCAGCAGGACTGTTTGCCGTTCACACAGCAGGAGAACAGCTGACATTACTGAACCCCAGTAACACAGGAGCAAGTGTAGACTGTGCTAACAGCACTTCCGAGAAACAACTGGCGGTGTTGTAACCCAGGGATGAGAACAGAACATGGTGGAGGCAGCAGGACTGTTTGCCGTTCACACAGCAGGGGAACAGCTGACATTACTGAACCCCAGTAACACAGGAGCAAGTGTTAACTGTGCTAACAGCACTTCCGAGAAACAACTGGCGGTGTTGTAACCCAGGGATGAGAACAGAACAGGGTGGAGGCAGCAGGACTGTTTGCCGTTCACACAGCAGGGGAACAGCTGACATTACTGAACCCCAGTAACACAGGAGCAAGTGTTAACTGTGCTAACAGCACTTCCGAGAAACAACTGGCGGTGTTGTAACCCAGGGATGAGAAGAGAACAGGGTGGAGGCAGCAGGACTGTTTGCCGTTCACACAGCAGGGGAACAGCTGACATTACTGAACCCCAGTAACACAGGAGCAAGTGTTAGCTGTGCTAACAGCACTTCCGAGAAACAACTGGCGGTGTTGTAACCCAGGGATGAGAACAGAACATGGTGGAGGCAGCAGGACTTTTTGCCAGACACACAGCAGGGGAACAGCAGGCGTTACTGAACCCCAGAAACACATCAGCGATTGTTTTCATCTGTGCATCTAACACTTCTGAGCAGCAACTGGCGCTGTTGAAGCCCAGGGTCAAGGAGGGTGTAGGCATAAAATATTGAGTTATTGCCTTGTTACGTGGCCATTGCAAATGTATGTACTTCAAACAAGAATAAATGAAGTTTTACTACGACAATAAAATGATGAATTTCAATTACAAGAATAGAAAAATATTTATACTTGACAGTCCTCTGTGGTTGATAACGTTTAATGGCTAACTGAAAATATGGTAACAAATTCAAAGCTTTCGAGACTACTCAGGTGTCTTCATCAGGCTAAGAGTAAAGCCAAAAATGAAGAATCACATATTTCTACACACAACAGGACACAGGAATAGCTAAGACAAGTGAGGGAGGGACAAGTGAGGGGAGACCGGCAACAAAAAGGAGAACAAGGATGAATTATCAGCGCCACACAATCACAGATAAATTAATGAATTTACCTGTGGCAAAAGACTTTTGTATGCCCGGTCATAGCATGATGGATATGGAATTACTGGTATTAAAATATAACTTCAAATATGAGAAACGTACAAAGGTTTCAGAATATAAGCTCATCATGACCTTTGACACTGTTAGTGATGGAATGAATAGATCACATGGATTTATGTCATTCTATATCAATTAAGGAATCTGCGTCTATGCCCTTCCAGGGTCATGAAAACCAAAAAAAGACGCCAATGAGAGGGCAATCAAACTTTCTATCCTTATCTAGGAACTGTTCCAATATTTATGTTCATCCCTGTGAGATAATGACAGTTCTGATACACGTCACTTACTTGTCTTACCTATTGCACTATTCCTGTGTCCTGTTGTGTATAGAAATATGTGATGCTTAATTTTTTTATTTAGTCTTTGCCTGATGAAGAGACGTGAGTAGCCTTGAAAGCTTGCAATTTGTTTCCATCTTTTCAGTTATCCATTAAAAGGTATCAACCACTGCTGACTCTGAAGTCTAAATATTTTTCTATCTACTGGCTAACACGGTACAAAGATACACATGTTTTCTAATTTCAAGAAGGAAAAATAAAGAAAATACAAATATAAACGCATATATGCACATGCCAAAAATAAATGGAACAACACAACACCCAAAAAATTGGTAACAAAATATAGTGTTGTAAATTTAAGAATAAAAGTCCATTTTTTTTTTTATGAATAATGCTTAAGGAACGCTATGTTAAACCATAACATAGTGAAGACAATGGATTTTGTAATAGTCACTCATCATCATCATCGCAAATTTTATGTGACAGTCACAGACATTTCAATTATTTAAGTTCATAAAATCGTAACTTTATATAGCATGTATGACATGTCCAGCATGGACTCATCAATGTGATTGATGACACAATAATGTACGATAAAAAATAACCATTTAAAAAAACATTAGGCATTGTTTGTCACAATTTAAGTGTGTGCCTGCAAGTGTAGGTGAAACAAAGGCTACGGATAGCAAAGGTATATTCTATGTCTGTATCAGACAGTGGACAGCCTCTGATGGGTAATGCCGATGTTATACTGTACGTCAATAAAGTCTGCGGCTGAAATCATGCATTTTTTGCTTGTAGAGTGTTGAAGAGGGTAAAAGAATGTCTGGTTGCGCAAAGCTTTATCCGTCAACACTACCTTCCTACTGTCACGCGTAGGGTAGGGTAGCGTGTGGCAATTAGCTGACTATAAAATGTGAGGTTAGGCTGCGTTATTGCGCACTAGGGACGCAAAAAAAAATACAGCAGTAATAATTTAATGTGTAATACTCCACCTATGACAAACAAAAAAATTACGTTCCCTCTTTAACAATGTACAAGACTAACAAGCCTAATGGTTGACGCTGACTTAATTGAGATACAGTATTACATCAACATTGTCCATGAGTAACTATGCACTGTGATACCTATATACCAGTATTAATTTATATCTCTTGTGGTTGTTTCAACAGCACTTGCAGGTATAACTACCTATTGTCAGTATGCATGATGCACTTTCTAGATGTAATAATTTATTATTGGACATTATTACCATGTTTACATGCTGGCCATTTCATATATGGTCTTTGAAGTTACAGTTGGATCAGTATGTGTATCTTATAATGTCTGTCATTAATAAAACTCGTGATGATGATGATGAGGATTTAATGATTCGTACATCCATTGACTGCATTATCTTACAGGTACAGATAAAGTTCCTTAAAAAGCATTAATTCATAAGTATGAAATGTACTTTTATGCGTTAATTTCAAAATGTGAAGAGTAGACTATGTTTTATTTTTTGTTACCATTTCTAATAGACATGTGCAGATATGCGCTGTGATGACAAATTATTATTTGTCCATATTTGTCATAAAAATTTATCATTCTAGGCCTGCAAAACTTCACAATTTCATGTTTTCAGCATAACAAGCAGGGTGACGGCTCTTCCCTATTTGGAGCATGTTGGTCATGTGTTTTTCTGTCCATGTGTCGGGAACAGGAGACTTCTTGCCGTTCACACAGCAGGGGAACAGCTGGCGTTACTGAACCCCACTAACAGTAGAGCTTGTGTTTTGTTCTGTGGACACGACACTTCTGAGCAGCAACTGGCAGTGTTGGAGCCCAGGGAGTAGAGTTCAGGTGGTAGAAAGATGAACATAACAGGAGACATGGATAACGTTGCGAACCAGTTATTTAATCTGAAAACGGACAGACAAATTCTGGCGAGATCCATGCCTTGTTCATTTTCAGAAAAGTAAGCCGGTCTACATTATCGGAGGATAGTCGCATGCGACGGTCTGTTAGTACACCACCTGCAGCACTAAAGACGCGCTCCGATAATACACTGGCAGCAGGGCAAGCCAGCACCTCCAATGCATACTGGCTAAGCTCTGGCCATGTATCCAGCTTAGAGACCCAAAACTTGAATGGGGAAGAGCCATCTGGGAGTACACTGAGAGGCAAAGCCAAGTAGTCTGTCACCATCTGACGGATACGTTGCCTCCCGCTGACTGGAGCCCTCTCGGATGGTGTAGACATTTGTGGCGCTGCCACAAAACTTTGCCACATTTTTAACATACTGGTCTTTCCCTGTGCAGAGGCACTGCGTGTGCTCCCTCTTGTTGCAGAGCTCTCTACACTGCCTCGACGCACAGAGCTGCTTTGTAAAGCAGTAGCAGCAGCAGTGCTCTCGGCAGTAAGGTAGAACATTAGGGATTGCACCAGTGTGTCTTGGTACTCCCGCATTTTACGCTCCCGGTTCAACGGTGTGATGAGGCTTTTGACGTTGTCCGGTAGCGAGGGTCTAGGAGGGTGTACACCCAATAATCAGACGTCGTGAGAATGTGGGCGATGCGGCGGTCGTTTCTTAGGCACTGCAGCATGAAATCAACCATGTGCTGCAGACTCCCAACTGGCAAAGAAACGCTGTCCTCTGCAAGAGGCGTCATCTCTGCCTGCTCTGCATCACCCCACCCTCGCTCTACATACTGACTAGAGCGTTGTGTACCTCCCTCTGGAGCGATGTCTTCCTCCTCCATTGACTCCTCCTCCTCATCCTCCTCACAAAGTGAGCCCTGCCCAGCCCTTTGTGAGGAACCACGTTGCGCTGACTTTCCAGAAGGTGATGGAATTTGTGACTCCTCATCCTCCACCTCTTCCAAAACCTCATCCCTTATTGCTTGCAGTGTTTTTTGAAGCAGGCAGATAAGGGGGACAGTCAGGCTGACTAGTGCATCATCTGCACTCGCCATCCGCGTTGACTCATCAAACGCACGCAAAACGTGGCACATGTCCTTCATAGTGGCCCACTCATTAATGGTGAAGTGTGGACGGCGCAAATTGCGTGTTGATTGCGCCTGATGCAGCTGATACTCCATTACTGCTGGCTGCTGCTCACACAACCGCTCCAACATATGTAACGTTGAATTCCACCTGGTGGATACGTCACATATGATGCGATGTTCAGGAAGGCGCAATCTGCGTTGCAGAGCTGCAATGCGCGATCTGGCCATGCTGGAAGTCGCAAGTGAGCGCACTCTAGGCGGACCTTGTGCAGCAGTGCATCAAGATCCGGATAGTCCCTCAAAAAACTCTGCACGACCAAGTTGAGCACATGTGCCAGACATGGTATGTGAGTGAGTTTGCCAAGGCCCAGAGCTGCCACCAGATTTCGGCCATTGTCACACACTACCAAGCCTGGCTGGAGATTCGCTGGCAAAAACCACACGTCGCTCTCCTGCTTGATGGCATTCCAGACCTCCTGCGCTGTGTGGCTTCGATTCCCCATGGGAATTAATTTCAGAACGGCCTGTTGCCGTTTGGCCACGGCTGTGCTCATATCGGTCGCATCAGGTAAGCGTCCACGGGTCCATGTGGAGGTAGACCGTGACGGCTCCTGCAGCGATGATTCTGAGGAACTGGAGTAGGAGGAGGAGTCAATGTGGACAGACTTGATTCCGGCAATCCTTGGAGTTGGCAGAACACGTACAGCGCCACTCGCAAGATCTGTACCCGGCTCCACAACATTCACCCAATGGGCAGTGAGTGAAAGGTATCGTCCCTGGCCATGGGTACTGGTCCACGCATCGGTGGTCAGGTGGACCTTGCTACTGACGGCGTTTAGTAGCACATGTTTAATTTTTGCCTCAACATGCTTTTGCAGACCAGGGACGGCTTGCCTGCTGAAATAAAATCGGCTGGGCACATTGTATTGTGGGACTGCCAATGCCATTAATTCACGGAAACTGTCAGTCTCCACCAGCCTGAATGACAGCATTTCAAGGGACAGGAGTTTTGCAATGCCAGCATTCAGAGCCTGTGCTCGTGGATGGTTTGCCGAGTATGGCCGTCTTTTATCCCATGCCTGTGCTACCGATGGCTGTTTTGTGGCCTGGGTGTGTGAGGATGACAGGGAACTTGCAGCTGTGGGTGGAATAACACTGTGTCTCTGGACAACAGTGACAGAGGTTCTTCCATGGCGATCCTTTGAGGAAGCCGAACCAGCTGTGTGTGAACTGGAGGAAGAGGCTCCAACACGAGCTGAAGATGTAGGTGCTGCTGTAGGTTGGCCTACATCTCCAGTGTGTCTTTGTAACTCAACAAAGTGCTTTGACCGCACATGTTTCCACATATTTGTTGTATTAAGGTTACTGACACTTTTACCTCTTTTAATTTTTTGATTACACAGCTTGCATTTGACATAGCAAATATCATCTGCAACTGTATCAAAAAAGGACCACGCAGAGCAAGTCCTGGGAGCGCCCGGTTTGGCTGTTGGAAGAGAACTGCTCCGAACGGGTGCCAAACTGGAGGCTACAGGCAAGCGAGTCTGCAGCCTACCTCTCCCTACTGTTTGGACCGTTGGGGCAATCTCTTCCTCAGAGCTGCTCCCACCACCTTCCTGTTCCTCACGCCATGTTGGGTCTTGGACCTCATCATCTCCACCACTACCCTCTTCCAACACCTGCTGTTGTTGGGTGGTCTGGCCAGCACCATGCTCAACAGAAACTGGCAACTGAGTCTCATCATCATCAGATGCGTTCTGCGGTGTGCTGACCATCGGCACTGGCTCACCCGCCTCTTCAGATTCAGAGAGACACAGCTGTTGCGCATCACTGCATACTGCCTCTTCTTCACATTCCAGAATGCTGCTTGGCTGGGCCCCTGTTTGCAAGCCAACAGATTCTGAGAACAGAAGCAGAGACTCAGCTGGCTCCTGTACAGAGCTCTCTGACTGCCTGGGCAATTTGGCAGGCGGTGAAGAGACTGATGGTTGTTCAACAGTGCTGTGGTCCTGAGAGGAGGTGGAAGCTATTGAAGTCGATGCATTGGCTGCCATCCAACCAACAACGGCTTCAATTTGTTCTTCACGCAGCAGGGGGGTACGCTGAGCTCCTACAAAAGTGCGCATAAAGGAACGCTCACGGGGAAAACTGGTGGATGCTGTGTCACTGGGTGCGGCAGCAGCCACAGAATCCCCACGTCCTCTCCCTGCTGCAAATCCACGGCCACGACCACGACCACGTGCCTTACTCACTGACTTCTCATCTTGGTAGATTGATAAAGAAAGTCAGAAAAGTTATAAGGCCTAAGTGTGGTTATTCCTCACAGACTACAGTGAACCCTGCAGACAACTGTTCAGTATCTGTGAAAGGCCCCTTTGTGTACTTCTATAGTGTTTGCAACCAATGTATTGTATACGGATGGAAGCGCGTCACACTAATAGATTAGATTTTTTTCCACTAAAATGGAGCAGCACCAATTAGAGAAAAATGTGAAGGATGAGGCAGTGACACACGCTCAGCAGACTACAACCGGCAGTGTTGAAGAACAAACTGGAGCGTAATCTGCACTCACAAAATGAAAAGCTCACAGACTACAGTGAACACTGAAACACAACTGTTCAGTAGCTGTTAAAGGCCCCTTTGTGTACTTCTATAGTGTTTGCAACCAATGTATTGTATACGGATGGAAGCGCGTCACACTAATAGATTAGTTTTTTTTCCACTAAAATGGAGCAGCACCAATTAGAGAAAAATGTGAAGGATGAGGCAGTGACACACGCTCAGCAGACTACAACCGGCAGTGGTTGAAGAACAACTGGAGCGTAATCTGCACTCACAAAATGAAAAGCTCACAGACTACAGTGAACACTGAAACACAACTGTTCAGTAGCTGTTAAAGGCCCCTTTGTGTACTTCTATAGTGTTTGCAACCAATGTATTGTATACGGATGGAAGCGCGTCACACTAATAGATTAGATTTTTTTCCACTAAAATGGAGCAGCACCAATTAGAGAAAAATGTGAAGGATGAGGCAGTGACACACGCTCAGCAGACTACAACCGGCAGTGGTTGAAGAACAAACTGGAGCGTAATCTGCACTCACAAAATGAAAAGCTCACAGACTACAGTGAACACTGAAACACAACTGTTCAGTAGCTGTTAAAGGCCCCTTTGTGTACTTCTATAGTGTTTGCAACCAATGTATTGTATACGGATGGAAGCGCGTCACACTAATAGATTAGATTTTTTTCCACTAAAATGGAGCAGCACCAATTAGAGAAAAATGTGAAGGATGAGGCAGTGACAAACGCTCAGCAGACTACAACTGGCAGTGGTTGAAGAACAAACTGGAGCGTAATCTGCACTCACAAAATGAAAAGCTCACAGACTACAGTGAACACTGAAACACAACTGTTCAGTAGCTGTTAAAGGCCCCTTTGTGTACTTCTATAGTGTTTGCAACCAATGTATTGTATACGGATGGAAGCGCGTCACACTAATAGATTAGATTTTTTTCCACTAAAATGGAGCAGCACCAATTAGAGAAAAATGTGAAGGATGAGGCAGTGACACACGCTCAGGAGACTACAACCGGCAGTGGTTGAAGAACTAACTGGAGCGTAATCTGCACTCACAAAATGAAAAGCTCACAGACTACAGTAAACCCTGCAGACAACTGTTCAGTAGCTGTGAAAGGCTCCTTTCTGTACTTCTATAGTGTTTGCAACCAATGTATTGTATACGGATGGAAGCACGTCACACTAATAGATTTGATTTTTTTCTAATATAATGGAGCTGCACCAATTCCACTAAATAAAATAATAAAAAAAAAGAGTCAGTGACACGTGCAGATGCCTACAAACAGCGGTGGATGCAGAGCAAACTGCAGCGTCACCTGCACTGTCACACACACACCTTGCACAGAGCTGTTAAAACAACACTGGCAAAATGAAGCTTTACACAGCGGTTGGTAAACTAGCCTGCCTAAAGCACAGTAGTACACAAAATCGCTATATCTAACTGTCCCTCAGAGTGAGCAGAGTAGCGTTCTGTCCCTAACTGAGTTCACAGCACAGTGACGCTAAAATGGCTGCGGCGCCTTTTATAGTGCATTCTGACATCATTTCAGCAGCCAATCACAGCCATGCCATTAGTTAAGATGACCGCAGCATTACAGGATGTGCCCACACTTCATAAGATTCATCATTGGCTGACTAACATCACATTGCCTCTCAAAGAATTATGGGAACTTCCGATTCCGGTATACGATATTGAAAAAGTATCGGAATTAAGTATCGGAATTCCGATAACGCGAATATCGGCCGATACCCGATACTTGCGGTATCGGAATGCTCAACACTAGTCCTGACCAAATGGAATGATGATGCATTGGCAGCCCTTTTTCGGAAGGGTCTGTCAGAAAATGTAAAGGACGTTATGGTGGGATTCCCTGTTCCCTCTGGTCTCAATGATTCTATGTCTTTGGCTTTTCAAATTGACAGACGTTTGCTGGAGCGCAGAGGTATGCGTGAGATAGTGTTGCCTTGTGAGCCAGCTCCTGAGCCCATGCAGTGTGATGGAGTGACTTCTGGGGCTCAGCATCATGAGTTTCGCAAGCGCAATGGGTTATGTTTCTACTGTGGTGACGCTTCCCATGCTATTTCCGTCTGCCCTAAGCGGGGAAGACGTTTTGCCCGCTCAGTTGTCTTGGGTAGTGTTCAGACTAAATTTCTGTTGACTGTTACCCTGATTTGCTCCCTGTCCACATTTTCGGCTCAGGCTTTTGTTGATTCAGGAGCAGCTATTAACCTGATGGATTTTGACTTTGCCAAACGTTGTGGGTTTCCCATGATACCACTGCGGAAGTCTATTCCTTTACTGGGCATTGATTGTACCCCTTTGGCGTAGAATAAATCCCAGTTTTCTACTCAGGTGATAAAGAGGGTTGAACCAGATCATCAGGAGAGTTGCAAATTTCTGGTGTTGCATAATCTGCATGACATTATTGTACTAGGTTTCCCTTGGTTGTAAAACTAACCACCACACCACAAAGCAGTCAAATGATCAAATATAAAGTACAAAATAGCTTTATTAATACAAATAAACAAACAATAAAATAGAATTTAAACCAAGTGATGGATACAGGCAAGAAAACCAATGCCACGATGTGCAGGAGCAAAATCACAGTTTAGCTGGGAGGCCATGCAGTTGTCCCATAGTATGAGCAGAGACTGTCAGAAGTAGTGAGGCTGAATGACTAATGCATAGTAGCATATATATGTCCCCATATATATGTCCACAAAAGCCGCTCATGGAAATCCACCAAAGAGGATAATCTAAGCCCATCTATAGAGCCACACAAAGTAAACATACCGCAATGGATAAATGGGGGACCCGCAGGGCGATCCACAGCTGACCCCGACGTACGTTTCGGAGAGTAAACTCCTTCCTCCCTTGGTTACAGACTCATAATCCTGTTTTGGATTGGAAATCTGTGTCTGTGACCAGTTGGGGTTGCCAATATTTAATACTGACACTCCTGTATTTTCTGCCTCTCCCCAGTCTCAGGATGTCCCTAACTTTTTGACTGATTTTTCTGATGTGTTTAGTGAAAGTAAATCTGCATCCTTACCTCCTCACAGGAGCTATGATTGCGCTATTGAGTTAGTGCCTGTTGGTAAATTTCCTAAAGGTCGTCTTTTTAATTTATCTATACCTGAACACGATGCTATGCGATCTTATATCATGGAGTCATTGGAGAAGGGTCATATCAGACCATCCTCACCCTTGGGCGCCAGTTTTTTCTTTGTGGCCAAAAAGGATGGTTCATTGAGGCCGTGTATTGAATATCGTCTCTTGAATGAGATCACTGTGAAATATCAATATCCATTACCCTTGATTTCTGACCTGTTTTCCAGGGTAAAAAGTGCTAGTTGGTTTACCAAGCTTGACCTCAAGGGGGCGTATAAACTTATTCGCATTAAGCACGGGGATGAATGGAAGACGGCGTTTAATACCCCAGAGGGGCATTTTGAGTACCTAGTGATGCCTTTTGGGCTTACTAATGCCCCTTCCGTCTTCCAATCCTTCATGAATGATATTTTCAGGGATTTTGTGGATAAATTTCTGATTGTTTATTTGGAAAATATTTTGATTTTTTTCCAACGACTGGGACTCTCATGTGAAACATGTTCGGACTGTGTTCCAGATTTTGAGAGAGAATGCACTGTATGTGAAGGGATCAAAGTGTCTTTTTGGCGTACAGAAGGTCTCATTTCTGGTATTCATTTTGTCTCCGTCTGTTATTGAAATGGACCCGGTCAAGGTTCAGGCCATCTGTGATTGGGTTCAACCTACTTCATTGAAGGCTCTTCAGAGATTTTTGGGTTTTGTCAATTTTTATCGCAAATTTATTGGTAATTTCTCTGGTATTGTTAAACCATTGACTGATTTGACCAAAAAGGTTTCCGATGTGGTGAATTGGCCCCCTGAGGCAGTATCTGCATTTCAGGAACTTAAGCAGAGATTCATTTCTGCTCCTGTTCTACGGCAGCCTGATGTTTCTCTGCCGTTTCAGGTGGAGATTGATGCCTCTGAGATCGGGGCAGGTGCCGTTTTGTCCCAAAGGGATCCAGAGACCTCTAAGAGTAACTCTTGTGCCTTTTTCTCTCGAAAATTTTCTCCAACTGAACGTAATTATGACGTGGGTAATCGGGAGCTAATGGCCATGAAGTGGGCCTTTGAAGAGTGGAGACATTGGCTCGAAGGAGCCAAACATCAGGTGGTGGTCCTCACGGACCATAAGAACCTGGTTTATCTCGAGTCAGCCAAGCGACTTAATCCTAGACAGGCCAGGTGGGCCTTGTTTTTCACACGTTTTAATTTTGTGGGTTCTTTTCTTCCTGGCACTTAGAATGTTAAGGCGGATGCCCTCTCGAGGAGTTTCTTTGCGGATTCTCCTGAGTTATCCGATCCTGCTGTTATTTTAAAAGAGGGTGCAGTTCTTTCTGCCACCTCGCCCAATTTGAGACTGGCTCTGGAGGAGTGTCAGGAGGATAAACCTGAGCGCTGCCCTGTTGGGAAATTGTTTGTCCCAGACCAGTGGAAAAAGAGTGTGATGTCTGAGATTCATTGTTCCACATTGGCTGGTCATCCCTGTATTTTTGGTACCAGAGACTTGGTGAGTCGGTCCTGTTGGTAGCCTACTTTGTTTCGTGACGTCAGGGACTTTGTGCACTCCTGTGGGACTTGCTCTCGTTCCAAGCCTTGCTCTCGCTCTAGTGGTTTGTTAATGCCATTACCTGCACCCAAGAGGCCATGGACCCATATTTCTATGGATTTTTTTTCCGACCTTCCTGTTTCTCAGAGAATGACCGTTATCTGGGTAATCTGTGATAGGTTTTCCAAGATGATACATCTTGTGCCATTACCTAAGTTGCCTTCCTCCTCCGAATTGGTGCCTTTGTTCTTTCAGCATGTGGTTCGGTTACATGGCATTCTTGAGAATATTGTGTCTGACAGAGGAGTCCAGTTTGTTTCCAGATTTTGGAGGACATTTTGTTCTAAACTTGGTGTTCAGTTATCTTTCTCCTCTGCATTTCACCCTCAGACCAATGGACAAACTGAGAGAACAAACCAGACCTTGGAGACTTATTTGAGATGTTTTGTGTCTGCTGATCAAGATGACTTAGTCTCTTTTTTGCCTTTGGCTGTTTGCTCTTAATAATAGGGCTAGCTCTGCCACCTTGATGTCTCCATTTTTCTGCAATTCTGGGTTTCACCCTCGATTTTCTTCAGGACAGGCGGAGGCTTCTGTCTGTCCGGGTGTTGACTCTATTGTGCAGCGTATGCAGCAGATTTGGGACCAGGTAGTGGAGAGGTTGTCTCTCTCAAGAGAAGGCCCAGCAGTTTGCCAACCGGCATTTGACTTATGGTCCTCGTTTTAAAGTGGGGGACTTGGTTTGGTTGTCCTCAAGAAATATACCTATGAAGGTTGCATCTCCAAAATTTAAGCCAAGGTTCATTGGACCTTATAAGATCATGGAAATTATTAATCTTGTTTCCTTCCGTTTGCTTCTTCCAAGGACATTTAAGATCCATAACGTGTTCCACAAGTCCTTATTGAAGAGATTTATCGAGCCAGTGGTTCCTGTGGCTGCCCTACCTGATCCTGTTTTGGTTGAGGGCAATTTGGAGTATGTGGTTGAGAAAATATTGGATTCTCATTTTGCTAGATGAAACTCCAGTATTTGGTTGAGTGGAGAGGTTATGGTCAGGAGGACAATTCTTGGGTGTTTGCTTCAGACATCCATGCTGGGAGACTTATCCGTGCCTATCATCGAGCTCATCCTGATCGGCCTGGTTGTGCAGGTGAGGGTTCGGTGACCCCTCCTCAAGGGGGGGTACTGTTGTGAATACCTTGGAGGCGACTTCTGAGCTGGGGCTCCCTCCGGTGGTTGCTGAGGGTAATGAACTAATTACTGTATGGCCTTCAGCTGGCTCTGAATGGTATGATATAAGTGACCTGAGTTCCCAGCAGCCTTGCTGGTAATCAATTGTTCCTCCTGCTCTTGCTTGGAGCACATCTTGCTTTCCTGCTCTCATTCAGATAAGTGTTTTGCTTTTTTTTCCTCTGTTGGATTTTCACTGCTGGTTTGCTGCTTGCAGTGGACTGCAGCCTGGTCCCCTTTTGGGGTCTTGCGCTGCAATTGTGCTTATTGTGTGTTTGCATTTTTGCTTTGTTCCTTTGTCACTTTTTATTTGCTGTGTTGCTGTGTGTTACACCAGAGATCTGATTTAGGTGGTAGAGATCGTGTGATCTCAGGTTTTTTGTTAATCAGAAGTGATGGTATTTTTGTCAGGTTTTTTTTGGGTTGCAGTCAAAATTCTTTCCTATGCTTTTCTATCTAGACAGATTGGGCCCCAGCATTTGCTCATTCTATTTTCTGTCTGTGTCCGTGTTTTCTTCATGTCTAACCGCCATTACATGTTCGGGGGCTTCCTATTTCTTTGGGGATTCTGCTCCGGGGCAGATAGCATTCATCTTTCTGCCTTTAGGTGTAGCTATCTCTCCGGCTGTGACGAGGCGTCTAGGATCACCGTAGATACGCTGTAATGAATGTGCTAGAGATGGTTTCTGAGCAGAGGCTCCCTCTGGTGGTTACAGACAGTACTGAACCTTTCAGCGAGGAATGGCAATCTGGGTTCACTGACTGGTCTGATATAAGGGAGGATCCCTCCCATGATGGTTGCCGGTGATCAATTGTTCTTGTCTCAATTGTGTTTCCTGGTTCATTTGGAAGTTTGCTGGAGTCTTGCCTGCATCTCCTGCTTTCAGATAAGATATTTTTTGCTTTTCTTTTTGTGCTTGCTTTTTGCATTGTTTTCTGCACTTTTGTGGAGGTCAGCCAGGTCCCCTCCTGGGGCTTGAGCTCCTCACAGTTTATCTGCAGCCACTGTTATTTGCTCATTTGCTTTTTCCTGTTTTTTCAGTGGCTGCAGCTTGGTTTTGTTAACACTGAGATCTGATTTAGTGGGTGGCGAGATCGTGTGATCTCAGTATTTTTGAAATCAGAATTGCTGGATTTTTGTAGGGTTTTCTGGGTTGCAGAAAGTAATCTCTCCTTTCCTATCCTATTTAGTCAGCTTGTGGCCCCAGCGTTTGCTCAATCTATTTTCTGCCTATGTTTGTGTTTTCATCTTGTCTAACCGCCATGATATGTTTGGGGGCTTCCTATTTTCTTTGGGGATCTGCTCTGGGGCAGATAGCTTTCATCTTTCTGCCTTTAGGTGTAGTTATCTCTCAGGCTGTGACGAGGCGTCTAGGATCAACGTAGGAACGCTCCACGGCTACCTCTAGTTGTGTCGTTAGTTTAGGAATCTGCAACCCATCAGTTACCAACATCTCAGGTGTTCTGCTGCCCTGCTGTTGTTCCTGTCCTCCTCAGCTACCTAAACATAACAGTATCACCGGCCATAACTGAAAATTATATGGTACTCACAGAAGGGAAAAATAGTGTGGAAAGAAAAAAGTTGTCAGAGTTGTCAGAGTTTTTTTTTTTCTGTCTGTTGCCATTTTTCCCTCTTTTTCTCTGGGTGCTGAGGAGGATTTTTTATTCTCTTTCAATGGAGTTTGCACAGTTGTCTGGACGTGTGGATCAGCTTGCCACTGAGGTTCGGAGTATTGCTACCTATCTTGCTAGGTTGCCGGTTGTGGAACCTAGGATTCCCATGCCAGATTTGTTTTTGGGGGATCGGGCTAAATTTCTGAATTTCAAAAATAACTGTAAGTTGTTTATTGCCTTAAAGCCTAAGTCCTCAGGTAACGCAGCACAGCAGGTTCAAATTGTCATCTCTCTCCTGCGAGGCGATCCTCAGGATTGGGCTTTTTCCCTGACACCTGGGGATCCTGTTTTGAATGATATTGATGCATTTTTTCTGGCTCTGGGGTTATTGTACGATGAACCTAATGTCACTGATCAAGCTGAAAAAACCTTGTTGGCATTAAATCAGGGTCTTGAAGACGCTGAGTTGTACTATTAGAAATTCCGAAAGTGGGCAGTCCTGACCAAATGGAATGATGATGCTTTGGCAGTCCTTTTTCGGAAGGGGCTGTCAGAGAATGTAAAGGATGTTATGGTGGGATTCCCTGCTCTCTCTGGTCTCAATGATTCTATGTCATTGGCTATTCAAATTGACAGGCGTTTGCGTGAGCGCATAGTTATGTGTGAGATAGTGTTGCCTTGTGAGCCAGCTCCTGAGCCCATGCAGTGTGATAGAGTGACTTATGGGGCACAGCGTCATGAGTTTCAAAAGTGCAATGGGTTATGTTTCTACTGTGGTGACGCCTCTCATGCTATTTCAGTCTGCCCTAAGCGGGGAAGACGTTTTGCACGCTCAGTTGTCTTGGGTAGTGTTCAGACTAAATTTCTGTTGACTGTTACCCTGATTTGCTCCCTGTCCACATTTTTAGCTCAGACTTTTGTTGATTCAGGAGCAGTTATTAACCTGATGGATTTTGACTTTGCCAAACGTTGTGGGTTTTCCATGATACCCCTGCGGAAGTCTATTCCCCTACTGGGCATTGATTCTACCCCATTGGCGGAGAATAAACCCAGCTTTCTACTCAGGTGATAATGGTTGAACCAGATCATCAGGAGAGTTGCAAATTTCTGGTGCTGTATAATCTGCATGACATTGTAACCAAGGGAAACCTAGTACAATAGTCTCATAATCCTGTTTTGGATTGGAAATCTGTGTCTGTGACCAGTTGGAGCTGCCAATGTGTTAATGCCGACACTCCTGTTTTTTCTGCCTCTCCCAAGTCTCAGGATGTTCTTGACTTTTTGACTGATTTTTCGGATGTATTTAGTGAAAGTAAATCTGCATCTTTGCCCCCTCACAGGAGCTACGATTGCGCTATTGAATTAGTGCCTGGTGGTAAATTTCCTAAAGGTCGACTTTTTAACTTGTCTGTACCTGAACACGATGCTATGCGATCTTATATCAAGGAGTCATTGGAGAAGGGTCATATCAGACCATCCTCTTCACTCTTGGGTGCCAGTTTTTTCTTTGTGGCCAAAAAGGATGGTTCATTGAGGCCGTGTATTGATTATCGTCTCTTGAATGAGATCACTGTGAGGTATCAATATCCATTACCCTTGATTTCTGACCTGTTTTCCAGGGTAAAAAGTGCTAGTTGGTTTACCAAGCTTGACCTCAGGGGAGCGTATAACCTTATATGCATTAAGCACGGGGATGAATGGAAGACGGCGTTTAATACCCCAGAGGGGCATTTTGAGTACCTAGTGATGCCCTTTGGGCTCATTAATGCTCCTTCCGTCTTCTAATCCTTCATGAATGATATTTTCAGGGATTTTGTGGATAAATTTCTGATTGTTTATTTGGATGATATCTTGATTTTTTCCAATGACTGGGACTCTCATGTGAAACATGTTCGGACTGTGTTCCAGATTTTGAGAGAGAATGCATTGTATGTGAAGGGATCAAAGTGTCTTTTTGGCGTACAGAAGGTCTCATTCCTGGGATTCATTTTGTCTCCGTCTGTTATTGAAATGGACCCGGTCAAGGTTCAGGCCATCTTTGATTGGGTCCAACCTACTTCATTAAAGGCTCTTCAGAGATTTTTAAGTTTTGCCAATTTTTATCGTAAATTTATTGGTAATTTCTCCGGTATTGTTAAACCATTGACTGATTTGACCAAAAAGGGTTCTGACGTGGTGAATTGGCCTCCTGAGGCAATCTCTGCGTTTCAGGAACTTAAGCAGAGATTCACTTCTGCTCCTGTTCTATGGCAGCCTTATGTTTCTCTACCGTTTCAGGTGGAGGTTGATGCCTCTGAAATTGGGGCAGGTGCCGTTTTGTCCCAAAGAGATCCAGAGACCTCTAAGAGTAACCCTTGTGCCTTTTTCTCTCGAAAATTTTCTCCAACTGAACGTAATTATGACATAGGTAATCGGGAGTTATTGGCCATGAAGTGGGCCTTTGAAGAGTGGAGACATTGGCTTGAAGGAGCCAAACATCAGGTGGTGGTCCTCACGGACCATAAGAATCTGGTTTATCTCGAATCAGCCAAGCGACTTAATCCTAGACAGGCCAGGTGGGCCTTGTTTTTCACACGTTTTAATTTTGTGGTTTCTTTTCTTCCTGGCACTAAGAATGTTAAGGCGGATGCCCTCTTGAGGAGTTTCTTTGCGGACTCTCCTGAGTTATCTGATCCTACTGTTATTTTGAAAGAGGGTGTAGTTCTTTCCGCCATCTCGCCCAATTTGAGACTGGCCTTGGAAGGGTGTCAGGAGGATAAACCTGAGCGCTGCCCTGTTGGGAAGTTGTTTGTCCCAGATCGGTGGAAGAAGAGTGTGATGTCTGAGATTCATTGTTCCGCGTTGGCTGGTTATCCCGGGATTTTTGGTACCAGAGACTTGGTGAGTCGGTCCTTTTGGTGGCCTAATTTGTCTCGTGACGTCAGGGAATTTGTGCAGTCCTGTGGGACTAGCTCTCGCTCCAAGCCTTGCTCTCGCTCTAGTGGTTTGTTAATGCCATTACCTGTGCCCAAGAGGCCATGGAACCATATCTCTACGGATTTTATTTCCGACCTTCCTGTCTCTCAGAGAATGACCGTTATCTGGGTAATCTGTGATAGGTTTTCCAAGATGATACATCTTGTGCCATTACCTAAGTTACCTTCCTCCTCCGAATTGGTGCCTTTGTTCCTTCAGCACGTGGTTCGGTTACATGGCATTCCGGAGAACATTGTGTCTGACAGAGGAGTCCAGTTTGTTTCCAGATTTTGGAGGACATTTTGTTCTAAACTTGGTGTTCAATTATCTTTCTCCTCTGCTTTTCATCCTCTGACCAATGGACAAACTGAGAGAACAAACCAGACCTTGGAGACTTATTTGAGATGTTTCGTGTCTGCTGATCAAGATGACTGGGTCTCTTTTTTGCCTTTGGCTGTTTGCTCTTAATAATAGGGCTAGCTCTGCCACCTTGATGTCTCCATTTTTCTGCAATTTTGGGTTTCACCCTCGATTTTCTTCAGGACAGGCGGAGGCTTCTGTCTGTCCGTGTGGTGACTCTGTTGTGGAGCGAATGCAGCAGATTTGGGACCAGGTAGTGGAGAGGTTGTCTCTCTCTCAGGAGAAGGCCCAATAGTTTGCCAACTGGCATAGGACTGATGGTCCTCGGTTTAAAGTGGGGGACTTGGTTTGGTTGTCCTCAAGAAATATCCCTATGAGGGTTGCATCTCCAAAGTTTAAGCCCAAGTTCATTGGACCTTATAAGATCATGGAGA
This sequence comes from Oophaga sylvatica, assembly GCA_033576555.1. Taxonomy (NCBI): domain Eukaryota; kingdom Metazoa; phylum Chordata; class Amphibia; order Anura; family Dendrobatidae; genus Oophaga; species Oophaga sylvatica. The sequence goes on from JARQOD010000002.1 coordinate 409,188,252, forward strand.
TTCTTAATCCTGTTTCCTTCCGTTTGCTTCTTCCAGGGACATTTAAGATCCATAACGTGTTCCACAAGTCCTTATTGAAGAGGTATGTCGAGCCAGTGGTTCCTATGGCTGCGCCTCCTGACCCTGTTTTGGTTGAGGGCAATCTGGAGTATGTGGTTGAGAAAATATTGGATCCTCGTTTTTCTAGACAGAAACTCCAGTATTTGGTTAAGTGGAGAGGTTATGGTCAGGAGGACAATTCTTGGGTGTTTGCTTCGGACATCCATGCTAGGAGACTGATCCGTGCCTATCACCGAGCTCATCCTGATCGGCCTGGTTGCACAAGTGAGGGTGCGGTGACCCCTCCTCAAGGGGGGGGTACTGTTATGATTGTGCTAGAGATGGTTTCTGAGCAGAGGCTCCCTCTGGTGGTTACAGACAGTACTGAACCTTTCAGCGAGGAATGGCAATCTGGGTTCACTGACTAGTCTGATATAAGGGAGGTTCCCTCCCATGATGGTTGCCGGTGATCAATTGTTCTTGTCTCAATTGTGGTTCCTGGTTCATTTGGAAGTTTGCTGGAGTCTTGCCTGCATCTTCTGCTTTCAGATAAGATATTTTTTGCTTTTCTTTTTGTGCTTGCTTTTTGCATTGTTTTCTGCACTTTTGTGGAGGTCAGCCAGGTCCCCTCCTGGGGCCTGAGCTCCTCACAGTTTATCTGCAGCCACTGTTATTTGCTCATTTGCTTTTTCCTGTTTTTTCAGCGGCTGCAGCTTGGTTTAGTTCACACTGAGATCTGATTTAGCTGGTGGCGAGATCGTGTTATCTCAGTATTTTTGTAATCAGAATTGTTGGATTTTTGTAGGGTTGTCTGGGTTGCAGAAAGTAATCTCTCCTTTCCTATCCTATTTAGTCAGCTTGTGGCCCCAGCGTTTGCTCAATCTATTTTCTGCCTATGTTTGTGTTTTCATCTTGTCTAACCGCCATTATATGTTTGGGGGCTTCCTATTTTCTTTGGGGATCTGCTCCGGGGCAGATAGCTTTCATCTTTCTGCCTTTAGGTGTAGTTATCTCTCAGGCTGTGACGAGGCGTCTAGGATCAACGTAGGAACGCTCCACGGCTACCTCTAGTTGTGTCTTTAGTTTAGGAATCTGCAACCCATCAGTTACCAACATCTCAGGTGTTCTGCTGCACTGCTGTTGTTCCTGTCCTCCTCAGCTACCGAAACACAACAGTACGCTCCACGGCTGCTTCTAGTGTGGCGGTTAGTTTAGGTTACTGCAATCCAATAGTTTCCAGCCTCTCTGGTGTATTGCTACTTTGGCTATTTTTTGCAGTTTCTCCTCAGCTACCGAAACATAACAGCCTTTTGTCTGTAGATAAAAATTATCCTCAAACATAAAATAGTTTCTGGTGAGAACTAATGTAAGAAGCTCAAGGCATAGTTCAATCACATCGGACTTTTATTGGAAGTTGAGAGAAGACGTCGGACACAAGCTATACCCTTTTGATGAGGGATAGATGTGTATAAGTCTCTCACATCAAAAGAAACTAGTATGGAGGTGACAGGTATGTGGCCGAGATTGCGAATTGTTTGTAAAAAATCTCCAGTATCAAGGAGAAATGATGGTACACGACGTGTCAAAGATGGAAGTATTTTCTCTAGGAAAATAGATAGTGGTGAGAGAATAGACTCAGTAGAGGCTACTATTGGTTTACCCGGGGATTTTCTAAATTCTTATAGGATCTTTCTTGGAGAGAAATTCCTGTGTCTTTGAATCAATGACACCCCGGGATAGAAAGTCTGTCAAGGTAAGATGAATGAGACACCTAATCTTATTTGTTGGATCAATACATAGTTTAGTGTAGACAGTATTATCATTTAGTTGATGCAGTACCTCATTGGTATAGGACACTTTGTCCATAACCACGATAGGTCCCCCTTATCAGCATGTTTGATAATGGTATGGTCATCCTGATGGAGGGATTGAAGGGCCTGAAAGTCCAATAAGGACAAATTAGATTGATAATGTAGCCTGTGCTTTGCTACGATACATTCTTTATACAGCTGTGCACTCAAACAGTGATTTACCCCACCTATAGGGTATCAGCGTACTCAGGACAAATTGGAAAACAACTCTTTGGGTCCAATTTCTCCTGTTACCCTTGTGAAAATAAAATATTGGGGCAAAAGGATCATTTTTGTAAAAAATATAATTTTTTATTTTTACGGCTGTACTTTATAAACTTCTGTAAAGCACTTGGGGGTTCAAATTGCTCACCACACATCTAGATAAGTTCCTTAGGGGGTCTAGTTTCCAAAATGGTGTCACTTGTGGGGGGTTTCCACTGTTTAGGCACATCAGGGGCTCTCCAAACGCTACATGGCGTCTAATCTCTATTCCAGCCAATTTTGCATTGAAAAATCAAATGGAGCTTCTTCCCTTCCGAGCTCTGTTATGTGCCCAAACAGTGGTTTACCTGCATATATTGGGTATCAGCGTACTCAGGACAAATTGTACAACAACTTTTGGGGTCTAATTTCTCCTGTTACCTTTGGTAAAATTAAAAAAATTGGATCTGAAGTACATTTTTTTGTGAAAAAAAGTTAAATGTTCATTTTTTTTTAACCCCTTCACCCCCAAGGGTGGTTTGCACGTTAATGACCGGGCCAATTTTTACAATTCTGACCACTGTCTCTTTATGAGGTTATAACTCTGGAACGCTTCAATGGATCTTCGCGATTCTGAGATTGTTTTCTCGTGACATATTGTACTTCATGTTAGTGGTAAAATTTCTTCGATATAACTTGCGTTTATTTTTGAAAAAAACGCAAATATGGCGAAAATTTTTAAAATTTTGCAATTTTCAAACTTTGAATTTTTATTCCCTTAAAACAGAGAAATATATCACACAAAATAGTTAAGAAATAACATTTCCCACATGTCTACTTTACATCAGCACAATTTTGGAACAAAATTTTTTTTTGTTAGGAAGTTATAAGGGTTAAAAGTTGACCAGCGATTTCTCATTTTTATAGCAAAATTTACAAAACCATTTTTTTTAGGGACCACCTCACATTTGAAGTCACTTTGAGGGGTCTATATGGCAGAAAATACCCAAAAGTGACACCATTCTAAAAACTGCACCCCTCAAGGTACTCAAAACCACATTCAATAAGTTTATTAACCCTTCAGGTGCTTCACAGTAACTAAAGCAACGTGGAAGGAAAAAATGAATATTTTACTTTTTAGCCACAAAAATTATCTTTTACAAACTTTTTTTTTATTTTCACAAGGGTAAAAGGAGAAAATGGACAGATAAGGTTGTTATGCAATTTCTCCTGAATACGCCAATACCCCATATGTGAGGGAAAACCACTGTTTGGGCACACGGCAGAGCTCGTAAGGGAAGGAGCGACGTTTGACTTTTTCAAACTAAAATTGGCTGGAATTTAGATTGGATGCCATGTCGCGTTTGGAGAGCCCCTGATGCGCCTAAACAGTGGAAACCCCCACAAGTGACACCATTTTGGAAACTAGACCCCCTAAGGTACTTATCTAGATCTGTTGTGAGCACTTTGAACCCTCAAGTGTTTCACAAAAGTTTATAAAGCCTGGGTGTGAAAAAAAAAATCAATTTTCCACAAAAATGATTTTTTAGTCCCAAATTTTTGAATTTTCCCAAGGAAATTGGACCCAAAAGTTGTTGTCCAATTTGTCCTGAGTACGCTGATACCCCATATGTGGGGGGGGGAAACTGTTTGGGCGCACGGCAGGGCTTGGAAAGGAAGTAGTAACGTTTTGGAATGCAGACGTTAATGGGGGTCATGTTCCGTTTGCAGTGCCCCAGATGAGCCTAAACAGTGGAAACCCCCCACAAGTGACCCAATTTTGGAAACTAGACCCCTAAGGAACTTATCTAGATCTTTGGTGAGCACTTTGAACCCCCAAGTGCTTCACACAAGTTTATAATGCCCGGGCATGAAAATAAAAAATCCTATTTTTTTCCCACAAAAATTATCTTTTAGTCACTATTTTTTTATTTTCCCAAGGGTAACAGGAGAAATTGGACCACATAAGTTGTTGTACAATTTGTCCTGAGTACGCTGATACCCCATATGTGGGGGGGAACCACTGTTTGGGCGCACGGCAGAGCTCGGAATGGAAGGAGCACCATTTGACTTTTTCCAACCAAAATTGGCTGGAATTGAGTTTGGATGCCATGTTGCATTTGGAGCGCCCCTGATGTGCCTAAACAGTGGAAACCCCCCACAATGACCCCATTTGGGAAACTAGACCCCCTAAGGAAATTATCTAGATTTTTGATGAGCAATTTGAACCCCAAGTGCTTCACACAAGTTTATAACGTAGAGCCGTAAAATTTAAAAATCATATTTTTTCCACAAAAATGTGTCACGCTGTCTAATGATATGTATACAATGTCAGTAAACTATTAATACAGGAACAACACTCTATACAACAACTAGTATAGCAACATCAGCATGTAAGTATAGAATAGATTTACCTGACACGATATCTGCTGAACTCAGGGTTAATCTTGAGGACTTGATGAGCTGAAACAGGAAAGAGGTGGACCGGGATCTAACCTGACCCTAAACTGGGGTCCTAACTAATCCCTCACCTTGGAGGTACTGATAATGGTTCAGAGGTCCAAGTCTCCAACCTAACCCTGTCTCCTATCAGACCCTGAACCCTGTAATCAGTCCTAAGAAGGATCCTGACTACCACCAAAGGGATATGGGCTGATCTCAGCTAAATACACAGATTAGACATATAAGACAGACAGGATAACACTCGCTTGCATACACACTCAAACACCAAAGGAACATAAATGGTCTGGGAAATAAACCCTAACCAAGTTGAGCTTAGAACAACTAAGGAGCTCACAACTAAAGTCTATACAGATTCATTCCTATCTGTGGTCTGCATGAAGGTTTCACTGGCAACTCCCCAAGCAGACAACCAGGAATTTAAAGGAAACCAATCAACAAATAATCAATTGCAGCCGGGAGAAACTGCACCCAGTCCCAGAACCGAGCACAGACAGAATTAACTCCCTAGCTGCCAAACACAAAGAAACAGCAGCTCAGCTGTGAGAAGTCAAAATGTGCAACCGCGACGATCTTCGTGGCAATGCACACATGACAGTACCCCCCCTTCTACGAGGGGCCTCCGGACCCTCAGGGCCAGGCCTGCCCGGGTGAGTTCTGTGGAAGGTCCGAACCAAACGATCTGCGTTAACATCAGACGCAGGGACCCACGTCCTCTCCTCTGGACCATACCCCTTCCAATGCACCAAGTACTGAAGGGATCGGCGATTCAGACGTGAGTCAATGATCTTTGATACTTGAAATTCCAAGTTACCATTGACCAACACAGGAGGAGGAGGTAGAGGTGACGGTATGACTGGTGCCACATACCTTTTAAGTAATGACTTGTGGAACACATTATGAATTTTAAATGTAGGAGGGAGGTCCAGACGAAATGCCACAGGATTAATTATGGAACTGATCCTGTACGGCCCGATGAATCTGGGACCCAGTTTCCAGGAGGGCACTTTAAGTTTTATATTCCTGGTAGACAACCATTTCAGATCGTTCACATTCAGATCTGGACCAGAAACTCTCCTCCTATCAGCCATACGTTTGTAACGGTTCCCCATCGCACTCAGATTATTCAATACACCTCTCCACACAGAAGCAAGTGACGACGAGAAACGCTCCTCCTCAGGAACCCCAGAAGGGTCCCCCCCCATTGAAAGTACAAAACTGGGGATGAAAACCATATGCCCCAAAAAACGGGGACTTACCAGTGGACTCGCTCCGCCTGTTGTTAAGAGCGAACTCTGCCAGAGGCAAGAAAGAAGACCAGTCCTCTTGGTTCTCTGAGACAAAACACCGGAGATATGTCTCTAAGCTCTGATTCAGACGCTCTGTCTGACCATTGGTCTGCGGATGAAAAGCCGAGGAAAATGACAATTGCATCCCCCGACGTAAACAAAATGCCCTCCAAAATTTGGACACAAACTGAGACCCCCTATCTGACACCACATCAGAAGGCAACCCATGAAGTCTAACGATCTCCCTAATGAACACCTGCGCCAGAGTTTTAGCATTAGGCAGTGCAGGAAGAGCAACGAAATGTGCCATCTTACTGAACCTGTCAACAACCACCAGTATGACAGTATTCCCTGACGACGGAGGAAGGTCCGTAATGAAGTCCATAGATAAATGAGTCCATGGACGCTCCGGAAGTTTCAAGGGTAAAAGGGTCCCAGACGGACGGGTATGAGGGGTTTTAGAGCGAGCACACACCCCACATGACACGACAAAAGTTATAACATCTTTATTAGCATTAGGCCACCAAAACCGGCGAGAAAGGAGATCTAAAGTAGCCTTACTCCCTGGATGTCCTGCAAGAGCAGAATTATGATGTGCCTCAATAACCTTTTGTCTCAACAGATTTGGGACAAACAGTCTCCCTGGAAGTCCTGCAGGGGCGTCCCCCTGAGCCTCTAACACCTCCTCCTCAAGCTCAGAAAATACAGCCGACACTACCACCCCCTCCTGAAGGATAGGACTCGGGTCATCCGTTTTCCCGGCCCCTGGGAAACTGCGAGACAAGGCATCAGCCTTTACATTCTTAGACCCCGGGCGATAAGTGACGACAAAATTAAACCTGGTAAAAAACAATGACCATCGAGCTTGTCTGGAATTCAGACGCTTAGCGGATTCCAAATACAACAGGTTCTTGTGATCAGTAATAACGGTAACCGGGTGGACTGCCCCCTCCAAAAAGTGACGCCATTTTTCAAAAGCTAACTTAATGGCCAAAAGTTCCCTATTGCCGATATCATAATTCCTTTCGGCGGACGACAATTTCTTAGAATAGAAAGCGCACGGATGCCATTTACCAGGGGACGGACCCTGGGACAATATAGCACCCACCCCTACGTCAGACGCATCCACCTCCACAATGAACGGCTGAGATGCATCTGGTTGGATGAGAACGGGTGCCGAAGCAAAACATTTCTTCAAAGAGGAAAAGGCTTGGCAAGCTTTGTCCGACCATTTAGAAAAATCCGTCCCTTTTCTTGTCATGTCAGTGAGAGGTTTGACGACAGATGAGAAATTACAAATAAATTTCCGGTAGTAGTTAGCAAACCCCAAAAAACGCTGCAGAGCCTTAAGATCCCCTGGCTGATCCCATTCAAGCACTGCTCTCACCTTTTCAGGGTCCATACGGAAACCGGAGGCTGACACCAAAAAACCCAAAAACTGAAGTTCCTGTACGGCAAATACACACTTCTCCAGTTTGGCGTATAGTTTATTGTCTCGCAAGATCTGCAACACCTGTCTCACATGCTCCTGATGAGACACAAGATCTGGCGAGTAAATTAAAATGTCGTCCAAATATACAACCACAAACAGCCCCACAAGGTGACGAAAAATGTCATTAACAAAATGTTGGAATACTGCTGGTGCAGTAGTCAGACCAAAAGGCATGACTAGGTTCTCATAATGTCCCTCCGGCGTGTTAAACGCCGTTTTCCACTCATCCCCCTCTTTTATCCTAATCAGATTATACGCCCCCCTGAGATCCAATTTAGAAAACCATTTGGCGCCAACAATTTGATTGAAGAGATCAGGAATAAGAGGGAGTGGATACGGATCTCGAACAGTAATCCGATTAAGTTCGCGGAAATCCAAGCAAGGGCGTAGGCCTCCATCTTTCTTCTTCACAAAGAAGAACCCCGCGGCTACTGGGGAAGATGAAGGTCTAATATGCCCTTTGGCCAGACTTTCAGAAATATAATCTTTCATAGCCTGCCTCTCAGGACCAGAAAGATTATACAACCTAGCTTTAGGCAACTTAGCATCAGGAAGGAGATTAATAGAGCAGTCATACACGCGATGAGGAGGCAACTCCTGACACCCCTCCTAAGAGAAAACATCCCCAAAATCCTCCAAAAAAGGAGGCAATGTACTAGGCACGACCGCACTGATGACTGTGTTCATGCAGTTGCTTTTGCAAAACTCACCCCATTGGCTTATTTCTCTGGACTGCCAATTAATCACAGGGTTATGTTTAACCAACCAAGGAAGTCCCAACACAATGGGAGTAGGTAGACCCTCCAACACATAACAAGATAATTGTTCCCTATGTATTGCCCCTACCCGAAGGTCAATGTTATGAACCTCATGAACAAAGCTACCTTGGCCGAGAGGCCTGGCGTCAATGGAGAATATAGGGATCGGTTTGACCAATACACTAAGATGCACACCTTGAGCCTGAGCAAACTGAGCGTCAACCAGATTAGCCCCGGAACCACTATCAAGAAGAACAGACAATCTCTCCACTCTCGTACCAACTACCACCTCCACTGGTACAAGGAACTGAGAAGAACTGGCGGATGAAATACATACTCCCAGGTTGTCGTCCACCACACAACCTGGGATTAACAGTTTTCCGGCGACTTTTGGCTCAACAAGGCACGGGATGGACATTCTCCAACAAAATGTCCCTCTTTCCCGCAGAAAAAACATCTTCTAGTCCTGCGGCGTACCGCCAATCCCCTCCTACGAAATGATGTCCCTCCCAACTGCATAAGCTCATCCGAACAGACAAGGGGAACCTCAACATAAGGGACTTTAGTGGTAGGTGGAGAAACAACAGGGAGTGGGGTTACCTCACCCCTCTCCCGAAGCCGTCTATCAGTACGGATAGCTAAGGCCATAGCAGCCTCCAGAGAAGGAGGAGACTCATACTGAGCCAAAACGTCTTTTAATTTATCAGAAAGCCCATGACAAAACTGGCTCCCAAGAGCTGGGTCATTCCACTGAGTATCTGTGGCCCATCTACGAAACTCAGAAGCAAATTCCTCTGCCGGACGATCTCCCTGCTGTATCTTACGTAATTTAGTCTCAGCAAGAGAGACCCGATCTGGGTCATCATATACCAATCCCAGGGCAGTAAAAAATTGATCTACAGACAGTAGAGCCGGGGATCCCGGAGGAAGGGAAAATGCCCAGGATTGAGGGTCCCCTTGCAGAAGTGAGATAACAATTCCCACTCTCTGCTCATCACTCCCTGATGATCGAGGCCGAAGCCGAAAATACAATTTACATGCCTCCCGGAAGGTGAAAAATTTGTCTCGCCCACCAGTGAACCTGTCCGGGAGAGCTACTTTAGGTTCAACTCTGGTTTGCTCCAGGGAGACAAAACTTTGGACTTAATGTCCGTCAGCTCCATGGATAATCCCTGCAACTGCAGAGCCAGCTGGGCTACTGGATCCATGGTAACTGGAGATAATTTTTATGGCCAGTGAAAATGTCACGCTGTCTAATGATATGTATACAATGTCAGTAAACTATTAATACAGGAACAACACTCTATACAACAACTAGTATAGCAACATCAGCATGTAAGTATAGAATAGATTTACCTGACACGATATCTGCTGAACTCAGGGTTAATCTTGAGGACTTGATGAGCTGAAACAGGAAAGAGGTGGACCGGGATCTAACCTGACCCTAAACTGGGGTCCTAACTAATCCCTCACCTTGGAGGTACTGATAATGGTTCAGAGGTCCAAGTCTCCAACCTAACCCTGTCTCCTATCAGACCCTGAACCCTGTAATCAGTCCTAAGAAGGATCCTGACTACCACCAAAGGGATATGGGCTGATCTCAGCTAAATACACAGATTAGACATATAAGACAGACAGGATAACACTCGCTTGCATACACACTCAAACACCAAAGGAACATAAATGGTCTGGGAAATAAACTCTAACCAAGTTGAGCTTAGAACAACTAAGGAGATCACAACTAAAGTCTATACAGATTCATTCCTATCTGTGGTCTGCATGAAGGTTTCACTGGCAACTCCCCAAGCAGACAACCAGGAATTTAAAGGAAACCAATCAACAAATAATCAATTGCAGCCGGGAGAAACTGCACCCAGTCCCAGAACCGAGCACAGACAGAATTAACTCCTAGCTGCCAAACACAAAGAAACAGCAGCTCAGCTGTGAGAAGTCAAAATGTGCAACCGCGACGATCTTCGTGGCAATGCACACATGACAAAATGATCTTTTCACCCCAATTTTTATTTTTCCAAGGGTAACAAGACTCCAAAAGTTATTGTGCAATTTGTCCTGAGTGCGCTGATACCCCATATGTGGGGGTAAACCACTGTTTGGGTGCATGGCAGAGTTTGGAAGGGAAGGAGCGCCGTCTGACTTTTTCAAAGCAGAATTGGCTGGACGCCATGTCATGTTTGGAGAGCTCCTGATCTGCCTAAACAGTGGAAACCCCCATAAATGACACCATTTTGGAAACTAGACCCCTCAAGGAACTTATCTAGATGTGTGGTGAGAACTTTGAACCCCCAGGTGTTTCACTAAAGTTTATAACGTACAGCCGTAAAATAAAAAATCTTTTTTTTTTTTACAAAAATGATTTTTTCGCCCCCAATATTTTATTTTCACAAGGGTAACAGAAGAAATTGGAACCCAAAAGTTGTTGTCCAATTTGTCCTGAGTACACTGATACCCAATATGTGGGCGAAAACTACTGTATGGGTACACGTTGGGGCTCGGAAGGGAAGTAGTGACGTTTTGGATTGCAGACTTTGATGGAATGGTCTGTCTGGGGCATTCATGTGACTGCATTTTGAGGAGCCCCTGATGCGCCTAAAAAAAACCAGTGGAAAATCCACCAACATACGTGAACCCCATTTTGGAAAATAGACGACCCACAAGGAACTTATCTAGGTGGTGTGTGTGTGAGCGCTATGAAGCCCCAAGTGCTTCACAGAAGTTTATAATGTACAGCCGTAAAAACAAAAAAAATTTTTTTTTGTACAAAAATGATATTTTCGCCCCCAGTTTTTTATTTTTCCAAGGGTAACAGAAGAAATAGGACAAATTGCACAATAAATCTTGGGGTCCAGAGTACGCTGATACCCCATATGTGGGGATAAACTACTGTTTGGACGCATGGCAGAGCTCAGAAGTGAAGGAGCACCGTTTGACTTTTTCAACGCAGAATTGGCTGGAATTGAGATCAGACGCCATGTCACATTTGGAGAGCCCCTGATGTGCCTAAACAGCGGAAACCCCCCAATTCTAACTCCAACCCTAACCCCAACACACCCCTAACCCTAGTCCCAACCCTAACCACAAACCTAACCCTAACACACCCCTAATCCCAACCCTAACCCTAATCCTAACTTTAGCGCCAACCCTAACCCTAACTTTAGCCGCAACCCTAACCCTAATGGGAAAATGGAAATAAATACATTTTTTAAATTTTATTATTTTTCCCTAACTAAGGGGGTGATAAAGGGGGGTTTGATTTACTATTTATAGCGGGTTTTTATGATTGGCAGCTGTCACGCTAAAAGACGCTTTTTATTGCAAAAATAGTTTTTTGCATCGCCACATTTTGAGAGCTATAATTTTTGCATATTTTGGCCCACAGAGTCATGTGAGGTTTTATTTTTTGCGGTACGAGTTGACGTTTTTATTTGTACCATTTTTGAGCAGGTGACATTTTTTGATCGCTTTTTATTTCGATTTTTGGGAGGTTAGAATGAACAAAAATCAGCAATTCATGAATTTCTTTTGGGGGAGGCGTTTTTATTGTTCCGCGTGTGGTAAAATTGATAAAGCAGTTTTATTCTTCGGGTCAGTACGATTATGGCGATACCTCATTTATATCATTTTTTTATGTTTTGGCGCTTTTATAGAATAAAAAACAATTTTATATAAAAAATAATTATTTTTGCATCGCTTTATTCTGCGAGCTATAACTTTTATATTTTTTCGCTGATGATGCTGTGTGGTGGCTCGTTTTTTGCGGGACAAGATGACGTTTTCAGCGGTACCATGTTTATTTATATTGGTCTTTTTGATCGCGCGTTATTCCACTTTTTGTTCAGCGGTATGATGATAAAGCATTGATTTTTTGCTTCGTTTTTTTTTTTTTTTAAGGGGTTCACTAAAGGGGTTAACTAGTGGGACAGTTTTATAGGGGGGGTCGTTACGGACGCGGCGATACCAAATATGTGTACTTTTATTGTTTTGGTTTTTTTATTTAGAGGAAGAAATGAATTTATTGGAGAATATTTTTTTTTTTTTTTTTATTTATTTTGGATTTTTTTTTATAACATGTTTATTTTTATTTTTTTAACTTTTTTACTTTGTCCCAGGGTGGGACATCACTGTATTTTATCAAATCGCTGGTGTGACAGTGTGCACAGCACACTCTCACACCAGAGATCGCTCAGGCAGTGGAGCAGGCTTCTCAGTGCCTGCATCTTGGATCCGAGTCCTGGGAGGGAGGAAGCCCTCAGAACAGCGCGATCACATCGCGCTGGTCTGAGGGTCTCAGGGGGGCGCGCAGGGAGCCCCCACCCTGCACGATCCTCCCCTGTGCCCCCAGTACACCGCGATCATGTTTGATCGCGGTGTGCTAGGGGTTAATGTGCCGGGAGCGGTCCGTGACCGCTCCTGACACACAGTCACGGGTGTCAGCTGTGATAATCAGCTGACACCCCTCAGGAGCGCAGCTGATCGCCTATGACGTACTATCCCGTCCATGGGCAGAATGGCACGGGTTTTATGGACGGGATAGTACGTCTAATGTCAGAGAGGGGTTAAGAACTGTGCGCTTCGAATGAATAAAGAAAAAAAAAAAAATGAGGTCAGTTTTGCCCGCATAACTTGTTTAAACAATAAAGGTGTCTTTCTTTCTGCTACCACTGCTGTTGAGGAGGAATTAATGGAGTTTCGGGTATTTGTGGATTGTGGTTCAACTCTCAATGTGATTGATGGGAAATTTTTGGAAAACTAAAATTAAAACCCAAACTTCTGTCTTCCCCTATTAATGTGGTGTCTGTGGATGGGTCTCACTTGAAAAATGTTACTCACCATATCTGTGAATTTCCTCTTACTATTAATGGTGTTCATCAAGAGAATTTGGATTTGGTAGTTTTGAATAATTTGCCCTCACCGGTGATTTTGGGGTTACCCTGGTTAAAATTGCACAATCCGGTACTGGATTGGTCTACCAATGAAATTAAGTCCTGGAGTCCTAATTGTTATGACAAGTGTTGTAACGGGCGTATTGCTGCTGTAGTTAAGGGGGAGTTACCTGTACCTATTCAGGATTTTTGGAAAGTTTTTTCTGATAAGGAATCGCAGGTATTGCCTCCTCATAGAGATTATGATTGTGCAATTGAATTTGTCCCTGGAGCGACTCTTCCTAAAAGTCGTTTATTTAATTTGACTATTCCTGAGAGAAAGGCTTTGGAGGAATACATACAGACAAGCTTGGTCGCCGGTCACATTAGGCCTTCCAAATCTCCTGTGGCGGTTGGATTTTTTTTTGTTAAAAAAAGGACGGCGGTTTACGGCCTTGTCTAGACTTTCGTGAGATTAATAAGATTACTGTACGCAATCCTTACCCACTGCCATTGATTCCTGATTTGTTTAATCAGTTAGTGGGGGCCAAGTGGTTCTCGAAAATTGATCTTCGAGGGGCATACAATTTGTTGCGCATGAAGGAGGGGGATGAATGGAAGACTGCGTTTAACACTCCACTGGGTCATTTTGAGAATCTGGTCATGCCCTTTGGACTTTCCAGTGCTCCGGCATTTTTTCAGAATCTTATTAATGACATCCTTAGACCTTTGATCGGCAGAAATGTGGTTGTGTATTTGGATGACATTTTGATTTATTCATCAGATTTGGAGTCTCATTGGAGGAGTGTGCATGAAGTATTACAGTTACTGAGTGATAATTCACTTTTTGCCAAACTAGAAAAATGTGAGTTCGCTGTACAGAGACTTAGTTTTTTGGGCTACATTATCTCCAGCGAAGGTTTTGAGATGGACCCTGTGAAAGTGCAAGCTGTGCAGGATTGGCCTAGACCTATTGGTGTGAAATTTCATAAAAAATTTTTCTGTGATTGCCAAACCTCTGACCGATCTCACCAGGAAAGGTGCTGATGCGGTTCAGTGGACTACTGAGGCCATTGAGGCTTTTGTGTTGCTAAAGGAGAGGTTCAGCTCTGCTCCCATCCTTACGCAGCCTGATGTGACTAAACAATTTTTGGTTGAGGTTGATGCTTCTTCTGTGGGGGTCGGCGCGGTGTTGTCTCAGGCAAAGACGGATGGAGTACATCCCTGTGCTTTTTTTTCAAAGAAATTTTCTGAGTCTGAACTAAATTATGATATCGGTAATCGGGAATTGTTGGCAATTAAACTCGCATTTGAACACTGGCGTCATTTTTTGGAGGGAGCAGAACTTCCCATTCAAGTCTTCACAGATCATAAAAATCTGATCTACCTTGATGCTGCCAAACGCTTGAATGCCCGTCAGGCTAGGTGGGCACTGTTTTTCTCACGGTTTAATTTTACCGTTACTTACATCCCAGGTACTAAAAATGTTAAAGCTGATGCTTTGTCTCGCAGCTTTTCTCCTATGGTGGGTACTGAGGAGGAGGAAGAAAACATCTTGCAAGAGGGGGTTGTTATTGCTGTTTTGGACTCCGTGTTGGAAGATGAGATTCTTAAAGCACAGGAGAATGCCCCATCTAACACGCCGCATGGGAGGCTGTTTGTGCCTGGTACCCTGAGGAGAGATTTGTTTGTTGAATGTCATGACTCTCGGTTGGCAGGTGATCCTGGAATCTCTGAGACCAAGAGACTTGTGGGTCGCAGTTTTTGGTGGCCAGGATGGCAGAAGGAAGTCATTAAGTGGGTGCGTCAATGCACTGTGTGTGCTAGATCTAAGTCTTCTCATACTCCTGCTGCGGGGTTGCTTTGCCCTCTGGAGGTCCCTAGTGCACCTTGGACACATTTGGCTATGCACTTTATTACTGACCTTCCCCCTCTGAGGGTTTCACTGTCATCTGGGTGGTTGTGGACCGTTTTAGCAAGATGTGTCACCTGGTTCCTTTCATCAAACTGCCCTGCGCTAAGACTCTCGCTAAGGCCTTTGTCAAGGAAATAGTCAGACTACATGGCGTTCCTACTGACATTGTTTCCGATAGGGGACCTCAGTTTGTGGCTCGCTTTTGGCGCGCTTTTTGTGACAGGTTGGGAGTTCATTTGTCGTTTTCTTCCGGATATCATCCTGAGTCTAATGGCCAGACAGAAAGGAAAAACCAGGATGTTGAGCAGTTCTTGCGTTGTTTTGTGACTGATAATCAAGAGGGGTGGTCTGAGTTTCTGCCACTTGTTGAGTTTGCTCTTAACAACCATACATCCGCTTCTGCTGGTTGTTCGCCTTTTTTTTTGTTGTACTGGGAGACATCCGTCTTTTGGGTCATTTTCCAAGTTGGGATCGGCTGTACCTGAAGAGGAGAATTTTTCTGGTGATTTGGAGAGAGTTTGGACTGATGTGCGTGGTAATCTTCAGGAGGCTAACAAAAGATCCAAAGTGTATTTTGATAGAAAACGACAAGAGGTGTTGTTTGCTATTGGTGACATGGTTTGGTTGTCCTCTAAGAATCTGCGCTTCAGGATTCCGTCTAAGAAATTGGGTCCCAAGTTTGTAGGGCCCTTTAAGGTGCTTCAGGTTATTAACCAATCTGCTGTTAAGTTGGAGCTTCCTACCTCCTGGAAGATTAATCCGGTGTTTCATGTTTCTCTCTTGAAAAAAGCTGAGGTCTCAGATGGAGACGTCTCGGCCACTGTTCCCTGGTGGTGGAGGACGGGCAATATGAGATTTCCCGCATCCTAAATTCTAGACGGTATAGAGGGAGTTTGCAGTACCTTGTCGCTTGGAAGGGTTATGGACCCGAGGATAACTCATGGGTGAGGGCGGATGATGTTTCTGCGTCTAGACTTGTTAGAGCGTTTCACAAGAGGTTTCCGGATAAGCCTAAGTCCTAGGGGATCCGGAGGATCCTCTTAGAAGGGAGGGTACTGTTATAACCCTCTTGTTAGATTTTGTTTCAGTTTGCTGGTCACATGACCTTTTTACCCTATTTAGTCTGGCTCTGCCCTTCTGGCTTTGCTGGACTTCATTGTATTATCTACTCTTAAGCTAGCAGGGTGCTTAGGTGCCTTACTCTGTCAGTTTTGCTTGATCTTAGGATCTCTTAGTATTTGTTTTCTGTTTTATATTCCCTGCTACACTTTCTGTTAGGAGGTGTCCACCTTTTCACCCAGTCCCTAGATCTTGTAGGGATTCCTCCCTCGCAACTATAGGTCTTCGTTCAGACTAGCTGAGGACTTTAGCGGGTCTGGTCGCAGGATCAGGTTCCCCGTTACATCGTAGGGATTTAGCTCAGTCCTATTGTAGGGACAGAATTCCCACCTTTCCTTAGTGCTTGTAGCCGATCATAACAGGTTGGATTTTCTCCACAGACGTTCAGCGGACCTGGAGCACATCTGTAGGAAAAGTGTTTGCAGCGTGTGCCAGGGTTGTTGCCATCTGTGCCGAGTTGTTCTATGTATAGGAGTTGCAGTTTCATCCAGGGCACTTTGCAGTGTTTCATTGTAATGCTTCAGTGAAGAATCAGAAAATGAAAGGGAGGGGATAGGGGCCATTGATGACTGTAATTTCTTCATAAGTTTCTTGGTGTTAATGGCCTGTATATTTCTATAAGTGTGGAAAGTGGGGCTGACCTGAGCGGGATGGCAGTTCTTGATAGAGAATGATAGAAAGTTGTGGTCAGAGAGCGGGAGAGAGGAGTTTGTAAAATCAGACACTGAGCAAAGTCGGGAGAAGACCAAATCGAGGGAGTTTCCGTCTTCATGCGTAGGAGAGTTACTAAATTGCGAAAGGCCGAAGGAGGAGGTTAGAGATAAAAGGTAAGTAGCAGATGGGGAAAGGGGAAAACTAATGGGGATGTTGAAGTCACCCATGATGAGGGTGAGGATGTCACAGGAGAGAAAATGTGGGAGCCAGGTGGCAAAGTGATCCAGGAACTGATGGGAGGGGACCGGAGGACGATACACCATGGAGAAGGGGATGTAGAATCTGACAGCATGGACCTCAAAAGAAGGGAAGACAAGTGAGGACAAGTGAGGATACTTGAGGGATAACCTGAAATGTACATTTAGGTGAAAGGAGCAGACCAACGCCTCCACCTGCTCTGTTGTCCGATCTTGGGGTATAAGAGAAGTGTAGTCTACCATATGAAAGTGCAGCAAGTTTCAGTAAGAGCCAGAAGGTTAAGAGAATCAGAAAGGAAGAAGTCATGGATGAAGGAGAGTTTATTACACACTGAGCAAGAATTCCAAAGGGCAAAATTAAAAGAGACAGAAGGCATGCAGGGAATATTAATGAGATTTGAGGGCTTTCTGAGTGTAGCAGTTGGGGGGTGCGACTTACCATAACATGAGGGTTGGGAGAGATATCTCCTGTGAATAGGAGAAGGAGGATAGAAAGAGTGAGCAGATGGTTAAGTTATTTGTGAGACATTCTCTTGTGTTGGATGGTGGGGCTGAATGGATCTGTGCAGTTTAGCAATGTTAAAAGAGCGTGAGTGCTAGAGATGAGCGCTTTTGCCTCCGGGAGGGTCGAGTCGGGTTTCGGGAACCCGACTTTCCCAAAAGACGAGTCAAACAAAGTCGGCCGACTAACGGAAAAAGTCGAGTCGGTGTCGGACACCCGAACCCAATGCAAGTCAATGGGGAATAAAAGTCGCCAGTGAGTGGAGGACAGTAAACACACTGTGGTGTAGTGACTAATGTGGCACCTAGGGGGCGCTGTATAAGTTGCTCAAATTATGCATGGAGGCATGAGATGGATGGGAAACCAGTCCCTGGTATGGTGCTAAATGGAAAGTATGTGTCGCAGAGCTATTCTGTGCTGTAGGTCAGTAATGTTGTTCTGGGACTTGTAGTCCCATAAGAGTTCTGATAATTATTAAGGGTGAACCTACAGGGTTAGCTTGTGAGCTGGGTGGGACATGCTAACCACACATACACCGCCCACTGGTGGTGGGAGAATGAATGTTACATACTGGTGATTGTATGTGTTGTGAAGGACCTGTGATGAGATCATGAACAGGTGACCAGATCATGTGCTTCATAGCTTGGCTTGGGGAGGGGCTAAAAGTATGAAAGACAGTGTTTGGCACATGGTGAGGAGATTGTGTTGGAGACTGAGGAGTCTCTGGAAGTCTGGCTGAGACAGTGGAGAGTGTGTCCTGCACAGGGCTGCCTGGAAGGTTCCTGGAAGGTCTGTCGGGTTGGATCGGATTCCTGGAAGCACGTGGTGAGACTTGGAACTTGATAGCCAGGGTGTTGGACGGGGGGTCCTGAATAGCACCCGGACAGGACACATGGGTGTGCGGAGCCTGTGACGGTCCCACACTGAGAACCATGCGGTTCTATTGAGGAGTTTGGCTGGAGTCAGCCTGGAAGCGACTTTCTGTTACAGTGTGTCAGTGAGCACCGGAAGCGAGTCCAGATCACTCGGGAAGGCACCTGGCGGTCCCTGCTGGCTTGCAGCCGCTTAGTCAAGCCCGTCCCATGCAAGGGTGCGTCTGGGAACAGTAGTTTGCAAAGCTGGAATGCATTGATGTTTTTGTCATATTTTGTTACCTGGTGTTAAAGAGACAGTAAACAATTGATTTTTGGACTTAATGCCTGTGTGTTGCCTCATAACTGCGTGCCCGGCCTCGGCCTACCAGAGCGAATCCCTACATTTGGTGGAGAATGCAGGCAGATGCAGTGAGGTCAGGCTGTTTTATTTGTGGATGTTTTTTTCCCATGCATGACAAATAACCAGGTGAAGACGTCTGGCTGTAAACTGGTGGGGTTACGAAGGTGTCAAGCGGCTGGCTGTAACTCGGTGGGGTTACAAAGGTTGCTGTGGATCAGGGGGTCCACGAAGATGGCGCAGCGGAAGCGTGCAGACACTGGTGGTAGCGGGAGCTACCAGGACACTTGCAGGAAGAGGTTCTGCAGTAGCAGCTTGTGAGCGGCAGTCAGAGGTGCCGGTGGTTGGTGGCTGCCACAGCAGCGGTGTTGGTGCCAGCAGGAGCTGGTGGTGTAATAGAAGGACAGTGTGAACCCGGTTACACAGACTCTTAAAGGGCCAGTAACAGCCCAAAAGAAATAAAACTGTATTGTGGGAGTTGTGCCTAAAAAAACTGTGGGGGAGTGTATCCCAGAGTGGGGTGGTGGCCAAAAAGGGGCGGTAACCCACCAGCAGGGATGGTTGGCAAAAAGGGGGTGGAGAACTGTCCGGAGATGGAGAGCACGATAAAAATGCTTGTGGAGGGCGTGCGACAGCAGCAGCTGGCTACGCAGCAGCAACAGCAGGCTATGCAGCAGCAGCAGGCTATACAACAGCAGGCTATGGAACAGCAACAGGCAACCAACAGGCTACTGATGCAGCACATTACAGCACCGCAGGAGCTGCCCAGGGACGCCGGGATGTCCGGCGAGTGGTGCGTGCAGCGATTCCCGAAAGGGAGACATCAGATGACGTCGAGGTGTACCTGGAGGTGCAGCCGAACGGTTGCAAGGGGAAAATATATGTGTGTCCAATTTGTCTTATGAACTATCCACCTGGCGCAAGGCTATGGGGGTGTGACCTGCCGATAAATAATGAAGATATGGTTGGCCTGATCGACCCGGGGAGTCCGGTGACTTTAGTGAGAGTTGCACCTAAGGGGTCTCAAATACCCGGTAGAAAGGTCGGGGTCACCTGCATTCATGGGAACACTAAGGAGTATCCCGTGGCCGCGGTAACTGTGGGGACAGGCAGGGACATGAGGGAACAGGAGGTCGCTATAGTCCCAAATTTGGTGTGTCCCGTAGTTATCGGTCGGGACTCTGAACTGTTCTCCGACTTGCAGGAGGAGGGAGATCGCTCTACCTTTGGGATGGTGGGTATTAGTACGGTGACACCTACCAAAGTGGACGGGTCTGACCAACTCGGTGACTTAGCAGACGGTGACACCAGCGGAAAGGGTGCGTCTACCCAACTGACAGACCTGATGTCTCTTGACGTGTGCCAGGAGGGGGGTGACTCAGACTCCGAGGGTGACTGTGACTCTAAGTTAGAAAAGGAGTACAGTAAGGAAGGCCCCCACCAGGAGGGAAAACCCTCCCGTCGTCAGAGACGTAAAGGGCGCAAAGCGCCGGAACACAATGCATGTACTGAGGATGGTAATAAAGAAAAATCTATGACTGATGCGTTAGTGTAAGATGTGAGTATGCTTCCAGACACTGAAGAGCTGGAGAATGTAGAGCTCTCTGAAGGTACAAAGAGTCAAGAGGGGCCTAAGGATGACCGGGCCGAGCCTCAAGAAAGGTTGAAGGGGTCGGATATGGAAGTCGCCGACACCTACAGTTGGAGCAGGTGTGACACCTGGAGGCCGAGGTTGCTGCCATAAAGCAGAACATTGCTAAAAAGTTGTCCGGTGAGAAGCAAAGGTCTCCTGAACTAGAGACCCTTAAAGAGCAGATCGAACAAGAAAAGGCCCTGAGGCAAACGGCCGAACAAAGAGTGGATGAGCTGGAGAGGGATGTCTCTGAGCTCAGAGGTCACCTGTCCACGTGCCAAAGTGGGAATAAGGCCGTCAGGGAATATGTGATTGCGCTTGGAGAAGCAGTACGAGCTCTTCTGCAGGAGGAGGAGTTGGTGGGTGAAGACTTACAGCGGCTGTGCCCGAGTGATAACCAGATGGAAGTGCCAGTGCCCATCTTGGCAAGGGGTCGTGAAGAACGTGAGTCTCAGGAAGAGGAGAAGGCTTCACTCTTTAGGTGTGTGATAAAGGTACCTGCAGACATGCGAGAAGTCTGTGCCAGTGAGGGGGTGCATGAGGCCTTTAAAAAGGCGGTAAAAGCTGATAGTGTGAACTGGGCACCAGAGACTAACCAGTTGGTGATCCTGGCAGAGGGGGAAGACACAGAGAAGCTGGTGGCTGTCCTGAAGGATATGCATCTGCAGTGTCTCCACGCGAAACAGATGTTTACGTTGAGTAACATGAAAGCCGCTCGATGTCTGGAGCAGGCGAAGGAAGATTAAAATCGGCTGGGCTTGGTAGAAGAGGTAATTCCGGTACCCAGAAATCTGGTGGGGACAGTCGTTGGAAGACTTGGAAAAGTGATGCAGGAGATGGTGGATAGATCCGGTGTAAGGAGAGTGAGGATTCCAGTTGATGGCGAGATCAAGGT
Source organism: Oophaga sylvatica (assembly GCA_033576555.1). Lineage (NCBI taxonomy): Eukaryota > Metazoa > Chordata > Amphibia > Anura > Dendrobatidae > Oophaga > Oophaga sylvatica. The sequence continues at coordinate 409,209,411 of JARQOD010000002.1, forward strand.
GGCTGGAGAAGAAGACATGGTTCCATTCCTTGGTGTGGGCTCAGTGGAGAGCCTGAAGAAAATCTGAACGCTCCTGGAGTATAGAGTAACGTATCTACGAGAAGTAGAGCAGCTGATCTCAGGAAGAAAGCAGATGAAGGAACAGCTGCAGGAATTGAAACAAAGATGGCGACTGCTTCCAGCCCAAGATATAGAGAAACAAGAGGCTTCTCTGGGGACGGCAGTAAACGAGCTGAAACACTGAGGGGTAGAGATGACGATTCTGTTAGCTCAGGGCTGAGTGACCTAAGGGTGAGACCCGGTGGCGGACAAAGAGATAGAGAGTCCGACTCAGATCAACCAGTGAGCTTGACTGCACGATGGACTCAGGACCGCAACAACCGTAGGAGACTGTACTGGAGGGGTCTGGTGACACCGATGGAAAAACAAGGCCGACATTCTGACCGCTGGGGGCGGGGAAGGCCTAACCAAGAGGTAATGTTGCAGGATGCCCAAAATCTACTGAGACAGTCCCCTCAACTTGTAGGGCAAGGTGACATGGGTGACCTGTCTCGGGGTCCTCGGGTTGGAACAGGTGTTCAACCTCACAAGTTTGAACAGAGGGGGAAGGTATGTGGTGTAGTGACTAATGTGGCACCTAGGGGGTGCTGTATAAGTTGCTCAAATTATGCATGGAGGCATGAGATGGATGGGAAACCAGTCCCTGGTATGGTGCTAATTGGAACGTATGTGTCGCAGAGCTATTCTGTGCTATAGGTCAGTAATGTTGTTCTGGGACTTGTAGTCCCATAAGAGTTCTGATTATTGTTAAGGGTGAACCTACAGGGTTAGCTTGTGAGCTGGGTGGGACATGCTAACCACACATACACCGCCCACTGGTGGTGGGAGAATGAATGTTACATACTGGTGATTGTATGTTTTGTGAAGGACCTGTGATGAGGTCATGAACAGGTGACCAGATCATGTGCTTCATACCTTGGCTTGGGAAGGGGCTAAAAGTATGAAAGACTGTGTTTGGCACATGGTGAGGAGATTGTGTTGGAGACTGAGGAGTCTCTGGAAGTTTGGCTGAGACAGTGGAGAGTGTGTCCGGCACAGGGCTGCCTGGAAGGTTCCTGGAAGGTCTGTCAGGTTGGATCGGATTTCTGGAAGCACATGGTGAGACTTGGAACTTGGTAGCCAGGGTGTTGGACGGGGGGTCCTGAATAGCACCCGGACAGGACACATGGGTGTGCGGAGCCTGTGACGGTCCCACACTGAGAACCATGCGGTTCTATTGAAGAGTTTGGCTGGAGTAAGCCTGGAAGCGACTTTCTGTTACAGTGTGTCAGTGAGCACCGGAAGCGAGTCCAGATCACCTGGGAAGGCACCTGGCGGTCCCTGCTGGCTTGCAGCCGCTTAGTCAAGCCCGTCCCATGCAAGGGTGCGTCTGGGAACAGTAGTTTGCAAAGCTGGAATGCATTGATGTTTTTGTCATATTTTGTTACCTGGTGTTAAAGAGACAGTAAACAATTGATTTTTGGACTTAATGCCTGTGTGTTGCCTCATAACTGTGTGCCCGGCCTCGGCCTACCAGAGCGAATCCCTACAACATCTACAGTGCCCATTTCAATGCCAACGACATCAATTCTTATTACTTAAGCTTGTCAACCTTAATTTACTTTACAATAATAGTAACGCATTGAATATTAGGGGTTATTTGGCTAAAGTTGTGGGGGGGCAGGGCTGGCTCCAGGTTTTCGTGGGCCCCAGGCAAAAGAGTGGGCCCCTTTAACACATACCACAATTCATGATGCTCCGATATGGCAGAAAAATATAGGTATAGTACAATGCCAAATACTTCACTTCTTACATTACATGAGTGATATCTATTGTAAATTCTACAATAGCTCAAAAACCGGACAGTATAGTCCTCCATACAGTATTATGGACACCACAGAGTGCGCCGTACAGAATAATGAGTCCCATATATTACTCTATACAGAATAATGAGCCCCATATATTGCTCCATACAGAATGGGCTCCATATAATGCTTCATACAGAATAGGCCTCATATGTGCTCCATATGATGCTCCATATATAAAGGGCCCTATATGATGCCCCATAAATAATGAACCCCATATGATGCTCTAGTATATGATGGGCCCCATAAATGATGCTCCAGTGTATGATGAGCCCCATAAAATGCTCCAAATATAATGGTCCCCATATATAATGCTCCATATATAATGGTCTCCATGTGATGCTCCATATATAATGTGCCCCATATGATGCGCCATATATAATGGGCCCCATATGAATGCTCCAGTGTATGATGGGCCTATATAATGCTCCATATATAATAGGTCCCTTATGATGCTCCAGTGTATGATGTGCCCCATTTATAATGCTCCAGTGTATGATGGGCCCCATATATAATTCTCCAGTGTATAATGCCCCCATATATTGCTCCAAACATTAAAAAAATGAAATACCTCTTCTTGCTGGGCACTGCTCTACTCTGGACTCCTCAGCATCGCCATCTTCCTGCTCTCTGCACTGTGACTGTTCAGGCAGAGGACGCACAGATGTGACTTCATCGTGCTCTCTGACCTGAATGTCACTGTCAGGAAACGCGGAAGACGTCACAGCGGTGGAGCAGGGAGAGGTAAGTATTGCAAGTGCTGGGGCCCTGAGCAAGCAGGGGAGGCCCACTCTTGGGCGCCGGGAACTGGCACAGGGCCCCTCATAGTACGCCGGTGTCTCTGATGAAGAGTGGGCGCCCCCCACCTGCTCAGGGCCCCGGCACTTGCCTGGGTGCGCCAGGGCTGACGCCGGCCCTGGGGGGTACAACCCGGTTAGGGAGGTGGTGAAAAACTGGCATATGTTGAGGTGTAGGCTGGACGTTCCACAGCTGCAAATGGAGGAATTGGAGAAGTCGGAGGTAGAGGAGGACAAAGCGAGCCATTTTGCTGGCAACCTATGTGTCCTCATGGGAAGGTGGTACAAAAGCCTTTGAAACCCAGGCATGGTTCATTTTAATGAAGGTGAGATCACCTACATTTTGGGTCGACAGCTGGGTCCTTCTTTCTGTCAGGATTGATCCAGCAGCACTGAAGACTCTTTCTGATGGCACAATATGCCTTACAGGAGCTCGCTTGCCCTGCTGGTAGTGTGCTAATTCAGGCCAGGTGTCCAGTTTACAGGCCCAGTAGTCAAAGGGGAATGAACTGTGAGGGAGAACATCGATAGGGGAGGAGAGGTAATTTTGAACCATAGTTGACAACTGCTGTCTCCTGTCTGTTGCAATCGATTCAGTATTACCAGTCGTATGAGCGTTACTCGAGAAATCAGACCACAACATGGTCATGAAACCCTTGTCTCCAACGCCACTTCAGCTGTGTGCACCACAAATACCTCTTCCATGTTGCCCAGTATGGCTCATGGTAGAACTTGCACCGCTGCTGTGTGCTGGGAATGCCTCTAACAAACGGTTTATCAGAGTTGCTTGTTTGCCAATATTAGCTCTAGATTCTCCCGTGGCATGATGTTCTGTAATTTGCCTTTACAGCATGGATCGAGGATGCTGGCCAACCAGTAGTCGTCATCCTTCATAACTTTAGCAATGCGGGGGTCCCTTTTTAGGATTCGCAAGACATAATCACACATGTGGGCCAATGTTCCAGGTGTCAATGATGCACTGCCAGTGGTGGGTGGAGGAGCACTTTCTGCCAAATCCACATCCCTCCAGTCACGCACAAACCCTGTACCTGACCTTGGCAAGCCAACATTTTCTCTTGTCCCCTGAGAAGCATCCTCCTCCCCAAAATAATCATTCCCCTCATCCTCCTCTTCTTCCTCCACCTCGTCCAGGACAGTTCCCTGAGCAGGCAATGGCTGACTGACATCAAGGCTTCTCTCCTCCTCCTCCTCCGCTGCAGACGCCTGATCCTTAATGTGCGTCAAAGTTTGCATGAGCAGAAGCATAAGTTGGATACTCATGCTTATGATGGCGTTGTCTGTGCTTACCAGCCGTGTGCATTCCTCAAATCACTGGAGGACTTTACAGAGGTCTTTCAGCTTTGACCAATGCACAACCGACAACTCGATGTCTGCCCTTAAACTGTCTGCCCGTGTTTCCTCCCACAAATGCATTACAGCCTGCCTCTGTTCGCACAACCTCTCAACCATGTGCATGGTGGAGTTCCACATTGTTGCAACGTCTATGATTAGGCGGTACTTAGAAAGGTGGAGCGATTGCTACAGCCTCTGCATACGACTGGAGTATATGGGAGTATACGGGCGAGCGACGAATATGCGAACAGTCTTCGCACCTTATGGAGCAGGGCTGGTAACTCCGGATAATTATTTATGAAGCACTGCACTACCAGGTTCAAGGTGTGAGCCAGGCAAGGTATGTGTTAGGGGTCGAGTTCCCGCTTCTGCACAAGGGGAATCTCGAGCCATCCCTGCTGCGGTCTCCCATCCATCTCCGGCCGCAGTGGACTCTGCTCAGCAGAGATGTCGGTCCCAGCGTCTCGCCCAGTCTAACATTGTGCAGAGGATTAATGCTGCCTCTCCAGGTTCTGCTATTGTAGCCAGTACTGGTTAGCGGTGAGCAGACGTCTTTAGGACTAAGTGCTGCGTTTCCCCTTCTGAGCATGCCCAGGGTAAGATCTCTCATTGGAGATCAGGGGTCACATGCTCAGGTACTGCAGCAGCTCCTATTGGTCCGCTAGGAAGGTCCTGAAACTACATGTGTTCTGGAATAGTTTCTTATTGGTCTTTTTCTGGCAGGCCCTGTAGTTGCTGCTATAAAAGGGTTGTATGACCATGCGGCCATGCGCTAGTATCAATTGCATTATGTGCTTTGCGCCAGTGTCATCTTGCACACATGTGTTAGGGCTCGGCTGAAATAAACCCCTAGAATACAGGCACCTCCGGTGAGGAGACTTGTATGCACGTGTTTAGGGCTTGGCTGAAATAAGCCTCTAGAATACCGGCTTCTCCGGTGAGGAGATTGTCTGATTGTGTTGCTGATTGCAATACTACGGACTGCTGTCCGCACAGCAGTTGTCTGTCCATCCCTGTGGAGTTAACAGGACACAGTCCATATCTCTGCGTCTCTACCTTAGCGACTCTGTGGTGTAACAGAGTTCGTTTATACCGCCATAGAGTGCCACAGAATCTATAGTTGCGACTCTGTGAAGTAACAGAGTTCGCCACACCGCCATCTTACTAGCAGCAAGCTCTGCCTGCACGGTGGACCCCGGGCTGCAAACGCACTTATTATTTATATTTATTTTGTGCGTTCCGCCAGCCCTAACATAATACTAGCGCCAGAGCCTGGCTAGTAAAATGGCGGACGACCAGTGTCTACAGCAGGACATCCAGCAACTGGAGGGTAGGTTGGTGGCCCTTGAGCACACAACCTCAGCTGTGGATGTTACCGCAGTCGCTGTTCAGGCTGCTAGCATGGCTGCAGCCAGTGTGTCCACTGCCACCTCTGCCCCTACATTATCCCACCTCCCGCTTTCAAGACAAGTTTGCTGGTGACAGCAAGCAATGTCGGGGATTCGTGAATCGGTGCTCTATACAACTCGAGCTTCTGGCTGCACGTTTCCCCACGGATCGGGCACAAGTGGGCTTTGTAGAGCATTGGAGTGGGCCACACAGCTGTGGGAGCGTGACGACCGTGTGGTGCGGAGTGCTCCTCGTTTTCTGGAGGCTCTAAAAATAAAAAAGGTCTTTCTAGGACCTCAGGTCACCCACGATGCAGCGCTCCAACTGCTGGCAAGTTCACAGGGTTCGTCCTTGGTCAGCTATTTTGCTGTCCAATTTCGTACTCTGGCCTTGGAGTTAGACTGGCCAGTACCAGGGAGATTCCTGCCACACTGGAGAAGCTTATCGCTATATCTACCCGCATCGACCTCCGTTTTCACGAGCGGAGGTTGGAGCGGTCCCACTGTAGGCAGAGGTTCCGGCTGGCTCCCACCTTCGCCAGACCTCTAGAATCTTTCAGTCAGGCGTCCGACTCCCATGAGGCCATGGAGGATTCTCGAGGAGGACCTAAGTCCCGGACCGCTCGAGTACCCGTGGTTTGTAACATCTGTCAGCAGTTAGGACATTATGCCAACAAATGTCCACAGCGGTCGGGAAAACGGTCGCGTCTAGTGACCCTGGGAGGAGGTTCACTAGACACCGCGGCATTTCCCACCAAGTTGTCATTCAAGGGGACAATTACTGTAAGTCCATCCATTCTCACTGCCGAGCTCTGTGTGGATTCTGGAGCCGAGGGGAATTTCATGTCCTCTGCCTTTGCTCTCCGCCACACTATACCTCAGGTGATGCTCGCCAAACCGGTGACTGTGCGAGTAGTGAATGGGTCGACTCTGCCCTCACAAATCACCCACTCACTCCCACTCCCTCTCACTTTATCTATGTCCCCTTCCCATCAGGAGAGTATTTCCTTTCTTGTCCTGCCCGAGGGAATAGACGAGGTTTTTCTGGGAATACCTTGGCTCTGTCACCACTCTCCCCATATTGAGTGGTCCTCTGGGAGGATACTGGGTTGGGGTGATTCATGTAGAGGCAGGTGTGTCAGGGAGTGCGTTCAGGTCACCACCACAGAGATACCCGTAGACCTCACTTCTCTTCCCCAGTGTTATTGGTCATACGCAGACGTTTTATCCAAGAAAGCGGCGGCGACTCTTCCGCCTCATCGCCCCTACGACTGTCCTATTGATCTCTTGCCTGGAGCAGAACCTCCTCGGGGAAGAGTCTATCCTCTCTCGCTTCCTGAAACGGAGGCCATGTCCCAGTATATTCAGGAGAATCTGGCAAGAGGGTTCATTAGGAAGTCGGTGTCACCAGCAGGGGCGGGGTTCTTCTTCGTGCAAAAGAAGAACGGAGAATTACGTCCGTGTATTGACTACAGGGGTCTTAACGCCATCACCGTCAAGAATAAGTACCCATTGCCCCTAATCTCTGAGCTCTTTGATAGGCTCCGAGGAGCAAAGGTATTTACCAAGCTAGATCTACGTGGTGCCTATAACCTAATTCGCATCCGTGAAGGGGACGAGTGGAAGACAGCTTTTAATACCAGGGATGGGCATTTTGAATACCTGGTGATGCCCTTCGGGCTCTGTAATGCTCCCGCTGTTTTCCAAGACTTTGTCAATGACATCTTCCGGGATATGCTCTCCAACTCTGTAGTAGTCTATCTGGATGATATTCTCATCTTTTCACCAGATATAGACTCTCACCGGAGGGATGTCAGCAATGTCTTCGACCTCTTACAGGCAAACTCCCTTTATGTCAAGCTGGAGAAATGTGTGTTTGTGATACATTTTATGCATATATCTCTATATAACATTGTAACAACAGCCTTTTGACAGGGACGTTTATTCCTCTACATAACAGACATGCTCACATCCATTTTAGCATCAAGTACACTGTGTCTGCTCCACGCAGGCGCAGTATCGCTGGATCCGAGCACAGGAAGTGACCTGCAGACCGGATGACGTACTTCCGGTCTAGCGGTCACCAGGGACGCTTATATACCTGGCGTCCTCATTCTATAACGCACACCGCCATTAGCAGGGCGCGGGAGAGCCGCTCTGATCTACCCAGACCCAAGTAACTACCCACCTTGCTCTGTACAGCGTTCCCAGACTTCATGTTCTTATTTAGAGGTTATTCCCCTGCCCTCTTGTCGATAGGTCTATATAGAAATCTGTTAGTTCAATTGTAGCACGTTGTGTCTGATTGCCTGACATGCCCTGTTTGAGCCCATTCCTAGTACCTTAATAATTACAAACAAACCCAGTAACAATTATAGCAATAGCACATGGATATAGGATAGTACCTTTCATAACGTCATGCATACCTATGTAGATAATCCCTCTGAATACATCATTCTATCAATATAACGCTATAGTTCCATCATATAAACTAATATACAATGTATAGTTTTTTTATGTTACATATTATTCTCATATCATTGGCATTAGGTACATTACTATCCATGAACTTTCTGTGGATATCCTCTTATGGATTATATGGCTTTCATTCTGTTTACAAGGTACTTATTACTACTAGCTCACTACAACCAATTTCTTGGGCTAATTACTCCAATTCTAATTATGCACTTTTTTCCTTAAGAACCTAATTTTTTCTATAGGTATTTCCATTGACTATTCAATAAAGGTAACCCTGTTTCCCATTGTACATACTTACCCTTTTTTTCGAGTGTTCTGTAACCTTTTTTCTGGTGTCCTGTAACCTTTTCTCTGGTATCCCGAACCTTTTGTTCTGGTGGTTTGAACCTTCTCTTACCAAGACTTGGGCCCGCACCTTCTTTGATTTTTATATTTTTTTCTTTTCGTTTTATCATTTTTGTACAATTGGTGCCAGTTGTGTTCTATGGTGATGTTACATTTTCACTTGCTGTTTTGATTTTTCACTTTCAGATTTTGGCAATTATTTATTGTATTTTATTTTATTTTGTTTTATTGTACACTGTTAGTTTTTATGATGCTGATACTTTGTTTTTCTTTCTTTAGCGATACTATGAGTAAGACTCGGGAGAGTCGAAACGTCAGCTATTAATCGCTTTACTTGTTTGCTCCCTGCTGTGTCATAAATAAATTTGTAATTTTGCATGGAATTCCTAGAGTGTGCGGTATAATTTCCATTTCATAGATTTGGGACATTTGTCCACTATACCTGCACCTTGTCTCCTTTAAGACCGTGTGCACACCATTATACCCCTCATCTACCACAACAGGCGGCGGGTGTGAGAGAGACTCACCAGAGGAAGGCACCGACGGCTTCAGAAGCGCCTTATGGAACACATTGGGGATCCGCAACGACAGAGGCAAGCGCAGGCGAAAGACCACAGGATTAATCACCTCTAAAATTTCATACGGACCAATATACTTGGGACCCAACTTAGCCGAGGGAATTCTCAGCCTTATATTTTTGGTGGATAACCATACCTTATCCCCCACCTGATAAGCTGGCCCCACAGAACGTCGTTTATCTGCAAAAAATGTATATTTGCCCTGAGCCTCCCCAATGTTTCTCTGAACCTCCCTCCAGACCTCCCCCAACCGCAGAAAGGACGAATCAGCCCTGGACATCCTGAATCCAGCCGGGAAAACTCACCAAAATGAGGGTGAAATCCATAGTTGCAGAAAAATGGAGAAGTACTAGTGCACTGATTGACACGATTATTGAAACCAAATTCTGCTATAGGTATTGCAGAGAACCAATCATCCTGTCTAGACGTGACAAGACACCGTAAAATCTGCTCCAAAGACTGATTGGTCCTTTCAGTCTGACCATTAGTCTCAGGATAGTAGGCCGATGAAAATGTCAGACTAATGCCCAGCCTTTTACAAAAAGCCCTCCAAAATTTTGCCACGAATTGCACCCCTCTATCAGACACCACACTGACAGGCACACCATGCAACCGGATCACATGCTCAATTAATAGTTTAGATAGAGTCTCAGCATTCGGGAGGCCCGTTAATGGTACAAAATGTGCTTGTTTACTGAACCTATCAACAACTACCCAGATCACGGTTTTGCCATTAGAGGGAGGAAGATCGGTGATAAAATCCATGGACAGATGAGTCCATGGTCTATCCGGAATTGGCAGTGGCACCAATTCCCCGGCCGGCCAGTTGCGGGAGGCTTTTGCACGGGCACAAGTTTCACAGGAAGACACAAACCCAGTGATGTCAGACGTCAACGAGGGCCACCAGAACAGCCTAGTGATGGCTTTACGAGTGGCCGAGATTCCAGGATGCCCACTCAGCAGAGTTGTGGAACTCCCGAAGCACCCTTAACCGATATTGGACAGGCACAAAGAGCTTATTTTCAGGTACGGACGATGGAGCAAGAGATTGGGACTCACGAATCTCCTGTTCCAATCTCGAGGACACCACAGCCACCACCACCCCATGCTGAAGAATGGAGGAAGGAGGTTCAGGAGGAGATACTGGATCTAGGCTGCGAGACAAGGCATCTGCCTTCACATTCTTGGACCCTGGTCTGAAAGTAATGGAAAACTGAAATCGGGAAAAAAAAAGTGACCACCTTGCCTGTCTAGGAGTTAAACGTTTGGCGGACTCTATGTAAGACAGGTTCTTGAGAATCTTTAATGACAGTGATACGATGAGCCGCCCCCTCCAAAAAATTCCTCCATTCTTCAAATGCCAATTTAATGGCCAACAATTCCTGGTTACCCACATGATAATTCCTCTCAGCAGAGGAAAATTTTTTTGAAAAGAAGGCACAGGGTCTTAAGTTAGTTAATGTGGTGAGCCCCTGGGACAACACAGCCCCCACTCCCACCTCAGAGGCGTCCACCTCTATGATAAATGGTTTAGACAAATTAGGTTGAACCAGTACAGGGGCAGTCATGAAACTGATTTTTAATGAAGAAAATGCTGCCACAGCTGGAACTGACCAGTTTTTTTAGATCAGCCCCCTTTCAAGTGAGATCAGTGAGGGGTTTGACCACTTGAGAAAACCCCTTGATAAATTTTCTATAGTAATTGGCGAAACCCAGAAATCGCTGAAGACCCTTGAGATCTCTGGGTTGCACCCAATCCACAATGGCCTGTACCTTCCTAGGGTCCATACGAAACCCCTCAGAGGACAAAATGACCCCTAGAAAGGACAATTCTTGAGTACAAAATGAACACTTCTCCAGTTTGGCAAAGAGAGAGTTCTCCCTGAGCCTCTGGAGAACTGCACGAAGATGACCCATGTGACTTTGTCTATCAGAAGAATATATGAGTATATCATCAAGATAAACTACAAAAAAGTGTCCAATAAAGTCTGAGAAAACATGGTTAATGAAATTCTGGAATACCTCTGGTGCGTTAGTCAAGCCGAACGGCATGACCAAATTTTCAAACAGACCTTCAGAGGTGAGAAACGCAGTTTTCCACTCATCCCCCTCCCGCATACGGATGAGATTGTATGCTCCCCTGAGGTCCAACTTAGAAAACCATCTGGCCCCGGACAATTGGTTGTATAAATCAGGTATCAGTGGGAGAGGTGTTTCCCTGCACAGTCTTAATATTCTCAGTCAGTTTTTTCTGCAAGTGGGTATGAGACGTAACAAGGGACTGATGTTTCACAGAAAAATCCTGCACCATCTGCATCAAACTGGACACTTGATCCGCCAACTTATGCAGTGGATCCATGACCAGAGAAAAAAAAATTGCAAACTCCCTTTTAAATGTAGGGTTACTGATAATGTAACGCAGCTGCAAGGCAGGCTAGTGTGTGCTCCACCTGTAGGCCACAGAGGGAAGAAGGGATTACTCACTTCCAGGACAGGCCTGCACTGCAGCAGCCAAAACCACCACCAGGTGGCAGCAAAAACATCCAAAGCTGAGTTAGGAATAATCAGTCATACGAAGTATCAGAGGTCTCAGCAAGCCCGTGGTCAGAAACAAGCCAATAGGTCAAAACCGTACAGAGGCAGAAGTACCAGAAGGAGCAGCAATACACATAGTCAGTACACCAAGCAGAGGGTCAAATAGCCAAACATGAGCGCGGGGTCCAAGGACGTGAGACGGGAGACGTGGTCGGGGTACAAGCTAGGGAATCAAAAAGCCAGACAGAGAACATAGCAGCAGAGACGGATACCAAGAGACGGGGTCAGAGTCAGTCCGGGTCATACATGAGTAAACAAGTCAAAGGCAGAATGATCACCAAGGTACAAGGGTCAGAGGCTCTAAACTGGAAGCTTGAGCTATCACTAACACTGGTAAGCCAGCTGTGACGGACTGAAATAGCCCAGCTAGCTCCAGAACGAGGCCGAGGAAATTAACCCCAGCATGATCAGTCCTGAGAGAGGACAGCAGAGCATAAACTCCGGACTGGACCATGACATTGTCTACTCTGCATTGAGTTAAACCTCTCCTCTGCATATCATCCCGAGACGAATGGGTTGGTAGAGAGGGCCAACCAGACCTTGGTCACTGTTAAAAATCCTTAATTTCATATATTTTTCCAGGACTTGTTACCAGATGCGATACTATAAGGAAAATGTCACAATGTTTCTTATAAAAAAAATGTAGTGGTTTATTGGACTGTCCACCAAAAAACATCATTGCAGGAAAACATAAAATGAGTAAAATAGTTACGAAGAGATTGTCCATTTGTCTATAGCAAAGCTTGTACACTTCTCTCCTTGGTGTCCTGAATGGTAAATGACATTCTGTCTCTGTCAGCAACGCTGGTCTAAGGAAGCAACACGTAGTTACATATCAGCTTTCCATTCACCTTAGTGTTCTTGTAAGATGTCATTTGTTTGTAGAGAGCGAGAGAGAGAGCCCCCCTCCCTTCGTGTAGTCATTATATATATGTCTCTTAAATCACGTGGTCTCTATATATGGAGATGTCACTTTACCATACAGAAACAGCATATGTAATGTCAGCTGAAAGTCAATGTACTCGGTACAGAATTGAGTATAGAATAAATCCATAACCAATAATTAATATTTAACAATCACATACTTGCGACATTTTGTCTCTGCCAGGCAGGATGACTGGGCATCCTTGCTCCCGTGGGCGGAGTTCGCGCTAAACAATGCTGTGGCTGACTCCACCGGACAGACCCCATTCCTCTTAAATTACGGCCAGCATCCTCGGGTACCGGTGCCCATGCCCGTGGCTTCCGCCGACTACAGGGTGGCAGACTGGGCTGTGGAGGCACGGGACATATGGGACCGCACCCAGGATGCCATTCAGGCTTCCAAGGAGAGGATGAGGTCTACTGCCGATGCCCGTCGGCGTCCCGCTCCGACATTTGTTCCTGGCGACCTAGTGTGGCTCTCCTCCCGTAACATCAGGCTGCGGGTGGAGTCCACTAAGTTGGCATCTCGATATTTGGGTCCCTTCAATATCCTCGAGCAGGTGAACTCTGTGGTTTACCGTTTGGCCCTTCCACCTCGCCTTGGTATCTCTGACACCTTCCATGTGTCCCTCCTAAAACCCGTGGTCATCTCTCGGTTGCCTGAGTCATCTGCCGGGAGGTTGGGTTCGTCTACGGACGTTCACGAGGTGAACGCCATTGTAGGGTGCAAGGTGGTCCGGGGCAAAAAAACATTTTTGGTGGATTGGAGGGGTTATGGGCCTGAAGATAGGTCCTGGGAGCCTGCCGAGCATATTTATGCTCCGCAGCTCATCGCTGCCTTTGAACGTAGCGAGGCCCAAAGAAGGGGGGCCCTAGGAGGGGGGGTAATGTTAGGTGTCGAGTTCCCACTTCTGCACAAGGGGAATCTCGAGCCATCTCTGCTGCAGTTTCCCATCCGTCTCCGGCCGCAGTGGACTCTGCTCAGCAGAGATGTCGGTCCCAGCGTCTCGTCCAGTCTAACATTGTGCAGAGGATTAATGCTGCCTCTCCAGGTTCTGCTATTGTAGCCAGTACTGGTTAGCGGCGAGCAGACGTCTTTAGGACTAAGTCCTGCGTTTCCCCTTCTGAGCATACCCAGGGTAAGATCTCTCATTGGAGATCAGGTGTCACATGCTCAGGTACTGCAGCAGCTCCTATTGGTCCGCTAGGAAGGTCCTGAAACTACATGTGTTCTGGAATAGTTTCTTATTGGTCCTTTTCTGGCAGGCCCTGTAGTTGCTGCTATAAAAGGGTTGTATAACCATGCGGCCATGCGCCAGTATCAATTGCATTATGTGCTTTGCGCCAGTGTGATCTTGCACGCATGTGTTAGGGCTCGGTTGAAATAAGCCCCTAGAATACCGGCACCTCCGGTGAGGAGACTTGTATGCACGTGTTTAGGGCTTGGCTGAAATAAGCCCCTAGAATACCGGCTTCTCAGGTGAGGAGATTGTCTGATTGCGTTGCTGATTGCATTACAACAGACTGCCGTCCGTACAGCAGTTGTCTGTGCATCCCTGTGGAGTTAACAGGACACAGTCCATATCTCTGCGTCTTAGCGATTCTGTGGTGTAACAGAGTTCGCTTATACCGCCATATAGTGCCACAGTATCTATAGTTGCGACTCTGTGAAGTAACAGAGTTCGCCATACCTCCATCTTACTAGCAGCAGGCTCGGCCTGCACGGTGGACCCCGGGCTGCAAACGCACTTATTATTTATATTTATTTTGTGCGTTCCGCCAGCACTAACAGTTTGTGTCTGAGCTTTGCCAGGGATATGGCCGCCACAAAATTACGGCCGTTATCACTGACTACCTTGCCTGGCTCAAGATGTAGACTGCCCAGCCATGACTCAGTTTCTCGCTGCAAGTAGTCTTCCAGTACCTCCGCGGTGTGTCTGTTGTTGCCCAAAGACATCATCATTAAACCAGTCTGCTGACACTTACCACTAGCTGTTCGATAGTGGGACACCTCATGTGCAACACTGGCAGCTGCGGATGGAGTGCTCAAGCGACTGCGCTCTGTCGACGAGCTTTTGCTTCTGGAGGAGGAGGAGGTTTGAACACCTACAGCCAACTGTTGCCTATACCGTGGGCTAGCCAGCACTGTCCCACCGCTGCTGTCCTCTGTGGAGCCTGCATCCACCACATTAACCCAGTGCGCAGTGATGGACATGTAATGGCCCTGGCCATGCCTGCTGGCCCATGCATCTGTTGTGAGGTGCACCTTTCCACTCACTGTTTGTTTGAGTGCATGGATAATGCGGTCTTTCACATGCAGGTGGAGGGCAGGGATGACTTTTCTAGAAAAGAAGTGCTGACTGGGTAGGTCATAGCGTGCGACAGCATAGGCCATGAGCTCTCGGAACGCTGCGCTTTCAACAAAACGGAAGGGCATCATCTCTAATGAGATCAGTTTGGCAGTGTAGGGGTTCAAAGCCAGTGTACGCGGATGAGAGGATGAGTACTTTCTTGTCCTACTCAGAGTGTCTGCTAGTATGAGCTGGACTTGAGAGCTGCATATGGTGGAACTAGCGATGGACATGGTGGACTGAGAGGGGGTTGGTGAGTGGTGGTGATGTTGGTGATGGTGGGGGAAGCGATGTAACGTTGCCGGCTACCTTCAGTCAGAGCAGGTGCACATGTGCTACCTGAGGTTTTGTAGTCCGTCCAAGCTTGCAAGTGCATGTTTAAGTTAAGCATGAATGTTTCAAATTTCGGAGATTTTTCCCTCGTCTAAAAGGCCTTCCGCACTTCTTACAGATAACCTTTGCCTCATCAATAGGATTTTGGTCAAAAAAGTGCCACACTGCACTCTTCCTACTATGGGATAAATTTTCAGGGCTTGCACGCTGTGCTAATTTGACCGTCTGGCAAAGCTGTCCTGCAACTCTTTTTGTTTTTTAACACGTTTTTGGACTGCTACGGGCCTGCCAGATAACCGCAGCTGCGATGTCGATGCCTGCTGCGGATCCTCCTCCTCTTCAGAGCTATTGCCTGCGGCACTCTCTTCCCCCAATGGATGCCAATCCGTGTCAACAACTGGGTCATCCATCACCTCCTCTTCAATTTCATCTGCACCTTCCTCTGTGTCACTGTGTAAGGTGGTATAGTATACGGGAAGGGGCACCTGAGTTTCATCAGTGTCAGAATCTGGCTCAGTAGACTGTGAGGGCAATGCAGTGCTCTGGGTGAATGTACCAGCAGAATCATATGGCAGTGGCTGTTCATCAGTGCACTCCATGTCTTAGTCATCTTGGACTGGGGAATTCAGGATTTCATTTGATATCCCAGGCATGATATGTGAAAAGAGCTCCAGGGAGTAATCTGAAGTGTGGCCTTCACTTTTGGTGGGGTGAAGGACACAAGGAAAGGTGTTGTTCCTGACCAGGAGCCTGCACTGACGACTCAGTGCTTGCATTTTTTGAAACTTCAGAAGAGGAGGCGATAGAGTTGGAGGCTGTTTCGGCAATGTAAGCCAAAACCTGTTCCTGATGCTCCGGCTTTAAAAGCAGTTTACCTACTCCCAGAAAAGGGAGCCTTCCAGGCTTTCTGGAGCCAGATGAGGATGCAGGCTCAACACCTCCTGCCTTAGGTGCTATTGTGCTTTTGGCACTACCAGCAGATGCATCACCACCACCATCATTCCCAGCTGGCCCCCTCGCCCACATCCACGGCCTCTTCCACCTTACTTCCTCATGTTGGGAAAATGTAACAAAAATACCAGCAGATATATGGTACTGTATGAGGAGCGTATAGCTGTATGCTGTGTAGAGGAAAATTTCAATATCCGTATATATTTCTGGAGTGACACATAGCCCCTCACTCAGTCTGGATTTGACCGTAATACAAAGAGCAGATATACGGTACTGTATCAGAAGCGGACAGCTGTATACGGTGTAGGGGAAAATTTCAATCTCCGTATATATTTCCGGTGTCACACACAGACGCTCACTCGGTATGGATTTGACCGTAATACAAAGAGCAGATATACAGTACTGTAACTGAAGCGGACAGCTGTATACGGTGTAGGGGAAAATTTCAATCTCTGTATATATTTCCGGAGCCACACACAGATAGTCAGCATGTATTTCTCCGTGATACCAGCTGGTACATGGTAGTTTGAGAGGAGCGTACAGCTCTATACGGTGTGAGAAAAAATGAACGGTCGGTAAGTGTGCAGAAAAAAAGAATAAAAGTATTAGTGCTGTGTAAAAAGCAGTCTGCACAGCAGTGTACAAAACAATACAGCTATCAGGCAGCCTAATAACCAGCGCTGCTGCACACAAGAAAATCCTCCCCTGTCACTGCACACTAACTGTATAGCACAATTGATATCAGCAAAAGCACAGAAGAACTTCTCTTTCCAGCCCTAACTCTCTCCCTACTGATAAACAGCATCAGCAACCTCTCCTACTGTTAAGATCAGCAGAAGTAAAATGGAGGTCGGCGCTCAGGGCTTTTATAGACACTATGACACCCCCCCAAAGCAAGCCAATCACTGCAATGCCCTTCTCTAATATGATGGTGGATGCTGCACATGTCATCTCGTTGCCCACAGTTTACGTCCTTGCTCATTGGCTGAAAAAAGGCGCCTGAAAGCATTCTGGGAAAACCGACTTTGGCGCTCATTTTGCCAAACGCATGGCCGACTGCACGCTATGGTCGTGGTTCGGTTAACGAAACCCGACTTTGGCGAAAGTCGGCGACTTATGAATCTGACCGACCTGTTTTGCTCAACTCTAGTGAGTGCTATGCATAGGAGAGGCGAGAACTGAGGGGCCAATATGGATGGAGTTTAAAGAGTTAATGCAAGGGCGGTGGATGTGAGTGAATGCAGCAGCCAGGATATAAATGATACAAATGAATATGGTGAATATTTTTTGCAATCCAAATGTACTGGGAATAGATTTAAATGTCTTACCTGTCTCCTGCCCCATCTAACTACCATTTACAACTGCCATGTACTTTGATAAATGTACTTGGGTTAAATGTACATAAATGCTACCCCTACATAAATGTTCCCAAAGCTTTGTCTAAATATATTGGAGGCTTGCTCTAAGATCTCTCACTATTTTACCTCGTTAGCAATCAAACTATGTTAAGACAGCAGAAGACAACAAAAGGAGAGACAAATAAACAAATTTGCAAGCCTACATGGATCATAAAGCTCTTTGAAAAAGGTACATGACCTCACAGTTTTAAGGGACAAGCAAAATAAGATGAATAAGCTATATACCATTACATATACTTGCTGACATGAATAGAAATGACTGGACACATGCAGGATCTATGCAGAAGTTGAAGTGAGCTATATAGCACTCCAGAATGTACTTAGATAAAATGTACATAAATGTTACCCCTACATGGATTAAGCCTACATGCTACCCTATATTAATCCTGATTATTTGCTTAAAAAGCATTCCAGAGAACACCGTTTTTCTCCTCCATTTGCATGTTGGCACTGCAGAATACAGCCAGATCCTTTCCATATTACAGCGCTAAAAATCCATCTATTTAAAACTCTGGTTTGTCCATCATATGGATCACATATCAGTGCTTTCAAAATTCTGCCATTTCTGGCCTCGATTTAAATTTTGTTGCAGTGTGTTAGTGAAGTTATTGACACCAGTTTGCTGTTAAACTGCTTGCCAGCTATTTAAAACTGTGATTTTATGTCACACGGATGACATACTATTTCGCTCCAAATTCAGCCATTTGTAGTGAACGTGGAAAATATTGTCCTCCATTTAAAATGGGCAAGGCGCATGGCAAGAGATGGGAAACTGGACGTGATGTTGATGGTGCATGCAAAGGCCGAGGCCGTGGGCAAGCTGAAATTGTGCCACAACAAAATCCCACATCTTCTCGCAAGAGATTCCTGTCCGAATTTATAGGGGATGGCAGAACAACTACTGAAACCAAAGCAGTGTCAAACGGTTGTTGGTTGGATAGAGGATAATGCTTCCAGTTACTTTGCCACCACCACCTGTCTTCCACACAGTCAAGTCTCAGTAGCCGTGAGTCTGGACCGCATATTCCTCACCCTGATCCTCCTTCCTCCCACCACTCCGAGTGCCCGGAGACAACTGATCTCAATCACTTGTACACTCCAAAGCGCTGTTCACTTTTCTGTTGTGAATATGCTGGAGGCGGCTTCTGAGCTGGGACTCCCTCCGGTGGTTGCTGAGGGTAATGAACTGATTACAGAATGGCCTTCAGCTGGCTCTGAATGGTAGGATATAAGTGGCCTGAGTTCCCAGCAGCCTTGCCGGTTATCAATTGTTCCTTCTGGTCTTGCTTGAAGCACTGCTAGTTTCCTGCTCTCCTTCAGATAAGTGTTTGCTGCTTTTTTTCCTCTGTTTGATTTTCTCTGCTGGTTTGCTGCTTGCAGTGGACTGCAGCCTGTCCCCTTTTGGGGGTCTGGCACTGCAATTGTGCTCCGTTTGTGTCTGCACTTTTGCTTTGCGTTTTGTTACACCAGAGATCTAATTTAGGTGGATGAGATCGTGTGATCTCAGGTTTTTTGGCAATCAGAAGTGTTGGTATTTTTGTTAGGGTTTTTTTTTTGCTTGCAGTCAGAATTCTTTCCTGTACTTTTCTGTCTAGACAGAATGGGCACCAGCGTTTGCTCATTCTACTTTCTGTCTGTGTCCGTGCTTTCTTCTTGTCTAACCGCCATTACATGTTTGGGGGCTTCCTATTTACTTTGGGGATCTGCTCCGGGCAGATAGCTTTCATCTTTCTGCCTTTAGGTGTAGTTATCTCTCAGGCTGTGACGAGGTGTCTAGGATCACCGTAGGAACGCTCCACGGCTACTTCTAGTTGTGTGGTTAGTTCAGGTTACTGCAATCCAATAGGTTCCAGCCTCTCTGGTGTATTAGCACTTTTGCTATTTCTCCTCAGTTACCGAAACATAACAGTATAACCGTCCCAAAAACTGAAACTTGTATGGTACTCACAGAAGGGGAAAATAGTAATTAGGAAACTCTGTTTGTTGCATTTTTTTTTCCCCTCTTTTCTCTGGGTGCTGAGGAGGAATTTTTTTTTCTCTCAATGGAGTTTGCACAGTTGTCTGGCCGTGTGGATCAGCTTGCCACTGAGGTTCGGAGTATTGCTACCTATCTTGCTGGGTTGCCGGTTGTGGAACCTAGGATCCCCGTGCCAGATTTGTTTTTGGGGGATCGATCTAAATTTCTGAATTTCAAAAATAACTGTAAGTTGTTTTTTGCCTTAAAGCCTAAGTCCTCAGGGAACGCGGCACAGCAGGTTCAAATTGTCATCACCCTGCTGCGTGGCAACAATCAGGATTGGGCTTTTTCCCTGACACCTGGGGATCCTGTTTTGAAGGATATTGATGTATTTTTTAAAGGCTCTGGGGTTATTGTACGATGAACCTAATGTCACTGATCAAGCTGAAAAGATCTTGTTGGCATTAAATCAGGATCTTGTAGACGCTGAGTTGTACTGTCAGAAATTTAGAAACTGGGCAGTCCTGACCAAATGGAATGATGATGCTTTGGCAGCCCTTTTTCGAAAGGGTCTGTCATAAAAAGTAAAGGACGTTATGGTGGGATTCCCTGTTCCCTCTCGTCTCAATGATTCTATGTCTTTGGCTATTCAAAATTGACAGACGTTTGCGTGAGTGCAGAGGTATGCGTGAGATAGTGTTGCCTTGTGAGCCAGCTCCTGAGCCCATGCAGTGTGATGGAGTGACTTCTGGGGCTCAGCTTCATGAGTTTCGTAAACGCAATGGGTTATGTTTCTACTGTGGTGACGCTTCCCATGCTATTTCTGTCTGCCCTAAGCGGGGGAAGACGTTTTGCACGCTCAGTTGTCTTGGGTAGTGTTCAGACTACATTTCTGTTGATTGTTACCCTGATTTGCTCCCTTCCACATTTTCTGCTCAGGCTTTTGTTGATTCAGGAGCAGCTATTAACCTGATGGATTTTGACTTTGCCAAACGTTGTGGGTTTCCCATGATACCCCTGCGGAAGTCTATTCCCCTACTGGGCATTGATTTTACCACTTTGGCAGAGAATAAACCCCAGTTTTCTACTCAGGTGATAATGAGGGTTGAACCAGATCATCAGGAGAGTTGCAAATTTCTGGTGCTGCATAATCTGCATGACATTATTGTATTAGGTTTCCCTTGGTTACAGTCTCATAATCCTGTTTTGGATTGGAAATCTGTGTCTGTGACCAGTTGGGGCTGCCAATGTGTTAATACTGACACTCCTGTTTTTTCTGCCTCTCCCCAGTCTCAAGATGTCCCTGACTTTTTGACTGATTTTTCTGATGTGTTTAGCGAAAGTAAATCTGCATCCTTGCCCCCTCACAGGAGCTATGATTGCGCTATTGAATTAGTGCCTGGTGGTAAATTTCCTAAAGGTCGCCTTTTTAATTTATCTGTACCTGAACACGATGCTATGCGATCTTATATCAAGGAGTCATTGGAGAAGGGTCATATCAGACCATCCTCTTCACCCTTGGGCGCCGGTTATTTCTTTGTGGCCAAAAAGGATGGTTCATTGAGGCCGTGTATTGATTATCACCTCCTGAATAAGATCACTGTTAAATATCAATATCCGTTACCTTTGATTTCTGACCTATTTTCCAGAGTGAAAAGTGCTAGTTGGTTTACCAAGCTTGACCTCAGGGGGCGTTTAACCTTATTCACATTAAGCATGGGGATGAATGGAAGACAGCGTTTAATACCCCAGAGGGGCATTTTGAGTACCTAGTGATGCCCTTTGGGCTCACTAATGCCCCTTCCGTCTTCCAATCCTTCATGAATGATATTTTCAGGGATTTTGTGGATAAATTTCTGATTGTTTATTTGGATGATATCTTGATTTTTTCCAATGACTGGGACTCTCATGTGAAACATGTTCGGACTGTGTTCTAGATTTTGAGAGAGAATGAACTGTATGTGAAGGGATCAAAGTGTCTTTTTGGCATACAGAAGATCTCATTTCTGGGATTCATTTTGTCTCCGTCTGTTATTGAAATGGACCCGGTCAAGGTTCAGGCCATCTGTGATTGGGTTCAACCTACTTCATTGAAGGCTCTTCAGAGATTTTTGGGTTTTGCCAATTTTTATCGTAAATTTATTGGTAATTTCTCTGTTATTGTTAAACCATTGACTGATTTGACCAAAAAGGGTTCCGATGTGGTGAATTGGTGTTAGGGTCTGCGGAACGCACCTAATAGATATAATAGAGAGGTGCGTTCGCAGCCCGGGGTCCACCGTGCAGGCGAAGCCCGCTGCTAATAAGATGGCGAAAATAGCGAACTCTGTTATCCCGCAGAGTCGCTAAAAATAAACGCCGTAGCGCGTTGTGGCAGTAAGTGCGAACTCTGTTAATCCCAGAGCCGCTAACGGGATGCCACAGCGCTATATGGCGATAGGTGCGAACTCACTTAGCTTTAGTGAGCCGCAAAGTAAACACGCTAGGGCACTGTCTAGCATCAAAAGCGAACCCTGTTACGTCACAGAGCCACTGAGAAAAAGTACCGTGTCCTGTCAAGCTCTCAGGTACACGGTTAATTGCTAGCGAGCATAATACGTGGTCATGCGCTAATGTCCTCGCGGGAGTCACCCGCAATCTATGGCGTCTGAACGCCAGACCCTGATTACGGCAATCAAACTCCTCACCGGTTATGCCGGTAATCTAGGGCATCTAGGACACCGACCCTGACCAGCTAGCACACCAAACTCCTCACCGATTAAGTCGGTATTCTAGTGGCTTATTTCAGCCGGGTCCCTAACCACACACACGCATGACCATACTGGCGCATAGCATACAATGGTTGATATTAGCGCATGGCGGCCCAGCCATGCTACCTTTTTTTTTTTTTTACCTCAGATGGGAAGTTCCACAGTCAGATAACCAAAACTATAAGGAACTCGACTCCCAAACAGCGTGTACACTTACATAATGCAACAGCTGTTCCCATCATCATCGGAAAACCAACTTTATTTTCAGGCACAAAAAAACACAAAACTAAGACACATTAACAAGGTGTTTCCACTTTTTAACTTTCCAAATTCCCTCTGCGTCCTCCTCCCCCCTCTTTCTCTTATCACACACAAAACAAAAATACAATTTTCCCAAAACAATTTTTAAACAATTTTTAACCTCAATCTCCTTCCTCTTAAACACATACACGTTCCTCACATCCCACAACACCTCTTTTATACATGCAAGCATCAACCACAACACTCTCTCCTTTTCTCCACACATACCCAATCCAAACATAAATAACTCAAACGTCAAAAAATTCACATCACACAACTCCTTACACAACGGGCCCAAACCTGAAATCACATTTCTAGCATACTGACAATTCCAAAACAAATGCACCACACTCTCTCTCCCACCACATCCCCTCCTCGGACACATCTCACTCCTCACTAAACCCCAGTTTCTCTGGAAGTCTCTCACCGGTAACACCTCATGCAATGACTGCCACACAATCTCGCTCTGTCTATTTGTCATACCATCCATACGTACCTTCTTCCATACCTTCTGCACATCACTTCCTCTCACCATATAGATACCACATTCCATCTCTCTACACTCAATCATCCTATATACCGCTTTCTTCTTCTCTAACAACCTCACATCCACATCACACAGTTCATACTTCACCAAAAATTTGTAAACCCACACATACCACACAGGCACCTCAAAAGCCACTGGGCACCTTAAATCCCTTTCCCGCCACTTCAAACGGAACAGAAAACTTCTAAACAAATACCTGCACATACATGCACACTTCCCATCCATCCTAATCACACCCAATACAAACATCATAATATTCACGCCAAAAAATACATTTAAATTGGGGAATCTCAGCCCCCCCTTATCCATTCTCTTCATCACAACCTCTCTCCTTGCACGCTCCATACTTGAACGCCAAAAAAATACAAACAAAACCCTATTTAATCTTCTAACACACATATAACCTGGTGGAAAAACCACCGCAACATGCAAAAAAATTGGTAACACCACACTCTTAATAACTAAAATTTTACCAAAAAACGTCAGATCTCTCATCTTCCAAAAATTTAACTTGCGCTCCACTCTCTCTCTCACATCCATCCAACTTTCCTCTCCATCCAACTTCTCTGAAAATTTCACACCCAGCACCCTTATCGGTCCACTCACCACATTCACCCCAATATCATTGCTCAGAGTCCTCCCACCAAAAATCTTACATTCAGTCTTCTCCAATTCACTTTAAACGCAGACGCTCCACAAAAAACGGATACCAACAACTTCACACGACGCACCGAACACTCTGAATCACACAAAACACACACATCATCCATGTAGCCATTCACCTTCCACTCCCCCCCCCCCGCCCCTGGCACTTGTACACCCCGAATCACCTTATCTTTCCTCAACATACACAACAATGACTCAATCGCGCAAATGAACACGACAGGGGACAATGGGCACCCCTGCCGTACACCGGAAAACACATTCACTCTCCTCCCTACATTCCCATTCAACAAAACACAACTATAAATATTTTTATACAAACTTCTCACTCTCTCAACAAACTCAGCCGGAAAACCCATCTTCACCAACACTCTAAACAGAAAACCATGCGCCAACCTATCATACGCCTTCTCAAAATCCAAACTCAACACATACACCCCCTTCTTACGGTTCAAACAGTCCCACAAACAATCTCTCAGCATACACACACCCTCATGTAACCGCCTTCCAGGCACCGAACAACACTGCTCCTCACCCACCACACTCCCAACCACATCACGCATCCTATTTGCCAAAAGCTTCGCATAGATTTTATAATCACAATTAAGCAACGTGATCGGCCTCCAGTTTTTTAGATTTTTCAAATCACCTTTTTTTGGCAACAGCACAACCACTCCTGCACGCATACCATTCGCCACCTCTGCATTCGCCCACATATACTTACATACATCCACAAAATCCTTCCCAATCACATCCCACATCACACGATAAAATTCCACCGGGAGACCATCATCCCCCGTCGTTTTATTCAGCGCCATACTACACACCACCTTCCATATTTCTTCACTCGTCATCTCCCCCATCAAACTCTCCCTTTCTGTCCCATTCAATCTATTTTCCAAAACACTCAGCACATCACTCTCCAAACCTTCATCCCTCCATTTCACTGCATACAAATCATCATAAAACTTTGCCACTTTCTCACATAAGTCCGCACCACTCACTTCATTTCCATCCACTCCATTCAAAACACTCATGCTCTGTCTTTTTCCAAAAACTTTCTTGAAAAAAAACCGCGAACACTTCTCATTCTTTTCCAAGTTCTCTATTTTAGCCCTATACACAATACTCCTCCCTCTCTCTCTCAAAAACTCGTTCACTTCTTTTTTCACTCTCAACAAATCTTCACTCACATCCATCCCTCCCTCTCTTAGCTTATATAACACACTCAATCTTGCATTCAAACCAGCAAACCTTTCTCTCTTAGCAGCTGCACACTTGTATCCAAGTTTTTTAAAAAAAACCTTGGTTTTCCATTTAACCCAATCCCACCATTCACACACATTACTGAACTCACTTCTGCTCTCACACCACTCCTTATAATGTCTCTCATACTCCTCTCTCACCTCCACCCCCTCCAGTAAACTCACATTCAGCTTCCATATACCTTTCCCAGTTACCTCCTCAGTATGCACATCCACTTCACACTTCATACACACATGATCTGAAAACGGCACACTCTCCTGTGCATAACTAACAGCAATCAGGTTTTTTGAAACAAAAAAATAGTCCAGTCTAGACGCCACCCTCCCACTCTCAGAAAAAAATGTATTTAACAATGGAGTTACTTTACACTCCATCTGCATATCCCTCAAACCAAAATCACTCACCATGTCCATTAACTCTTTCCTTGACACATCTACATTCACCTTTCCCACATCAACATTCATATCACCCACAATCACAACAGGCACTCTACCTGGAATAAAAAACTTAATTTTTTCAAATAAAACTTTCCGCTCCTGTTTTTGCACAGGAGCATACACATTAATAACACTAAAACGAATATTTCTAAACTCAAAATTTGCTAACACGCATCTCCCAACCTCAATCACCATATAGTCACACAAACTCACATTACGCCCCTTCACAATGAGGCCATTCACTCCCCTTCACACCATCCACAATCCCACACTCCTGTAAACAAAAAATTTCCGCATTTTGCGCTGCAAAAAACTCAAAAATGGCCGCACGCCGCAACTTATTTTTAAAAACCCTCACATTTTGAGATATAATTCTAACACCCATACTAAACACAAACCAAAAAGCTTAAAAAAAACACTTGTCCAAAGAAGCCAAAAAAGGAAAAAAATACAAAAACAACCTACAGATATAACTTGACACACATTACATAAAACACACAAAAAAACAGATAGCCCTTGCTTAAAGAGCAAAGCTATGTACACAAAAAAACCCTACCTGGCTACTGGAAAAGTAAAACGTACTTAACCAGTACCGCCAGTGTCCTCCTCCACCATTTGTGCCGAGCAGCCTTCTGAGCCGCTGGCCTCCATATACTCCTCCACCCGTGCCTTTTTATGCCCAGTCTTCCTCTGGGCCATTCCTTCTTCCACCACCTCAATGTCTCTGTTTTCCCCACCACCCTCCCTGTGACACTTTAACCCTCCTGAGTCCTCTTCCGAGGAGAAGGCACCAATATTTCTCGGATCAGACTCATGAACTAAAACCTCAGCCTCCCCCTCTGCCACAGATATATCGAAATCCATCAGGCATTCTGCCCATGATTCAGCAACTGGGACTTCTTTTTTTACTTCTTTTTTAGGCCATGAATGCTCCTCTCGCCTTATGGCCTTCCAAAATTCCTTGTCCTCCTTTTCCTCCTGTTGCTTCTCCTTCCTTCTCTCAGCCTCCTTGTCCTCCTGCCGCTTCTCTCTCCGTCTCTCAGCAGGAGTGGGTGGCGCCTTCACAACGCTTTGCAGCGCGGCGACTTCGCTTTCCCTCCGCTTCTTCTCCTCCCCCGCCTCTTAACCTCCTCCTCTCTCTTCCTTTCTTCCTCCCGCCTCCGCTACTCCTCACGTCTCTTTCTTTCCTCCTCCTCTCTAGTTGACCTCCTCTGCACACCAAACGGGCAGTCTCTATACAGGTGCTCTGAACTGCCACACCTGTCACATTCACGAGGCATCGGACACCTAGCCGCCACATGACCCTCTTGCTTGCAATTACGGCAAACCAACTCCTTGCTACACATGTTTAGCAGGTGCCCGAACTGAAAGCACCTCCTGCAGTATAGTGGCTGCCCTGGGTATGACAGGAAGCCCCTATGACCCGCCACTGAAAAGTTCGCTGGTGGGTGGGTGAAACCTCCCAAACAACCTGGGTCCTTCTTCAATTTCACCCGAAACACATACTTGCAGTTGAAAATGCCCAAGACATTTTTCTGCTTCTCTCCTCCCTTCACGTATTCACAGTACCACTCCAGGAACTGCTCCAGTAGTGCTACTTCTGTATAGGGGTTGTACACAGTCACCGTCACCACTTTTTCCATGAGCCCAAACAGGGGCTCCACCCGCACTCCCTCCAGGCATGGATCACTTTCATTACTTCTGAGCCATTCAAAGACGGTCAAACAGCATCCCTCATTCACAAAGGTTACATCATATGTACCTTGACTCCGGAATTCATTGACGCTGTAGATATCCTGATGATGGGCTCCAGCCTTTCCCTCCAACAGGTCACGAACGACGTACACCAGGTTGTTTTTCTCACCACCTTCCACCACCACACGGATCGTATTCTTAATGAACATCCTCAGTCCAGACTGCCGATACGGATACCGCAGTAGAAAATCAGCAGCACGCTGCCAGCAAAGCCACTGGATCACTCCAGGAAAACTCGCACCCTCTGACTGCGACACACGATCGCAGCCAAAAGGCCGAGATCACACTGGCGCATAGCATACAATGGTTGATATTAGCGCATGGCGGCCCAGCCATGCTACCCTTTTATAGCAACAGCTACAGGACCTTCCAGGAACAAGGACCAATGAGAAACCTGTTCCAGAAGACTAGTAGTAACAGGGCCTTCCTGGCGGGCCAATAGGAGCTGCTGCAGTACCTGAGCATGTGACCCCTGATCTCCAATGAGAGATCTCACTCTGGGCATGCTCAGAAGGGAAAATGCAGTACTTTGTCCCAAAGACGTCTGCTCCAGCATTGGCTATAATAGCAGATCCAGGAAAGGCAGCAGCAAGTCACTGCCCAGTAGTGGAGTGGGCAAGACGCCTGGACCAACGTCTCTGCTGAGCAGGCTCCACTGCGGCCGGAGATGAATGGGAGACCGCAGCAGGACAGGTTCGAGACTCCCCTTGTGCAGCAGCGGGAAATCGAACCCTAATATTACCCCCCCTCCTAGGGCCCCCCCTTCTCTGGGCCTCGCAGCGATGAGCTGCGGAGCGTGAACATGCTCGGCAAGCTCCCAGGATCTATCCTCATGCCCATAACCCCTCCAATCCACCAAATAAAATGTTTTGCCTCGTACCACCTTGCACGCAACAATGGCGTTCACCTCATAATCGTCGGTAGATGAACCCGACGTCCCGGCAGATGACTCGGAAAACCGGGAAATGGCCACGGGTTTCAAGAGGGATACGTGAAAGGTGTCAGTGATACTAAGGCGAGGCGGAAGGGCTAGGCGGTAAACTACCGGGTTCACCTGCTCAAGAACTTTAAAGGGGCCCAAAAAGCGAGGTGCCAACTTGGTGGACTCTACCCGTAGCCTGATGTTTCGGGCAGAAAGCCACACTAGGTCACCCGGAGCAAACGTAGGAGCGGGGCACCGATGGGCATCTGCCGAAGACCTCATCCTCTCTTTGGAGGCCTGAATGGCATCCTGAGTGCGGTCCCAAATGTCCCGTGCCTCCACAGCCCAGTCTGCCACCCTGGAATCGGCGGAAGACACAGGCATAGGCACTGGTACCCGCGGATGCTGACCGTAGTTCAGGAGGAATGGGGTCTGTCCGGTGGAATCAGCCACAGCATTGTTTAATGCAAACTCAGCCCATGGTAGCAAGGATGCCCAGTCATCCTGCCTGGCTGAGACAAAATGTCGTAGATAGGTGACCAAGGTCTGGTTGGCCCTCTCTACCAACCCATTCGTCTCAGGATGGTACGCTGAAGAGAGATTTAACTCAATGCTGAGTAGACGACAAAGCTCTCTTCAGAACCGAGACGCAAACTGGGGACCTCGGTCACTGACAATTTTGTCCGGCATGCCGTGTAGACGGAAGACATGCCTAACGAACAACGCTGCCAGAGCCCGTGCAGAAGGTAACCATGGTAGCGGCACCAGATGCACCATTTTGGAGAAATGGTCGGTGATTACCCAAATGATGGTGCAACCCCGAGACTTGGGTAAGCCCACCACAAAGTCCATCCCAACCATCTCCCAGGGCCTGTCTGCCACCGGCAAAGGGTAAAGTAACCCAGCTGGCCGTTGTCGTGGAGACTTATTCTTGGCGCAGGAGACACACGCCCGAACATAGTCCCCAACATCACGGACCATATGCGGCCACCAATAAGTCCTCGCCAGCAATTCAGATGTCCTCTTTGCCCCAAAGTGTCCACCAACCCTGGACGAATGTGCCCAAGAGAGTACCTCCGGTCGTAAATTGGTAGGTACAAAAGTCTTGCCCGGGGGCACAGACTCTAGTGAAACCGGGGCCACTGTTCTCAGGCTCTCTGTGGGGACAATAAGCCGAGGCTCCTCCACATCCTCCTCAGAGGACACCACAGAGCGAGAGAGAGCGTCGGCACGAATGTTCTTCTCTCCCGAGAGGAAATGGAGGGTGAAATTAAACCGGGAGAAGAACAAGGACCATCTGGCCTGGCGAGAATTAAGCCGCTGGGCTGTCTGTAGATACACCAAATTCTTGTGGTCGGTGAAAACTTGGAAGGGAAATCGGGCCCCCTCCAACAGATGTCTCCACTCAGAGAAGGCCAACTTCATGGCTAGCAACTCCCTATCCCCGATGGAATAATTCCTCTCCGCTGATGTGAAGGTCTTAGAGAAGAAGAAGCAAGGATGCTTCCGACCTTGAGCATCCTTTTGGTAGAGGACTGCTCCAGCACCAACGGATGAGGCATCCACCCCAATAAAAATGGCTTATCAACATTGGGGCGATGTAGGATAGGAGCGCTAGCAAAATGAGACTTAGAAGAGAAAGCCGTGGAGACCTCTTCCGACCACAATTTGGGATTTGCTCCCTTCTTGGTGAGGGCTACCAAGGGAGCTACCAAGGTAGAGAAATGCGGGATGAACTGGCGATAGTAATTAATGAACCCCATAAAGCGCTGCACCGCTTTAAGAGAGTGAGGTCCCTGCCAGTCCATCACAGTCTGTAGTTTGACCGGATCCATAGCCAATCCCTGGGTTGAGATGATATAACCAAGGAAAGGTAAAGACTCCAGCTCAAACATACATTTCTCCAACTTAGCATAAAGGGAATTAGCCCGTAAGAGGTCGAAGACTCTGCAGACATCTCTCCGGTGGGAGTCAATATCTGGAGAGAAGATGAGTATATCATCCAGATAGACTACGACCGAGGTGGAGAACATATCCCGGAAGATGTCATTGACAAAGTCTTGGAAAATGGCTGGAGCATTACAGAGCCCAAAGGGCATCACCAGATATTCGTAATGCCCGTCCCTGATATTGAAAGCCGTCTTCCATTCGTCCCCCTCACGGATGCGAATCAGGTTATACGCACCGCGCAGATCTAACTTAGTGAATACCCTTGCTCCCCGAAGCCTATCAAATAGCTCCGAAATCAAGGGCAACGGGTACTTGTTTTTAACGGTGATGGCGTTAAGACCCCGGTAATCAATACACGGACGCAATTCTCCATTTTTCTTCTGTACGAAGAAAAATCCCGCCCCAGCCGGTGACACCGACTTCCTAATAAACCCTCTTGCCAGGTTCTCCTGAATATATTGCGACATGGCCTCTGTCTCAGGAAGAGAGAGGGGATAGACCCTTCCCCGAGGGGGTTCTGCGCCAGGCAAGAGGTCGATAGGACAGTCATAGGGGCGATGAGGTGGAAGAGTCTCAGCAGCCTTCTTGGAGAACACATCTGCATATGACCAGTAGCACTTGGGGAGTGGAGTAAGATCTGCGGGTAACTCAGTAGTGGTAACCTGAACGCAACTCCTGACACATCTGCCTCTACATGCATCACTCCAACCCAGTATCCTACCCGAAGTCCACTCTATATGTGGGGAGTGGAAACGGAGCCAAGGTATACCTAGTAGGATCTCGTCTAATCCCTCGGGAAGGACGAGTAGGGAAATAAGTTCCTGATGGGAAGGAGATACCAACAATGCAAGTGGAACTGTCTGGTGTGTAATTTGTGAGGGCAATGTCGACCCATTCACTACCCGGACAGTCACTGATTTGTCAAGAGCCACCAGAAGAATTGCATGACGGCGAGCAAAGTCAGAGGACATGAAGTTCCCCTCTGCTCCTGAGTCCACGCAAAGGTCGGCGGCGATAGTGGAAGTGCCTACAGTGATTGTCCCTTTAAGTGTCAACTTGGAGGAAAATGCCGCTGTCTCTAGTGAACCTCCTCCCAGGACCACTAGACGCGATCGCTTCCCCGATTGCTGTGGACATTTGTTGGCATAATGTCCTGTCTGCTGGCACACTCTACAGACCACGGATACTCGAGTGGTCCGAGACTTAGATCTCACTCGAGAAATCTCCATGGCCTCAGGGGAATCGGATGCCTGAATGGAAGATTCCAGAGGTCTGGCGAAGGTGGGCGCCAGCCGGAACCTCTGCCTACACTGGGCCCGCTCCAACCTCTGCTCGTTAAAACGAAGGTCGATGCGGGTAGATATGGTAATGAGCTCCTCCAGTGTGGCAGGAATCTCCCTGGTGGACAAGGCGTCCTTCACATGGTCTGCCAGTCCCCTCCAGTACATGGGTATAAGGACTTTATCTGGCCAATCCAGCTCAGAGACCAGAGTCCAAAATTGGACGGCAAACTGGCTGACCATGGATGAACCCTGGGTGATAGTCAACAGTTGAAGAGCCGTATCGTGGGTGACACGAGGTCCTAAAAAGACCTGTTTAAGAGTGTCCAAGAAGAGAGGAGCACTCTGCACCACACGATCATCGCGCTCCCATAACGGCGTTGCCCACTCCAACGCCCTGCTCGACAAAAGGGATATGATAAAACCCACTTTCGCCCTCTCCGTGGGATAACGTGCAGCCAGAAGCTCTAGATGTATGGAGCACTGACTGACGAAACCCCGACATTGTTTACTGTCACCGGTAAACTTGTCTGGAAGTGGGAGGCGGGAAATAGTCGGAGCAGAGATGGCAGAGGACAACCTGGCTGCAGCCACGCTAGCAGCCTGAACAGCGACTGCGGTAACATCCACAGCTGAGGTTGTGCGCTCAAGAGCCGCCAACCTACCCTACAGCTGCTGGATGTACTGCCTTAGACGCTGGTCATCCGCCATTTTACTAGCCAGACCCTGGCGCTAATATTATGTTAGGGTCTGCGGAACGCACCTAATAGATATAATAGAGAGGTGCGTTCGCAGCCCGGGGTCCACCGTGCAGGCGAAGCCCGCTGCTAATAAGATGGCGAAAATAGCGAACTCTGTTATCCCGCAGAGTCGCTAAAAATAAACGCTGTAGCGCGTTGTGGCAGTAAGTGCGAACTCTGTTAATCCCAGAGCCGCTAACGGGATGCCACAGCGCTATATGGCGATAGGTGCGAACTCACTTAGCTTTAGTGAGCCGCAAAGTAAACACGCTAGGGCACTGTCTAGCGTCAAAAGCGAACCCTGTTACGTCACAGAGCCGCTGAGAAAAAGTACCGTGTCCTGTCAAGCTCTCAGGTACACGGTTAATTGCTAGCGAGCATAATACGTGGTCATGCGCTAATGTCCTCGCGGGAGTCATCCGCAATCTATGGCGTCTGAACGCCAGACCCTGATTACGGCAATCAAACTCCTCACCGGTTATGCCGGTAATCTAGGGCATCTAGGATACCGACCCTGACCAGCTAGCACACCAAACTCCTCACCGATTAAGTCGGTATTCTAGTGGCTTATTTCAGCCGGGTCCCTAACCACACACACGCATGACCATACTGGCGCATAGCATACAATGGTTGATATTAGCACATGGCGGCCCAGCCATGCTACCCTTTTATAGCAACAGCTACAGGACCTTCCAGGAACAAGGACCAATGAGAAACCTGTTCCAGAAGACTAGTAGTAACAGGGCCTTCCTGGCGGGCCAATAGGAGCTGCTGCAGTACCTGAGCATGTGACCCCTGATCTCCAATGAGAAATCTCACTCTGGGCATGCTCAGAAGGGAAAATGCAGTACTTTGTCCCAAAGACGTCTGCTCCAGCATTGGCTATAATAGCAGATCCAGGAAAGGCAGCAGCAAGTCACTGCCCAGTAGTGGAGTGGGCAAGACGCCTGGACCGACGTCTCTGCTGAGCAGGCTCCACTGCAGCCGGAGATGAATGGTAGACCGCAGAGGGACGGGTTTGAGACTCCCCTTGTGCAGCAGCGGGAAATCGAACCCTAACAATTGGCCTCCTGAGGCAGTTTCTGCGTTTCAGGAACTTAAGCAGAGATTCATTTCTGCTCCTGTTCTATGGCAGCCTGATGTTTCTCTGCCGTTTCAGGTGGAGGTTGATGCCTCTGAGATTGGGGCTGGTGCCATTTTGTCCCAAAGGGATCCAGAGACCTCTAAGAGTAACCCCTGTGCCTTTTTCTCTCGAAAAATTTCTCCAACTGAACGTAATTATGACGTGGGTAATCGGGAGTTATTGGCCATGAAGTGGGCCTTTGAAGAGTGGAGACATTGGCTGGAAGGAGCCAAACATCAGGTGTTGGTCCTCACAGACCATAAGAACCTGGTTTATCTCGAATCAGCCAAGCGACTTAATCCTAGACAGGCCAGGTGGGCCTTCTTTTTCACACGTTTTAATTTTCTGGTTTCTTTTCTTCCTGGCACTAAGAATGTCAAGGCGGATGCTGTTGTGAATGGGCTTGAGATGAGTTCTGAGCAGAGGCTCCCTCTGGTGGTTACAAGCGGTACTGGTCTGTCCAGTGAAGATTGTGAAGATTGTGAGGATTGGGAATCAGGTGTTACTGACTGGTCTTATATAAGGGAGTCACCTTCCCATCAGGGTTGCCGGTGATCAATTGTTCTGGTCTCTATCCTTGATTCCTGTTTCCCTTGTAGCCTGCTGTGTCGTGTCTGCATCTCCTGCTAACAGATAAGACATTTTCTTCTTTTTGTTTTTGTGCTTGATTTTTGCATTTTGTCCTGCACTTCTGTGGGGGCCTTCAGGGTCCCCTCCGGGGGCTTTTGCCCTCTCAGTTTAGTTCAGCCACTGATGTTTGTACTTTTGCTTTTTCCAGTTTTTTCAGTGGCTGCTGTTTTGATTTTGTTACACCAGAGAACTAATTTAGGTGGTAGAGGTCGTGTGATCTCAGGTGTTTTTGAAATTAGTAGAGTTGGTGCTTTTCAGGGTTTTCTGGGATTGCAGTAAGTACCCTTCCTATCCTTTTCTATTTAGTTAGTTTGGGCCCCAACGTTTGCTCATACTATTTTCTGTCTGTGTCAGTATTTCTTCTTGTCTAACCGCCATTACATGTTTGGGGGCTTTCTATTATCTTTGGGGTTCTGCTCCGGGGCAGATAGCTTTCCTATATCTATCTTTAGGTGTAGTTAGTTTCTCAGGCTGTGACGAGGCGTCTAGGACCAACGTAGGAACGCTCCACGGCTGCCTCTAGTTGTTGTGGTTAGTCAGGGTACTGCAATCTCATAGATTCCAACTGCTCTGGTGTATTGCCTCTTTTGCCTACACTCCTCAGCTACCGAAACATAACAGGATGCCCTCTCGAGGAGTTTCTTTGCAGATTCTCCTGAGTTATCTGATCCTGCTGTTATTTTGAAAGAGGGTGTGGTTCTTTCCATCATTTCGCCCAATTTGAGACTGGCTCTGGAAGGGTGTCATGAGGATAAACCTGAACGCTGCCCTGTTGGGAAGTTGTTTGTTCCAGACCAGTGGAAAAAGAGTGTGATGTCTGAGATTCATTGTTCCGCGTTGTCTGGTCATCCCGGGATTTTTGGTACCAGAGACTTGGTGAGTCGCTTCTTTTGGTGGCCTACTTTGTCTCGTGACGTCAGGGACTTTGTGCAGTCCTGTGGGACTTGATATCATTCCAATCCTTGCTCTTGTTCTAGTGGTTTGTTAATGTCATTACCTGTACCCAAGAGGCCATGGACCCATATTTCTATGGATTTTATTTCTGACCTTCCTGTTTCTCAGAGAATGACCGTTATCTGGGTAATCTGCGAGAGGTTTTCCAAGATTATACATCTTGTGCCATTACCTAAGTTGCCCTCCTCCTCCGAGTTAGTGCCTTTGTTCTTTCAGCATGTGGTTCGGTTACATGGCATTCCGGAGAACATTGTGTCTGACAGAGGAGTCCAGTTTGTTTCCAGATTTTGGAGGACATTTTGTTCTAAACTTGGTGTTCAGTTGTCTTTCTCCTCTGCATTTCACCCTCAGACCAATGGACAAACCGAGAGAACAAACTGTTATGATCTGCTGCAAGCACTAAGGAAAGATGGGAAATCTGTCCCTACAATAGAACTAAGCTGGATCCCTTCGATGTAACGGGGAACCTGATCCTGCGACCAGACCCGCTAAAGTCCTCAGCTAGTCTGAACGAACACCTATAGATGCAAGTGAGGAATCTCTACAAGATCTAGGGACTGGGAGAAAAGGTGGACACCTCCTAACAGAAACTGTAGCAGGGGAAAATAAACACAAACAAATTACTTAGAGATCCTAAGATCAAGCAAAACTGACTGAGAAAGGCACCTAAGCACCCGGCTAGCTTAAGAGTAGATAATACAATGAAGTCCAGCAAAGCCAGAAGGACAGAGCCAGACTAAATAGGGAAAAAAGGTCATGTGACCAGCAAACTGAAAAAAAAACCTAACAAGAGGGTTCTAACAGTACCCTCCCTTCTAAGAGGATCCTCCGGATCCCCTAGGACTTAAGCTTATCCGGAAACCTCTTGTGAAACGCTCTGACAAGTCTAGGCGCAGAAACATCATCCGCCCTCACCCATGAGTTATTCTCGGGTCCATAACCCTTCCAAGCGACGAGGTACTGCAAACTCCCTCTATACCGTCTAGAATTTAGGATGCGGGAAATCTCATATTGCCCGTCCTCCGCCACCAGGGGAACAGTGGCCGAGACGTCTCCATCTGAGACCTCAGCTTTTTTCAAGAGAGAAACATGAAACACCGGATTAATCTTCCAGGAAGTAGGAAGCTCCAACTTAACAGCGGATTGATTAATAACCTGAAGCACCTTAAAGGGCCCTACAAACTTGGGACCCAATTTCTTAGACGGAATCCTCAAGCGCAGATTCTTAGAGGACAACCAAACCATGTCACCAATAGCAAACAAAACCTCTTGTCGTTTTCTATCAAAATACACTTTGGATCTTTTGTTAGCCTCCTGAAGATTACCACGCACATCAGTCCAAACTCTCTCCAAATCACCAGAAAAATTCTCCTCTTCAGGTACAGCCGATCCCAACTTGGAAAATGACCCAAACGACGGTTGTCTCCCAGTACAACAAAAAAAAGGCGAACTACCAGCAGAAGCGGATGTATGGTTGTTAAGAGCAAACTCAACAAGTGGCAGAAACTCAGACCACCCCTCTTGATTATCAGTCACAAAACAAAGCAAGAACTGCTCAACATCCTGGTTTTTCCTTTCTGTCTGGCCATTAGACTCAGGATGATATCCGGACGAAAACGACAAATGAACTCCCAACCTGTCACAAAAAGCGCGCCAAAAACGAGCCACAAACTGAGGTCCCCTATCAGAAACAATGTCAGTGAGAACGCCATGTAGTCTGAGAATTTCCTTAACAAAGGCCTTAGCGAGAGTCTTAGCGCAGGGCAGTTTGATGAAAGGAACCAAGTGACACATCTTGCTAAAACGGTCCACGACCACCCAGATGACAGTGAAACCCTCAGAGGGGGGAAGGTCAGTAATAAAGTCCATAGCCAAATGTGTCCAAGGTACACTAGGGACCTCCAGAGGGCAAAGCAACCCCGCAGCAGGAGTATGTGAAGACTTAGATCTAGCACACACAGTGCATTGACGCACCCACTTAATGACTTCCTTCTGCCATCCAGGCCACCAAAAGCTGCGACCCACAAGTCTCTTGGTCTCAGAGATTCCAGGATGACCTGCCAACCGAGAGTCATGACATTCAACAAACAAATCTCTCCTCAGGATACCAGGCACAAACAACCTCCCATGCGGCGTGTTAGATGGGGCATTCTCCTGTGCTTTAAGAATCTCATCTTCCAACACAGAGTCCAAAACAGCAAGAACAACCCCCTCTTGCAAAATGTTTTCCTCCTCCTCAATACCCACCATAGGAGAAAAGCTGTGAGACAAAGCATCAACTTTAATATTCTTAGTACCTGGGATGTAAGTAACGGTAAAATTAAACCGCGAGAAAAACAGTGCCCACCTAGCCTGACAGGCATTCAAGCGCTTGGCAGCATCAAGGTAGACCAGATTTTTATGATCGGTGAAGACTTGAACTGGAAATTCCGCTCCCTCCAAAAAATGACCGATATCATAATTTAGTTCAGACTATTTTTCTTTGAAAAAAAAGCACAGGGATGTACTCCATCCGTCTTTTCCTGAGACAACCACAGAAGAAGTATCAACCTCAACCAAAAATGGTTTAGTCACATCAGGCTGCGTAAGGATGGGAGCAGAGCTGAACTTCTCCTTTAGCAAACACAAAGCCTCAATGGCCTCAGTAGTCCACTGAACCGCATCAGCACCTTTCCTGGTGAGATCGGTCAGTGGTTTGGCAATCACAGAAAATTTTTTAATGAATTTTCTATAATAATTGGCGAACCCCAAAAACCTCTGTATTGATTTCACACCAATAGGTCTAGGCCAATCCTGCACAGCTTGCACTTTCACCGGGTCCATCTCAAAACCTTCACTGGAGACAATGTAGCCCAAAAAACTAAGTCTCTGTACAGCGAACTCACATTTTTCTAGCTTGGCAAAAAGTGAATTATCACTCAGTAACTGTAATACTTCACGCACACTCCCCCAATGAGACTCCAAATCCGGTGAATAAATCAAAATGTCATCCAAATACACAACCACACTTCTGCCGATCAAAGGTCTAAGGATGTCATTAATAAGATTCTGAAAAAATGCCGGAGCACTGGAAAGCCCAAAAGGCATAACCAGATTCTCAAAATGACCCAGTGGAGTGTTAAACGCAGTCTTCCATTCATCCCCCTCCTTCATGCGCAACAAATTGTATGCCCCCCGAAGATCAATTTTCGAGAACTACTTGGCCCCCACTAACTGGTTAAACAAATCAGGAATCAATGGCAGTGGGTAAGGATTGCGTACAGTAATCTTATTAATCTCACGAAAGTCTAGACAAGGCCGTAGACCGCCGACCTTTTTTTTAACAAAAAAAAATCCAACCGCCACAGGAGATTTGGAAGGCCTAATGTGACCGGCGGCCAAGCTTGTCTGTATGTATCCCTCCAAAGCCTTTCTCTCAGGAATGGTAAGATTAAATAAATGGCTTTTAGGAAGAGTTGCTCCAGGGACAAATTCAATTGCACAATCATAATCTCTATGAGGAGGCAATACCTGTGATTCCTTATCAGAAAAAACTTTCCAAAAATCCTGAATAGGTACAGGTAACTCCCCCTTAACTACAGCAGCAATACGCCCATTACAACACTTGTCATAACAATTAGGACTCCAGGACTTAATTTCATTGGTAGACCAATCCAGTACCGGATTGTGCAATTTTAACCAAGGTAACCCCAAAATCACCGGTGAGGGCAAATTATTCAAAACTACCAAATCCAAATTCTCTTGATGAACACCATTAATAGTAAGAGGAAATTCACAGATATGGTGAGTAACATTTTTCAAGGGAGAACCATCCACAGAAATCACATTAATAGGGGAAGACAGAAGTTTGGGTTTTAATTTTAGTTTTTCCAAAAATTTCCCATCAATCACATTGAGAGTAGAACCACAATCCACAAATACCCGAAACTCCATTAATTCCTCCTCAACAGCAGTGGTAGCAAAAAGAAAGACACCTTTATTGTTTAAATAAGCTATACGGGCGAAACTGACCTCATTTTTTTTTCTCTTTGTTCATTCGAAGCGCACAGTTCTTAATAAAATGCTTAGACTTGCCACAATAGAAACACAAACCTTCAGCAAATCTGCGGTCTTTTTCCCGAGAGTGAGGTGCCATTGCTCCAATCTCCATAGGCTCCCCAAAGTCAGTGCAGACCCTCTCAAGACCAGGAGCTGACATGTCAGAGGATTTACTCTCATTAACCCTAGCACGCAGTCTCCTATCCACCCGTATAGCTAATTGCAAGTTACCAGGTATGGGATAAGCAATCAGCAAATCTTTAACCCTCTCCCTTAACCCTGCAAGAAATAAACTTTTCAAAACTGAATTGTTCCACCCCACCTGAGTAGACCACCGACGGAAGTGAGTACAGTATTTCTCCACATTCCCTGAGCCCTGTCTCAAACGTCTCAATTCTGTCTCAGCTGATGAAACACGATCTGAATCGTCATATAACAACCCCAAAGCAGAAAAAAAACTATCCACTGATCTAAAGCATGGATCACTAGGGTGCAGAGAAAAGGCCCAGTCCTGAGGTTCTTTGCGCAAAAGTGACATTATGAACCCTATGCGCTGAGATTCATCAACAGAGGATCTGGGTCTCAAACGGAAATACAACAAGCAAGCATTTTTAAAAGAAAAAAAATCTTGTTGTTGACCAAAAAAAAATCAGGTAAACGTAGCTTCGGCTCCACGAAATGTGCTCCAGAACAACTACTCACGTGTTGCTGGATCTCAGCCACCTTCAGAGAGAGTCCCTGCAGGCGTTGAGCCAAATCCTGAACCGACACCATGATGAAAACTGGAAATCTTTCCTTAGAGATTTTTTTATTTTTTTTTGGCTGGACTTACTGTTATGATCTGCTACAAGCACTAAGGAAAGATGGGAAATCTGTCCCTACAATAGAACTAAGCTGGATCTCTACGATGTAACGGGGAACCTGATCCTGCGACCAGACCCGCTAAAGTCCTCAGCTAGTCTGAACGAAGACCTATAGATGCGAGGGAGGAATCCCTACAAGATATAGGGACTGGGAGAAAAGGTGGACACCTCCTAACAGAAACTGTAGCAGGGGAAAATAAACACAAACAAATTACTTAGAGATCCTAAGATCAAGCTAAACTGACAGAGAAAGGCACCTAAGCACCCTGCTAGCTTAAGAGTAGATAATACAATGAAGTCCAGCAAAGCCAGAAGGGCGAGCCAGACTAAATAGGGTAAAAAGGTCATGTGACCAGCAAACTGAAAAAAACCTAACAAGAGGGTTCTAACACAAACCAGACCTTGGAGACTTATTTGAGATGTTTTGTGTCTGCTGATCAAGATGACTGGGTCTCTTTATTGCCTTTGGCTGAGTTTGCTCTTAATAATAGAGCTAGCTCTGCCACCTTGATGTCACCATTTTTCTGCAATTCCGGGTTTTACCATCGATTTTCTTCAGGACAGGCGGAGGCTTCTGTCTGGCCGGGGGTTGACTCTATTGTGCAGCGTATGCAGCAGATTTGGGACCAGGTGGTGGAGAAGTTGTCTCTCTCTCAGGAGAAGGCTCAGCGGTTTGCCAACCGGCATAGGACTGATGGTCCTTGTTTTAAAGTGGGGGACTTGGTTTGGTTGTCCTCAAGAAATATCCCTTTAAAGGTTGAATATCCAAAATTTAAGCAAAGGTTCATTGGACCTTATAAGATCATGGAAATTATTAATCCGGTTTCCTTCCGTTTGCTTCTTCCAGGGACATTTAAGATCCATAACGTGTTCCACAAGTCCTTATTGAAGAGGTTTGTCGAACCAGTAGTTTCCTATGGCTGTGCCTCCCGACCCTGTTTTGGTTGAGGGCAATTTGGAGTATGTGGTTGAGAAGATATTGGATTCTCGTTTTGCTAGATGGAAACTCCAGTATTTGGTTAAGTGGAGAGGTTATGGTCAGGAGGACAATTCTTGGGTGTTTGCTTCGGACATTCATGCTGGGAGACTTATCCGTGCCTTATCATCGAGCCCATCCTGATCTGCCTGGTTGCACAGGTGAGGGTTCGGTGACCCCTCCTCAAGGGGGGTACTGTTGTGAATATGCTGGAGGCGGCTTCTGAGCTGGGACTCCCTCCGGTGGTTGCTGAGGGTAATGAACTGATTACCGAATGGCCTTCAGCTGGCACTGAATGGTAGGATATAAGTGGTCTGAGTTCCCAGCAGCCTTGCCGGTTATCAAT
The DNA here is from genome assembly GCA_033576555.1 of Oophaga sylvatica. Taxonomy (NCBI): domain Eukaryota; kingdom Metazoa; phylum Chordata; class Amphibia; order Anura; family Dendrobatidae; genus Oophaga; species Oophaga sylvatica. The sequence goes on from JARQOD010000002.1 coordinate 409,250,323, forward strand.
TGTTCCTTCTGGTCTTGCTTGAAGCACTGCTAGTTTCCTGCTCTCCTTCAGATAAGTGTTTGCTGTTTTTTTTTCCTCTGATTTTCTCTGCTGGTTTGCTGCTTGCAGTGGACTGCAGCCTGTCCCCTTTTGGGGGTCTGGCGCCGCAATTGTGCTCCGTTTGTGTCTGCACTTTTGCTTTGCTCCTTTGTTACTTTTTATTTGCTGAATAGCGTTTTGTTACACCAGAGATCTGATTTAGGTGGATGAGATCGTGTGATCTCAGGTTTTTTGTTGGTATTTTTGTTGGGTTTTTTTTTTGGATTGCAGTCAGAATTCTTTCCTGTACTTTTCTGTCTAGACAGATTGTGCCCCAACGTTTGCTCATTCTATTTTCTGTCTGTGTCCGTGCTTTCTTCTTGTCTAACCGCCATTACATGTTTGGGGGCTTCCTAATTTCTTTGGGGATCTGCTCCGGGCAGAGAGCTTTCATCTTTCTGCCTTTAGGTGTAGTTATCTCTCAGGCTGTGACGAGGCGTCTAGGATCACCGTAGGAACGCTCCACGGCTACTTCTAGTTGTGTTGTTAGTGTACTGCAATCCAATAGGTTCCAGCCTCTCTGGTGTATTACCGCTTTTGCTATTTCTCCTCAGTTACCGAAACATAACACTTTTCAATTTATAGATTAGTGCCCCTCGCCCAGTACACTTGAAGTGGAGCAAGAGAAGATCGCGTGTTGCGATGCCCAAATATTTGAGCAGCCACGGTCACACGAATGCGACAGTGGGAAAGTGTCACAAGGGGTGGACGATGATGAGACACAATTTCCAGAGCGAGGACAGCAGCAAACATGGGGAGGGAGGCGTAGCACCCCAACATGCAGGAAGAAGCATTGTGGTGGCTGCAGACAGAAGGCGGGCAATCATTCCCTTTAACACCAACGGAAGCTGCCAGTACAACTGTTAGGTCTTCCTGAGTCTGGTTGTTTTAAAAGACTGCCAATAACCCCAAAAAGGCCATTTGTACCACCTGCCAGCCAGCATCATCAGGGGTAGCAAAACTAACAGGCTGACCACCACCAGCATGATCAGGCACATGGCAGCAAAGCACCCGACTTTGTGGGCTGAACTCCAGGTTCCAAAGAACAGTGTCTGCTGGTGACACCACTGCTTCTTCTGCTATTTTGCGTTCAAGCCAATCCACTGTCCATTGTGCATGCGAAGATGCCTCCTGCTCTGCACCTGTTGTTGCACACACTCAACTAGCACAATCAGCAAGCACGTCCACGTCCAGGTCCTTGTCCCAGCGCAGTGCTCAGTTGCGCATACCTTAGTATTTGGAATGCAAGCGCAAATAAGCAGCCAACGCCCCACAGGCTACACTACTAAATTGCCACATTGTGCGACTGCTTGCGCTCAAAATGTTGCCTTTTAGGCTCAAGGAGACGGAAGCTTTCTGCAACCTGATGGCGGTGGCCATCCCTCAGTACTCGGTCCCCAGCCGCCACTCTTTCTCCCAGTGTGCCATCCTGGCATTATACAAGCACATGTCCCACAACATTAGCCGTACCGTCAACAATGCAGTTACTGGGAAAGTCCACCTAATCACGGACACATGGACAAGTGCTTAAGGGCAGGGAAGGTACATCTCGCTGATGGCACACTGGGTTAACATAGTGGAAGCTGGGACCTAGTCAGACCTTGGGATGGAACACGCCCTTCGACGCAGAGGATTGCGGGGCCCTAGGTCAGTCAGGGTTGCCCCCACAGTCTACAGCTCCTACACCTCATCCTCCTCCTTCTCCTCCTCCATCTCCGAAATGACCACATCAGTCACAAGCTGGAAGCACTGCAGCACTGTCTCAGCCAAGTGGCAACAGGCTGTGCTGAAGCTAATAGGCTTAGGTGACAAACCGCACAATGCTGAAGAGTTGTGGATTGCTCTGAAAAGAGCAAGCAGATCTGTGGCTGACACAGCTGAACCTACAGCTAGACAAGATCGTGTGTGACAATGGCCAGAACCTGGTGGTGGCTCTGAGGTGAGGCGAGCTCACACACATACCATCCATGGCCCATGTGCTTAACCTCGTAGTTTAGCGGTTTCTCAAAACCTACCCGTAGCTGCCGGATCTTCTTGTCGAAGTATGCCACCTGTGTGCCCATTTTTGAAAGTCAGCTACAGCTTCCGCCACCATTGTCGTGCTTCAGCAGCATTTACTCACTGACTGGTGTGGGATGTCCCTATGTGTTGGAACTTTACACTACAGATGTTGGGAAGGATTTGTGAGCAGAAGAGCGGAGTTGCTGTCTACTGGCATCAACAAGGCCGTCGGTATTCTATTCAGACTCCACACATAAGACTCAGGAGTGGACATGGATGTCAGACACATGTACCATATATATCATCCTCCAAAACTTTGAGGACTCCGCCAAGATGGTGATGACGCCATAATTAGCATCACCATCCCGATTCTCTGTGTTCTGAAACGCTCTCTGCTCACAATCAAACAGGATGCAATGCAGGCAGAGCACGATGAGATGGAGCAAGGAACCATACAGGGTGATTACACACAGCCCAGCCTCATCTCATTCCAAAGTGGATTGGGTGACAATGAGGAAGAGGAAGAACAGGAGCTAGTTTCATGAGCTATAGAAGGTACTACCTGCACAACTGTCATACCGTCTGTTCAGCGTGGATGGCCTGAGGACAGGGAGGAGGAGGAGGAGAGCACGGTCAGTCGTCCTATTGGTGTAGACATGGAAGTCTAGCCTGAGTTTACATTATGCTGCCTTTCATGTGACCCTCACGTTCTCAAACTTTTTGGGTGATGGTCATTACTGGTTGGTGACACTTCTAGACCCATGCTACAAGGAGAACTTTCTGTCTCTTATTCTTGAGGTGGACAGGTCTACTAAAATGGGGCAGTACCAGAAGGCCCTTTTTGCGGAATTATTAAAAAAATTCCCATCTGAAAACGCTGGCGGCAGAGGTGACAGTTTGTTGGACAACCAAGGAGTACAGGTGAGAGAGACAAAACTCCAATCCAGCAGAGGCAGGGGAACACTGTCAAAGTTCTGGGAGACTTTTCTCAGACCCTCCCATCGCACAGGCCCTGAGTCGCGGGGTACTCTCACAAGGAGTGAAAAGCTTGGGAAGATGCTGAGGAAGTACCTTACTGACCGTACCAACATCCTCCGTGATTCCTCTGTGCCTTATAATTATTGGGTATCCAAGCTGAACACATGGCATGAACTGGCTCTCTACGCCTTGGAGGTCCTGGCCTGCCCTGCCTCTAGCATTTTGTCATAGCGGGTTTTTAGTGCCGCTGGTGGAATTATAACTGATAAGCGCATCCGCCTGTCAACTGAAAATGCTGACAAGTTGGTTCTTATAAAAATGAACAAGGGCTGGATTGGACCAAACTTCTCAACATCACCGAATGATAGCAGCGTAACATAAACTCAAATCTAGTGACTTTTTTGGGAGTTCTATTCCCATGTACCTCTTCACACCCACACATGGGTAGACGCTTCCTGATTTTGGCTATTTACTGTTGTCCTCCTCTTTCTCCTCATCCTCATCCTCCATCACCATATCACCAGGGTGACCGTGTGTTAGGGTCTGCGGAACACATCTAATAGATATTGTTGAGAGGTGGTCCACCGTGCAGGCGAAGCCCGCTGCTAGTAAGATGGCGTAAGTAGCGAACTCTGTTATCCCGCAGAGTCGCCAAAATAAACGCCATAATGCGCTGTGGCAATATGTGCGAACTCTGTTAATCCACAGAGCTGCTAGAAGAAGTGCCGCAGTGCTATATGGCGATGTGTGCGAACTTAGCTAACACCACTGAGTCGCAAAATGAGCACGCTAGGGCGCTGTCTAGCATTGAAAGCGAACCCTGTTGCGTCACAGAGCCGCTGAGACAAACTTCTGTGTCCTGTTAGGCACCCAGGTACACATTTGACTGCTAAGCGAACATTGAACGTGATCATGCGCTAATGTCCTCGCGGGAGACACCCGCAATCTATGAAGTCTGAATGCCAAGCCCTGAATATGGCAATCAAACTCCTCACCGGTTATGCCGGTAATCTAGGGCATCTAAGACACCGACCCTGACCAGCAAGCATACCAAGCTCCTCACCGATTAGGTTGGTATTGTAATGGCGTATTTCAGCCGCCCTAACCACACACACTCATGACCATACTGCGCAAAGCATATAAAGGATGACACTAGCGCATGGTGGCTCAGCCATGCCACCCTTTTATAGCAACAGCTACAGGACCTGCCAGAAACAAGGACCAATGAGAAACTGTTCCAAAATACATGTAGTTTCAGGACCTTCCTGGCGGACCAATAAGAGCTGCTGCAGTACCTGAACATGTGACCTCTGATCTCCAATGAGAGATCTTACCCTGGGCATGCTCAGAAGGAGAAACGCAGGACTTTGTCCCAAAGACGTCTGTTCCAGCACTGGCTATAATAGCAGATCCAGGAAAGGCAGCAGCAAGTCTCTGCACAGTATTGGAATGAGCAAGACGCTGGGACTGACATCTCTGCTGAGCAGGCTCCACTGCGGACGGAGATGGATGGGAGACTGCAGCGGGACTGGTTTGATACTCCCCTTGTGCAGCAGCGGGAACTCGAACCCTAACACCATGGTCCATGATGCAACACCCACATCATTTTTTTAAAGGGTGTTTATGATGCCAGTAAAAAAAAATTTGTATACAGTATGTTCAGGTATACCCCCAAGGGTAAATGTTTGTCAGCCCATACACTTAGTGCATGGGCATTACAAGTATAGGAGACCCGCTCCTTTCTAATGGGAACATTTTTTTTATGAGGCCCTCCTCCACGTCTCTTCCAAGGGGCATTGGAGTGCCTCCAAAATTTTGGCAGGCCTTACATTCACTGCAAAGACAAACAGTATGGGAGACCCAATTCCTAATAATGGGAACACTGTTTTCAGGATGCCTGTTATGTTTCGGTAGCAGAGGAGAAATTGCAAAAAATAGCAATATACCAGAAAGGCTGGAAACTATTGGATTGCAGAACCCTAAACTAACCGCCACACTAGAAGTAGCCGTGGAGCGTACCTACGGTGATCCTAGATGCCTCATCACAGCCAGAGAGATAGCTACACCTAAAGGCAGAAAGATGAAAGCTATCTGCCCCGTTGCAGAACCCCCAAAGAAATAGGAAGCCTCCAAACATGTAATGGCGGTTAGACAACAAGAAAATACGGACACAGACAGAAAATAGAATGAGCAAATGCTGGGGCCCAATCTGTCTAGATGGAAAAGCATAGGAAAGAATTCTGACTGCAACCCAAAAAAACCCTGACAAAAATACCAATACTTCTGATTAATAAAAAACTTGAGATCACACGATCTCTACCACCTAAATCAGATCTCTGGTGTAACACACAGCAATTCAGCAAATGAAAAGTGACAAAGGGACAGAGCAAAAGTGCAAATACAAAATGAGCACAATTGCAACGCCAGGCCCCAAAGGGGACCAGGCTGAAGTCCGCTGCAAGCAGCAAACAAACAAGGAAAATCCAACCAGAGGAAAAAAAACAGCAAATCACTTATCTGAATGAGAGCAGGAATGCAAGCTGAGCTCCAAGCAAGACCAGGAAGAACAATTGATTACCGGCAAGGCTGAAGGGAGTTCAGGTCACTTAAATCAGACCATTCAGAGCCAGCTGTAGGCCATTCAGTAATTAGTTCATTACCCTCAGCAACCACCAGAGGTAGCTCCAGCTCAGAAGTCGCCTCCAGAGTATTCACAACAGTACCCCCCCTTGAGAAGGAGTCACTGAACCCTCACCTGCGCAACCAGGCAGGATGAGCTCGATGATAGGCACGGATCAGTCTCCCAGCATGGATGTCCGAAGCAAACACCCAAGAATTATCCTCCTGACCATAACCTCTCCACTTAACCAAATACTGGAGTTTCCGTCTAGCAAAACGAGAATCCAATATTTTCTGAGGGTGAAATGCAGAGGAGAAAGATAACTGAACAACAAGTTTAGAACAAAATGTCCTCCAAAATCTGGAAACATACTTCCAAGTGAACCAGGAATCAAAGTTGAGACAAGAACAATTGATCACCTGCAACCCTGATGGGAGGGAACCTCCCTTATATAACACCAGTCTGTAACTCCTGATTGCCAATCTTCACAATCTTCATTGAATGGTTCAGTACTGTTAGTAACCACCAGAGGGAGCTTCTGCTCAGAATTCATTTCTAACACATTCACAACAGTACCCCCCCCTTGAGGAGGGGTCACCGAACACTCATTTGGGCAACCAGGTCGGTCAGGATGAGCTCTGTGATACGCACGGATCAGTCTCCTAGCATGGATGTCCGAAGCAAACACCCAAGAATTGTCCTCCTGACCATAACCTCTCCACTTAATCAAATACTAGAGTTTCCGTCTAGAAAAACGAGAATCCAATATTTTCTCAACCACATACTCCAGATTGCCCTCAACCAAAACAGGGTCAGGAGGCGCAGCCATAGGAACCACTGGCTCGACAAACCTCTTCAATAAGGACTTGTGGAACACGTTATGGATCTTAAATGTCCCTGGAAGAAGTAAACGAAAGGAAACAGGATTAAGAATCTCCATGATCTTATAAGGTCCAATGAACCTAGGCTTAAACTTAGGAGATGCAACTCTCATAGGGATATTTCTTGAGGACAACCAGACCAAGTCCCCCACTTCAAACCGAGGACCATCAGTCCTATGCCGGTTGGCAAACTGCTGGGCCCTCTCCTGAGAGAGGGACAACCTCTCCACTACCTGGTCCCAAATCTGCTGCATACGCTCCACAACAGAGTCAACACCTGGACAGACAGAAGCCTCTGTCTGTCCCGAAGAAAATCGAGGTGAAACCCAAACTTGCAGAAAAATGGAGACATCAAAGTGGCAGAGCTAGCCCTATTATTAAGAGCAAACTCAGCCAAAGGCAAAAAAGAGACCCAGTCATCTTGATCAGCAGACACAAAGCATCTCAGATAAGTCTCCAATGTCTGGTTTGTTCTCTCAGTTTGTCCATTGGTCTGAGGATGAAAAGCCGAGGAGAAAGACAATTGAACACAAAGTTTAGAACAAAAAGTCCTCCAAAATCTGGAAACAAACTGGACTCCTCTGTCAGACACAAAGTTCCAGGAATGCCGTGTAACCGAACCACGTGCTGAAGGAACAAAGGCACCAATTCGGAGGAGGAAGGCAACTTAGGTAATGGCACAAGATGTATCATTTTGGAAAACCTATCACAAATCACCCAGATAACGGTCATTCTCTGAGAAACAGGGAGGTTGGAAATGAAATCCATAGAGATATGGGTCCATGGTCTCTTGGACACAGGCAATGGCATCAACAAACCACTAGAGCGAGAGCAAGGCTTGGAGCGAGAGCAAGTCCCTGGCGTCACGAGACAAAGTAGGCCACCAAAAGGACCGACTAACCAAGTCTCTGGTACCAAAAATTCCGGGATGACCGGCCAACGCGGAACAATGAATCTCAAACATCACACTCTTTTTCCACTGGTCTGGGACAAACAATTTCCCAATAGGGCAGCGCTCGGGTTTATCCTCCTGAACTACACCCTCTTTCAAAATAACAGAAGGATCAGATAACTCAGGAGAGTCCGCAAGGAAACTCCTCGAGAGGGCATCCGCCTTAACATTCTTAGTGCCAGGAAGAAAGGAAACCACAAAATTAAAACGTGTGAAAAACAAGGCCCACCTGGCCTGCCTAGGATTAAGTCGCTTGGCTGATTCCAGATAAACCAGATTCTTATGGTCCGTGAGGACCACCACCTGATGTTTGGCTCCCTCCAGCCAATGTCTCCACTCTTCAAAAGCCCACTTCATGGCCAATAACTCCCGATTACCCACGTCATAATTACGTTCAGTTGGAGAAAATTTTCGAGAGAAAAAGGCACAAGGGTTACTTTTAGAGGTCTCTGGATCTCTTTGGGACAAAACGGCACCTGCCCCAATTTCAGAGGCATCAACCTCCACCTGAAATGGCAGAGAAACATCAGGCTGCCGTAGAACAGGAGCAGAATTGAATCTCTGCTTAAGATCCTGAAACGCAGAGACTGCCTCAAGAGGCCAATTCACCACATCAGAACATTTTTCGGTCAAATCAGTCAATGGTTTAACAATAACAGAGAAATTACCAATAAATTTACGATAAAAATTGGCAAAACCCAAGAATCTCTGAAGAGCCTTTAATGAAGTAGGTTGGACCCAATCACAGATGGCCTGAACCTTGACCGGGTCCATTTCAATAACTGATGGGGACAAAATGAATCCCAGAAATGAGATCCTCTGTACGCCAAAAAGACACTTTGATCCCTTCACATACAGAGCATTCTCTCTCAAAATCTGGAACACAGTCCGAACATGTTTCACATGAGAGTCCCAGTCATTGGAAAAAATCAAGATATCATTCAAATAAACAATCAGAAATTTATCCACAAAATCCCTGAAAATGTCATTCATGAAGGACTGGAAGACGGAAGGAGCATTAGTGAGCCCAAAGGGCATCACTAGGTACTCAAAATGCCCCTCTGGGGTATTGAATGCCGTCTTCCATTCATCCCCGTGCTTAATGCGAATAAGGTTATACGCCCCCTGAGGTCAAGCTTGGTAAACCAAGTAGCACTTTTCACCATGGAAAACAGGTCAGAAATCAAGGGTAACGGATATTGATATTTCACAGTGATATTGTTCAAGAGACGATAATCAATACACGGCCTTAATGAACCATCCTTTTTGACCACAAAGAAAAAACCGGCACCCAAGGGTGAAGAGGATGGTCTGATATGACTCTTCTCCAATGACTCCTTGATATAAGACCGCATAGCGTCATGTTCAGGTACAGACAAGTTAAAAAGGCGACCTTTAGGGAATTTACTACCAGGCACTAATTCAATAGCGCAGTCATAGCTCCTATGGGGGGGTAAGGATGCAGATTTACTTTCGCTAAACACATCAGATAAATCAGTCAAAAAGTCAGGAACATCCTGAGCCTGGGGAGAGGCAAAAAAAACAGGAGTGTTGGTATTAACACATTGGCAGCCCCAACTGGTTACAGACACAGATTTCCAATCCAAAACAGGATTATGAGACTGTAACCAAGGGAAACCTAGTACAATAATGTCATGCAGATTATACAGCACCAAAAATTTGCAACTCTCCTGATGATCAGGTTCAACCCTCATTATCACCTCAGTAGAGAACTGGGGTTTATTCTCAGCCAAAGGGGTAGAATCAATCCCCAGTAGGGGAATAGACTTCCGTAGGGGTATCAAGGGAAACCCACAACGTTTAGCAAAATCAAAATCCATCAGGTTAATAGCTGCTCCCGAATCAACAAAAGCCTGAGCAGAAAATGTGGACAGGGAGCAAATCAGGGTAACAGTCAACAGAAATTTAGTCTGAACACTACCCAAGACAACTGAGCGTGCAAAACGTCTTCCCGCTTAGGGCAGACTGAAATAGCATGAGAGGCGTCACCACAGTAGAAACATAACCCATTGCGTTTTCGAAACTCATGACGCTGTGCCCCAGAAGCCACTCTATCACACTGCATGGGTTCAGAAGCTGGTTCACAAGGCAACACTATTCCACGCATACCTGTACGCTCACGCAAACGTCTGTCAATTTGAATCGCTAATGACATAGAATCATTGAGACCAGAGGGAGCAGGGAAACCCACCATAACATCTTTTACATTCTCTGACAGACCCTTCCGAAAAAGGGCTGCCAAAGCATCATCATTCCATTTGGTCAGGACTGCCCACTTTCGGAATTTCTGACAGTATAACTCAGCATCCTCAATCCCCTGATTTAATGCCAACAAGGTTTTTTCAGCTTGATCAGTGACATTAGGTTCATCGTACAATAACCCAGAGCCAGAAAAAATGCATCAACATTACTCAAAACAGGGTCCCCAGGTGTCAGGGAAAAAGCCCAATTCTGAGGATCGCCGCGCAGGAGAGAGATGACAATTTGAACCTGCTGTGCTGCGTTCCCTGAGGACTTAGGTTTTAAGGCAAAAAACAACTTACAGTTATTTTTGAAATTCAGAAATTTAGCTCGATCCCCTAAAAACAAATCTGGCATGGGGATCCTAGGTACCACAACCGGCAACCCTGCAAGATAGGTAGCAATACTCTGAACTTCAGTGGCAAGCTGATCCACACGGCCAGACAACTGTGCAAACTCCATTGAGAAAAAAAAAAATCCTCAGCACCCAGAAAAAAAGAGGGAAAAAAAAAAATGCAACAAGCAGAAAAAAAAAAAATCTCTGACAACTCTGACTTTTTTTTTTTTCACACTATTTTTCCCTTCTGTGAGTACCATATAATTTTCAGTTATGGCCGGTGATACTGTTATGATTGAGGAGAGCAGGCAAAAACGGCAATACACCAGAGAGGTTGGAATCTACTGGATTGCAGTACCCTGACTAACTACCACAGCTAAAGGCTGCCATGGAGCGCACCTACGTTGGTCCTAGACGCCTCGTCACAGCCTAAGAGGCTAACTACACCTAAAGACAGAAAGAGGAAAGCGATGTGCCCCGGAGCAGATCCACAATGAACATAGGAAGCCCCCAAACATATAATGGCGGTTAGACAAGAGGAAATACAGACACAGACAGAAAATAGTATGAGCAAACGTTGGGGCCCAAACTTCCTAGAAAGAAAAGGATAGGAAGGACACTTACTGCAATCCAAAAAACCCTAAAAAAATACCAACTCTACTAATTGCAAAAACACCTGAGATCACACGACCTCTACCACCTAAATTAGTTCTCTGGTGTAACAAAACTAAGCCGCAGCCACTGAAAAAACTGGAAAAGGCAAATGAACAAATAACAGTGGCTCAGATAAACTGAGAGGAGCACAAGCCCCCGGAGGGGACCTGGCTGACCTCCACAGAAGTGCAGGAAAAAATGCAAAAATCAAGCACAAAAATAAATGCAGAAAATATCTTATCTGTTAGCAGAAGATGCAGGCAAAACTCAGCAAGCTTCCAAGTGAACCAGGAACCAAAGTTGAGACAAGAACAATTGATCACCGGCAACCCTGATGAGAGGGAACCTCCCTTATATAAGACCAGTCTGTAACTCCTGATTGCCAATCTTCACAATCTTCATTGAATGGTTCAGTACTGTTTGTAACCACCAGAGGGAGCTTCTGCTCAGAATTCATTTCTAACACATTCACAACACGAACACATGCTGAAAGAACAAAGGCACCAATTCGGAGGAGGAAGGCAACTTAGGTAATGGCACAAGATGTATCATCTTGGAAAACCTATCACAATACCCAGATACGGTATTCTCTGAGACACAGGTAGGTCGGAAATAAAATCCATAGAAATATGGGTCCATGGCCTCTTGGGTACAGGAAATGGCATTAACAAACCACTAGAATGAGAGCAAGGCTTGGAATGAGAGCAAGTCCTACAGGACTGCACAAAGTCCCTGACGTCACGAGACAAAGTAGGCCACCAAAAGGACCGACTCACCAAGTCTCTGGTACCAAAAATCCCGGGATGACCAGCCAACGAAGAACAATGAATCTCAGACATCACACTCTTCTTCCACTGGTCTGGGAAAAACAATTTCCCAACATGGTAGCGCTCAGGTTTATCCTCCTGACACCCCTCCAGAACCAGTCTCAAATTGGGCGAGATGGCGGAAAAAACGGCACCCTCTTTCAAAATAACAGCAGGATCAGATAACTCAGGAGAATCCGCAAAGAAACTCCTCGAGAGGGCATCCGCCTTAACATTCTTAGTGCCCGGAAGAAAAGAAACCACAAAATTAAAACGTGTGAAAAACAAGGCCCACCTGGCCTGTCTAGGATTAAGTCGCTTGGCTGAATCGAGATAAACCAGGTTCTTATGATGCGTGAGGATCACCACATGATGTTTGACTCCTTCCAGCCAATGTCTCCACTCTTCAAAGGCCCACTTCATGGCCAATAAAGGTGCATTCTCTCTCAAAATCTGGAACACAGTCCGAACATGTTTCACATGAGAGTTCCAGTCGTTGGAAAAAATCAAGATATCATCCAAATAAACGATCAGAAATATATCCACAAAATCCCTGAAAATATCATTCATGATTAAGGATTGGAAGACGGAAGGGGCATTAGTAAGCCCAAAAGGCATCACTAGGTACTCAAAATGCCCCTCTGGGGTATTAAACGCCGTCTTCCATTCATCCCCGTGCTTAATGCCCTTAATAAATCAAGGGTAACGGATATTGATATTTAACAGTGATCTTATTCAGGAGGCGATAATCAATACACGGCCTCAATGAACCATCCATTTTGGCCACAAAGAAAAAACCAGCGCCCAAGGGTGAAGAGGATGGTCTGATATGACCCTTCTCCAAAGACTCCTTGATATAAGATCGCATACCATCGTGTTCAGGTACAGATAAATTAAGAAGGCGACCTTTAGGAAATTTACCACCAGGCACTAACTCAATAGCGCAATCATAGCTCCTGTGAGGAGGTAAGGATGCAGACTTACTTTCACTAAACACATCAGAAAAATCAGTCAAAAAGTCAGGGACATCCTGAGACTGGGGAGGGGCAGAAAAAACAGGAGTATCAGTATTAACACATTGGCAGCCCCAACTGGTCACAGACACAGATTTCCAATCCAAAATAGGATTATAAGTCTGTAACCAAGGGAAACCCAGTACAATAATGTCATGCAGATTATGCAACACCAGAAATTTTCAAATCTCCTGATGATCTGGTTCAACCCTCATTATCACCTGAGTAGAAAACTGAGGTTTATTCTCCGCCAAAGGGGTAGAATCAATGCCCAGTAAAGGAATAGACTTCCGCAGGGGCATCAAGGGAAACCCACAACGTTTGGCAAAGTCAAAATCCATCAGGTTAATAGCTGCTCCTGAATCAACAAAAGCCTGAGCCGAAAATGTGGACAGGGAGCAAATCAGGGTAACAGTCAGCAGAAATTTAGTTTGAACACTACCCAAGACAACTAAGCGCGCAAAACATCTTCCCCGCTTAGGGCAGACGGAAATAGCATGGGAAGCGTCACCACAAGTAGGAACATAGCCCATTGCGCTTACGAAACTCATGACGCTGTGCCCCAGAAGTATTCAAGCAGCTGACAGCACTCGGGAGTTAGCACGGATGCACGTTCAGGCGTTCAAGGATCCAAATGAACAACAGTCCAACGAAAAAATAGGAACAGCATCCAATCCAGGTGAAGTATAACAAGTCTTTATTCAGCCACCATAAAATACGACGTTTCGGCCATTTTCAGGCCTTTATCAAGTAACTTGATAAAGGCCTGAAAATGGCCGAAACGTCGTATTTTATGGTGGCTGAATAAAGACTTGTTATACTTCACCTGGATTGGATGCTGTGCCCCAGAAGTCACTCCATCACACTGCATGGCCTCAGGAGCTGGCTCACAAGGCAACACTATCTCACGCATACCTCTGCGCTCCAGCAAACGTCTGTCAATTTGAATAGCCAAAGACATAGAATCATTGAGACCAGAGGGAACAGGGAATCCCACCATAACGTCCTTTACATTTTGTGACAGACCCTTCCGAAAAAGGGCTGCCAAAGCATCATCATTCCCTGAGGACTTTAAGGCAAAAAACAACTTACAGTTATTTTTGAAATTCAGAAATTTAGACCGATCCCCAAAAATAAATCTGGCATGGGGATCCTAGGTTCCACAACCGGCAACCTAGCAAGATAGGTAGCAATACTCCGAACCTCAGTGGCAAGCTGCTCCACACAGCCAGACAACTGTGCAAACTCCATTGAGGGAAAAAAATTCCTCCTCAGCACCCAGAGAAAAAGAGGGAAAAAATGCAACAAGCAGAAAAGAAAAATTTTGGGGATCTGCTCCGGGGCAGATAGCTTTCATCTTTCTGCCTTTAGGTGTAGTTATCTCTCAGGCTGTGATGAGGCGTCTAGGATCAACGTAGGAACGCTCCACGGCTACCTCTAGTTGTGTGGTTAGTTCAGGTTACTGCAATCCAATAGGTTCCAGCCTCTCTGGTGTATTACCGTTTTTGCTATTTCTCCTCAGCTACCTAAACATAACAGGAAGCCCCCAAACATGTAATGGCGGTTAGACAAGAAGAAAATACGGACACAAACAGAAAATAGAATGAGCAAACGCTGGGGCCCAATCTGTCTAGATAGAAAAGCATAGGAAAGAATTCTGACTGCAACCCAAAAAAACCCTGAAAAAATACCAACACTTCAGATTAACAAAAAACCTGAGATCACACGATCTCTACCACCTAAATCAGATATCTGGTGTAACACACGGCAATTCAGCAAATGAAAAGTGACAAAGGAACAGAGCAAAAGTGTAAATACAAAATGAGCACAATTGCAGCGCCAGGTCCCAAAAGGGGACCAGGTTGAAGTCCGCTGCAAGCAGCAAACAAACAAGGAAAATCCAACCAGAGGAAAAAAAACAGCAAATCACTTATCTGAATGAGAGCAGGAATGCAAGCTGAGCTCCAAGCAAGACCAGGAAGAACAATTGATTACCAGCAAGGCTGAAGGGAGTTCAGGTCACTTATATCAGACCATTCAGAGCCAGCTGAAGGCCATTAAGTAATTAGTTCATTACCCTCAGCAACCACCGGAGGGAGCTCCGGCTCAGAAGTCGCCTCCAGAGTATTCACAACAGAGGCCCTCCTGTATGTCTCTTCAAAGGAATATCGGGGTTCGTCTAAATTTTGGGCAGCCCTGCCACTCACTGCATACGCAATAACAGTATAGAAGACCCACTGTTTAACCCCTTACTGCCATCGGACGTACTATCCCGTCCATGGTACCTGGGCCCGTATGACCGGGGACTGGATAGTACGTCATAGGCGATCAGCTGCGCTCCTGAGGGGAGCGCAGCTAATCGCCGCCGGGTGTCAGCTGATTATCACAGCTGACACCCATGACTGTGTGTCAGGAGCGGTCACGGACCGCTCCCGGCACATTAACCCCTTGCACACCGTGATCAAACATGATCGCGGTGTACTGGGGGCACAGGGGAGGATCGCGCAGGGTGGGGGCTCCCTGCGCGCCCCCCTGAGACCCTCAGAGCAGCGCGATGTGATCGCGCTGTTCTGAGGGCTTCATCCCTCCCAGGACCCGGATCCAAGATGGCGCCGGGGTCCTGGAGGGAGGCGGCTACCACTGAGAAGCCTGCATCTATGCCTGTGCGATCGCTGGTGTGACAGAGTGCTGTGCACACTGTCACACCAGCGATCTGATAAAATACTGTGATGTCCCACCCTGGGACAAAGTAAAAAAGTTAAAAAAGTAAAAATAAACATGTGTAAAAAAAAAATCCAAAATAAATTAAAAAAAAAATAAAAATATTCCCCAATAAATTCACTTCTTCCTGTAAATAAAAAAAACAAAACAATAAAAGTACACATATTTGGTATCGCCGCGTCCGTAACGACCCCCCCTATAAAATTGTCCCACTAGTTAACCCCTTTAGTGAACCCCTTAAAAAAAAAAAACGAAGCAAAAAATCAATGCTTTATCATCATACCGCCGAACAAAAAGTGGAATAACGCGTGATAAAAAAGACCGATATAAAAAAACATGGTACCGCTGAAAACGTCATCTTGTCCCGCAAAAAACGAGCCATCATAAAGCATCATCAGTGAAAAAATAAAAAAGTTATAGCTCGCAGAATAAAGCGATGCAAAAATAATTATTTTTTATATAAAATTGTTTTTATTCTATAAAAGCGCCAAAACATGAAAAAATTATATAAATGAGGTATCGCCATAATCGTACTGACCCGAAGAATAAAACTGCTTTATCAATTTTACTACACGCGGAACGGTATAAACGCCTCCCCCAAAAGAAATTCATGAATTGCTGATTTTTGTTCATTCTAACCTCCCAAAAATCGAAATAAAAAGCGATCAAAAACGTCACGTGCTCAAAAATGGTACCAATAAAAACGTCAACTCGTCCCGCAAAAAATAAGTCCTCACATGACTCTGTGGGCCAAAATATGCAAAAATTATAGCTCTCAAAATGTGATGATGCAAAAACTATTTTTGCAATAAAAAGCGTCTTTTAGCGTGACAGCTGCCAATCATAAAAACCCGCTATAAATAGTAAATCAAAACCCCCCTTTATCACCCCCTTAGTAAGGGAAAAATAATAAAATTAAAAAAAAGTATTTATTTCCATTTTCCCATTAGGGTTAGGGTTAGGGTTGCGGCTAAAGTTAGGGTCACGGTTGGCGCTAAAGTTAGGATTAGGGTTAGGGTTGGGATTAGGGGTGTGTTAGGGTTAGGTTTGTGGTTAGGGTTGGGACTAGGGTTAGGGGTGTGTTGGGGTTAGGGTTGGAGTTAGAATTGGGGGGTTTCCGCTGTTTAGGCACATCAGGGGCTCTCCAAATGTGACATGGCGTCTGATCTCAATTCCAGCCAATTCTGCGTTGAAAAAGTCAAACGGTGCTCCTTCACTTCTCAGCTCTGTCATGCGTCCAAACAGTAGTTTATCCCCACATATGGGGTATCAGCGTACTCTGGACCCCAAGAGTTATTGTGCAATTTGTCCTATTTCTTCTGCTACCCTTGGGAAAATAAAAAACTGGGGGCGAAAATATCATTTTTGTACAAAAAAAAATATTTTTTTGTTTTTACGGCTGTACATTATAAACTTCTGTGAAGCACTTGGGGCTTCATAGCGCTCACCACACATCTAGATAAGTTCCTTGTGGGGTCTATTTTCCAAAATGGGGTCACTTGTTGGGGATTTCCACTGTTTAGGCGCATCAGGGGCTCTCCAAATGCGACATGACGCCCGAGACCATTCCATCAAAGTCTGCAATCCAAAACGTCACTACTTCCCTTCCGAGCCCCGACGTGTACCCATACAGTAGTTTTCTCCCACATATTGGATATCAGCGTACTCAGGACAAATTGGACAACAACTTTTGGGGTCCAATTTCTCCTGTTACCCTTGTAAAAATAAAATATTGGGGCAAAAAAATCATTTTTGCAAAAAAAAAAGGATTTTTTATTTTTACGGCTGTGCGTTATAAACTTCTGTGAAGCAGTTCGGGGTTCAAAGTGCTCACCACACATCTAGACAAGTTCCTTGTGGGGTCTATTTTCCAAAATGGGGTCACTTGTGGGGGGTTTCCACTGTTTAGGCGCATCAGGGGCTCTCCAAATGCGACATGACGCCCCCAGACCATTCCATCAAAGTCTGCAATCCAAAACGTCACTACTTCCCTTCCGAGCCCTGACGTGCACCCATACAGTAGTTTTCTCCCACATATTGGGTATCAGCGTACTCAGGACAAATTGGACAACAACTTTTGGGTTCCAATTTCTTCTGTTACCCTTGTGAAAATAAAATATTGGGGGCTAAAAAATCATTTTTGTAAAAAAAAAAGATTTTTTATTTTTACGGCTGTACGTTATAAACTTCTGTGAAGCACTTCGGGGTTCAAAGTGCTCACCACACATCTAGATAAGTTCCTTGTGGGGTCTATTTGCCAAAATGGGGTCACTTGTGGGGGGTTTCCACTGTATAGGTGCATCAGGGGCTCTCCAAATGTGACATGACGCCCCCAGACCATTCCATCAAAGTCTGCAATCCAAAACGTCACTACTTCCCTTCCGAGCCCTGACGTGCGCCCATACAGTAGTTTTCTCCCACATATTGGGTATCAGCGTACTCAGGACAAATTGGACAACAACTTTTGGGTTCCAATTTCTTCTGTTACCCTTGTGAAAATAAAATATTGGGGACGAAAAAATCATTTTTGTAAAAAAAAAAAAAAGATTTTTTATTTTACGGCTGTACGTTATAAACTTTAGTGAAACACCTGGGGGTTAAAAGTTCTCACCACACATCTAGATAAGTTCCTTGAGGGGTCTAGTTTCCAAAATGGTGTCATTTATGGGGGTTTCCACTGTTTAGGCAGATCAGGAGCTCTCCAAACACGACATGGCGTCCAGCCAATTCTGAAAAAGTCAGACGGCGCTCCTTCCCTTCCAAACTCTGCCATGCACCCAAACAGTGGTTTACCCCACATATGGGGTATCAGCACACTCAGGACAAATTGCACAATAACTTTTGGAGTCTTGTTACCCTTGGAAAAATAAAAAATTGGGGTGAAAAGATCATTTTTGTGGAAAAAATATGATTTTTAAATTTTACGGCTCTACGTTATAAACTTGTGTGAAGCACTTGGGGGTTCAAATTGCTCGCCAAAGATCTAGAAAAGTTCCTTGTGGGGTCTATTTGCCAAAATGGGGTCACTTGTGGGGGGTTTCCACTGTTTAGGCACATCAGGGGCTCTCCAAATGCAACATGGCATCCAATCTCAATTCCAGCTAATTTTGGTTGGAAAAAGTCAAATGGTGCTCCTTCCATTCCGAGCTCTGCCGTGCGCCCAAACAGTGGTTCCCACCCACATATGGGGTATCAGCGTACTCAGGACAAATTGGACAACAACTTATGTGGTCCAATTTCTCCTGTTACCCTTGAGAAAATAAAAAATTAGTGACTAAAATATAATTTTTGTGGGAAAAAAATAGGATTTTTTATTTTCATGCCCGGGCATTATAAACTTGTGTGAAGCACTTGGGGGTTCAAAGTGCTCACCAAAGATCTAGATAAGTTCCTTAGGGGGTATAGTTTCCAAAATGGGGTCACTTGTGGGGGGTTTCCACTGTTTAGGCTCATCTGGGGCACTGCAAACGGAACATGACCCCCATCAACGTCTGCATTCCAAAACGTTACTACTTCCTTTCCAAGCCCTGCCGTGCACCCAAACAGTTCCCCCCCACATATGGGGTATCAGCGTACTCAGGACAAATTGGACAACAACTTTTGGGGTCCAATTTCCTTGGGAAAATTCAAAAATTTGGGACTAAAAAATCATTTTTGTGGAAAATTGTTTTTTTTTTTTTCACACCCAGGCATTATAAGCTTTTGTGAAACACTTGGGAGTTCAAAGTGCTCACAACAGATCTAGATAAGTACCTTAGGGGGTCTAGTTTCCAAAATGGTGTCACTTGTGGGGGTTTCCACTGTTTAGGCGCATCAGGGGCTCTCCAAACACGACATGGCGTCCAATCTCAATTCCAGCCAATTTTAGTTTGAAAAAGTCAAACGGCGCTCCTTCCCTTACGAGCTCTGCCGTGTGCCCAAACAGTGGTTTTCCCCCACATATTGGGTATTGGCGTACTCAGGAGAAATTGATAACAACCTTATCTGCCCATTTTCTCCTTTTACCCTTGTGAAAATAAAAAAAAAGTTTGTAAAAGATCATTTTTGTGGCTAAAAAGTTAAATATTCATTTTTTCCTTCCACGTTGCTTTAGTTCCTGTGAAGCACCTGAAGGGTTAATATCTTCTTGAATGTGGTTTTGAGTACCTTGAGGGGTGCAGTTTTTAGAATGGTGTCACTTTTGGGTATTTTCTGCCATATAGACCCCTCAAAGTGACTTCAAATGAGAGGTGGTCCCTAAAAAAAATGGCTTTGTAAATTTTGTTGTAAAAATGAGAAATCGCTGGTCAACTTTTAACCCTTATAACTTCCTAACAAAAAAAAATTTTGGTTCCAAAATTGTGCTGATGTAAAGTAGACATGTGGGAAATGTTATTTATTAACTATTTTGTGCGACATATTTCTCTGTTTTAAGGGAATAAAAATTCAAAGTTTGAAAATTGCAAAATTTTAAAAATTTTCGCCATATTTGCGTTTTTTTCAAAAATAAACGCAAGTTATATCGAAGAAATTTTACTTCTAACGTGAAGTACAATATGTCACGAGAAAACAATCTCAGAATCGCGAAGATCCGTTGCAGCGTTCCAGAGTTATAACCTCATAAAGAGACAGTGGTCAGAATTGTAAAAATTGGCCGGTCATTAACGTGCAAACCACCCTTGGGGGTGAAGGGGTTAATAGTGGGAACCAGGGTCGGCTCCAGGTTTTCATGGGTCCCGGGCGAAAGAGTGTCAATGGACCCCTTTAACACATACCACAATTCATGATGCAAAGATACGGCAGAGAAATATAGGTATAGTACAATGCCAAACTTACTTCATACATTACATAAATGATATCTATTGTAAATTCTACAATAGCTCAAAAGACAAACAGTATAGTCATCCATACAGTATTATGGGCACCACATAGTGCTCCATACAGAAAAATGAGCTCCATATATTGCTCCATGCAGAATAATGAGCCATACGATATTATGGGCACCCATAGTGCTCCATGCAGAATAATGAGCCCCATATATTGCTCCATACAGTATAATGTGCTCCATATATTGCTTCATACAGTATTATGGGCACCACATAGAGCTCCATATAGAATAATGAGCCCTATATATTGCTCCATACAGTATTATGGTCACCACATAGAGCTCCATACAGAATAATGAGCCCCATATAATGCTCCATATATAATAGGCCCCAAATGATGCTCCATATATAATGGGCCCCATATGATGTTCCATATATAATGGGCCTCATATGATGCTCCAGTATATGATGGGCCCCATATATGATGCTTCAGTGCATGATGGGCCCCATATAATGCTTCAAATATAATGGACCTATATATTATGCTCCAGTATATTATGGGCCCCATATAATGCTCCATATATAATGGACCCCATATGATGTTCCATATATAACGGGCCACATATGATGCTCCAGTATATGATGGGCCCCATATATGATGCTTCAGTACATGATGGGCCCCATATAATGCTTCATATATAATGGACCTATATATGATGTTCCAGTATATTATGGGCCCCATATAATCTCTATATATAATGGACCCCATATATGATGCTCCAGTGTATGATGGGCCCCATATATGATACTCCAGTGTATGATGGGCTGCATATTATGGTCTCCATATATTGCGCCAAACATAAAAAAAATAAAAAATGAAATACCTCTCCCCACTGCTCTGCTCGAGGCACCATCCTCCTTTACTGACACAAGCACCGGGCCCTCATAGCATGCCAGTGTCCCGACTGTAAGTGGGCCCCCGCCTGCTCAGGGCCCCGGCACTTGCCTGGGTGCGCTGGGTGCTGACGCCGGCCCTGGTGGGAACAACAAAGCAGCTGATGGCTCTCTAAGAATAGTGAGGGCAGACTGCTGACCCTTTAAGAATAGTAAAGGCTGCCTGATGGCCCTATAAAAATAGGCTTTGTGACTGTTAGGGCTGGCGGAACACACAAAATAATATAAATAATAAGTGCGTTCGCAGCCCGGGGTCTACCGTGCAGGCTGAGCCTGCTGCTGGTAAGAGGGCGGTAAGGTGAACTCTGTTACTTCACAGAGTAGCAACTTTAGACACTGTGGCCCTATACGGCGGTATAAGCGAACTCTTTTACATCACAGTGTCGCTAAGGTAGAGACGCAGAGATATGGACTGTGTCCTGTTAACTCCACAGGAATGCACAGACAACTGCTGTGCGGACAGCACTCCGTAGTAAACGCAATCAGCAACGCAAACAGACAATCTCCTCACCGGAGGTGTCGGTATTCTAGGGGCTTATTTCAGCCGAGCTCTAACACATGCGTGCAAGATCACACTGGCGCAAAGCACATAATGTAATTGATACTAGCGCATGGCGGCACGACCATGCCACCCTTTTATAGTAGCAACTACAGGAACTGCCAGATAAGGACCAATAAGAAACTGCTCCAGAACACAAGTGGTTTCAGGACCTTCCTGGCGGACCAATAGGAGCTGCTGCAGTACCTGAGCATGTGACCCCTGATCTCCAATGAGAGATCTTACTCTGGGCATGCTCAGAAGAGGAAAGCAAGGACTTTGTCCCAAAGACATCTGCTCGCTGCTAACCAGCACTGGCTGCAACAGCAGAACCTGGAGAGGCAGCAGTAATCCTCTGCACAATGTTAGACTGGGCGAGACGCTGGGACCGACGTCTATGCTGAGCAAAGTCCACTGTGGCTGGAGACAGATGGGAGACCGCAGCAGTGACGGTTTGAGATTCCCCCCGTGCAGAAGCGGTAACTCGACCCCTAACAGTGACTTTCAGAGTCCCTCCTTCATAATTGAAACAGGATGTGTCTTATGATGTGTCACACACCACATGGCCAGATTAAGTTGAAAAATATTAAAATGACATTTGCCAGTGAATGCATTTGTCTTGGTTGAAAGCAATGCTAAAATTGAAAATAGCATCAAATCCGCTACGTGTGAACATAGCCCAAGGTGTGGAGGAGCATTTTTGTTTTTGGTTATTTATTTTGCCTTATTTACAAGTCATTATTTTGGAAAGGATGTTCATTAACATATTTCCTAGAAAAATCATTTTGTTTTTGTTTTTGTATGTTTTATTGTGAGTCTGTAAAAGTGGCGTTAGACTCTGACAAGATTTTTCACAGCAGTGACCGAGGAGTCAGAAATGCTGTAGTTTAGGCAATTTTTTCTTATATATTTTCATATTTTACATTTGAAAAATTGTAAAAAAGGAAAAATGGGTCGATGTAAACTTTTGGGCATCCTGCATACCTAGTAGCACACCCTTTTGAAATTATCGCAGCTTGTAAA
>JARQOD010000002.1:409273045-409296180 GCA_033576555.1 Oophaga sylvatica
ACTGTTAAATTTAAATTTCCCTTTCGGTTGATTTTAAACATTTTCCAAAAAGGGTTTTTTGGTTCCCAAATTACCTCAGGGGGGGGTAAAATCTTATTCATTAACACGGAGATAAATACCCAGGGGGGCATTTGATCCTAGTGATGCCTTTGGGCTCAAATGCCCTTCCGTCATCCAATCCTTTATGAACGATATTTTCCGGGATTTGGTGGATAAATTTCTGATCGTTTAATTGGACGATATCTTATTTTTTCCAATGACTGGGATTGTCATGTGGAACATGTTCGGACAGTATTCCGGATTTTGAGAAAACGCATTGTATGTGAAGGGATCAAAATGTCTTTTTGGCGACAGAAGGTTTCATTTCTGGGATTCATTTTGTCTCCGTCTGTATTGAAATGGACCCGGTCAAAGTTCAGGCCATTTGTGATTGGGTTCAACCCATGACATTGAAGGCTTTCAGAGATTTTTGGGTTTTTGCTAATTTTATCTTAATTTTATAGCTAATTTCTCTGTATGTGAAACCACTGACTGATTTGACCAAAAAGGGTTCTGATGTATGAATTGGTCTCCTAGGCAGTTTCTGCGTTATAGGAGCTTAAGCGGAGATTCACTTCTGCTCCTGTTCTGCACCAACCTGATGTTTCTCTACCATTTCTGGTGGAGGTTGATGCTTCTGAGATTGGTGCAGGCCATTTTTGTCCCAAGAGATCCTGAGACCTCTGAGAGTAACCCTTGTGCCTTTTTCTTCTCGAAAATTTTCCCCAGCGAAAAGGACCAACTCACCAAATCTCTGGTACCAAAAATACCAGGATGGCCAACCAACGTGGAGCAATGAGTCCGGGACATCACATTCTACCTCCACTGGTCTGGGACAATCTCCAGCAGGGCAACGTTCAGGTTTATCCACCTGAAATTTCCCAAAGCCAGTTTCAAATTGGGCGAGATAGCGGAAAAAACCACACCCTCCTTCAGAATAAACAGCAGGCTCAGTTACCTCAGGAGAATCCAGAAAGAAACTCTCGAGAGGGCATCCGCCTTAACATTCTTAGTGCCCGGGAGAAAAGAGACCACAAAATTAAAACGTGTGAAAAACAAGGCCCACCTGGCCTGTCTGGGATTAAGTCGCTTGGCTGATTCAAGAAAACCAGGTTCTTAGATCCGTGAAGACCACCACTTGATGCTTGGCCCTTCCAGCCAATGTCTCCACTCCTCAAAAGCCCCACTTCATGGCCAGTAACTCCCGATTACCCACTCAAATTACGTTCCGCTGGGAAAAATTTTCGAGAGAAAAAGGCACAAGGGTTAATCTTAGAGGTTTCTGGACCTTTTGGGACAAACGGCTCCTGCACCAATCTCAGAAGCATCAACCTCCACCTGAAATGGTAGAGAAACATCTGGTTGGCGCCAGAACAGGAGCAGAAGTGAATCTCCGCTAATCCTGAAACGCAGAAACTGCCTCAGGAGACCAATTCACTACATCAGAACCCTTCTTGGTCAAATCTGTCAGTGGCTTCACAATACCAGAGAAATTAGCTATAAATTACGATAAAATTAGCAAAACCCAAAAATCTCTGAAGAGCCTTCAATGTTTGGGTGAACCCAATCACAAATGGCATGAACTTTGACCGGGCCATTTCAATAACAGACGGAGACAAAATGAATCCCAGAAATGAAACCTTCTGACGCCAAAAAGACATTTGATCCCTTCACATACAATGCGTTTTCTCTCAAAATCCAGAATACAGTCCGAACATGTTCCACATGAGAATCCCAGTCATTGGAAAAAATCAAGATATAGTCCAAATAAACGTTCAGAAATTTATCCCCGAAATCCCGGAAAAAAATCGTTCATAAAGGATTGGAAGACGGAAGGGGCATTAGTGAGCCCAAAAGGCATCACTAGTACTCAAATGCCCATATGGGTATTAAACGCCGTCTTCCCATTCATCTCCGAGCTTGAGCAGTAAGATTATATGCCCCCCTGAGGTCAAGCTTGGTAAACCAACAAGCACCCTTCACTCTGGAAAATAGTTCAAAAATCAAGGGGAACGGATATTGATATTTAACAGTGATCTTATTCAGGAGATGATAATCAAACACGGCCTAAAATGAGCCATCCTTCTTGTCACAAAGAAAAACCCGGGCGCCCAAGGGTGAAGAGGAGGTCTGATATGACCCTTCTCTAAAGACATCATTGATATAAGATCTCATAGCCTCATGTCAGGTACATAAAAATTAAAGAGCCGACCCTTGGGAAATTTACAACCGGGTACTAAGTCAATAGCGCAATCATAAACAAATATAGGAGGTAAGGATGCAGACTTACTCTCGCTAAGCACATCAGAAAAAACATTCAAATAGTCAGGGAAATCTTGAGACTGGGGGAGGCAGAAAAAACATCTTGAGACTGGGGGGCAGAAAAAAACAGGAGTGTCAGCACGAACACATTGACAACCCCAACTGGTCACAGACACAGATTTCCAATCCAAAATAGGATTGTGAGTCTGTAACCATAGGTAAACCCAGTACAACAATGTCATGTAAATTATGTAACACCAAAAATTTGCAATTCTCTTGGTGGTCCGGGTCAACCTGCATTATCACCTGGGTAGAAAGCTGGGTTTATTCTCCGCCAAGGGGTAGAATCAATACCCAGCTAAGGAATAGACTTCCGCAGGGGTAACATGGAAAACCACAAAAATTTGGCAAAATCAAAATCCATCAGGTTTATAGCTGCCCCTGAATCAACAAAAGCCTGAGCTGAAAATGTGGACATGGAGCAAATCAAGGTAACAGTCAACAGAAATTTAGTCTGAACACTACCCAAAACAACTGAGCGCGCAAAACGTCTTACCCGCTTTGGGGCCGACGGAAAGCATAAAGAAAGCGTCACCACAATAGTACACAACTTATTACGCTTACGAAATTCATTATGTGTTCCCCAAAGTCACTCCATCACACTGCATGGGCTCAGGAGCTGGCCCGCAAGGCATGACAATCTCACGAAATATTTCTACGCCGCGCAGACGTCTGTCAATTGAATAGCTAATGACATAGAGTCATTGAGACCAAGGGACAGGGAATCCCACCATAACATCCTTTACAGTCTCTGCCAGACCCTTCCGAAAAAGAGCTGCCAGAGCATCATCATTCCATTTAGTAAGGACTGCCCACTTTCTGAATTTCTGACAATACAGCTCAGCGGCTTCATGACCTTGATTCAATGCCAACAAGGGTTTTTCAGCTTGATCAGTAACATTAGGTTCATTGTACAGTACAATAACCCCAGAGCCTGAAAAAACACATCAACATCATTCAAAACAGGATCCCCAGGTGTCAGGGAAAAGGCCCAATCCTGAGGGTCACAGCGCAACAGGGAGATGACAATTTGAATCTGCTGCGTTGTGTTCCCTGAGCAACACGTGCACCCCCGCAGACACCTTGCACACCTAGACATCCAAACACTCTCTGACTTTATTCTTTCACTGGCATCAATATCCTCACTCCATGATACAGACAGTGCCACTGCTTTCTACAATGCCACTCTCACTCGGCTATTGACACGTCACCCCTCTCGTTCATGGCAGAGTGCGACGTACCAACAGACAACCCTGGCACAATAACACCACTAAAAAGCTCCGGCAAGTGTCCAGGATTACAGAGCGGCGTTGGAAAAAAGCAAATTCGCAAGACGACTTCACTGCATTCAAACAAGCAACACTCTCTTTCAAATCTGCCCTCACCTCTGCTAAACATGCCTACTTCACAACCCTCGTATCTTCCCTATCCTACAACCCCAAACAGTTATTTAAAACTTTTAACTTTCTCCTCTGCCCCCCACTGCCCCCCTCTTACCTCCCTCATCTCTGCTGAGGACTTTGCCACACACTTCTAAAATAAGATCGACCAAACAAGGCAAGTCTTCATTGTTCAACCACCACAACTCCTTTGTATACCAGACCAATGCCCTAACCCCATAACCTCCCTCTCCAACATAACCGAAGGGGAGCTTAATTGTCTCCTCTCCAAATCGCACCTCACAACCTGTGCACTTGACCCCATCCCAACCCACCTCCTCCCCAACCTCACCACCACTATTATCCCATCCCTAACCCACCTCTTCAACCTATCACTACCGTACCTTCCCTTCTGCTTTCAAGCATGCCACAATCACGCCTATCCTTAAAAAGCCAATCCTCAACCCAACCGCTATGTCCAGCTATCGCCCGATATCGCTGCTCCCATTCACTTCCAAACTCCTGGAGATGCATGTCCACGCTGAGCTTTCCTACCACCTCTCTTCTAACTTGCTCTTTGACACTCTACAATTTGGTTTCCCGCCCCATCACTCCACAGAGACAGCCCTGACCAAAATTACTAATGACCTACTTACAGCCAAAGCGAACGACACTACTCTATGCTCCTGCTTCTTGACCTGTCCTCTGCTTTTGACACAGTTGACCACTGTCTTCTACTACAGATTCTTTCCTCCTTTGGCGTCAAGGACCTCGCCCTATCCTGGATCTCCTCATACCTTTCCAACCGCATATTCGTCTCCCACTCCCACACTACCTCCTCGTCCCACCCTCTCTCTGTTGGAGTCCCCCAAGGTTCTGTTCTAGGACCCCTACTCTTCTCAATCTATACACTTGGCCTGGGGCAACTCATAAAGTCCCACTGATTCCAGTACCACCTTTACACTGATGACACTCAGATCTACCTCTCTGGCCCACACATCATCTCTCTGCTGTCCAGAATCCCGAGTGTCTATCAGCCATACCCTCCTTCTTCTCCTCCCGCTTCCTCAAACTCAATGTGGACAAATCTGAACTCATAATCTTTCCCCATCCCACAGATCTTCCTTACCTGACCTATCTATCACAATTAACGACATCACGCTTTCCCCTGTACCAGAAGTCCGCTGCCTTGGAATAACCCTTGACTCTGCCCTGTCCTTCAAACCGCACATCCAAGCTCTTTCTACCTCCTGTCGCCTTCAGCTCAAAAATATTTCAAGAATCCATCCATTCCTTAACCCTCAATCTACTCAAATGATTGTGCACGCCCTCATCATCTCCCGCCTCGACTACTGCAACTCCCTTTTCTCTGGCCTCCCTGCTAACACCCTCGCATCTCCCAGTCCATCCTTAACTCTGCTACCCGAATAATTCACCTCTCTCCTCGCTACTCCTCCGATTCTCCCCTCTGCAGATCTCTTCACTGGCTCCCATTCCCTCAGCGTATCCAGTTCAAATTACTAATACTGACCTACAAGGCCATCTATAATCTGTCTCCTCCATATATCTCTGAACTAATCTCCCGATATCTTCCCCTCACGTAATCTCCGATCCTCCCAAGACCTCCTTCTCTCCTCCACACTTATTCGCTCCTCACCTAACCGCCTGCAAGACTTCTCCCGAATATCCCCCATCCTCTGGAATTCTTTGCCCCAACATGTCCGACTATCAAACACATTCAGATCCTTCAGACGGAACCTGAAAACCCACCTCTTCAGGAAAGCTTACAGCCTGCAATAACCCTGCTACCTCCTCACCACTACCGGAGATATCGCCTCAACCAACACCGGAACTGCTGCAACCACCCGACCTACTGTCTTCTGCCCCACAATCCTGTAGAATGTAAGCCCGAAAGGGCAGGGTCCTCTCCCCTCTGTATCAGTCTGTCATTGTTAGTTTGTTTACTGTAAGTGATACCTGTAATCTGTATGTAACCCCTTCTCATGTACCGCACCATGGAATCAATGGTGCTATAGAAATAAATAATAATAATAATAATAATTTAGGCTTCAAAGCAAAAAACAACTTACAGTTATTTTTAAAATTCAAAAACTTAGACCGATCCCCCAAAAATAAATCTGGCAGAGGGATCCTAGGTTCCACAGCAGGCAACCCAGCAAGATAGATAGCAATACTCTGAACTTCAGCAGCAAGCTGCTCTACATGATCGGACAAATGCTTGACCTCTATTGGGGAAAAAATTCCTCCTCAGAGAAAAAGAGGGAAAAAATGCAACAAATAGGAAAAAAAAAATTCTGACAACTCTGACAACTTTTTTATTCCTTTACTATTTTTCCCTTCTATTGAGTACCATAGAATTTTCAGTATGGCCGGTGATTCTGTTGTGTTTTGGTAGCTGAGGAGGCAGGAGCAAAAAACTGCATAGGCAGTCTAACACCAGAGAGTTTGTAAACTAATAGGTTGCAGAACCATAAGCTAACCGCACAACTAGAAGCAGCCGTGGAGCGTACCTACGGTGGTCCTAGACGCCTCGGCACAGCCGGAGAAATAGCTATCCCTGAAGATAGAAAGAGGAAAGCTAACTGCCCCGGAATAGACCCCAAAAGAGTAGCTACCAAGCAGTAAAATATCACAAGAACTGAGCAAATGAACAAATACAAAAAACTAACGGAGACCAGCCAAAGCCCCCCACAGGGGACCCAGCTGAAGACAAAAAGCAATGCAGGAAAAAGCAAGGAATTCAAACCACAGTAAAAAAAACTGAAAGGGACTTATCTGAAAGCAAGCAGGAGACAGCAGGAAAGCAAGCTGAATTCCAACCTAGACCAGGAAGAACAATTGATCACCGATGAGGATCATGGGAGGTCAGCTCACTGTTATCAGGCCAGTGAGTACCCACCTGACAACCACTCGTTATCTGCAGGTGTAGGACTCTTGGTGTTCAACATAGCTTCAATACCCTCAGCAACCACCAAAGGGAGCTTCAGCTCCGAAGTTGTCTCCAAAACGTTCACAATAAGGGACTTTGTGCGGTCCTGTGGAACTTGTTCTCGGTCCAAACCTTGCTCTCGCTCTAGTGGTTTGTTAATGCCATTGCCTGTGCCCAAGAGGCCATGGACCCATATCTCTATGGATTTTATTTCCGACCTCCATGTCTCTCAGAGAATGACCATTATTTGGGTGATCTGTGATAGGTTTTCCAAGATGATACATCTTGTGCCACTACCTAAGTTGCCATCCTCCTCTGAGTTGGTGCCCTTATTTTTTCAACAGGTGATTCGGTTGCACGGCATTCCAGAAAACATTGTGTCTGACAGAGGAGTCCAGTTTGTGTCCAGATTTTGGAGGACATTTTGTTCCAAACTGGGAGTTCAGCTGTCTTTTTCCTCTGCGTTCCACCCTCAGACCAATGGACAGACTGATAGAACAAACCAGACCTTGGAGACTTATTTGAGATGTTTTGAATCTGCTGATCAAGATGACTGGGTCTCCTTTTTGCCCTTGGCTGAGTTTGCTTTGAATAATAGGGCTAGTTCTGCCACCTTGCTGTCTCCATTTTTCTGCAATTTCGGGTTTCATCCTCGATTTTCTTCAGGGCAGGTGGAGGCTTCTGTCTGTCCTGTGTTGACTCTATTGTGGAGAGTATGCAGCAGATTTGGGATCAAGTAGTGGATAAGTTGTCCCTCTCTCAGGAGAAGGACCAGCGTTTTGCCAACCGACATAGGACTGATGGTCCTCGATTTAAAGTGGGTGACTTGGTTTGGTTGTCCTCAAAAAATATCCCTATGAAGGTTGCATCTCCAAAATTTATGCCAAGGTTCATTGGACCTTATAAGATCGTGGAGATTATTAATCCCGTTTCCGTCTTCCAGGAACGTTCAAGATTCACAACGTATTTCACAAATCTTTATTGAAGAGATTTGTCGAGCCAGTGGTTCCTATGGCTGTGCCTCCTGATCCTGTTTTAGTTGAGGGCAATTTGGAGTATGTAGTTGAGAAGATATTGGATTCTTGTTTGGCCAGGCGGAGACTTCAGTACTTGGTGAAGTGGAAAGGCTATGGTCAGGAGGACAATTCTTGGGTTTTTGCTTCTGACATTCATGCTGAAAGACTGGGTCCGTGCCTATCACCGAGCTGATCCTGATCATCCTGGTGGCACAAGTGAGGGTTCGGTAACCCCTCCTTAAGGGGGGGGTACTGTTGTGAACGTAATTGAAGACGACTTCGGAGCTGAGATTCTCTCTGGTGGTTGCTGAGGGTATTGAACCTATGTGGAACACCAAGAGTCCTACACCTGCAGCTGACGAGTGGTTGTCAGGTGATACTGACTGGCCTGATATAAGTGAGCTGACCTCCCATGATCCTCACCGGTGATCAATTGTTCTTCCTGGTCTAGGTTGGAATTCAGCTTGCTTTTCTGCTGTCTCCTGCTTGCATTCAGATAAGTCTCTTTCAGCTTTTTTTTACTGTGGTTTGAATTCCTTGCTTTTTGCTGCATTGATTTTTGTCTTCAGCCGGGTCCCCTTTTGGGGGCTTTGGCTGGTTTCCGTTCATTTTTGTATTTGATCATTTGCTCAGTTCTTGTGATATTTTACTGCTGGGTAGCTACGTGTCCACACCAGAGATCTGATATAGGTGGTCGAGACCGTGTGGTCTCAGTCTTTTTGAATTCAGAAGTGTTGAGTTTTTCCTAGGGATTTTCTGGGTTGCAGACAGTATTCTCTCCTGTGCTGTCCTATCTAGACAGTTTTGGGCCCCAGCGTTTGCTCAATCTATTTTCTGTCTGTGTTCGTATTTTTCGGCTGTGCCGAGGGGTCTAGGACCACCGTAGGTACGCTCCACGGCTGCTTCTAGTTGTGCGGTTAGTTTAGGGGTCTGCAACCTATTAGTTTCCAACCTCTCTGGTGTTAGGCTACCTATGCGGTTTTTTTGCTCCTGCCTCCTCAGCTACCAAAACATAACATTTAGCCAAATAACCCCCAGTTTTTCAATGCGTTACTATTATTATAAAGTAAATTAAGGTTGACAAGCTTAAGTAATAAGAATTTATGTCGTTGACATTGAAATGGGCACTGTAGGTGTGTTTACTGTCCTCCACTCCCTGCCGACTTTGCTTCCCCATTGACTTGCATTGGGGTCGGTTCGAGTTTCAGTCGGACCTTCGACTTTTTCCGATAGTCAGCCGATTTCGTTCGACTCGACTTTTGTGAAAGTCTGGTGGTCCGAAACCCGGCTCGACCCTCCCGGAGGCAAAGTCGCTCATATCTAAAAATGAGAAATCGCTGGTCAACACTTATAACTTCAATCTTAACAAAAAAAATGATCTTTCCAAAATTGTGCTGATGTAAAGTAGACATGTGGGAAATGTTATTTTGTAACTATTTTGTGCGATGTGACTGTCTGATTTAAGGGCATAAAAATTAAAAGTTTGAAAATTGCGAAATTTTCTAAATTTCTCCAAATAAGTAATATCAAAGATATTTTACCTCTAACATGAAGTACAATATGTCACGAGAAAACAGTCTCAGAATCAGTTGGATCCGTTGAAGCATTCCAGAGTTATGACCTCATAAAGTGCAAGTGGTCATAATTGTAAAAATTGGCCTTGTCAGGAAGATGAAAACAGGCTTCGTGGTGAAGGGTTAATACACATAACATTGCGGGTTATAGTTAAATTACTGACGAAATGTAAAATTGGTGGAGAAGGGTTGAGCTTTATGGACCTAGGTCTTTTTTCAACCCATTTACCTATGTAACTTTATTGGTTGTCGTGGTATCTTCTAGAAGCTTCACTCATCAGCTAGTATCAGTAGACGAGATTACCTCTAGAAGCTTGTGTCATCAGCAAGTATCAGTTGACATGACATCCTCTAGCATACACATATCAAACTCTGGCCCCCCCAGCCAAATGAATTATATTTGGAGCGCAATGCCGACCCTGCAACACCTCCCGCACCTATGTCGGACTTTCAACTTCATCAGTATCCAGGATGCCGATACAATTGAATGCAATGATGGAGAAGGGAACTTCAGCTGATGCTCCATTCACCATCATTCTCCCTCTGCGTTCACGTCTCAGCACAGTGGTCATGATGACGTCACTATTTCGAGCCCGCTGTGCCGAGCACTAAAGAGCTTTAGGGCACTTGCTGTCTAGACTGGAGCAACGAGGACAGTTGAGTATCTTTTTTTATGTGGAGCCCGTTATACTGTATAGAGGATGGAAGACAATGTGGGGCCATTATCCTGTATGGAGGACTATGTGGGGCCCATTATACAGTATGGAGGACTATATGTGGCCCATTATTCTGTACAGAGGACACTTTGGGCCCATTAAGGGTGTGGAGGTCTTTATTTTCTGTTATTTATTAATTAAAGATTTTTTCCTTATTTTATTTATTTCCTTAATATTAAGGTAAGCCCACTACTTTGTCCAAGTTTTTAATTTTTTCTGAGTATTTGACAACTAGATTAGAAGATTTTGTCATCAGCAGGTGTCAGTAGACGTGACATTCTCTAGAAGCTTCTATCCTCAGCCTCATCCTTGCAGATTTTGTCCTTGGTGGGATTTGTACCCAGGACCCCAGTGCTGTAATGCTAAACACTGAGCCACCATGCTGCCCTTGACGTCCTCTAGAAGCTTTTGTCATCAGCAGGTGTTAGTAGATGTGATGTCCTCTACAAGCTTATACTGTCAACAGGTGTCGGTAGATGTGACATCCTCTACAAGCTTCTATTATCCGCAGGTGTCAGTAGATGTGACATCCTCTACAAGCTTCTATTATCTGCAGGTGTCAGTAGATGTGACATCCTCTACAAGCTACTACTATCAGCAGATGTCAGTAAATGTGATGTCCTCTACAAGCTACTACTATCAGCAGGTGTCAGTAGATGTGACATCCTCTACAAACTTCTACTATCAGCAGGTGTCCATAGATATGACGTCCTCTGTAAGCTTCTACTATCAGCAGGTGCCAGTAGATGTGACGTCCTCTACAAGCTTCTACTATCCGCAGGTGTCAGTAGATGTGATGTCTTCTACAAGCTTTTACTATCAGCAGGTATCAGTAGATGTGACGTCTTCTACAAGCTTCTATCAGCAGGTGTCAGAAAAGTGACCTCTTCTAGAAGCCTCTGTCATCAGCGGGTATCGGTATATGTGGTGTCAGCGGCTCCGGTCACTTCTTCTCATGGAACTGAGCTAAGCTGCCAAAGGTCCAGACGTGAAAGGGTTTGTTTAACACAGCTCCTATACCACTAAGGCCAGGACTGCAGTCTACAGGCTGTGACATCTGGAGGATATGTAGATACTATACCTGTAGGGTGAGGAGCGTTTGCATATATGGTGTTAGCCGTACTGCTACCAGTAGGCAGCTTTTTTACATGACCAGAACAACCTTTTTAAAGAGCAAATCTTCCATGTAATGGGCTGGATTTCCAGGTTAAAGGTTAAAGGCACTTATGGCCTTTATTTTATAAAATAAAGGTTGGAGATTTGTCCTGGCATTTTTACATAGATCCAGTTCTTTAAGCGTTTCCTATTTTCCCCAGTCTGGTATCAGAAGGGAGGGCCGCAGGTAGCATGCTGGCTGGTACTGTAGCCAAGGCAACAGTACAATGCTGAAGGGTCTCATGCATGGTCCCATTCAGACTAATA
The DNA here is from genome assembly GCA_033576555.1 of Oophaga sylvatica. Taxonomy (NCBI): domain Eukaryota; kingdom Metazoa; phylum Chordata; class Amphibia; order Anura; family Dendrobatidae; genus Oophaga; species Oophaga sylvatica. The sequence goes on from JARQOD010000002.1 coordinate 409,284,464, forward strand.
GGACTAGAGTCTCGGAGCATGGTATGGTTGCCTCGACAACTGTACCACCCAGCGAGAAAGACTGTATGATTTCCCTCATATACTCACCTTCCACGTGCTGTCGCAGTATGCCCTCTGCTGAAATGAAATGTTATGTGAGCGCAGTATGCCCGGACACCACAAGAAGCTTCAATGTCAATCCTGAGATTGATGTATGACTGGCACATAGGGCTTGTCAGTCAGCCGGTCTGAAAGGAACCCCCGCAGCCATCATTGTCTGTGTGTTGGAAACAGGACTTGCTATACTCGTGCCTTGTGGTAAAGTTGAAGAGGATCCTACACTCAGGCACTATAATGGAAAGAATTCACACCTCTTCCATGTTCAGAGGCACTGTTGGTTCTGGTTTACAAATGCTAATGAAGCACTGACCAAAACTACTAATGTCTGAATAAGGCCTTGCAGAAGGTGTTCTGCTATCTACAACTGCCTGCTCTATAAACCAAGTGTTTCCACACACAGGACCTTTTCCTGGATGATCAACAGTAGGCCGGGTCCCTCAGGCATATCACATCCGATGTGAAATGCTAATGACCATTGTCTCCTGCTCTGCTGTGAGCTAGAGCCGAGTGTCAGTGCTCTACGCTCTGATATGCTCGCAGGAGAGAATCGCAGCACAGCTGTGGAGTAGATGGAGAAAATGATTTCTTCCTCTCTGCTCCTGGCTAAACCGATTTTAAGCGCCATTTACTTGTTGATTCTCCCCACATCTGCAGGTAATTAGCATTTCTGGACCTGAAAGGTTCAGTTTAATTAGGCCGGGGTCACACTGGCGACAAAAACGAACGAGTGCCATGCGATGAAATATCACATTGTACTCGAACCAATGTTAATCTATGGAGCAGCTCCCAGCATCCGATTCCGTTTTCCTCGGACCGAGAGAATCGCAGCATGCTGCGGTTGTCTCTGATTATCGGTCGAGAATCGCCAATGCAAGTCTATGGGTGCGATGAAAAATCGGATTACAAACGGACCACACGTGTGACTTGCGAGAAAATCGCACCGGTGTCCTTTAGAAAAGCCGGCAATTCATCCCCGGCTATACTGTAAAATCACACTGACAGCTTTAACCCCTTAACGACCGCCGATACACCTTTTAACGGCGGTCATTAAGGGTATTTAAACCACAGCGCCGTTAATTAACGGCGCTGTGGAAAAAGTGTATAGCGCCCCCGACAGTCGCATTTTATCCGGGTTCTCGGCTATCGGGGGTAGCCGAGACCCCAGAAAACATGAATAGGGTCGGTTTTTACCGACCCCGATGTTGCGATCGCCGTTATTAACCCTATAGCGGCGATCGCAACAAAAAAAAAATCTGATGTGCCATTTAATGTCTCTCTCCTCTGATCGGACATCAGAGGAGAGAGAAAAAGGGTCCTCGATCCCCCCCCTTGTGGCCCCGATCCCCCCCTTGTGTCCCTAGGGCCCTCCTGCCTCCTCCGTGGCGCCGCCATCTTTAATGGCGAGAAAATGGCGGGCGCATGCTCAGTGCTCCCGCCCGCAATGTGCTGGGGGGTTGAGCAATTTTCTCCGGGGTCTCGGCTGCCGGGGGTAGCCGAGACCCCAGAGGACATGATGCTGGTCGGTATTTACCGACCCCGGTGTTGCGATCGCCGTTATAGCAGTATAACGGCGACCGCAACAACAAAAAAAAAAAGATTTCTCTCCCCTCTGATGTGATCGCACATCAGAGGGGTGAGAAACAGTGTCCCCGGGACCCCCGATCCCCCCTGTACCTCCCGGTGTCCCTTCTGTGTCCTGCAGCTCCCGGCCACCTGGTGTCTTCATGCTGTAAAAAAAAAATGGCGAGCGCATGCGCAGTGCGCCCTCCGAATCTGCCTAGCGGCAGATTAAAAAAAATGATTGAAAGTACATTTTGATCACTGTGATAAACTATCACAGTGATCAAAATAGAAAAAACAGTACATAAACTCCCCCTTTATTACCCCCTTAGTTAGGGACATATAATAAAATAAAGACATTTTATTTATTTTTATTTTTCCAATAGGGTTAGGGTTAGGGATAGGGTTAGGTTATAATTAGGGTTAATTTTGGAATTAGGGTTAGGGTTAGGGTTAGGCCGGTTCATACTGCGTTATGGCAGTCCGTTAGACGGACTGCGTTACACCGCAGTATAACGCGGTGTAAAGCAGTCCGTTAATGCTGCCATTCACCCTCATTTGAGGGCGCATCTCGACGCATGCCGTAAAGCGGCATGCGTTCGCGACGTGCCGTCATTCAGTGACGGAGCCTCGAACGCGGCCTGCAGCGTCTGTGCTCCGCCAGCGCTAGTGCAGATGAATCATCTGCTGATTCCTCTGCGTTAGTGGGTATAGTATAACGCGATCGCGTTATGCTATACTGTTACCAGCCCGTCAACGCTATGTGTTGAACGAGCTGGTAAAACGCAATATGAACCTAGCCTTAGGGTTAGGGTTATAATTAGGGTTAGGGTTGGAATTAGGGTTAGGGTTACACTTAGGGTTAGGGTTACAATTAGGGTTAGGGTTACAATTAGGGTTAGGGTTACAATTAGGGTTGGAATTAGGGTTGGGATTAGGGTTAGGATTAGGGTTAGGTTGGGATTAGGGTTAGGATTAGGGTTAGGGTTGGGATTAGGGTTAGGGGTGTGTTGGGGTTAGGGTTGGAGCTAGAATTGAGGGGTTTCCACTATTTAGGCACATCAGGGGGTCTCCAAACACGACGTGGTGTTCAAAAAGTCAAATGGCGCTCCCTCCTTCAGAGCCCTGCCGTGCACCCAAACAGTGGTTTACCCCAACATATGGGGTATCAGCGTACTCAGGACAAATTGCACACCAATTTTGGGGTTCTAATTTCTCCTGCTAGTCTTGGGAAAATAAAAAATAGATGGCTAAATAATCATTTTTGAGGAAAAAAAATGATTTTATATTTTCACGGCTCTGCGTTTATTATTTTCTGTAAAGCACTTGGAGGTTCAAAGTGCTCACCACAAATCTAGATAAGCTCCTTGGGGGGTCTAGTTTCCAAAATGTTGTCACTTGCAGGGGGTTTCTACTGTTTAGGCACATCAAGGGCTCTGCAACACAACATGACTCCCGCAGAACATTCCATCAAAGTCTGCATTACAAAATGGCGCTCATTCCTTTCCAAGCTCTCCCATGCGCCCAAACAGTGGTGCCACCCCACATATGGGGTATCAGCGTACTCAGGAAAAAATTGCACAACAACTTTTGGGGTCCAATTTCTCCTGTTACCCTTGGGAAAAAAAATAGCGGGCTAAATAATCATTTTTGAGGAAAAAAATGATTTTTTATTTTCACGGCTCTACATTATAAACTTCTGTGAAGCACTTGGGGTTCAAAATGCTCACCACACATCTAGATAAATTCCTTAAGGGGACTAATTTCCAAAATTGTGTCATTTGTGGGGGGGTTCCACTGTTTAGGCGCATCAGGGGCTCTCCAAACGCGACATGGCGTCCAATCTCAATTCCAGCCAATTTTGGTTTGTAAAAGTCAAACGGCGCTCCTTCCCTTCCAAGCCCTGCCGTGTGCCCAAACAGTGGTCCCCCCCATATATGGGGTATCAGTGTACTCAGGACAAATTGGACAACAACTTTTGTGGTCAAATTTCTCCTGTTACCCTTGAGAAAAAAAAAATTGGGGACTAAACGATCAGGTTTGTGGAAAAAATATGATTTTTTATTTTCACGCCCGGGCGTTATAAACTTCTGTGAAGCACTTGGGGGTTCAAAGTGCTCACCACAGATCTAGATAAGTTCCTTAGGGGGTATTGTTTCCAAAATGGGGTCACTTGTGGGAGGTTTCCACTGTTTAGACACATCAGGGCCTCTACAAACGCGACATGGCATCCAGCCAATTCTGCGTTGAAAAAGTCAAATGGCGCTCCTTCCCTTCCAAGCTCTGCCATGCACCCAAACAGAGGTTTACCCCCACATATGGGGTATCAGCATGCTCAGGACAAATTGCACAAAATCTTTTCGGGTCTTTTTACCCTTGGGAAAATAAAAATTGGGTGAAAAGATCATTTTTGTGGAAAAATTATGATTTTTTATTTTCACGGATCTACGTTATAAACTTCTGTGAAGCACTTGGAGGTTAAAAGTGCTCACCACACATCTAGATAAGTTCCTTAAGGGGTCTAGTTTCCAAAATGGGGTCACTTGTTGGGGGTTTCCACTGTTTAGGCACATCAGGGGCTCTCTAAACGCGACATGGCGTCCAGCCAATTCTGCGTTGAAAAAGTCAAACGGCGCTCCTTCCCTTGCGACCTCTGCCGTGCGCCCAAAAAGTGGTTTACCCCCACATATGGGGTATCGGCGTATTCAGGAGAAATTGCAAAACAAATTTTGTGGTTCATTTTTTCTTTCAACACTTGTGAAAATAAAAAAAAATGGTGCCGAAGTAAAGCTTTTGCAAAAAAGTTAAATGTTAATTTTTTCCTTCCACATTGCTTCAGTTCCTGTGAAGCACGTAAAGGGTTAATAAACTTCTTGAATGTGGTTTGAGCACCTTGAGGGGTGAAGTTTTAAGAATGGTGTCACTTTTGGGTATTTTCTATCATATAGACCCCTCAAAGTGACTTCAAATGTGATGTGGTCCCTAATAAAAAATGGTGTTGTAAAAATGAGAAATCGCTGGTCAACTTTTAACCCTTATAACTTCGTAACAAAATGTTCCCAAAATTGTGCTGATGTAAAGTAGACATGTGGGAAATGTTTTTATTAAGAAATTTATGTGACATATCTCTCTGATTTAATCCCTCTCTGCCATCCGACGTACTATCCCGTCCATGAAACCCGTGACAATCTGACTATGGACGGGATAGTACGTCGAAGCGATCTGCTGCCTGTGAGATCGCTGGTCTCACAGAGTGCTGTGCACACTGTGAGACCAGCGATCTGACCCTAAACTGTAATGTCACACCCTGGGACAAAGTAAAAAAAAAAAAAAAAAAAAATAACAAGTGTAAAAAAAAAAATTGCAAAATAAAAGAAAAAAATATACCCCAATAAATTAATTTCTTCCTGTAAAAAAAAAACAAACCAATAAAAGTACACATATTTGGTATCGCCACGTCTGTAATGACCTGCCCTATAGAACTGCCCCACTAGTTAACCCTTTAGTGAACCCCTTAAAAAAAAAAAAAGCAAAAAATCAATGCTTTATCATCATACCGCCGAACAAAAAGTGGAATAACACGCGATCAAAAAGACCGATATGAATAAACATGGTACCGCTGAAAACAACATCTTGTCCCGCAAAAAACAAGCTGCCATACAGAATCATCAGCGAAAAAATAAAAAAGTTATAGCTCGCAGAATAAAGCGATGCAAAAATAATTATTTTTTATATAAAATTGTTTTTATTCTATAAAAGAGCCAAAACATAAAAAAATGATATAAATGAGGTATCGCTGTAATCGTACTAACCCGAAGAATAAAACTGATTTATCAATTTTACCACACATGGAACGGTATAAACGCCCCCCCCAAAAGAAAATCATGAATTGCTGATTTTTGTTCATTCTAACCTCCCAAAAATCTAAATAAAAAGCGATCAAAAAATGTCACGTGCTTAAAAATGGTACCAATAAAAATGTCACCTCGTACCGCAAAAAATGAGACCTCACATGACTCTATGGGCCAAAATATGCAAAAATTATAGCTCTCAAAATGTGGTGATGCAAAAACTATTTTTTGCAATAAAAAGCGTCTTTTAGCGTGACAGCTGCCAAGCATAAAGACCCGCTATAAATAGTAAATCAAACCCCCCTTTATCACCCCCTTAGTTAGGGAAAAATAATAAAATTTAAAAAATGTATTTATTTCCATTTTCCCATTAGAGTTAGGGTGAGGGTATGTGCAGACGTTGCAGAACCTGCTGAGTAGGGTTGAGCATTCCGATACCGAAACCCGTTCCGATACCTGAAATCCAATGTAAGTCTATGGGAACAAAATATCGGAATTAAAAATATTCCGATATTTTGTTCCCATAGACTTACATTGGATTTCAGGTATCGGAACCGGGTTTCGGTATCGGAATGCTCAACCCTACTGCTGAGGAATTTTCCGCGCAGATTTTGCTAAATCCGCAGGTAAAATGACCTGCTTGCTACCTGCGGATTTAGTGCGGATTTGATGCGGATTTTCCGCGTTTTGTGTGCGTATTTCCCCTGCGTTTTGAGACCTGTAGATTTCTATTTAGAGCAGGTCTCATAACTCTGCGGAAATGCACAAAAGAAGTGACATGCTGCGCATTTAAATCCACACCAAATCCACGCGAAAAAATCCGCAGCTTGTGCACTTCGTTTTTTCTCCCATTGCTTATAATGCTACTGTACATCACTTGCAGTTCTGCTGCAGATCTGCAGCGGCAAATCTGCTGCGGATCCGCAGCAGATTCCGCAACGTGGGCACATAGCCTTGGGGTTGCGCCTAAAGTTAGGGTAAGGGTTGCGTCTAAAGTTAGGATTAGGGTTAGGGTTGGGATTAGGGTTAGGGGTGTGTTAGGTTAGGTTTGTGGTTAGGGTTATGGTTAGGGTTTGTACTAGGGTTAGGGGTGTGTTGGGGTTAGGGATGGAGTTAGAATTGGGGGGTTTCCACTGTTTAGGCACATCAGGGGCTCTCCAATTGTGACATGGCGTCTGATCTCAATTCCAGCCAATTCTGCGTTGATAAAGTCAAACGGTGCTCCTTCACTTCTGAGCTCTGCCATGTGCCCAAACAGTAGTTTACCCCAACATATGGGGTATCAGCGTACTCAGGACAAATTGCACAATAACTCTTGGGGTCCATTTCTTCTGTTACCCTTGGGAAAATAAAAAAATTAGGGGCGAAAATATCATTTTTGTAAAAAAAAATATATTTTTTTTTACGGCTGTACATTATAAACTTCTGTGAAGGACTTGATGCTTTATAGTGCTCACCACACATCTAGATAAGTTCCTTGTGGGGTCTATTTCCCCCCCCCCACATATGGGGTGTCAGAGTACTCAGGACAAATTGGACAACTTTTGGGGTACAATTTCCTTGAGAAAAATAAAAAATTTGGGACTAAAAAATCATTTTTGTGGAAAATTGTTTATTTTTTTTTTCTCACCCAGGCATTTTAAACTTTTGTGAAACACTTGGGGTTTCAAAGTGCTCACAACAGATCTAGATAAGTTCCATTGGGGGTCTAGTTTCCAAAATGGTGTCACTTGTGGGGGGTTTCCACTTTTTAGGCGCATCAGAGGCTCTCCAAACGCGACATGGCGTCCAATCTCAATTCCAGCCAATTTTGGTTTGAAAAAGTCAAACGGCGCTCCTTCACTTACGAGCTCTGCCGTGTGCCCAAACAGTGGTTTTCCCCCACATATGGGGTATTGGCGTACTGAGGAGAAATTGCACAACAACTTTATCTGTCCATTTTCTCCTTTTACCCTTGTCAAAATGAAAAAAAGTTTGTAAAAGATCATTTTTGCGAATATAAAGATAAGTATTCATTTTTTCCTTCCACGTTGCTTCAGCTCCTGTAAAGCACCTGAAGGGTTAATAAACTTCTTGAATGTGATTTTGAGTACCTTGAGGGGTGCAGTTTTTAGAATGGTGTCACTTTTGGGTATTTTCTGCCATATAGACCCCTCAAAGTGACTTCAAATGTGAGGTGGTCCCTAAAAAAAATGGCTTTGGAAACTTTGTTGTAAAAATGAGAAATCGCTGGTCAACTTTTAACCCTTATAATTTCCTAATAAAAAAAAATTTTGGTTCCAAAATTGTGCTGATGTAAAGTAGACATGTGGGAAATGTTATTTATTAACTATTTTGTGTGACATATTTCTCTGTGTTAGGGGAATAAAAATTCAAAGTTTGAAAATTGCTAAATTTTCAAAATTTTCGCCATATTTGTGTTATTTTCAAAAATAAACGCAAGTTATATCGAAAAATTTTTACCACTAACGTGAAGTGCAATATGTCACGAGGAAAACATTCTCACAATCGCAAAGATCCATTGAAGCGTTCCAGAGTTATAACCTCATAAAGAGACAGTGGTCAGAATTGTAAAAATTGGCCCGGTCATTAACGTGCAAACCACCCTTGGGGGTGAAGGAGTTAAGGGCATAAAAAATTAAAATTTGAAAATTGCTAAATTTTCAAAATTTTCGCCATACTTCCGTTTTTTTCATAAAAAAACCAAATCATAAAAAAAAAATTTGGAAAAAATTTACCACAAACGTCAAGTACAATATGTCACGAAAAAACAATGTCAGAATCAGCAGGATCCGTTAAAGCGTTCCAGAGTTATAACCTCATTAAGTGACAGTGGTCAGAATTGTAAAAATTGGCCCGGTCATTAAGCTGCAAATTGGCTCTGTCACTAAGGGGTAATTAAAGAATAGAAAAAAATACATATACACACATAGAATACATATATATATACATGTCATTGTGACATATATATATATATTTATATATATTTATAGTTCATACACATTTACATAGTATAATAGCCGCTAATTCAATTGCTGGCTTCTGTAAAATTACAGAACCCGACATGAAATGACACATGGTTTAAATACAGTTAACCATGTCAATTCATGTAGTTTGATGTATGGTTTTCACTAACAATTACATGAGTGTATGTGTGCAAAATTTCATACAAGTAGGGGTTAATTAAATGTGTAAATTCATTGTAAAAAAATGTGTGTGCTCCCGCGCTGTTTTATCAATCAGACAGGGAAAGCCAGTGAATGGGGGCAGATAATAATAGCCTAGGGAGGGTGCATTTTTTTGTGCCCCCCCAGCTACTAACATTTTCCCCAAGCCACCCCAGAAAAGGCACATCTATGATTAGATGTGCCTTTTCTGGCACTTAGCCCGTCTATTCCCATTGCCCTGTAGCGGTGGCTAATGGGTTAATAATGGGTTAAGGCCACCTTGCTATTGAAAGGTGACTTTAAGCCAGGTTAATAATTGAGAGTTGTCAATTAGACAACTCTCAATTATTAATCCTATTGTATGAAATGAAAAACAAACACACACACTAATTAAAAATCATTTTAATGAAATAAATAGACAGTTTTTGACCATATTTTATTGTACTGGTAATCCTTGCAAAGCCCTTGTTCTCCTGTAATAAAAAAAAATTATAAAACAACATTATTCTTACCTCTCCGGAGCTCAGTCAGGTCCCCCGCTGCAATCCATCTGAAAGGGTTAACAGTTTTACAGCGCGGACCGGAGCTAGTGCTGCAGCCTCGCTGTAAACTCCCGAATGAATGAGCTCATCTCCTGGCTGACAGGGAGAGGAAGTGATTAGCTGGGAAGCTTAATTGATTGTTTCCCACGGTAATCAGTTCACTTCAGGTTAGCCGGGGACTCCCTCTGACGTCACTGATGCTATGCGGAGTCCATCAAATCTCTCTTCTGACCCATTTTGCCAAAGGAAAGGAAGTTGCCTAATAATTAAGCACACCTTATATAGGGTGTTGATGTCATTAGACCACGCCCATCCTCATTACAGAGATGCAAATCACCTGATTTACATAATTGGCATTTGGCTTTCAAGCCTATACAGCTTGGAGTAGGACAACATGTATGAAAAGGATGATGTGATCAAAATACTCATTTGCCTAATAATTCTGCACACAATGAATATACACATAGTATATATATATATATAATATATATATATATATATGCAGTACAGACCAAAAGTTTGGACAAACCTTCTCATTTAAAGATGTTTCTGTATTTTCATGACTTTGAAAATTGTAAATTCACACTCAAGGCATCAAAACTATGAAATAACACATGTGGAATTATATACTTAACAAAAAAGTGTGTAAACAACTGAAATTATGTCTTATATTCTAGGTTCTTCAAAGTAGCCACCTTTTGCTTTGATGACTGCTTTGCACACTCTTGGCATTCTCTTGATGAGCTTCAAGAGGTAGTCTCTATTCCCATTGCCTTTAGAGGTGGCTCATGGGTTAATAACGGGTTAATGTCACCTTGCTATTGAAAGGTGACATTAATCCGGTTAATAATGGAGAGGTGTCAATAAGACAACTATCCATTATTTATCCTATTGTAGTAAAGGGTGCATTGCATCAGTTTTTCACAATTTACGACGGATCCGTCGAGCCAATGCATTGTGACTGACAGCAAAAAAACTGATGTGTGAAAGAGGCTTAGTAACAGAGCAGTTCAACCTGCCGCCAACAATCCCTTTAAAAAGATCCCCACCAAGGGGTCCAAAATACCTTTTAGTAGTGTGTTGCTCAGTAGACAAAAGCTCACAGCTCCTGCATAAGCATTCAAACACAACGCAATATGGATGCATTAGGAAGTTATAAGCAGGACCAGAACCCTACCTATCTGCTCAAAAATAAGGGGACCAAACCATTCAAAAAATCTCTCAAAAGTTTAACCCCTTTTACCCCAAGCCTGTTTTCACTTTAATGACCAGGGCAAATTTTACAATTCTGACCAGTTTCACTTTATGAGGTAATAACTCTGGAATGCTTCCATGGATCCCAGTGACTCTGAGATTGTTTTCTTGTGAAATATTGTACTTCATGATAGTGGTAAAATTTAGTTTGATATGACTTGCGTTTATTTTTTGAAAATATCGGATATTCGGTGAATATTTTGCAATTTTCAAATTTTAATTCTTAAGCCCTTAAACCAGAGAGTTATGTCACACAAAATCTATATACACTGCTCAAAAAATAAAGGGAACACTTAAACAACAGAATATAACTCCAAGTAAATTAAACTTCTGTGAAATCAAACTGTCCACTTATGAAGCAACACTGACAATCAATTTCACATGCTGTTGTGCAAATGGAATAGACAACAGATGGAAATTATTGGCAATTATCAAGACCCCCTCAATAAAGGAGTGGTTCTGCAGGTGGGGGCCACAGACCACATCTTAGTACTAATGCTATCTGGATGATGTTTTGGTCACTTTGAATGTTGGTTGTGCTTTCACACTCGTGGTAGCATGAGACGGACTCTACAACCCACACAAGTGAGCTCAGGTAGTGCAGCTCATCCAGAATCAATGCGAGCTGTGGCAAGAAGGTTTGCTGTGTCTGTCAGCATGGTGTCCAGAGGCTGGAGGCGCTACCAGGAGATGTGGATGGGGCATAGGAGGGCAACAACCGAGCAGCAGGACTGCTACCTCCTCCTTTGTGCAAGGAGGAACAGGAGGAGCACTGCCAGAGTCCTGCAAAATGACCTCCAGCAGGCCACAAATGTGCATGTGTCTGCACAAACGGTTAGAAACCGACTCCATGAGGATAGTTTGAGTGCCCGACGTCCACAGATGGGGGTTGTTCTCACAGCCCAACACTGTGCCAGACGTGACAGAGTCTGGAGACGACGTGAAGAGTGATCTGCTGCCTGCAACATCCTTCAGCATGACCGATTTGGCAGTGGTCAGTAATGGTGTGGGGTGGCATTTTTTTTGAAGGGCCGCACAGCCCTCCATGTGCTAGCCAGAGGTAGCCTGACTGCCATTAGGTACCGAGATGAGATCCTTAGACCCCTTGTGAGACCATATGCTGGTGCAGTTGGCCCTGGGTTCCTCCTAATGCCAGACAATGCCAGACCTCATTTGGCTGGAGTGTGTCAGCAGTTCCTGCAAGATGAAGGCATTGAAGCTATGGAATGACCCGCCTGTTCCCC
>JARQOD010000002.1:409296280-409510773 GCA_033576555.1 Oophaga sylvatica
GGAGCATCAAATGGGGTCCATTATATCTGAAGCATTATATAGGCCCATCATACACTGGAGCATCATACACTGGAGCATTATAAACGTGGCCCATCATACACTGGACCATCATATACGGGGCCCATTATACACTGGAACATCATATGGGGCCCATTATATATGGAGCATTATATAGGCCCATCATACACAGGAGCATCATCCATGGGGCCCATCATATACTGGAGCATCATATGGGCCCATTATATATGAAGCTTTATATAGGCCCATCATACACTGGAGCATAATCCATGGGGCCCATCATACACTGGATCATTGTAAATGGGGCTCATCATATACTGGAGCATCATATGGGGCCCATTATATATGGAGCATTATATAGGCCCATCATACACTGGAGCATCAGCTCATGGGGCCCATCATATACTGGAGCATCATATGGGGCCCATTATATATGGAGCATTATATAGGCCCATCATACACTGGAGCATCAGTCATGGGGCCCATCATATATTAGAGCATCATATGGGGTTCATTATTTATGGGGCATCATATAAGGTATGGAGCATCATATGGAGCACATTTGGGGCCTATTCTGTATGGAGCATTATATGAAGCCGATTCTGTATGGAGCAATATATGGGGCCCATCATATACTGTATGGAGCTTCATATGCGACTCATTAAACTGTATGGAGCAATATGTGGGGCTCATTATACTCTATGGGGACCGTCCTCAACTGTATGGCACATTATATGGGGACCATCATATACTGTAGTATTATGTGGAGCTCATCATATACTGTATGGAACATTATATGGGACCAATTATTCTGTATGGAGCAATATATGGGGCTCATTATTCTGTATGGCGCACTATGTGGTGGCCATAATACTGAATGGAGGAATATACTGTCCATTTTTTGACCTATTGTAGAATTTAAAATAGATATCAGTCATGTAATGTAAGAAGTGAAGCATTTGGCATTGTACTATACCTATATTTCTCTGCCATATCGGAGCATCATGAATTGTGGTATGTGTTAAATGGGCCCACTGAGACTCTTTGGCCCGGGGCCCGCGAAAACCTGGAGCCAGCCCTGCCGCCCCAACTTTAGCTGTTGTGAACGTATTGGAGACGACTTCGGAGCTGAGGTTCCCTCTGGTGGTTGCTGAGGGTATTGAACCTATGTGGAACACCAAGAGTCCTACACCTGCAGCTGACGAGTGGTTGTCAGGTGATACTGACTGGCCTGATATAAGTGAGCTGACCTCCCATGATCCTCGCCTGTGATCAATTGTTCTTCCTGGTCTAGGTTGGAATTCAGCTTGCTTTTCTGCTGTCTCCTGCTTGCATTCAGATAAGTCTCTTTCAGTTTTTTTTTTACTGTGGTTTGAATTCTTTGCTTTTTGCTGCATTGCTTTTTGTCTTCAGCCGGTCCCCTTTTGGGTGCTTTGGCTGGTCTCCGTTCGTTTTTGTATTTGTTCATTTGCTCAGTTCTTGTGATATTTTACTGCTGGGTAGCTACGTGTCCACACCAGAGATCTGATATAGGTGGTCGAGACAGTGTGGTCTCAGTGTTTTTGGATTCAGAAGTGTTGGAGTTTTTCCTAGGGTTTTTCTGGGTTGCAGACAGTATTCTTTCCTGTGCTGTCCTATCTAGACAGTTTTGGGCCCCAGCATTTGCTCAATCTATTTTCTGTCTGTGTCCGTATTTTCATCTTGTCTAACCGCCATTATATGTTTGGGGGCTTACTACTCTTTTGGGGTCTACTCCAGGGCAGTTAGCTTTCCTCTTTCCATCTTCAGGGATAGCTATTTCTCCGGCTGTGTCGAGGCGTCTAGGACCACCATAGGTACGCTCCACGGCTGCTTCTAGTTGTGCGGTTAGTTTAGGGGTCTGCAACCTAATAGTTTCCAACCTCTCTGGTGTTATGCTACCTATGCGGTTTTTTTGCTCCTGCCTCCTCAGCTACCAAAACATAACAGAATCACCGGCCATACTGAAATTCAATGGTACTCAATAGAAGGGAAAAAAATAGTAAAAAGAAAAAAAAAGGTCAGAATTGTCAGAAATATATATATATATTTTTTTGTCTGTTACATTTTTTCCCTCTTTTTTCTCTTGGGACTGAGGAGGAATTTTTTCCCCAATGGAGGTCAAGCATTTGTCCGATCATGTGGAGCAGCTTGCTGCTGAAGTTCGGAGTATGCTATCTATCTTGCTGGGTTGCCTGCTGTGGAACCTAGGATTCCTCTGCCGGATATATTTTTGGGGGATCGGTCTAAGTTTTTGAACTTTAAAAATAACTGTAAGTTGTTTTTTGCTCAGGGAAATCAACGCAGCAGGTTCAAATTGTCATCTCCCTGTTGCGTGGTGACCCTCAGGATTGGGCCTTTTCCCTGACACCTGGGGATCCTGTTTTGAATGATGTTGATGTGTTTTTTCAGGCTCTGGGGTTATTGTACGATGAACCCAATGTTACTCATCAAGCTGAAAAAACCTTGTTGGCATTGAATCAGGGTCATGAAGCCGCTGAGCTGTATTGTCAGAAATTCAGAAAGTGGGCAGTCCTTACTAAATGGAATGATGATGCTCTGGCAGCTCTTTTTCGGAAGGGTCTGGCAGAGAATGTAAAGGATGTTATGGTGGGATTCCCTGTCCCCTCTGGGCTCAATGACTATGTCATTAGCTATTCAAGTTGACAGACGTCTGCGCGAGCGTAGAAATATGCGTGAGATTGTGATGCCTTGTGGGCCAGGCCCTGAGCCCATGCATTGTGATGGAGTGACTTCTGGGGCACAGCGTCATGATTTTCGTAAGCGTAATAAGTTTTGCTACTATTGTGGTGACGCTTCTCATGCTGAGCATTTTTAAATGGGGCCCATCATATACTGGAGCATCATATGGGGCCCATTATGTATGGAGCATTATATAGGCCCATCCTACACTGGAGCATCATCCATGGGGCCCATCATATACTGGAGCATCATATGGGCCCATTATATATGGAGCATTATATAGGCCCATCATACACAGGAGCATCATCCATGGGGCCCATCATAAACTGGAGCATCATATGGGGCCCATTATATATGGAGGATTATATAGGCCCATCATACAATGGAGCATCATCCATGGGGCCCATCATACACTGGAACATTATAAATTGGGCCCATCATACACTGGAGCATCATATGGGGCCCATTATGTATGGAGCATTATATAGGCCCATCATACACTGGAGCATCATCCATGAGGCCCATCATATAATGGAGCATCATATGGGACCCATTATATATGAAGCATTATAGAGGCCCATCACACACTGGAGCATCATCCATGGGGCTCATCATACACTGGATCATTTTTAAATGGGGCCCATCATATACTGGAGCATCATATGGGGCCCATTATATATGGAGCATTATAAAGGTCCATCATACACTGGAGCATCAGCCATGGGGCCCATCATATACTGAAGCAACATATGGGGCTATAATACTATTGTAGGAACTCGAGGATTCTGATAGCGTGGGGCAATGAACAATCAGAGACGGGTTTCTTTGAATGCAAATAATGTATTTGTGAAACAGCAAAACACCCAAAAACAATATTCAAACAACCCGTAGTGACATGCAATGAGTCCATATATATATATACACAAGTCCAGTTATATGAATCCGGATATATAAGTCCTTGAACCTCTATAGCGAGGGTGGTAAAGTTCTTACGACGGAGTCCTCACACAAATGTGACCACAAGGTAAGTCTGATGCACAGGTAACGTGGCTGGATTTACACACTGCTGGTGTGTGAAGAGTCAGATCCAGGTATGCAGAAAACACAGGGAGGTCCAGGAACAAGTTAATCTCAGTTGTGGCTTAATTCAGTGAAGTCCAACAACAAGTTCATATGTCAGTAAGGTTCCAGTAACAGTTCCAACAGCTCTCACCAGAGGTAATGCACGAAGGGTTAAACAGCAACAGTTCAGAAACACAGTTCTTATCAGATGGAGTGAACCAAGGGTTAAATTCCCAAGTCAACAGTTTAGTGATAACACAGTATGTGCAACTTACATATGCAGAGAATGTCCAGAGCCATGGGTAGAAACTGCTGTGGCTGAGAAACACCTGAAGATAAGGTTATGCACTTTCCTGGTAAATACACAAAAGATCTGTGAGGAACAAAGCAGCTGGGTTGCAGGGAAACGGAAGCAGAATATTCCAGCAGTGAAGCCAGCACCTGAGCCGGGTTTTAAACAAACGAACAGGAAGTAGGGCACAGAAAACAGCAAACTCCATTTTAACAAAGGGCAAAATCATTGACAAAGTTACCTAGAAAACCCGGAATACTGACATTACTCCCCCCCTAAAGACGGCCTCCGGACGGTCCTGGACCAGGCCTGTCCGGGTATCTCCGATGAAACTGAGCAATCTTCAGAGGCGCATTGATGTTACTTACTGGTTCCCAAGAATCATTTTCAGGAGAGTAACCTTGCCATCTAACTAGATACTGAAGCCGGTTTCTATGAAGTCTCGAATTAACAATATCCTGTACCACGAATTGTTCTTCGCCATCAACCAACACTGGTGGAGGGGGAGGTACGATACGTCCCTGAAACGTGTTAGGAGAGACTGGTTTTAATAAGGAAACATGAAATACTGGGTGTACCTTTAAAGTCCGTGGTAGCTTCAACCGACAGGCAACAGAGCTCACAATCCCAGTGATCTTGAATGGACCGATGAATTTCTGTCCCAGTTTCTGCGAAGGAACACCCAATTTTAGATTCTTGGTGGACAACCAAACTGAGTCTCCTGCCTTATACATAGGTGCTGGTTTCCGGAATCTATCGGCCGACTTCTTGTAACGCTCCTGTGCTGTGGTCAGGGAGTCCTTCAAAACTTCAAGATTACGTTGCAACGCCGTCACTCTGTCTTCAACCGCTGGTACCGAAATCGTAACCGGAGACCTAGGCAAAATACTTGGATGATAACCCAGGTTGGCAAAAAAAGGCGTTACCTTCGTGGAACTGCTTTGGGAGTTGTTGTACGAAAATTCCGCTAGAGGAAGTAGCTTCAGCCAATCGTCCTGCAAATGACTGACGTAACAGCGTAGATATTGCTCCAAGGTTTGATTTGTCCGTTCGGTCTGCCCGTTGGTCTGAGGATGGTATGCAGAAGACAAGCAAACATTAATGTGGAGCGCAGAACAAAATCCTTTCCAAAATCTAGAGGTAAATTGTATTCCCGGTCAGAAATGATGTCATCTGGTACCCCATGCAGCCGGAAAATGTTCTGGATAACTAGATCTACTGTCTCTGTAGCTGAGGGAAGACCAGCACACGGAATGAAATGAGCAGCTTTCGTTAAACGATCTACTACCACCAAAATAGTATTTTTACCACCAGAGGTGGGTAACTCCACAATAAAGTCCATCGAAATAGACCCCCAAGGGCGAGACGGTACAGGTAGCGGTTTAAGAAGACCAGTAGGTGAAACGCGAGGAACCTTGTACCGAGCACAAACTTCACAAGAGCGGACATAGTCATTCACATCCTTCAAGCAGGTAGGCCACCAAAAAAAAACGAGTTAACAATTCCTGCGTCTTCTGTACCCCCCTATGACCAGCCAATTTAGAGTCGTGGACCAATTTGAGAACTCGAAGTCTTACAGCCTCTGGGACATAAATACATCGATCTCTAAGCCACACACCATTCCGAAGGACAAGATTCACATTGTCAGGTGGAGCTGCAAGAAATACGTCACCGTCATAGGCCAGCTTAATCTCCTGCCACAAGTCCCGGTTCCGGAGCACTCCAACGAAATTGGCCTCCGACAAGATGGTCTTCGACGGGGTCCCAGGCACGGAATCCACGGTATGGATTCGGGATAATGCGTCAGCTTTCCCATTACGTGAACCTGGGCGGTACGAAATAATAAAATTAAACTGGTTCAAGAACAAACTCCACCTAGCTTGCCGAGGAGAAAGACACCTGGCAGACTTAAGGAATTCCAAATTGCGATGATCCGTGAGTACTACTACCTGCTGAGTTGCCCCCTGCAAATGGTGTCTCCATTCCTTAAAGGCAGAAATAATTGCCAAAAGTTCCTTATCTGCCACATCATAGTTCAGTTCTGCAGAAGATAACCTACGAGAGAAGAAGGCACACGGGTGCAGCAAACCTTTGTCTCCGGTACGTTGTGAGGGGATAGCTCCCAATGCACAGTCAGACGCGTCCACCTCCACGATAAAAGGCTGTGCAGGATCCGGATGCATCAATATTGGAGCCGTGGTAAAACAACCCTTCAGGCGATCAAAGGCTTCCTGAGCTTGCGAAGACCATTCAAACTTCTTCCCCTTCTTGGTGAGGAGAGTGATGGGACGGACATTTTCTGAAAAATTTCGGATAAACCGTCTATAAAAGTTAGCAAAGCCAATGAATCGTTGTACCTCCTTAATGTTTCCTGGTACCGGCCAGTCCAAGATTGCCTGGATCTTGCTGGACTCCATATTCAATCCCTGAGGCGAGATAACATAGCCTAAAAATTGAATTTCAGAACAATGGAACTCACACTTTTCGAGTTTGATGTACAAATGATTATCTCTCAAACGTCTAAGTACGGTCTTGACATGTTCCTGATGTTCCTGTAAGGAGTCAGAAAAGATTAAGATGTCATCAAGGTAAATTACCACATATTGGTCCAATAAATCCCTGAAAATGTCGTTGGCTAAATGTTGAAAAGCAGCAGGAGCGTTACAGAGTCCGAATGGCATCACCAAATATTCAAAATGTCCATACCGGCATCTAAAAGCTGTCTTCCATTCGTCTCCGGGCCGTATACGGAGTAAATTATATGCCCCACGAAGATCTAATTTGGTAAATACTTTGGCCTGGCGAATTCTTTCCAACAATTCTGGAATTAGGGGCAACGGGTACCTGTTACGAATGGTTACCTTATTTAACTCCCGGTAGTCAATGCAGGGTCTTAGAGTACCATCCTTCTTCTTTACAAAGAATATTGGAGCTCCCGCTGGTGAAGAAGATGGTCGGATAAACCCCTTGGCTAAATTCTCATCTATATACTCTCGTAAAGATTTTAATTCCGGAGCCGCCAACGGGTAAACATGGCCGAAAGGAATCGCTGCTCCAGGAAGCAATTCTATGGGGCAGTCATACGGTCTATGTGGGGGAAGTTGATCTGCCTTCCTTTTATCACAAATGTCTGAGAATTCCTGATAAATCAGAGGGAGAGTAGGTACCTGTATCACCTCTTCCAAGTTCTGGGTAACTGGAGCCGCCACAGTTGGACTGATGGTAGAACTGCACTTCGGGAGAAAGGTTATCTCCTTGGTTTCCCAATTGATGATTGGATTTTGTGACCGTAACCAGGGAATTCCTAAAATTACAGGAAAATGAGGAGAAGATATTAACATGAATGAAAGTGTTTCTTGATGGTCTGGTTCCATCTTACACTCCAGAGGCACTGTCTCCCGATCTACTGGTCCAGAAACTAATGGGGAACCATCCACCGTTTCCATAGTGATTGGTGAAGCTCTTAGTTGTGTCTTTATACCATGTTCCTCTGCAAAAGAAGAATCCATGAAATTCCCACCTGCTCCAGAGTCTATCATGGCAGAACTTGATATCCACTGTTCCTCCCACTGAATCTGTATAGGAAGAGAACAATGTGAATATTTCTCCCCTTGATCTTTAGGGGAAGTCGGCATCAGTATTGGGGGAAAAACCGCATCTAGATGTAGACTGGTTTCCGAAACTTCAGACTCAGCGTCTGTGTTATCATAATCCCCTACTACCGCCAACACCTTATTGGGTCGCCTAGGACATTTAGGACAATTGATGAGGAAATGGTCCGATTGACCACAATAGAAACCTAAGCGCTCACGGAGACGGTGTTCGCGGCGTTCATTATTCTCACGTCTCTGCAGTGAGTCCACCTGCATAGGCACCTCCTCAGCCTCTCGCGGGTTTTTGCCTGTGGTTTCCCTGGACGGAAGAGAGTAATTAGTAATGCGATTTACAGCGGCCCATTTTTCTTGTCTGCGTTCAGTTAAACGGATATCAATACGTACACAGTGCTGTATAAACAATTCAAACTCCTGTGGAGACTCTGAACGAGCTAGCTCATCCTTGATTGCATTTGACAAACCTTTTCTAAAGATTGGTAATAAAGCATTGTTTTCCCACTGGGTGTCCACCACTAACCTTTTAAATTCAGTAACATATTCTATGACTGACCGTTTCCCCTGGCGTAAGGAAAGCAAGGCAGATTCAGCGGTAGCACGGCGGTTGGGATCGTCGAACATTTGCGCCATGGCTGCCAGAAAATTGTCCAAATTATTTAGACGGGTATCATGACTTTCAACCATAGGATTTGCCCAAGCCAGTGCACGTGATGTCAACAACATAATAATACATAGAACCTTAGATCTATCAGACCGGTAGTAGGAGGCATGTACATCAAAAAATAATATACATTGATTAACAAACCCACGGAATTGACTTCGGTCACCATTAAAACGGAATGGAGGCAATTTGGGCATACTGGTGGATGAGGTAGGCTCAGTAGGTAAGGCCTCCAGGACTCCTAACCTAGAACGTAGATCTTGGAGAGCCTGACCAAACCCCTGTGCATTGTGGTTAACCCGAGACTCCAAGTCTCTAATCTGATTGTGTGCAGCCGCCACCTCCTGCTGCAAGGAGTTAACTATGGTGAACAATTTGTCTGCCCGTGTCTCCGTCATTGCCCCAGCAGAATCCTCTTTTTTAGGCTGGAATATCCTGTAATACTATTGTAGGAACTCGAGGATTCTGATAGCGTGGGGCAATGAACAATCAGAGACGGGTTTCTTTGAATGCAAATAATGTATTTGTGAAACAGCAAAACACCCAAAAACAATATTCAAACAACCCGTAGTGACATGCAATGAGTCCATATATATATATACACAAGTCCAGTTATATGAATCCGGATATATAAGTCCTTGAACCTCTATAGCGAGGGTGGTAAAGTTCTTACGACGGAGTCCTCACACAAATGTGACCACAAGGTAAGTCTGATGCACAGGTAACGTGGCTGGATTTACACACTGCTGGTGTGTGAAGAGTCAGATCCAGGTATGCAGAAAACACAGGGAGGTCCAGGAACAAGTTAATCTCAGTTGTGGCTTAATTCAGTGAAGTCCAACAACAAGTTCATATGTCAGTAAGGTTCCAGTAACAGTTCCAACAGCTCTCACCAGAGGTAATGCACGAAGGGTTAAACAGCAACAGTTCAGAAACACAGTTCTTATCAGATGGAGTGAACCAAGGGTTAAATTCCCAAGTCAACAGTTTAGTGATAACACAGTATGTGCAACTTACGTATGCAGAGAATGTCCAGAGCCATGGGTAGAAACTGCTGTGGCTGAGAAACACCTGAAGATAAGGTTATGCACTTTCCTGGTAAATACACAAAAGATCTGTGAGGAACAAAGCAGCTGGGTTGCAGGGAAACGGAAGCAGAATATTCCAGCAGTGAAGCCAGCACCTGAGCCGGGTTTTTAAACAAACGAACAGGAAGTAGGGCACAGAAAACAGCAAACTCCATTTTAACAAAGGGCAAAATCATTGACAAAGTTACCTAGAAAACCCGGAATACTGACAGGGGCCCATTACAGTATATATAGAGCATTATATAGGCCCATCATACACCGGAGCATCATCCATGGGTCCCATCATATACTGGAGCATCATATGGGGTCCATTATATATGAAGCATTATATAGGCCCATCAAACACTGGAGCATCATACACTGGAGCATTATAAACGTGGCCCATCATACACTGGAGCATCATATACAGGGCCCATTATACACTGGAACATCATATGGGGCCCATTATATATGGAGCATTATATAGGCCCATCATACACTGGAGCATCAGCCATGGGGCCCATCATAAACTGGAGCATCATATGGGGCCCATTATATATGAAGCATTATATAGGCCCATCATACACTGGAGCATCTTCCATGGGGCCCATCATACACTGGAGCATTGTAAATGGGGCCCATCATATACTGGAGCATCATATGGGGCCCATTATATATGGAGCATTATATAGGCCCATCATACACTGGAGCATCAGCCATGGGGCCCATCATATACTGGAGCATCATATGGGGCCCATTATATATGAAGCATTATATAGGCCCATCATACACTGGAGCATCATCCATAGAGCCCATCATATATTAGAGCATCATATGGGGTTCATTATTTATGGGGCATCATATAAGGTATGGAGCATCATATGGAGCACATTTGGGACCTATTCTGTATGGAGCATTATATGAAGCCGATTCTGTATGGAGCAATATATGGGGCCCATCATATACTGTATGGAGCTTCATATGCGACTCATTAAACTGTATGGAGCAATATGTGGGGCTCGTTATACTCTATGGGGACCGTCCTCAACTGTATGGCACATTGTGATTGTGATGCCTTGTGGGCCAGCCCCTGAGCCCATGCAGTGTGATGGAGTGACTTCTGGGGCACAACGTCATGATTTTCGTAAGCGTAATAAGTTTTGCTACTATTGTGGTGACGCTTCTCATGCTGTTTCCGTCTGCCCAAGCGGGTAAGACGTTTTGCGCGCTCAGTTGTTTTGGGTAGTGTTCAGACTAAATTTCTGTTGACTGTTACCTTGATTTGCTCCATGTCCACATTTTCAACTCAGGCTTTTGTTGATTCAGGGGCAGCTATAAACCTGATGGATTTTGACTTTGCCAAACGTTGTGGTTTTCCTATGATACCCCGGCGGAAGTCTATTCCTTTGCTGGGCATTGATTCTACCCCCTTGGCGGAGAATAAACCCCAGTTTTCTACTCAGTTGATAATGCGGGTTGACCCGGACCACCAAGAGAATTGCAAATTTTTGGTGTTACATAATTTACATGACATTGTTGTACTGGTTTTACCTAGGTTACAGACTCACAATCCTATTTTGGATTGGAAATCTGTGTCTGTGACCAGTTGGGGTTGTCAATGTGTTTGTGCTGACACTCCTGTTTTTTCTGCCCCCCCAGTCTCAAGATGTTTTTTCTGCCTCCCCCCAGTCTCAAGATGTCCCTGACTATTTGAATGTTTTTTCTGATGTGTTTAGTGAGAGTAAGTCTGCATCCTTACCTCCTCATATTTGTTATGATTGCGCTATTGACTTAGTACCCGGTTGTAAATTTCCCAAGGGTCGGCTCTTTAATTTATCTGTACCTGAGCATGAGGCTATGCGATCTTATATCAAAGAGTCTTTAGAGAAGGGTCATATCAGACCATCCTCCTCACCCTTGGGCGCCGGATCTTTCTTTGTGGCCAAGAAGGATGGCTCATTGAGGCCGTGTATTGATTATCATCTCCTGAATAAGATCACTGTTAAATATCAATATCCGTTACGGTTGATTTCTGAACTATTTTCCAGAGTGAAGGGTGCTTGTTGGTTTACCAAGCTTGACCTCAGGGGGGCGTATAATCTTATTCACTTCAAGCACGGAGATGAATATCCCAGAGGGGCATTTTGAGTACCTAGTGATGCCTTTTGGGCTCACTAATGCCCCTTCCGTCATCCAATCCTTTATGAACGATATTTTCCGGGATTTGGTGGATAAATTTCTGATCGTTTAATTGGACGATATCTTGATTTTTTCCAATGACTGGGATTGTCATGTGGAACATGTTCGGACTGTATTCCGGATTTTGAGAGAAAACGCATTGTATGTGAAGGGATCAAAATGTCTTTTTGGCGTACAGAAGGTTTCATTTCTGGGATTCATTTTGTCTCCGTCTGTTATTGAAATGGACCCGGTCAAAGTTCAGGCCATTTGTGATTGGGTTCAACCCATGACATTGAAGGCTTTTCAGAGATTTTTGGGTTTTGCTAATTTTTATCTTAATTTTATAGCTAATTTCTCTGGTATTGTGAAACCACTGACTGATTTGACCAAAAAGGGTTCTGATGTAGTGAATTGGTCTCCTGAGGCAGTTTCTGCGTTATAGGAGCTTAAGCGGAGATTCACTTCTGCTCCTGTTCTGCACCAACCTGATGTTTCTCTACCATTTCTGGTGGAGGTTGATGCTTCTGAGATTGGTGCAGGAGCCATTTTGTCCCAAAGAGATCCTGAGACCTCTGAGAGTAACCCTTGTGCCTTTTTCTCTCGAAAATTTTCCCCAGCGAAAAGGACCAACTCACCAAATCTCTGGTACCAAAAATACCAGGATGGCCAACCAACGTGGAGCAATGAGTCTCGGACATCACATTCTACCTCCACTGGTCTGGGACAATCTCCCAGCAGGGCAACGTTCAGGTTTATCCTCCTGAAATTTCTCCAAAGCCAGTTTCAAATTGGGCGAGATAGCGGAAAAAACCACACCCTCCTTCAGAATAACAGCAGGCTCAGTTACCTCAGGAGAATCCAGAAAGAAACTCCTCGAGAGGGCATCCGCCTTAACATTCTTAGTGCCCGGGAGAAAGAGACCACAAAATTAAAACGTGTGAAAAACAAGGCCCACCTGGCCTGTCTGGGATTAAGTCGCTTGGCTGATTCAAGATAAACCAGGTTCTTATGATCCGTGAAGACCACCACTTGATGCTTGGCTCCTTCCAGCCAATGTCTCCACTCCTCAAAAGCCCACTTCATGGCCAGTAACTCCCGATTACCCACATCATAATTACGTTCCGCTGGGGAAAATTTTCGAGAGAAAAAGGCACAAGGGTTAATCTTAGAGGTTTCTGGATCCTTTTGGGACAAAACGGCTCCTGCACCAATCTCAGAAGCATCAACCTCCACCTGAAATGGTAGAGAAACATCTGGTTGGCGCAGAACAGGAGCAGAAGTGAATCTCCGCTTAAGCTCCTGAAACGCAGAAACTGCCTCAGGAGACCAATTCACTACATCAGAACCCTTCTTGGTCAAATCTGTCAGTGGCTTCACAATACCAGAGAAATTAGCTATAAATTTACGATAAAAATTAGCAAAACCCAAAAATCTCTGAAGAGCCTTCAATGTTTGGGTTGAACCCAATCACAAATGGCATGAACTTTGACCGGGTCCATTTCAATAACAGACGGAGACAAAATGAATCCCAGAAATGAAACCTTCTGTACGCCAAAAAGACATTTTGATCCCTTCACATACAATGCGTTTTCTCTCAAAATCCAGAATACAGTCCGAACATGTTCCACATGAGAATCCCAGTCATTGGAAAAAAATCAAGATATAGTCCAAATAAACGTTCAGAAATTTATCCACGAAATCCCGGAAAATATCGTTCATAAAGGATTGGAAGACGGAAGGGGCATTAGTGAGCCCAAAAGGCATCACTAGGTACTCAAAATGCCCATATGGGGTATTAAACGCCGTCTTCCATTCATCTCCGAGCTTGATGCGAGTAAGATTATATGCCCCCCTGAGGTCAAGCTTGGTAAACCAACAAGCACCCTTCACTCTGGAAAATAGTTCAGAAATCAAGGGGAACGGATATTGATATTTAACAGTGATCTTATTCAGGAGATGATAATCAATACACGGCCTCAATGAGCCATCCTTCTTGGTCACAAAGAAAAAGCCGGCGCCCAAGGGTGAAGAGGATGGTCTGATATGACCCTTCTCTAAAGACTCTTTGATATAAGATCTCATAGCCTCATGCTCAGGTACATATAAATTAAAGAGCCGACCCTTGGGAAATTTACAACCGGGTACTAAGTCAATAGCGCAATCATAACAAATATGAGGAGGTAAGGATGCAGACTTACTCTCGCTAAGCACATCAGAAAAAACATTCAAATAGTCAGGGAAATCTTGAGACTGGGGGGAGGCAGAAAAAACATCTTGAGACTGGGGGGGCAGAAAAAACAGGAGTGTCAGCACGAACACATTGACAACCCCAACTGGTCACAGACACAGATTTCCAATCCAAAATAGGATTGTGAGTCTGTAACCTAGGTAAACCCAGTACAACAATGTCATGTAAATTATGTAACACCAAAAATTTGCAATTCTCTTGGTGGTCCGGGTCAACCTGCATTATCACCTGGGTAGAAAGCTGGGGTTTATTCTCCGCCAAGGGGGTAGAATCAATACCCAGCTAAGGAATAGACTTCCGCAGGGGTAACATGGGAAAACCACAACATTTGGCAAAATCAAAATCCATCAGGTTTATAGCTGCCCCTGAATCAACAAAAGCCTGAGCTGAAAATGTGGACATGGAGCAAATCAAGGTAACAGTCAACAGAAATTTAGTCTGAACACTACCCAAAACAACTGAGCGCGCAAAACGTCTTACCCGCTTGGGGCCGACGGAAATAGCATGAGAAGCGTCACCACAATAGTAGCACAACTTATTACGCTTACGAAATTCATTATGTTGTGCCCCAGAAGTCACTCCATCACACTGCATGGGCTCAGGAGCTGGCCCGCAAGGCATGACAATCTCACGCATATTTCTACGCTCGCGCAGACGTCTGTCAACTTGAATAGCTAATGACATAGAGTCATTGAGACCAGAGGGGACAGGGAATCCCACCATAACATCCTTTACAGTCTCTGCCAGACCCTTCCGAAAAAGAGCTGCCAGAGCATCATCATTCCATTTAGTAAGGACTGCCCACTTTCTGAATTTCTGACAATACAGCTCAGCGGCTTCATGACCTTGATTCAATGCCAACAAGGGTTTTTCAGCTTGATCAGTAACATTAGGTTCATTGTACAGTACAATAACCCCAGAGCCTGAAAAAACACATCAACATCATTCAAAACAGGATCCCCAGGTGTCAGGGAAAAGGCCCAATCCTGAGGGTCACAGCGCAACAGGGAGATGACAATTTGAATCTGCTGCGTTGTGTTCCCTGAGCAACACGTGCACCCCCGCAGACACCTTGCACACCTAGACATCCAAACACTCTCTGACTTTATTCTTTCACTGGCATCAATATCCTCACTCCATGATACAGACAGTGCCACTGCTTTCTACAATGCCACTCTCACATCGGCTATTGACACAGTCACCCCTCTCGTTCATGGCAGAGTGCGACGTACCAACAGACAACCCTGGCACAATAACACCACTAAAAAGCTCCGGCAAGTGTCCAGGATTACAGAGCGGCGTTGGAAAAAAGCAAATTCGCAAGACGACTTCACTGCATTCAAACAAGCAACACTCTCTTTCAAATCTGCCCTCACCTCTGCTAAACATGCCTACTTCACAACCCTCGTATCTTCCCTATCCTACAACCCCAAACAGTTATTTAAAACTTTTAACTTTCTCCTCTGCCCCCCACTGCCCCCTCTTACCTCCCTCATCTCTGCTGAGGACTTTGCCACACACTTCTAAAATAAGATCGACCAAACAAGGCAAGTCTTCATTGTTCAACCACCACAACTCCTTTGTATACCAGACCAATGCCCTAACCCCATAACCTCCCTCTCCAACATAACCGAAGGGGAGCTTAATTGTCTCCTCTCCAAATCGCACCTCACAACCTGTGCACTTGACCCCATCCCAACCCACCTCCTCCCCAACCTCACCACCACTATTATCCCATCCCTAACCCACCTCTTCAACCTATCACTACCGGTACCTTCCCTTCTGCTTTCAAGCATGCCACAATCACGCCTATCCTTAAAAAGCCAATCCTCAACCCAACCGCTATGTCCAGCTATCGCCCGATATCGCTGCTCCCATTCACTTCCAAACTCCTGGAGATGCATGTCCACGCTGAGCTTTCCTACCACCTCTCTTCTAACTTGCTCTTTGACACTCTACAATTTGGTTTCCGCCCCATCACTCCACAGAGACAGCCCTGACCAAAATTACTAATGACCTACTTACAGCCAAAGCGAACGGACACTACTCTATGCTCCTGCTTCTTGACCTGTCCTCTGCTTTTGACACAGTTGACCACTGTCTTCTACTACAGATTCTTTCCTCCTTTGGCGTCAAGGACCTCGCCCTATCCTGGATCTCCTCATACCTTTCCAACCGCATATTCGTCTCCCACTCCCACACTACCTCCTCGTCCCACCCTCTCTCTGTTGGAGTCCCCCAAGGTTCTGTTCTAGGACCCCTACTCTTCTCAATCTATACACTTGGCCTGGGGCAACTCATAAAGTCCCACTGATTCCAGTACCACCTTTACACTGATGACACTCAGATCTACCTCTCTGGCCCACACATCATCTCTCTGCTGTCCAGAATCCCAGAGTGTCTATCAGCCATACCCTCCTTCTTCTCCTCCCGCTTCCTCAAACTCAATGTGGACAAATCTGAACTCATAATCTTTCCCCATCCCACAGATCTTCCTTACCTGACCTATCTATCACAATTAACGACATCACGCTTTCCCCTGTACCAGAAGTCCGCTGCCTTGGAATAACCCTTGACTCTGCCCTGTCCTTCAAACCGCACATCCAAGCTCTTTCTACCTCCTGTCGCCTTCAGCTCAAAAATATTTCAAGAATCCATCCATTCCTTAACCCTCAATCTACTCAAATGATTGTGCACGCCCTCATCATCTCCCGCCTCGACTACTGCAACTCCCTTTTCTCTGGCCTCCCTGCTAACACCCTCGCATCTCTCCAGTCCATCCTTAACTCTGCTACCCGAATAATTCACCTCTCTCCTCGCTACTCCTCCGATTCTCCCCTCTGCAGATCTCTTCACTGGCTCCCATTCCCTCAGCGTATCCAGTTCAAATTACTAATACTGACCTACAAGGCCATCTATAATCTGTCTCCTCCATATATCTCTGAACTAATCTCCCGATATCTTCCCTCACGTAATCTCCGATCCTCCCAAGACCTCCTTCTCTCCTCCACACTTATTCGCTCCTCACCTAACCGCCTGCAAGACTTCTCCCGAATATCCCCCATCCTCTGGAATTCTTTGCCCCAACATGTCCGACTATCAAACACATTCAGATCCTTCAGACGGAACCTGAAAACCCACCTCTTCAGGAAAGCTTACAGCCTGCAATGACCCTGCTACCTCCTCACCACTACCGGAGATATCGCCTCAACCAACACCGGAACTGCTGCAACCACCCGACCTACTGTCTTCTGCCCCACAATCCTGTAGAATGTAAGCCCGAAAGGGCAGGGTCCTCTCCCCTCTGTATCAGTCTGTCATTGTTAGTTTGTTTACTGTAAGTGATACCTGTAATCTGTATGTAACCCCTTCTCATGTACCGCACCATGGAATCAATGGTGCTATAGAAATAAATAATAATAATAATAATAATTTAGGCTTCAAAGCAAAAAACAACTTACAGTTATTTTTAAAATTCAAAAACTTAGACCGATCCCCCAAAAATAAATCTGGCAGAGGGATCCTAGGTTCCACAGCAGGCAACCCAGCAAGATAGATAGCAATACTCTGAACTTCAGCAGCAAGCTGCTCTACATGATCGGACAAATGCTTGACCTCTATTGGGGAAAAAATTCCTCCTCAGAGAAAAAGAGGGAAAAAATGCAACAAATAGGAAAAAAAAAATTCTGACAACTCTGACAACTTTTTTATTCCTTTACTATTTTTCCCTTCTATTGAGTACCATAGAATTTTCAGTATGGCCGGTGATTCTGTTGTGTTTTGGTAGCTGAGGAGGCAGGAGCAAAAAACTGCATAGGCAGTCTAACACCAGAGAGTTTGTAAACTAATAGGTTGCAGAACCATAAGCTAACCGCACAACTAGAAGCAGCCGTGGAGCGTACCTACGGTGGTCCTAGACGCCTCGGCACAGCCGGAGAAATAGCTATCCCTGAAGATAGAAAGAGGAAAGCTAACTGCCCCGGAATAGACCCCAAAAGAGTAGCTACCAAGCAGTAAAATATCACAAGAACTGAGCAAATGAACAAATACAAAAAACTAACGGAGACCAGCCAAAGCCCCCCACAGGGGACCCAGCTGAAGACAAAAAGCAATGCAGGAAAAAGCAAGGAATTCAAACCACAGTAAAAAAAACTGAAAGGGACTTATCTGAAAGCAAGCAGGAGACAGCAGGAAAGCAAGCTGAATTCCAACCTAGACCAGGAAGAACAATTGATCACCGATGAGGATCATGGGAGGTCAGCTCACTGTTATCAGGCCAGTGAGTACCACCTGACAACCACTCGTTATCTGCAGGTGTAGGACTCTTGGTGTTCAACATAGCTTCAATACCCTCAGCAACCACCAAAGGGAGCTTCAGCTCCGAAGTTGTCTCCAAAACGTTCACAATAAGGGACTTTGTGCGGTCCTGTGGAACTTGTTCTCGGTCCAAACCTTGCTCTCGCTCTAGTGGTTTGTTAATGCCATTGCCTGTGCCCAAGAGGCCATGGACCCATATCTCTATGGATTTTATTTCCGACCTCCATGTCTCTCAGAGAATGACCATTATTTGGGTGATCTGTGATAGGTTTTCCAAGATGATACATCTTGTGCCACTACCTAAGTTGCCATCCTCCTCTGAGTTGGTGCCCTTATTTTTTCAACAGGTGATTCGGTTGCACGGCATTCCAGAAAACATTGTGTCTGACAGAGGAGTCCAGTTTGTGTCCAGATTTTGGAGGACATTTTGTTCCAAACTGGGAGTTCAGCTGTCTTTTTCCTCTGCGTTCCACCCTCAGACCAATGGACAGACTGATAGAACAAACCAGACCTTGGAGACTTATTTGAGATGTTTTGAATCTGCTGATCAAGATGACTGGGTCTCCTTTTTGCCCTTGGCTGAGTTTGCTTTGAATAATAGGGCTAGTTCTGCCACCTTGCTGTCTCCATTTTTCTGCAATTTCGGGTTTCATCCTCGATTTTCTTCAGGGCAGGTGGAGGCTTCTGTCTGTCCTGGTGTTGACTCTATTGTGGAGAGAATGCAGCAGATTTGGGATCAAGTAGTGGATAAGTTGTCCCTCTCTCAGGAGAAGGACCAGCGGTTTGCCAACCGACATAGGACTGATGGTCCTCGATTTAAAGTGGGTGACTTGGTTTGGTTGTCCTCAAAAAATATCCCTATGAAGGTTGCATCTCCAAAATTTATGCCAAGGTTCATTGGACCTTATAAGATCGTGGAGATTATTAATCCCGTTTCCGTCTTCCAGGAACGTTCAAGATTCACAACGTATTTCACAAATCTTTATTGAAGAGATTTGTCGAGCCAGTGGTTCCTATGGCTGTGCCTCCTGATCCTGTTTTAGTTGAGGGCAATTTGGAGTATGTAGTTGAGAAGATATTGGATTCTTGTTTGGCCAGGCGGAGACTTCAGTACTTGGTGAAGTGGAAAGGCTATGGTCAGGAGGACAATTCTTGGGTTTTTGCTTCTGACATTCATGCTGAAAGACTGGGTCCGTGCCTATCACCGAGCTGATCCTGATCATCCTGGTGGCACAAGTGAGGGTTCGGTAACCCCTCCTTAAGGGGGGGGGTACTGTTGTGAACGTATTGAAGACGACTTCGGAGCTGAGATTCTCTCTGGTGGTTGCTGAGGGTATTGAACCTATGTGGAACACCAAGAGTCCTACACCTGCAGCTGACGAGTGGTTGTCAGGTGATACTGACTGGCCTGATATAAGTGAGCTGACCTCCCATGATCCTCACCGGTGATCAATTGTTCTTCCTGGTCTAGGTTGGAATTCAGCTTGCTTTTCTGCTGTCTCCTGCTTGCATTCAGATAAGTCTCTTTCAGCTTTTTTTTACTGTGGTTTGAATTCCTTGCTTTTTGCTGCATTGATTTTTGTCTTCAGCCGGGTCCCCTTTTGGGGGCTTTGGCTGGTTTCCGTTCATTTTTGTATTTGATCATTTGCTCAGTTCTTGTGATATTTTACTGCTGGGTAGCTACGTGTCCACACCAGAGATCTGATATAGGTGGTCGAGACCGTGTGGTCTCAGTCTTTTTGAATTCAGAAGTGTTGGAGTTTTTCCTAGGGATTTTCTGGGTTGCAGACAGTATTCTCTCCTGTGCTGTCCTATCTAGACAGTTTTGGGCCCCAGCGTTTGCTCAATCTATTTTCTGTCTGTGTTCGTATTTTTCGGCTGTGCCGAGGGGTCTAGGACCACCGTAGGTACGCTCCACGGCTGCTTCTAGTTGTGCGGTTAGTTTAGGGGTCTGCAACCTATTAGTTTCCAACCTCTCTGGTGTTAGGCTACCTATGCGGTTTTTTTGCTCCTGCCTCCTCAGCTACCAAAACATAACATTTAGCCAAATAACCCCCAGTTTTCAATGCGTTACTATTATTATAAAGTAAATTAAGGTTGACAAGCTTAAGTAATAAGAATTTATGTCGTTGACATTGAAATGGGCACT
Source organism: Oophaga sylvatica (assembly GCA_033576555.1). NCBI lineage: Eukaryota > Metazoa > Chordata > Amphibia > Anura > Dendrobatidae > Oophaga > Oophaga sylvatica. Next base: position 409,316,608 of record JARQOD010000002.1, read on the forward strand.
GTAGGTGTGTTTACTGTCCTCCACTCCCTGCCGACTTTGCTTCCCCATTGACTTGCATTGGGGTCGGTTCGAGTTTCAGTCGGACCTTCGACTTTTTCCGATAGTCAGCCGATTTCGTTCGACTCGACTTTTGTGAAAGTCTGGTGGTCCGAAACCGGCTCGACCCTCCCGGAGGCAAAGTCGCTCATATCTAAAAATGAGAAATCGCTGGTCAACACTTATAACTTCAATCTTAACAAAAAAAATGATCTTTCCAAAATTGTGCTGATGTAAAGTAGACATGTGGGAAATGTTATTTTGTAACTATTTTGTGCGATGTGACTGTCTGATTTAAGGGCATAAAAATTAAAAGTTTGAAAATTGCAAAATTTTCTAAATTTTCTCCAAATAAGTAATATCAAAGATATTTTACCTCTAACATGAAGTACAATATGTCACGAGAAAAACAGTCTCAGAATCAGTTGGATCCGTTGAAGCATTCCAGAGTTATGACCTCATAAAGTGCAAGTGGTCATAATTGTAAAAATTGGCCTTGTCAGGAAGATGAAAACAGGCTTCGTGGTGAAGGGGTTAATACACATAACATTGCGGGTTATAGTTAAATTACTGACGAAATGTAAAATTGGTGGAGAAGGGTTGAGCTTTATGGACCTAGGTCTTTTTTCAACCCATTTACCTATGTAACTTTATTGGTTGTCGTGGTATCTTCTAGAAGCTTCACTCATCAGCTAGTATCAGTAGACGAGATTACTCTAGAAGCTTGTGTCATCAGCAAGTATCAGTTGACATGACATCCTCTATTCCTTTTTATTCTATAAAAGAGCCAAAACATAAAAAAATGATATAAATGAGGTATCGCTGTAATCGTACTAACCCGAAGAATAAAACTGATTTATCAATTTTACCACACATGGAACGGTATAAACGCCCCCCCCAAAAGAAAATCATGAATTGCTGATTTTTGTTCATTCTAACCTCCCAAAAATCTAAATAAAAAGCGATCAAAAAATGTCACGTGCTTAAAAATGGTACCAATAAAAATGTCACCTCGTACCGCAAAAAATGAGACCTCACATGACTCTATGGGCCAAAATATGCAAAAATTATAGCTCTCAAAATGTGGTGATGCAAAAACTATTTTTTGCAATAAAAAGCGTCTTTTAGCGTGACAGCTGCCAAGCATAAAGACCCGCTATAAATAGTAAATCAAACCCCCCTTTATCACCCCCTTAGTTAGGGAAAAATAATAAAATTTAAAAAATGTATTTATTTCCATTTTCCCATTAGAGTTAGGGTGAGGGTATGTGCAGACGTTGCAGAACCTGCTGAGTAGGGTTGAGCATTCCGATACCGAAACCCGGTTCCGATACCTGAAATCCAATGTAAGTCTATGGGAACAAAATATCGGAATTAAAAATATTCCGATATTTTGTTCCCATAGACTTACATTGGATTTCAGGTATCGGAACCGGGTTTCGGTATCGGAATGCTCAACCCTACTGCTGAGGAATTTTCCGCGCAGATTTTGCTAAATCCGCAGGTAAAATGACCTGCTTGCTACCTGCGGATTTAGTGCGGATTTGATGCGGATTTTCCGCGTTTTGTGTGCGTATTTCCCCTGCGTTTTGAGACCTGTAGATTTCTATTTAGAGCAGGTCTCATAACTCTGCGGAAATGCACAAAAGAAGTGACATGCTGCGCATTTAAATCCACACCAAATCCACGCGAAAAAATCCGCAGCTTGTGCACTTCGTTTTTTTCCCCATTGCTTATAATGCTACTGTACATCACTTGCAGTTCTGCTGCAGATCTGCAGCGGCAAATCTGCTGCGGATCCGCAGCAGATTCCGCAACGTGGGCACATAGCCTTGGGGTTGCGCCTAAAGTTAGGGTAAGGGTTGCGTCTAAAGTTAGGATTAGGGTTAGGGTTGGGATTAGGGTTAGGGGTGTGTTAGGGTTAGGTTTGTGGTTAGGGTTATGGTTAGGGTTTGTACTAGGGTTAGGGGTGTGTTGGGGTTAGGGATGGAGTTAGAATTGGGGGGTTTCCACTGTTTAGGCACATCAGGGGCTCTCCAATTGTGACATGGCGTCTGATCTCAATTCCAGCCAATTCTGCGTTGATAAAGTCAAACGGTGCTCCTTCACTTCTGAGCTCTGCCATGTGCCCAAACAGTAGTTTACCCCAACATATGGGGTATCAGCGTACTCAGGACAAATTGCACAATAACTCTTGGGGTCCATTTCTTCTGTTACCCTTGGGAAAATAAAAAAATTAGGGGCGAAAATATCATTTTTGTAAAAAAAAATATATTTTTTTTTTACGGCTGTACATTATAAACTTCTGTGAAGGACTTGATGCTTTATAGTGCTCACCACACATCTAGATAAGTTCCTTGTGGGGTCTATTTCCCCCCCCCCACATATGGGGTGTCAGAGTACTCAGGACAAATTGGACAACTTTTGGGGTACAATTTCCTTGAGAAAAATAAAAAATTTGGGACTAAAAAATCATTTTTGTGGAAAATTGTTTATTTTTTTTTTCTCACCCAGGCATTTTAAACTTTTGTGAAACACTTGGGGTTTCAAAGTGCTCACAACAGATCTAGATAAGTTCCATTGGGGGTCTAGTTTCCAAAATGGTGTCACTTGTGGGGGGTTTCCACTTTTTAGGCGCATCAGAGGCTCTCCAAACGCGACATGGCGTCCAATCTCAATTCCAGCCAATTTTGGTTTGAAAAAGTCAAACGGCGCTCCTTCACTTACGAGCTCTGCCGTGTGCCCAAACAGTGGTTTTCCCCCACATATGGGGTATTGGCGTACTGAGGAGAAATTGCACAACAACTTTATCTGTCCATTTTCTCCTTTTACCCTTGTCAAAATGAAAAAAAGTTTGTAAAAGATCATTTTTGCGAATATAAAGATAAGTATTCATTTTTTCCTTCCACGTTGCTTCAGCTCCTGTAAAGCACCTGAAGGGTTAATAAACTTCTTGAATGTGATTTTGAGTACCTTGAGGGGTGCAGTTTTTAGAATGGTGTCACTTTTGGGTATTTTCTGCCATATAGACCCCTCAAAGTGACTTCAAATGTGAGGTGGTCCCTAAAAAAAAATGGCTTTGGAAACTTTGTTGTAAAAATGAGAAATCGCTGGTCAACTTTTAACCCTTATAATTTCCTAATAAAAAAAAATTTTGGTTCCAAAATTGTGCTGATGTAAAGTAGACATGTGGGAAATGTTATTTATTAACTATTTTGTGTGACATATTTCTCTGTGTTAGGGGAATAAAAATTCAAAGTTTGAAAATTGCTAAATTTTCAAAATTTTCGCCATATTTGTGTTATTTTCAAAAATAAACGCAAGTTATATCGAAAAATTTTTACCACTAACGTGAAGTGCAATATGTCACGAGAAAACATTCTCACAATCGCAAAGATCCATTGAAGCGTTCCAGAGTTATAACCTCATAAAGAGACAGTGGTCAGAATTGTAAAAATTGGCCCGGTCATTAACGTGCAAACCACCCTTGGGGGTGAAGGAGTTAAGGGCATAAAAAATTAAAATTTGAAAATTGCTAAATTTTCAAAATTTTCGCCATACTTCCGTTTTTTTCATAAAAAAACCAAATCATATAAAAAAAAATTTGGAAAAAATTTACCACAAACGTCAAGTACAATATGTCACGAAAAAACAATGTCAGAATCAGCAGGATCCGTTAAAGCGTTCCAGAGTTATAACCTCATTAAGTGACAGTGGTCAGAATTGTAAAAATTGGCCCGGTCATTAAGCTGCAAATTGGCTCTGTCACTAAGGGGTAATTAAAGAATAGAAAAAAAATACATATACACACATAGAATACATATATATATACATGTCATTGTGACATATATATATATATTTATATATATTTATAGTTCATACACATTTACATAGTATAATAGCCGCTAATTCAATTGCTGGCTTCTGTAAAATTACAGAACCCGACATGAAATGACACATGGTTTAAATACAGTTAACCATGTCAATTCATGTAGTTTGATGTATGGTTTTCACTAACAATTACATGAGTGTATGTGTGCAAAATTTCATACAAGTAGGGGTTAATTAAATGTGTAAATTCATTGTAAAAAAATGTGTGTGCTCCCGCGCTGTTTTATCAATCAGACAGGGAAAGCCAGTGAATGGGGGCAGATAATAATAGCCTAGGGAGGGTGCATTTTTTTGTGCCCCCCCAGCTACTAACATTTTCCCCAAGCCACCCCAGAAAAGGCACATCTATGATTAGATGTGCCTTTTCTGGCACTTAGCCCGTCTATTCCCATTGCCCTGTAGCGGTGGCTAATGGGTTAATAATGGGTTAAGGCCACCTTGCTATTGAAAGGTGACTTTAAGCCAGGTTAATAATTGAGAGTTGTCAATTAGACAACTCTCAATTATTAATCCTATTGTATGAAATGAAAAACAAACACACACACTAATTAAAAATCATTTTAATGAAATAAATAGACAGTTTTTGACCATATTTTATTGTACTGGTAATCCTTGCAAAGCCCTTGTTCTCCTGTAATAAAAAAAAATTATAAAACAACATTATTCTTACCTCTCCGGAGCTCAGTCAGGTCCCCGCTGCAATCCATCTGAAAGGGTTAACAGTTTTACAGCGCGGACCGGAGCTAGTGCTGCAGCCTCGCTGTAAACTCCCGAATGAATGAGCTCATCTCCTGGCTGACAGGAGAGGAAGTGATTAGCTGGGAAGCTTAATTGATTGTTTCCCACGGTAATCAGTTCACTTCAGGTTAGCCGGGGACTCCCTCTGACGTCACTGATGCTATGCGGAGTCCATCAAATCTCTCTTCTGACCCATTTTGCCAAAGGAAAGGAAGTTGCCTAATAATTAAGCACACCTTATATAGGGTGTTGATGTCATTAGACCACGCCCATCCTCATTACAGAGATGCAAATCACCTGATTTACATAATTGGCATTTGGCTTTCAAGCCTATACAGCTTGGAGTAGGACAACATGTATGAAAAGGATGATGTGATCAAAATACTCATTTGCCTAATAATTCTGCACACAATGAATATACACATAGTATATATATATATATATATATATATATATATATGCAGTACAGACCAAAAGTTTGGACAAACCTTCTCATTTAAAGATGTTTCTGTATTTTCATGACTTTGAAAATTGTAAATTCACACTCAAGGCATCAAAACTATGAAATAACACATGTGGAATTATATACTTAACAAAAAAGTGTGTAACAACTGAAATTATGTCTTATATTCTAGGTTCTTCAAAGTAGCCACCTTTTGCTTTGATGACTGCTTTGCACACTCTTGGCATTCTCTTGATGAGCTTCAAGAGGTAGTCTCTATTCCCATTGCCTTTAGAGGTGGCTCATGGGTTAATAACGGGTTAATGTCACCTTGCTATTGAAAGGTGACATTAATCCGGGTTAATAATGGAGAGGTGTCAATAAGACAACTATCCATTATTTATCCTATTGTAGTAAAGGGTGCATTGCATCAGTTTTTCACAATTTACGACGGATCCGTCGAGCCAATGCATTGTGACTGACAGCAAAAAACTGATGTGTGAAAGAGGCTTAGTAACAGAGCAGTTCAACCTGCCGCCAACAATCCCTTTAAAAAGATCCCCACCAAGGGGTCCAAAATACCTTTTAGTAGTGTGTTGCTCAGTAGACAAAAGCTCACAGCTCCTGCATAAGCATTCAAACACAACGCAATATGGATGCATTAGGAAGTTATAAGCAGGACCAGAACCCTACCTATCTGCTCAAAAATAAGGGGACCAAACCATTCAAAAAATCTCTCAAAAGTTTAACCCCTTTTACCCCAAGCCTGTTTTCACTTTAATGACCAGGGCAAATTTTACAATTCTGACCAGTTTCACTTTATGAGGTAATAACTCTGGAATGCTTCCATGGATCCCAGTGACTCTGAGATTGTTTTCTTGTGAAATATTGTACTTCATGATAGTGGTAAAATTAGTTTGATATGACTTGCGTTTATTTGTGAAAATATCGGATATTCGGTGAATATTTTGCAATTTTCAAACTTTTAATTCTTAAGCCCTTAAACCAGAGAGTTATGTCACACAAAATCTATATACACTGCTCAAAAAATAAAGGGAACACTTAAACAACAGAATATAACTCCAAGTAAATTAAACTTCTGTGAAATCAAACTGTCCACTTATGAAGCAACACTGACAATCAATTTCACATGCTGTTGTGCAAATGGAATAGACAACAGATGGAAATTATTGGCAATTATCAAGACCCCCTCAATAAAGGAGTGGTTCTGCAGGTGGGGGCCACAGACCACATCTTAGTACTAATGCTATCTGGATGATGTTTTGGTCACTTTTGAATGTTGGTTGTGCTTTCACACTCGTGGTAGCATGAGACGGACTCTACAACCCACACAAGTGGCTCAGGTAGTGCAGCTCATCCAGAATCAATGCGAGCTGTGGCAAGAAGGTTTGCTGTGTCTGTCAGCATGGTGTCCAGAGGCTGGAGGCGCTACCAGGAGACGTGGATGGGGGCATAGGAGGGCAACAACCGAGCAGCAGGACTGCTACCTCCTCCTTTGTGCAAGGAGGAACAGGAGGAGCACTGCCAGAGTCCTGCAAAATGACCTCCAGCAGGCCACAAATGTGCATGTGTCTGCACAAACGGTTAGAAACCGACTCCATGAGGATAGTTTGAGTGCCCGACGTCCACAGATGGGGGTTGTTCTCACAGCCCAACACTGTGCCAGACGTGACAGAGTCTGGAGACGACGTGAAGAGTGATCTGCTGCCTGCAACATCCTTCAGCATGACCGATTTGGCAGTGGGTCAGTAATGGTGTGGGGTGGCATTTTTTTGAAGGGCCGCACAGCCCTCCATGTGCTAGCCAGAGGTAGCCTGACTGCCATTAGGTACCGAGATGAGATCCTTAGACCCCTTGTGAGACCATATGCTGGTGCAGTTGGCCCTGGGTTCCTCCTAATGCCAGACAATGCCAGACCTCATTTGGCTGGAGTGTGTCAGCAGTTCCTGCAAGATGAAGGCATTGAAGCTATGGAATGACCCGCCTGTTCCCCAGACCTGAATCCAATTGAGCACATCTGGGACATAATGTCTCACTCCATACACAACGTCAAGTTGCACCACAGACTGTTCAGGAGTTGGCGGATGCTTTAGTCCAGGTCTGGGAGGAGATCCTTCAGGAGATGATTTGCCGCCTCATCAGGAGCATGCCCAGGTGTTATAGGGAGGCCATACAGGCACTTGGAAGCCACACACAACTGAGTATCATTTCTTTGTTTTGAGGCATTGGATTACAGGATGAAGTTGGATCATCCTGTAATTTGATTTTCCACTTTGATTTTGATTTCCACTTTCCACTTTGATTTCCAAAGTCAGACCTCAAAGGGATATTAATTTTGATTTATATTGATCATTTTTATGTTTTATTGTTCTCAACTCATTCAACTATGTAATGAATAAAGATTTGCAACTGGAATATTTAATTCAGTGATAACTAGGATGTGGTATTTTAGTGTTCCCTCTTTCAGTAGTGTATATAAAAATGAGTGTGTGTGTGTGTGTGTTTTATCAAGCCACGCCCACTCCACATAGCCCCGCTCACTCCACATAGCCACACTCACTCCACATGCAAAGCCCCGTATAATAAATATGTAATATATATATTTATACAGTATATAATAATTATCTAATATATATTTCATAGGCACATATTCTTGACCACAACAGGTTACACTGCTTGTGTTGCCCATAGCAACCAATCACTAAGCATCTTTCATTTCACCAAAACTGTTTAAAAGATGAAAGCTGAGCTGTGATTGGTTGCTATGAGCAACAGGTTTCCCACTCCACAACACATCAACAGACACTGACCAGGTGGGAGAAATTTAGCATCCCCAGGAACATAAGCTCCCAGCCATTGTCTGCCCCCCAGAAAGGAGCAGAGAGCACATGACAGAAATGAATCACCCCCTCCTCTATTACTGCCGGGCTCTATTGTTACCGGCGTAGAAAATCGCTTCATCAGCGGCCGCACACAGAGCCACACTGCCACGTTACATAACAGCACATCTCCAGGAATTCCCTGCTCAGCGCCACCCGGTTCGGGACTATGGGATGGAGGATGTGTGATGGGTATATTGGCGCGGGACTATGGGATGGAGGATGTGTGATGGGTATATGGGCACTGGACTATGGGATGGAGGATATGTATGATGGGTATATGGGCACGGGACTATGGGATAGAGGATGTGTGATGGGTATATGGGCATGGGACTATGGGATGGAGGATGTGTGATGGGTATATGAGCACAGGACTATGGGATGGAGGATATGTATGCTGGGTATATGGGCATGGGACTATGGGATGGAGGATATGTATGATGGGTATATGGGCACGGAACTATAGGATGGAGGATGTGTGATGGGTATATGGGCACTGGACTATGGATGGAGGATATGTATGATGGGCATATGGGCACGGGACTATGGGATGGAGGATATGTATGATGGGTATATGAGCACAGGACTATGGGATGGAGGATGTGTGATGGGTAGATGGGCACTGGACTATGGGATGGAGGATAATCATTATAATTTGTTATAACTAACCACAGTTCGTTACTATGCCCGGGCAATGCCAGGCTCTTCAGCTAGTAGTTAATAAATAACATTTCCCACATGTCTACTTTACATCAGCATCATTTTTGAAACATAATTTTTTTTTGTTAGGATGTTAGAAGGGTTAAAAGTTGATCAGCAATTTCTCATTTTGCAATAAAATTTACAAAAAACATTTTTTTAAGGGACCACATCACAATTAAAGTGACTTTGGGGGTATATGTGACAGAAAATACCCAAAAGTGACACCAATCTAAAAACTACATCCCTCAATGTCCTTAAAACTACATTTAAGAAGTGTATTAACCCTTCAGGCTCTTCACGAGAATTAATGAAATGTAGAAAGAAAAAAATAAGTTTTACATTTTTTTCACAAAAATTTTAATTTTTCCTAAACTTTTTATTTTCACAAATGTACCATACAATTTCTTGTACAATTTCTCCTGAGTATGCAGATACCCCATATGTGGGGGAAATCTACTGTTTGGGCACAAGACAGGACTCAGAAAAAATGGAGTGACGTTTTTGAATGCAAACTATGATGGAAAGGTATGCTGGTGTTATGTTGCATTTGAAGAGCCCCTGATGAGTCTAAACAGTTGAAACCCCCCATGAGTGACCCATTTTGGAAACTAGACCCCTCAAGGAATTTATCTAAAGATGTGGTGAGCACCTTCAACCCACAGGTGCTTCACAGAATTTTACAACATTGATCTGTATGAATGAAAAAACAAATTTTCACGCAAAAATGTTTTTATCCTCAATTTTTTTCACTTTCACAAGGATAGCAGCAGAAAATGGACTTTGTTGTGTAATTTATCCTGAATACACCGATACCACATAGTTTGTCGAAAACGACTTTTAAGGCAAAGGACAAAGCTCAGAAGGGAAGGAGCGCCATATTATAGTGCAGATTTTACTGTTTGACAATTAGACAACAACTATTGGGGTCCAATTTCCTTGGGAAAAATAAAAAATTGGGGACTAAAAAATCATTTTTGTGGAATTTTTTTTTTCACACCCAGGCATTATAAACTTTAGTGAAACACTTGGGGGTTCAAAGTGCTCACAACAGATCTAGATAAGTTCTTTAGTGGGACTAGTTTCCAAAATGGTGTCACTTGTAGGGGTATCCACTGTTTAGGCACATCATGGGCTCTCCAAACGCGACATGGTGTCCAGCCAATTCTGCGTTGAAACAGTCAAACAGCGCTCCTTCCGTTCTGAGCTCTGCCATGCACCCAAACAGTGGTTAACCCCCACATATTGGGTATCAGTGTACTCAGGACAAATTGCACAATAACTCTTGAGGTCTTGTTACCCTTGGGAAAATAAAAATTGGGGTGAAAAGATCATTTTTGTGGAAAAAATATGATTTTTTAATTTTACGGCTCTACTTTATAAACTTGTATGAAGCACTTGGGGGTTCAAAGTACTCACCACAGATCTAGATAAGTTCCTTAGGGGGTCTAGTTTCTAAAATGGGGTCACTTGTGTGGGGTTTCCACTGTTTAGGCACATTAGGGGCTATCCAAACACGACATGGCGTCTAATCTCGATTCCAGCCAATTTTGGTTTGGTTTGGTTTCCCTTCCGAGCTCTGCCATGCGCCCAAACAGTGCTTCCCCCACATATGGGGTATCAGTGTAATCAGGGCAAATTGGACAACTTTTGGGGTCCAATTTCCTTTGGAAAAATTAAAAATTGGGGACTAAAAAATCATTTTTGTGGAAATATTTTTTTTTTCACACCCAGGCATTATAAACTTTAGTGAAACACTTGGGAGTTCAAAGTGCTCACAACAGATCTAGATAAGTTCCTTAAGGGGTCTAGTTTCCAAAATGGTGTCACTTATGGGGGGTTTCCACTGTTTAGGCACATCAGGGGCTCTCCAAACATGACATGGCGTCCAATCTCAATTCCAGCCAACTTTGGTTTGAAAAAGTCAAACAGCGCTCCTTCTCTTCCAAGCCCTGCCGTGCGCCCAGACAGTGGTTTTCCCCCACATATCGGCATACTCAGGAGAAATTGCACAACAATTTTATCTGTCCATTTTCTTCTTTTACCCTTGTTAAAATAAAAAATAGTTCGTAAAAGATCATTTTTGTGACTAAAAAGTTACATGTTCATTTTTTCCTTCCATGTTGCTTCAGCTCCTGTGAAGCACCTGAAGGGTTAATAAACTTCTTGAATGTGACTTTGAGTACCTTGAGGGGTGCAGGTTTTAGAATGGTGTCACTTTTGGGTATTTTCTGCCATATAGACCCCTCAAAGTGACTTCAAATGTAAGGTGGTCCCTAAAAAAAATGGTTTTGTACATTTTGCTGTAAAAATGAGAAATCGCTGGTCAACTTTTAGGCTATGTGCACACGTTCAGGATTATTTGCGTTTTTCGCGGGAAAAACGCGTCAAAAACGCATGAATTAAGCATCCTATCATTTAGAATGAATTCCGCAATTTTTGTGCACATGGTGCGTTTTTTTCCGCAAAAAAAACTCATCGCGGAAAAAGAAGCAACATGTTCATTAATTTCGCGGAATTCTAGCGTAAAATCCGCACAATAACGCGCAAAATCCGCGCAAAAAGCGCGCATTTTTACCGCGAAAAAAGTCCGGTTTTGCTCAGGAATATTCTGCAAACATTCCTGACGTGTGCACTTAGCCTTAACCCTTATAACTTCCTAACAAAATTTTTTTTTCAAAAAATAGGAAGAGGGAAATAGGAAAGTCAGCTCACCACAGCATGTTGCTCTGTGTTAGTGGAAGTCCTCTGCACGGAGCCGCCCCGTCTAGGGCATCAGGAAGGTGTGCTCCAGCAATGAAACAATCCACTGATGTATAAAAATCGGAATTTACCATGAATAAGGCTTAATTGCTAAAACGCGTGGTCATATTACTTCCTTTTGTGTTACCCTCATCGTTTTTCTATGTTTTTTAAGAATTAAATAAACTACTATTTTTATACATCAGTGGATTGTTTCATCGCTGGAGCACACCTTCCTTTCTTTTTGCCAAAAATAAATTTTGGTTCCAAAATTGTGCTGATGTAAAGTAGACATGTGGAAAATGTTACTTAGCAACTATTTTGTGTGACATATTTCTCTGTTTTAAGGGAATAAAAATTCAAAGTTTGAAAATTGCAAAATTTTCAAAATTTTCACCATATTTCCATTTTTTTCATAAATAAACGCAAGTTATATCGAATAAATTTTCCCACTAGCATGAAGTAAAATATGTCACGAGAAAACAGTCTCAGAATCGCAAAGATCTGTTGAAGCGTTCCAGAGTTATAACCTCATAAAGAGACAGTGGTCAGAATTGTAAAAATTGGCCCGGTCATTAACGTGCAAACCACCCTTGGGGGTGAAGGGGTTAATGCATGCCTAAAAAAGATGGACACTGCCAGGTCATAGGCCAGATAGTGTCCAGTCTCCTCATCTGCCTCATTATAGGGAACCTTCTCCCTTGGGGATCCCGTCTGAATCACATATTTCAGATATTTTCATGGAAAGACCAGTGTAAGAACTTCGCGTACAGCACAGGATAAAAATGAACCAAGCCTTTCTACGATCTTTGGTAGGCAGATTGAATAAATCAACAGCAGGTGAAGAATTGGTTTTAATTATTTTTTACTCCTTTCTTCGTGCGTTATAAGTAATAAGACGGCTTTATTCTTCGGTTAGGTGCGATTACAGTAATACCAGATTAATAGAGTTTTATTTTATGTTTGGCTGCGGTCACACATTAAAAAATGCTTTTTATTGCAAAAACAAGGTTTTGCATCGCCATATTTTGAGAGCTATCATTTTTCCATATTTCGGCCAACTGTCATGTGAAGGCTTGTTCTTTGCGGGACGAGTTGACATTTTTATTGGTTTTATTTTCGGTCACATAAAGCCTTTCGATCGCTTTCTATTCCAATTTCTATGAGGCAGAATGAACAGAAACCAGCAATTCAGGAATTGATTTTTTTATGCCGTTCCTCCTTAATTGATGACAGTTTAACAATTGAATAGCATATGCAGCCAGGGCTGTAGAGTTGGAGTCCATTTTGGTGGAGTCAGAGTTGGAGTTCAGTACAGGATGTTCTGTAAATGTTTTTAGAATAATTTGGGAAAGTTATGAAATGTCCTATAAATGTCAGTTCTGTTCCTGATCTAAGGGATTAGACTTTTAGTTGAGATGAATCTGTGCTGCACTTTATGCACATGCTCAGTAGTGAGGCAGTGCTGTGGAGTCGGAGTTGGAGGTCAAAGAAATTGAGGAGTCAGAGTCGGTGGTTTGGCTTACCAACTCCACAGCCCTGTGCAGACCATTAAAGAGCTTTTGAGATAACTGTCCAATTACTTTTGGTCCTTTGAAAGAGGCACCTACATATTATAGAGCTGTAATCCCAAAACCTTTAGTACAGTTAGGATGTTAATATCCTCAAATTAAAGCTGAGTTTCCTCACTTTAAGAACATGTTGATTATATTATATAACTGTATATTGAACATGTTTTGTACATAGTTTTGCATGAATAGATAATTTTTTTTTTATATACAGTGGGTTCGGAAAGTATTCAGACCCCTTTAAAGTTTTAACTCTTTGTTTTATTGCAGCCATTTGGTAAATGCAAAAAAGTTCATTTTTTTCTCATTAATGTACACTCTGCACTCCTCCATTTTTACTTGATAAAAACCAGAAATGTAGAAATTTTTGCAAATTTATTAAAAAAGAAAAACTGAAATATCACATGGTCATAAGTATTCAGACCCTTTGCTCAGTATTAAGTAGAAGCACCCTTTTGAGCCAATAAAGCCATGAGTCTTCTTGGGAATGATGCAACAAGTTTTTCACACCTGGATTTGGGGATCCTCTGCCATTCTTCCTTGCAGATCCTCTCCAGTTCCATCAGGTTGGATGGTGAACATTGGTGAACAGCCATTTTTAGGTCTCTCCAGATATGCTCAATTGGGTTTAGGTCAGGGCTTTGGCTGGGCCAGTCAAGAATGGTCACAGAGTTGTTCTGAAGCCACTCCTTTGTTATTTTAGCTGTGTGCTTGGTTTCATTGTCTTGTTGGAAGGAAAACCTTCAGCCAAGTCTTAGGTCCAGAGCACTCTGGAAGAGGTTTTCATCCAAGATATCTCTGTACTTGGCCGCATTCATGTATCCTTCAATTGCAACCAGTCGTCCTGTCCCTGCAGCTGAAAACACCCCCATAGCATGATGCTGCCACCACCATGTTTCACTGTTGGGATTGTTTTGTGCAGGTGATGAGCAGTGCCTGGTTTTCTCCACACATACCGCTTAGAATTACTACCAAAAATTTCTATCTTCGTCTCATCAGACCAGAAAATCTTATTTCTCATAGTCTGGGAGTCCTTCATGTGTTTTTTTTAGCAAACTCTATGCGGGCTTTCACATGTCTTGCACTGAGGAGAGGCTTCCGTCGGGCCACTCTGCCATAATGGCCCGACTGGTGGAGGGCTGCAGCGATAGCTGACTTTGTGGAACTTTCTCCTATCTCCCTACTTTCTTTACCTCCCTCACCAAGGCTCTTCTCCCACGATTGCTCAGACTGGCTGGATGGCCAGGTCTAGGAAGACTTCTGGTGGTTCCAAACTTCTTCTATTTAAGGATTATGGAGGCCAATGTGCTCTTAGGAACATTGAGTACTGCATAAATTCCTTTGCAACATTGGCCAGATGTATGCCTTGCCACAATTCTGTTTCTGAGCTCCTTGGCCAGTTCCTTTGACCTCATGATTTTCATGACATGCACTGTGAGTTGTGAGGTCTTATATATACAGGTGTGTGCCTTTACAAATTAAGTCCTATCAATTTAATTAAACACAGCTGGACTCCAATGAAGGAGTAGAACCATCTCAAGGAGGATCACAAGTAAATGGACAGCATGTGACATAAATATGAGTTTCTGAGCAAAAGGTCTGAATACTTATGACCATGTGATATTTCAGTTTTCTTTTTTAATAAATTTGCAAAAATGTCTACATTTCTATTTTTTATCAGTCGAAATGAAGTGCAGAGTGTACATTAATGAGAAAAAATGAACTTTTTTGCATTTACCAAATGGCTACTATGAAACAAAGAGTGAAAAATTTAAAGGGGTCTGAATACTTTCCAAACCCACTGTATATATTTTTGTTGATACATAACTTTTACTTGTCATGTTTTAGAAAATGTACACCTGACAGCATAATATTCCTTGTGGTTCTCTGAATGCAGAGCGTTATTTTGCTAAGGCCTACACCATCCATTACTATTGGCACTGATACTTACAGAGCCAAATATGCCAATTAATTTAGACAAGTGGAATGGTTTCCATTGCCCTGTATCAAAAGAGCACTAACCTTTGCCTTGCTGACTGTACATTTTCAGAATCACTCCAGCAATGTGTTGTGAGGCTTACACCATTTGACAAGATCTTGCTCTGTTCACGCAGCATCCTGCAAAAATTGGATCGAGGAACTGATTGGATTGAGGTTAGTGATGAGCAAGTATACTCATTGCTCGGGTTTTCCCGAGCATGCTCGGGTGGTCTCCGAGTATTTGGAAGTGCTCGGAGATTTCGTTTCTTTTGCCATAGCTGCATAATTTATGGCTCGTGGACAGCTTAAATACATGTGAGGAATGCCTGTTTGTTAAGGAATCCCCACATGTATTCAGGCTGTCAAATAGCTGCAAATCATGCAGCTACAGCAACAGAAACTAAATCTCCGAGCACTTCCAAATACTCGCAGATCACCCGAGCGTGCTCGAGAAAACCCGAGCAATGAGTATACTCATTCATCACTAATTGAGGTAGCTATCCAACAACAGAGGAGATCCAGACACCACACCATCAAAGCAGAGTCTCCAGCAAAGTACTTGTCTGGTACTCATGCTTCACCTTGGTGGATTTCTAATTCCCGAATGTTACTCACTTTCTAAACTCCTTTTTTTTTGCAGGATGATGCAGGAACTGGGCAGCTTTGTGGATGGTGTAAGGAACTATTTACACAGAGAGACCATGGTCATGAATAGATTATGGATTGGCTACATGCAAGCTGATTGAGTGTCGATTAACGGCCTGTCCTTTTACTCACTGGTTGGGTGATTGCTGGCCTGCTTAGACAGGCAGACAATTTGGAAATGGGCAAGATCATGCTGCTGGAGCCAATCTGACATTGTCCGTGCTGTATAAACAGCACCAGAAAAGCTCAGGTTCACCCTCCTTTATCACTGGACAACAGAGACTACCCCGCCTGACAATTTATTAATTAACTAACACTTGTTCTGGCTACTGCTTCGGCCGCTAGGCAGTGCTGTGTCTTTGTTGAGGAGGATACTTGACTGCATCAATTCTATATTACTGTATTCCTGAGACTTCTGGCTCTGGCCAGTCCAGAATCTTCAGGGTTAATCCTGCTCATTTGTTTTCTATCAGCTGTTAGCACTTGGTGGGGCTGTTACTACTGTATATAAACCCCTGAGAGCCAGTTCCGATGTTCAGTCAATGTTTCTGCTTCTTGGCTTTACCTGTGTGCATCTGGTGTTTCTTCTTGACTTATCCTGTTCCCTGACCTCGGCAATTTTATTGAAGTTTCTCGTTGCTGATGATTTTGTACCTTATTTATTTTATTTATAATTTATTTATTATGCATTGCTTATTTAGCGCTATCTTATTCCGCAGTGCTTTACTGACATTATCATCGTTGTTTCTAATGGGGCTCACAATCTAAATTCCCTTTCAGTATGTCTTTGAAACCTCCCATACCCCCTGGTCCTCACCCTGCTACCTGATTATCCTTTTTGCCAGCTTGCACCACCGAACAGCAGCTGAATCTGTGGCCCTTGCCCAGGGACCTCTGTGTAAGTCCAGATGCTATACAGTGGTTAAAGGGTGAAGGCCAGGGTAACCCCTTGGTTCTGGAAAATGGAGTAGCTTACACCAAGCCTGTCCTTTGTAGCCATTTTGGAGCTGCCAGGTGACTACGAACAGTGCTCATGTGACATTAATATAAGTCACACATGGTGATTTACTTTACATGCTGTACTTTACTGCCCCGTCATAAACAGTATTTTCATACAATAGTATATAAATGTAAACTGTTTTTTATGTAAGTGAATGGCAACGGAATCCAACTTTCTAAGCTTCCTTTTGAACCTTTCTAGCAGTCAGTTTTTTTGCAATACACAGTAAAAAAAAACTCTTCAAATAGAAGTCAAAAATATGGTGTGAACCCAAGCGTGCACCCTTAGCATTAGAGTTGTCACTTGTTGCCCGATTCTGTTGTTGCCAAGCAGCAGCTCAAAGAATTTTGACTCACTGCTTGGTAGACAGTGTGGCTTGCAAATGATTAGAGTATTAAATAATGTATCCTGTTGTGAATGTTTTGGAAATGAATTCTGAGCAGAAGCTCCCTCTGGTGGTTACAAACAGTACTGAACCATTCAATGAGGATTGGCAATCAGGATTCACAGACTGGCTTGATATAAGGGAGGTTCCCTCCCATCAAGGTTGCCGGTGATCAATTGTTCTTGTCTCAACTGTGGTTCCTGGTACACTTGGAAGCTTGCTGAGTCTTGCCTCTTCTTCTGCTTTCAGATAAGATATTTTCTGTTTTTATTTTTGTGCTTACCATTTGCATATTTCTCTGCATTTCTGTGAGGTTAGCCAGGTTCCCCACCCCCCCGGGGGGCTTGGGCTCCTCTCATTTCCTCTGGAGCCATTGTTATTTGTTCATTTGCCTTTTCCAGTCTTTTCAGTGGCTGCGGATTAGTTTTGTTACACCAGATAACTGATTTAGGTGGTAGAGGTTGTGTGATCTCAGGTGTTTTTGCAATCAGTAGCATTGGCATTTTTTAGGGGTTTTTTGGATTGCAGTGAGTATCCTTTCTATCCTTTTCTGTCTAGGCAGATTGGGCCCCAGCGTTTGCTCATACTATTTTCTGTCTGTGTCTGTATTTCCTCTTGTCTAACCGCCATTACATGTTTGGGGGCTTCCTATGTTCTTTGGGGATCTGCTCCGGGGCAGATAGCTTTCCTCTTTCTATCTTTAGGTGTAGTTAATCTCTCAGGCTGTGACGAAGCGTCTAGGACCAACGTAAGAACGCTCCACGGCTGCCTTTAGTTGTGGTGGTTAGTCAGGGTACTGCAATCCAATAGATTCCAACCTCTCTGTTGTATTGCCGTTTTTGCCTGCTCTCCTCAGCTACCGAAACATAACAGTATCCTCCATGTTTTCCAGTTTCTTTTCACACTGGAAAACAGGACCACAGCCAATATCTACAGGAGCCTAAGGCAGAGGATTGGACAATCTATTCTAGTAGGGCTGGCCTTAGGATGAATGGTGCCCCATTCCTTTGTTTGTTTACTGAGAGCACATAAGCGGGCATGTTTGTATATGAGAAAAACCACTGGACAGTGCATGAAAAGTGGTTCTTTTCCCTTCCTACTGCTGTGGGCCCTGCGAACAGCTGATCGTGGAGGTAACATGATGATCTATCCTAGAGATACACCATAAATATCTAAGTACTAGACCTTTTAAGCTCATTGATTGGTATATGCGAATATGGGTAAGCACATGCAAATTCAGGCCTTCTGATAAGAATAACAGCTGGGTCTCAATCATAATTTTACGTTTGATACTTTTAACTGATCTAAATAGCCTCTTCAGTAGAGTTGAGCGATACTTTCCGATATCCAAAAGTATCGGAATCGGAATGGTATCGCGGATATCATTAAAATATCGGCGATACCCGATACCGATACCGGAAGTCCCATGTAAGTCTATGGGAACAAAATATCGTAACTAAAAAAAACCCATTCTTTCCTTGTAAACACTAAATATACACACATAGAATACATATATATATATATATATACATGTCATTGTGACATATATATATATACATATATGTATAGTTTATACACTTCTACATAGTAAAATATCCTCTGATTCAATTGCCGGGTAAAGCCGGCTTCAGTGAAAAGACAGAAGCACCCGACATGAAATGACACTTGGTGTACATAGGGTTAACCATGTCTTTTCATGTCCTTTGCTATCTAATTTGCACAAACAATTAAATCAGTCTATGTGTGCAAAATTTCACACCTGTAGGGGTTAATTAAAGGTGTAAATTCGTTGTAAAAAAAACGGACTTTTTTGCTACGAATTTACACCTTTAATTAACCCCTACAGGTGTGAAATTTTGCACACATAGACTGATTTAATTGTTTGTGCAAATTAGATAGCAAAGGACATGAAAAGACATGGTTAACCCTATGTACACCAAGTGTCATTTCATGTCGGGTCACCCGACATGAAATGACACTTGGTGTACATAGGGTTAACCATGTCTTTTCATGTCCTTTGCTATCTAATTTGCACAAACAATTAAATCAGTCTATGTGTGCAAAATTTCACACCTGTAGGGGTTAATTA
This sequence comes from Oophaga sylvatica, assembly GCA_033576555.1. Taxonomy (NCBI): domain Eukaryota; kingdom Metazoa; phylum Chordata; class Amphibia; order Anura; family Dendrobatidae; genus Oophaga; species Oophaga sylvatica. The sequence continues at coordinate 409,335,723 of JARQOD010000002.1, forward strand.
AAGGTGTAAATTCGTTGTAAAAAAAACGGACTTTTTTGCTACGAATTTACACCTTTAATTAACCCCTACAGGTGTGAAATTTTGCACACATAGACTGATTTAATTGTTTGTGCAAATTAGATAGCAAAGGACATGAAAAGACATGGTTAACCCTATGTACAACAAGTGTCATTTCATGTCGGGTTCTGCATTTTCACAAAAGCCGGCAATTGAATTAGTGGCTATTATACTATGTAGAAGTGTATGAACTATAAATATAAATATATATATATATGTGTCACAAATTCAATGACATGTATATATATATATATGAGGTGTAAAATTGCTGAAAAAAAATGCGTGGGCTCCCGCCCTATTTTCGCAACCAGACAGACAAAGCCAGTGAGTGGGGGCAGATAATAATAGCCCAGAGAGGGACCATTATTTTTGGCCCCCCCCGGCTACTAACATCTGCCCCCAGACACCCCAGGAAAGACAAATCTATAATTAGATTCGCCCTTTCTGGCACTTTGCCCGTCTATTCCCATTGCCCTGTAGCAGTGGCGAATGGGTTAATATGGGGTTAAAGCCACCTTGCTATTGAAAGGTGACCTTAAGCCAGGTTAATAATTGAGAGCTGTCAATTAGACAACTATCAATTATTAATCCTATTGCATGAAATAAAAATAAAACACACACACTTTAATTAAAAATCATTTTAATGAAATAAAGACACATGTTTTTGACCATCTTTTATTTTACTGCAAAAACCATTTCCTGTAATAAAAATAAAATAAAAAAGCAAAATTATTCTTACCTATCCCATGCACAGTCAGGTCCCACGGTGTAATCCTTCAGAAAGGGTTAATGTTTACTGCAGGGACCGCAGCTAATGCTGCAGCCTCACAGTAAACCCCAAATGAATGAGTTCCTCTCCTGGCTGACAGGAGAGTAAAGGCTGGGTGTCACATAACGATACACCAGCGATCCTGACAACGATATGCACTTGTCAGGATCGCTGGTGTATCGCTACATGATCGCTGCTGAGCTGCCAAACAGGCAGCTCAGGCAGCGATCTGGGACAGCGACACTGCGGGTAACATCGCTTAAGGGCCCGTCTCACATAGCGATATCGCTACCGAGATCGCTGCTGAGTCACTAGTTTTGTGACGCAGCAGCGAGCTCACCAGCGATATCGCTGTGTGTGACATTCAGCGACGATCAGCCCCCCTGCCGGGTATCGCTGATCGTCGCTGAAATGTCAGGACCTTTTTTTGATCGCTGGTTTCCCTCTGACAGGCACGCATCGCTGCGTGTGACAGGCGGGAGACCAGCGATCCGCTGGTAACCAAGGTACACAGCGGGTTTCCAGGCACCGCGCAGCGCTTGGAAACCCGCTGTGTACCTTGGATACCAGCGCCCTGCATCAGGGCGCTGGTATCCAAGGTACACAGCGGGTTTCTAGGCACAGCCCCGCGCCTGGAAACCCGCTGTGTACCTTGGTTACCAGCGGATCGCTGGTCTCCCGCCTGTCACACGCAGCGATGTGTGCCTGTCAGCGGGAAACCAGCGATCAAAAAAAGGTCCTGACATTTCAGCGACGATCAGCGATACCCGGCAGGGGGGCTGATCGTCGCTGAATGTCACACACAGCGATATCGCTGGTGAGCTCGCTGCTGCGTCACAAAACTAGTGACTCAGCAGCGATCTCGGTAGCGATATCGCTATGTGAGACGGGCCCTTAAGTGGAAAGCTTAATTGATTGCTTTCCACTTTCACTTCAGGTCAGCCAGGGACACAATCAGTGACGTCAGAGGGAACTGATTAACAAAAATAGGGGTTCCCTTCGAAAAAAAAAATGGCGTGGGGTCCCCCCTACTTTTGTTAACCAGCCAGATGAAGCAGACCGCTGAGGCCTGGATTTTCAGGCTGTTAAGGAGCCAAGATCCATGGACCTTGCCAGCCTGATAATACCAGGCCACAGCAGTCTGCATATCTTGGCTGATTAACAAAAATAGGGGATCCCCTCGAAAAAAATTGGCGTGGGGTCCCCCCTATTTTTGTTAACCAGCCAGATGAAGCAGACCGCTGAGGCCTGGTTTTTCAGGCTGGTAAGGATCCAATATCCATGGACCTTGCCAGCCTGATAATACCAGGCCACAGCAGTCTGCTTAGCTTGGCTGGTTAACAAAAATAGGGGATCCCCTCGAAAAAAAAACGGCGTGGGGTCCCCCCTATTTTTGTTAACCAGCCAAGTAAAATGCAGACTGCTGCGGCCTGGTATTAAAAGACTGTCAAGGCCCATGGATTTTGGCCCTCAACAGCCTGATAATACCAGGCTACAGCAGCCCCACATTTGGCGCATCAAAAGATGTGCCAATTGTGGCACTTTACCCGGCTCTTCCCACTTGCCCTGTAGCGGTGGCAAGCGGGGTAATAAGGGGTTAATGTCACCGTTGATTGCACGGTGACAATAAGCCCGGTTAATAATGGAGAGGCGTCAATAAGACACCGATCCATTATTAATCCCAAAGTTTTTAAATGTTTAAAAAAAAGACAAAGCAAGAAAAAAGTCTTTTAATGAAATAAAAGAGACAACACAGTTTTCATTTTTTTTATTGTACTCTCATTCCTGCGACGCCATCGATCTCCTGTAAAAAAAGAAAAAAAAAAAACCAACAGTATACCACCTGTCCGACACAGTCCATAGTAACGACAGTCCCACGACGATCCAGCTCTGCTACATCGCAATGACAGGCAGAGCCTGTCATCGCGACGCAGCACAGCTGATTACCTGCTTCCCCGGCGGTGACGTCATCGGACTGACTGCTTTACGGCCGGGATTACCCAGCAGTCACTGCAGTTATCACGAGAAACTGCATGTGACCGCCGGGGAAAGAAGATTGCGGCCATGAAGCAGTCCAGGACGTGACCGCCGGAGATCTTCTGCCGGGTAAGTGCCGCTGACTCCTGACAGACCTGACCGACGGACACTGACAGTGACAGTGACAATCCCGATTCCGGTATCCGATATGACGAAAATATCGGAACTCGGAATCGGAATTCAGATACAGCCAATATCGGCCATACCCGATATTTGCAGTATCGGAATGCTCAACCCTACTCTTCAGATAAATAGAAGAAGTCACCCAGTCAAAATAGTTCTTCTGCTTTGCACTAATTAGGGGCAAACATCCCAAAATATGTCTGTAAATGGATTATCTGGTTTGTCTTATCCTAAGTCATGTGGCAAGGATCTTTTAAAGCATAGGTCCTTCTCTGCAGCCCGTGAGGTCAGGACACACTTCAGCACTTCTCTAACCAGCTCTCCGTAGGCGTAAAGTGGAGAGCTGGTGTGAGCAGTGTTGAAGTGTTCGCCAGTCAAAATCTAAGATGGCATCTGCCCCCCTGTGCTGGCGCCACCCCCTCTACTAAGTACTGGCTATGTTTTACGTCAACACAGCCAGTGCTTAGCAGAACCAGCACAGGAAGCTGATGCGATCTTCAAATCTGAGCAGATGCAACCAGAGGAGATGGATCCAATAGATGGGGCAATGCCAGCACAAGGAGCTGGTGCCATCTTTGTGAGTGCACAGTGCACACCTTCAACAGTCAGCCTGCAAAACCGGTGATCACAGTTGACCTACACAAACGGAGCACACAGTGATCGCAGTCAGCCTGCACAAACAGTGAATGCAGTCAGCCAGCACAAAGAGTGAACGCAGTCAGCCAGCACAAACAGTTAATGCAGTGAGCCAGCACCAACAGTGAATGCAGTCAGCCAGCACAAACAGTGAACGCAGTCAGAGTCAGCCAGCACAAACAGTGAACGCAGTCAGCCAGCACAAACAGTGAACGCAGTCAGCCAGCGCAAACAGTGAACGCAGTCAGCCAGCACTTTTGTGTGATTCCATTTTTGAATCAGAGCAGACGCAGCCAGTACTTAGGTAAAGGTCCGTGTTGTACTCTGAGGTATGACACAGGTCTATTAGCACTACTATTCAAGGATTGCTCTTTTATCCCTACTATCCAGGAACAGCTCTCTTAGCCCTACTACACAGGAGCAGCTCTCTTGGCCCTACTACCCAGGAGCAGCTCTCTTGGCCCTACTACCCAGGAGCATCTCTCTTGGCCCTACTACGCAGGAGCAGGTTTCTTGGCCGTACTACCCAGGAGCAGCTCTCTTGGCCCTACTACCCAGGAGCAGCTCTTTTGGCCCTACTACCCAGGAGCAGCTCTCTTGGCCCTACTACTCTGGAGCAGCTCTCTTGGCCCTACTACCCAGGAGCAGCTCTCTTTGCCCTACTACCCAGGAGCAGCTCTCTTGGCCCTACTACTCATGAGCAGCTTTCTTGGCCCTACTACCCAGTAACAGGTCTCTTATACCCTGCTATCCAGGGATAGTGCTTTTAACCCCACTACCCAGTTACAGCAGTCTTGTAGCCCTAATACCCATGGACAGATGTCTTGTAGCCCTACTACCCAGGGACAGCTATCTTATAGCCTTACTACCCAGGGAAAGCTGTCTTATAGCCCTACTATCCAGGGACAGCTGTCTTATATCCCTACTACCCAGGGACAGCTGTGTTACAGCCCTACTACCAAGGGACAGCTGTCTTATAGCCCTACTACTCAGGGAAAGCTGACTTATAGCCTGTAATGTATGGTGTACAGTTCATATAGCGTCTTGTGCTTGGGTGCGAGGAAAACACATGAGACACAGGTTTGATATAGAAGGACTTGTATTACTTCATACAAGTGGCAAAAAGGGTCACACAGTTTGCAGGTACAGAAGCAGGAGACACAGCAGGCCAGAGTAACTTAAGCTCAGCAATAACTCTCCACAACAGGTTCAGGATCTCTTCTCTGTTACCGTAATTCCATGCAAACGTGGATTTATCAAATAGCAGGTTTCCAGAGTCCACAAGTGTTCCAAAGTTCCTCAGTAGGAAATAGCTGGAGTACAAAGTTCAAGGTTTCCAGGAGTCAGGTCACAGGCTCACTGCAGGCTTGATTCTGAAGCACTGATTGCTCAGCTGAGGCTGCTTAAGAATCAAGAGGGAGAGAATCAGGGCGGGAACATGAAAGCTGGAAACTCCATATTGACTGAGGGCAAGATAGCTGCAGCAAGACAGAAATCAAAATGGCCGACGGAAAAACTGAGTTTCAAGAAACATGTACAAAGAACCTTACATTACTCCCCCCTTAGGGACAACCTCCGGATGACCTCAGACCAGGCTTGTCTGGGTACCTCTGATGAAACTGGCGGAGCAAGCGAGGAGCATTAACGTTATTGACTGGTTCCCATGAGTTATCCTCCACTGGGTAGCCCTGCCATTTAATCAAATATTGTAACTGATTTCTGCACAACCTGGAATCTAGAATCCTTTCCACCACAAATTCTTCCTGACCATCGACTAGCACTGGGTCAGGGCAAGGAGAAGAACGTCCAGGAAACGTATTGGGTGTTGCAGCCTTTAGTAGGGATACATGAAAGACAGGGTGGATTCTCATAGTTCTGGGCAGTTGAAGACGACAAGCAACGGCACTTATAATTTTACTGATTTTATAGGGTCCAATGTACTTATGTCCCAACTTAGACGATGGAATCCTTAACTTAAGATTTCTGGTTGACAGCCAGACCAAGTCTCCTACCTTGAAAGCTGGTGCAGGTTTACGAAATTTGTCTGCTGCTTTCTTGTACCTTTCCTGAGCCGATTCCAGATTTTCCTTTAGAAGATCCATATTCTTTTGTAAAGACGTGATTCTTTCAGCCACTGCTGGCAAGGGCGTTTCTATGGGAAATCGAGGAAGAATGTTAGGATGATAACCTAAATTGGAGTAAAAAGGAGACTGCTTAGTGGAGGCGCTCTGAGAGTTGTTATAAGAGAACTCAGCCAGTGGAAGTAGATCCACCCAATCATCCTGTAGGTGGCAGATAAAGCAGCGGAGATACTGCTCCAGGGTCTGATTGGTTCGTTCTGTCTGTCCATTAGTCTGGGGATGAAAAGCAGAAGAAAGGTTTACTTTAATGTCCAATGCGGCACAGAAATTTTGCCAAAACCTTGAAGTGAATTGCACCCCTCGATCCGAAATGACCTCATCCGGTACTCCATGTAAGCGAAACACATTCTTAATCATCAAATCTGATGTCTGTTTTGCAGTGGGTAAGCCGACACAAGGGATAAAATGAGCTGCCTTTGTTAAACGATCAACCACCACTAGAATGGTGTTCTTCCCTTGAGAGATTGGTAACTCCACAATGAAGTCCATAGAAATGGATCCCCACGGGCGGGACGGGGTGGGAAGGGGTTGCAACAGACCAGTTGGTGAGGAGCGAGGTGTTTTGCATCTTGCACAGACTTCACATGAAGTGACATAGTTTAAAACATCTTTCCTGTAAGTGGGCCACCAAAAAAACGAGAAAGAAATTCCTGTGTCTTTAGAATTCCTCTATGCCCAGCTATCTTGGAATCGTGGATGAGTTGCAATACTCTCAATCTGACTGTTTCAGGTATATACAGACGTTGTCCCTGAATCCACACACCATTCTTAAAGACAAGACTTACGTCCCTTGGGGGTTGTGCCAACAAGGAATCCGCATGGTATGCTTCCTTGATGTCCTTAAGTAGGTCTTGATTATGAATCACTCCCAGGAATCTAGAGTCAGGAAGAATAGTCTTAGGAGGAGTAAGTGGACGGGTCTCTGCTGAATGAATCCTAGAGAGTGCATCAGCCTTTCCATTGCGCGATCCTAGCCTATAAGAAATTACAAAATTAAATTGGTTTAGGAAAAGATTCCAGCGACCCTGGCGAGGAGTCAGGCACTTAGCCGACCTGATAAATTCAAGGTTACGATGGTCTGTCAGGACGACTATTTGCTGTGCAGCTCCCTGAAGAAGATGTGTTATGTTTCGGTAGCTGAGGAGTGCAGGTAAAAAGGCAATACACCAGAGCAGTTGGAATCTATGAGATTGCAGTACCCTGACTAACCACCACAACTAGAGGCAGCCGTGGAGCGTTCCTACGTTGGTCCTAGACGCCTCGTCACAGCCTGAGAAACTAACTACACCTAAAGATAGAAATAGGAAAGCTATCTGCCCCGGAGCAGAACCCCAAAGATAATAGAAAGCCCCCAAACATGTAATGGCGGTTAGACAAGATGAAATACTGACACAGAAAGAAAATAGTATGAGCAAACGCTGGGGCCCAAACTAACTAAATAGAAAAGGATAGGAAGGGTACTTACTGCAATCCCAGAAAACCCTGAAAGGCACCAACTCTACTAATTTCAAAAACACCTGAGATCACATGACCTCCTCCACCTAAATTAGTTCTCTGGTGTAACAAAATCAAAACAGCAGCCACTGAAAAAACTGGAAAAAGCAAAAGTACAAACATCAGTGGCTGAACAAAACTGAGAGGGCAGAAGCCCTCGGAGGGGACCCTGAAGGCCCCCACAGAAGTGCAGGACAAAATGCAAAAATATAGCACAAACACAAAAGAAGAAAATGTCTTATCTGTTAGCAGGAGATGCAGACACGACACAGCAGGCTACAAGGGAAACTGGAATAAAGGATTCAGACCAGAACAATTGATCACCGGCAACCCTGATGGGAAGGTGACTCCCTTATATAAGACCAGTCAGTAACACCTGATTCCCAGTCCTCACAATCTTCACTGGACAGACTAGCACCGCTTGTAACCACCAGAGGGAGCCTCTGCTCAGAACTCATCTCAAACCCATTCACAACAAAGGTGTCTCCATTCTTTGAAGGCGGCAATAATGGCCAACAACTCTCTATTGCCCACATCGTAGTTCCTCTCAGCCGAAGACAACTGCTGGGAAAAGAAGGCACAGGGATGCAAGACATTCTTCTCACCTGTTCTCTGAGAGAGTATAGCTCCAACGGCACAGTCTGAAGCATCCACCTCTATTATGAAGGCAAGTTCGGGGTTGGGATGTACTAAGATAGGTGCGGTGGTAAATTTATCCTTTAGACGGGAAAATGCTTCCTGGGCTTGGGGGGTCCAGGAGAACCTAGACTCTTTCCGGGTAAGTTGGGTGATAGGTGACACTACCTCAGAGAAATTCCTAATGAAACGTCTATAGAAGTTGGCAAACCCGATGAAGCGCTGCACCTCCTTCACATTTCTAGGAATTGGCCAATCCTTGATGGCTTGGGTCTTGCTTCCATCCATACTAATCCCTTGTGTAGACAGTACATACCCCAGAAATTGAATTTCGGTCCTATGGAATTCACACTTTTCAAGTTTGATGTAAAGATGGTTTTGTCTTAGACGTTCTAAGACCATTCTCACATGTCCATGATGTTCCTCTGTGGAGTTAGAAAAAATTAGAATATCATCCAGATAAATCACCACGAATGTATCTAGGAGATCCCTGAAGATGTCATTCACCAAGTGTTGGAAAGTGGCTGGGGCGGTACTCAGACCAAAAGGCATAACTAGATATTCAAAGTGTCCATAGCGTGACCTGAATGCAGTCTTCCATTCATCCCCAGGTCTAATACGGACCAAGTTATAGGCCCCACGGAGATCCAGTTTAGAGAAAATTTTGGCATGCCGCACTCTCTCCAATAACTCAGGGATTAAAGGCAATGGATAACGGTTTCTAATAGTAACCTTATTGAGTTCCCTATAGTCTACGCAGGGTCTCAGAGATCCATCTTTCTTCTTCACAAAGAAGATGGGTGCACCTGCAGGAGATGAAGAGGGGCGTATGAAGCCCTTGGCTAGATTTTCATCTATGTAATCCTTTAAAGCCTTTAGCTCGGGCCCGCCAGGGGGTAGATCTTACCAAAAGGTATCTCTGCTCCAGGCAATAATTCAATTGGACAATCATATGGACGGTGAGGGGGAAGCTGGTCAGCGTTCTTCTTGTCACATAAATCCACATAGTCCTGGTATACAGCTGGTAGTTTAGGGACTGACATGGTTCCTTTAGGAACAGAGCAAGCTGAAACTTCTGGACTCATCTGTTTCTCTCGAAAGTGTAATTCCTTGGTCTCCCAGTTAATGGTAGGGTTCTGAGCCTGCAGCCATGGTAGCCCTAGAATAATGGGAAAGTGGGGAGAAGAGATAAGCATAAAGGACAGTTTCTCTTGATGATCTTTACCCATAAGGACCCTCAAAGGCTCCGTTTCCTGATCCACTGGTCCAGAGGTCAGCAGGGAGCCATCCACAGTCTCCATCTGTACTGGAGTAGCCTTCTTCACTGAACGTATCCCCCGTTTCAGAGCAAAGGAGATATCCATAAAATTTCCACTTGCCCCTGAGTCGATCATAGCAGAGCTAGACACCCAGACTGAGTCAACCCAGAGTTTGATGGAAAGGAAGCAATGAGAATTGTTTTTCTTACAACTCAGCTGGGACACCGCTGAGGAAACTTGAAAAATTGCAGCGTTTACACAGTCATCGTCCTCAGAAGTGACGGAGTTTAAGTCCGAGAAATCAATATCTGTTGCTGCAGATCTCTCTGGAGCCTGAGGCTCGGACCTGACAGATCTCCTCTCGCAACACTCACAGTGAATGACTGCTGCAGTAGTCTTACGAGAACGGCTAGGGCAGTTTATAATGAAGTGCCCTGACTTACCACAGTAGAAACATAGATTTTCCTTTAAACGATGTTCTTTGCGTGCATCACTAACCCGTCTTTGTAAAGAGTCCACCTGCATGGGTTCAGGTTCAGGTTCCCGTGTGATCCTACTCAAAGGTTCCTTAGCTGGGGAGGAAGGTAGGAAAAGGTTACTGCGATTACTTTCAAACCATCTCTCTTGCCTGCGTTCAGTCAGACGAGCATCAATACGGATGCAGTAGTTAATAAAGTCACCTAACGCAGTGGGAGGGTCGGCACGAGCAAGTTCATCCTTAATCAGTGGAGACAACCCTTTTCGAAAAATAGATTTTTTGGCGGAACTGTCCCAAGTGGTATCGAGGGCCCATCTCCTGAAATCCAAGGCATATTCGGCTACTGAGCGCTTACCTTGGCGCAAAGTTAACATGGCTGCTTCAGCTGTTGCACCTCGATTGGGGTCATCAAACACCTGCCCCATGGCTGAAATGAAAGCATCAAGATGATCCAAACGTTCATCCTCAGTCTCAATCAGAGGGTTTGCCCACATCAAAGCCTTGTTGGTAAGCAACATGATTATAGTAAGCACTTTAGATCGTTCAGTGGGAAATTGTGAAGCATGTGCAGAAAAAAAAAGATTGCATTGGTTAATAAATCCCCTGAATTTCTCACGTTCACCGCCAAAATGAAAAGGGTTGTAACTTGGGAATCCCAGAACTCGGGGTTATGGCAGGAGCCTGGACTCGTTCCTCTAGAACCTCAATCCTGGCTCGTAAATCCTGGGTAGTTTGTCCAAACACTTGCAAATTGTGATTAGTGAGGTCCTGTAGGTTTGCAAAACGGGTCTTTATAGTCTGTATATCTGCAAGGATTGTATCAGTCACTCCGCAAAGCTCCTTTATGCGAGCCTCCATCTTCCAGATCTTTTAAGACTGGAGTACTGGAAGGAGAAGAGAATCAGGGCGGGAACATGAAAGCTGGAAACTCCATATTGACTGAGGGCAAGATAGCTGCAGCAAGACAGAAAGCAAAATGGCCGACGGAAAAACTGAGTTTTAAGAAGAACCTTACATAGCCCTACCACCCTGGGACTGCTGACTTATAGCCCTACTACCCAGGGACAGCTTTCCTATTGCTCCTGGCCAGTCTGTACATTGCAGTCCGTTCTTGAACCATGTTGCACGGACATCTGCATGAGCCCTTACAATTACAAGTGACCTTTTAAGTCATCCTTAATGCTGATGTAGCCGTCGGTGACAATGAGTTTGACACTCCTGCTCTAAAGTATTTTTGTCAACTCCAGTCCTCAAGACCCACCAACAGGTCATGTTTTCAGGATTTCCTTAGTAATCCATAGGTGAAGGAATTGATGCTTGAGCAGGTGATGAAATAATCACCTGTGCAATACTAAAGATATCCTGAAAACTTGACCTGTTGATTGGTCTTGAGGACTGAAGTTGAGAAACACTGCTATAAAGGGTCGATTTTGACTTTTAGAATTGATACCTCCCATAGGTGGTACTAGAGTTTTTGTCCTCTTCCTTTCTGAAGAGGCTATTTGTAGTTTTAAATTCCCAGGGGAGTATTTCATGGCCTAAAAGTCTCCCTATGTCGACTTGGCACTCTCCGCACTTTACCTCTTAGACCCGCTGACAGTGGCCTTTCACCCAGCCAAATCAGACCTCCAGGTTTACACTACTGAGCGAAAAACTTTCCAAAACTTGTGTCTACAAATGGAGTTTCTGGTTGGGCTTCTTATTCTGAGTCATGTAGCAAAGCCCTTTAAAGGGAATGTGATGTGATTTTTATTTTTGCATTAATAAGTTTTGATTATATACTCCAATTATTTTTAATTCAAAATGAAACATAGTGTTTTAACATGTATTTATTCATTTTTTTCTGTAGCCACTGGGGGTTACCATTTTTATTTGCAGGAGTGTATGTGTCTGAGCACAATACTCACGCACCACAAATACAGCATCCCCAGGCAATAGAAGACTGTGTTAAGTGTCCGACCATATCTCCTATACTTTGACTGCATCAGCTATGAACTTTGAACTTTGCAGACACAGCAGTAAAGCGTCATTCAAATGTCTGTGCATTACAGACATCAGAATGAGGCTTTGCAGTGAGCTAAGCCATGTATCTAATCCCATCATGTGTGATACAGTCCAATGAACCATGTATCTAATCCCATCATGTATGATACAGTCCGATGAACCGTGTATCTAATCCCATCACGTGTGATATAGTTTGCTGAACGATGTGTGGAATCCTGTAATTCCAGAACAGCCAGGGACCATAGGGAGAGATGAGACTAGTCCAGCTTCTCTCCACATCGCTCTAGCTTGATTGTCAGGTCTCTCCCATGTGCGTTTAAGGAGAGGGACAGGACCGTGCGTACCTTTTCCGTTGCAGATCTGGAACTGTCGGGTCTGTCACCCAAGTTGCATGGGGGAAAGCTTAAAACCCTGGACCGACCTTTGCACCTAATGATAGGGGGGCGGCTATACAAATGAAGCTGCAGCGCACGGGAAGCGGGGCAGACTTCGCGGGAACGTGCAGCACGCAGGAGGACAGAGTCAGGGCTCCGATCTTTCAGCATCGGGACAGAGCAGGACCAAGCATTAGGGGCCTCAGACCCTCAACCAGAGACTGCCGACAGAGATCAGCAAAGTGTTTGCTGACACTGGAGACTATGAGTGACAAGGTCCTCCGTGAGGACATAGACGCGCGCGTGCTAAGACAAGGAAGCCAGGTGACCCGCTATGAACTGTATCCTGATACACCCATTTGCATCTGTAACTTTATACTCTAGCAGAGTTAGAGACTGTGACTGTGCCTTTGCTTCATCTTCTGGACCCAGGACCCCCCGTCAGGACAACGAGGATTCACTGCCACCGCCAGGACAACGAGGATCCTCCGCCGCCGCCAGGACCCGGTACGCCATCTTCCTCAGGACGACATCGGACCCCTCATGCGCCATTGCCTTGGTGCCACCGTTTGGATCCAGGATTCCAGATTCTGACGTTGTCGGACTGATAAGTGTAACATTACTGAACTTCCCCTTTAAGTTGCCCGCACCTGTTTTGTCCCAAGTTACAAACACCAGCTCAAACCAGTTTTATCCCACTTCCTCCCTGTGTGGGGCATCCTTTGTTAAAATAAATCCGACATTAACCCTTGCTCTGCCTCCGGTCTGCATCCCGCAACCTGCTCACACTTGGCGTAGTCAGCAGGATGCAGTCTACTAGCATGGAGGTGGCAGGTCAAGAGGTTGGGGAGGGCCCAAGGTCCAGCATTTCCCTGGGGGCCATGTTAAACAACCTCCCGAAATTTATTTGGAATAATACTATAATATGGAGCTGGACTGAGCGTATTAGGGGAATGATGAGAATGCACCTCATGGTTCGTGCTCTACAGGCAGAGGTGGCCATGATGGCTTTGGATTGAGAGGCGAGGGACTCTGTCATGCTACGACCCCCCTGACAGCAGGATACTTTTGACAAAGTACTGCACATACTGGAGGAGACACATGGGGACCCCACAGATGTAGGGGAATTGCGCATGCAGTTGTTTAGCAGGATTCAAAGAGAGAGGGAGACGGTGACTCGGTACTTGAACGTACTACAGGAAATTCACACTGCCATATACAGAGAAGATGGCAGCGTCATAGGGTCGACCGACATAGTGTTATGGGACCAGTTAGTAACCGGATTGAGAGACGCGCTGCTGAATCAGGCCCTGTAAGAGCATTTGCGAGTAAACCCGCGCATGACCTTTGCAGAAGTTGGTAGCGAGGCACGCGAGCAAGAGCAGGGGGTGACAGTTCCGGCAGAAAAGGTCCGGACCAAAGAGATATTTGTAAAACTAGTCACTGAACTAGGATGGGTAGAATACTTGCGGAAGGAGATTCAAGTTATGCAGGAAGACCTGACAGAAACTAAAAAGAAGGTAACCTCATTAAGCTCACTCTGGGCAGAACTACCTCAGAGCCATAACGAGGTGTGATAAAATTCCGTCGGGAGAAACTTCCTTCAAGTTATATCTGTGGAGAACTGGGACATGTGGCTCGGGTTTGTCCGCATCGAGTACGGCCTCTTCAGCGTCACCCGTTAAACTAGGAGGCACCGAGGCTGGAGCCAGAACAGTCAGAAAGGAGAATCAGAAGTCCCACCAATTTAGTTTCTGTGTGTCTACAATGCCTGAGACGTACTTTAAAAGACATTTCCCTGAAGCAATGAGGCCCGAGTGGGGCCCGGTGATAAAGTTGACAGCCACCAATCAGTTGCCCTTCCCGCTCGCAGGGGTGGCCTGGATGCAGATCAAAGTCTGTGGCAAAGACCTGGACCGCAAAGATGTGATGTTAACCGCGGGAGACACAGAACGTGGATATGTTGTCACTCTGGGGATGAATGTGCTTAATTAGTTCGGAAGTCTTCTCATCAATGAGTCCCTATATGTGTTTTTGAAACCATGGAGTCTGCGAACACCTCAAAGAAAAGTGTTTCAGCAGTTGATCCGGACGGCACAAGCACAGAAGGCCTCTTGTGATGGAAAGATGCTGGGAAAAGTCGTTATTCCTGCTGTAAACAATCTTGTAATACCACCGGTGCAAACCGTGCTCTCCTTGCCTGTCCAGGCTTGTACTCCTCTAGAGGGGGTAGAAGTACAATTAGAGCCAGCCGTTAAGGAGCACTTACCCCCAGGACTCCTAGTTGCCCGGACCCTGGCAACTGTACATGATGGAATGGTACCCGTGCGGTGCATGAATTTGAGAGAGGACAATCTGACTCTTCCCCAGAAGTGAAGTAGCACAAATTGTAGGCATGCTGGAGGAGCTGATACCCCCCAGGCCGTTCAGTTGACGGCAAAGAAAGAAGACCCATGGACCGTAGCTGTAGAGACATCCCTATCATCAGAAACTCAACAACAGCAAAACTGGTGTTGTATTCTGGAACAAATGCGGGCTGAACTAACGGAGCTCATACCGCAACAGATACAACAAGTTGAAGCCTTACTCGGACGCTACCAAGATGTATTCGCGCGTCATGAGGATGATTTTGGCTGCACTACTGCAATCACACATGAGATCCCAACTGGTAATGCTGCGCCTATAAGAGAATGTTTTCATCAATTCCCCCCGCAAATGTATCAGGAAGTGAAAGGGATGCTGACACAAGATGCTGCAGAATGGTGTCATCCGGGAGAGTTAAAGTCTGTGGGCTGCTCCCATCGTACTAGTACGAAAAAAGGACGGCACTCTGTGCTTATGCGTGGACTATCGCAAACTAAATGCCTGTACTGTGCGAGATTCGTACCCACTACCTCGTATAGAAAAGTCTCTGTCCGCACTTGGAAGCGTGAGATACTTTTCCACGCTAGACCTGGTCATTGGTTATTGGCAATTGCCGATGTTTGAACATGATCGAGCAAAGACGGCCTTTATACTAACCATGGGCCTGTACAGTTCAACCGGATGCCGTCCTGTCTGGGTAATGCTCCTGGTACTTTTCAGCGTCTCATGGAGAGCTGTTTGAGTGATCTGAACTTTGAAACCACTCTCATCTACCTCGATGATATAATTGTGTATGCCGCCACGTTCGAAGAACATCTACAACGACTAGAGCAAGTATTGAGCCATCTCCAGAAACATGGCTTAAAACTAAAACTCCCAAGTGTCATCTGTTTCATACCCAGATTGAATACGTAGGACATGTGGTCTCTGCTGATGGCATCAGACTGTCCTGTGAGAAGATTGCGGCAGTACAGGATTGGCCCACTCTGCAGACCGTGAAGGATGCTCGGGCCTTTTAGGGATTGACTGGATACTACCGGCGGTTCGTGAAAAACTTCACCTGTATCGTGAATCCGTTGTTAGAGCTACTGACAGAGGTGCTATCTGGAGCCAAAAACAGGACAAATCTGTGGCGAGAGCGTCAGGAGAAAGCATTTCAGGCCTTGAAAGTGGCCTTGACAGAAGCACCCGTCTTTGCTTATGCTGATTTCTCTCAACCCTTCATTCTCCTTACTGATGAGAGCTTGCATAGACTCAGCTGTTTTGTCTCAGATTCAAGGCGGAAAAGAGCAGGTGCTACGCGAGTCGTTCACTCCATGACTCCGAATGGAACCCAGACAACTACAGTTTGTTCAAGTTGCAGCTGCTAGCATTAGTATGGGCTATGACAGGGAAGTTCGCGGAATACTTGTCTGGGTCTGAAGTCCTAGTGCGCACCAATAACAACCCTCTGGATCACTTGAGAACGCAAAGTTGGGAGCTCTTCAGCAGTGTGTCACGCTGTCTAATGATATGTATACAATGTCAGTAAACTATTAATACAGGAACAACACTCTATACAACAACTAGTATAGCAACATCAGCATGTAAGTATAGAATAGATTTACCTGACACAATATCTGCTGAACTCAGGGTTAATCTTGAGGACTTGATGAGCTGAAACAGGAAAGAGGTGGACCGGGATCTAACCTGACCCTAAACTGGGGTCCTAACTAATCCCTCACCTTGGAGGTACTGATAATGGTTCAGAGGTCCAAGTCTCCAACCTAACCCTGTCTCCTATCAGACCCTGAACCCTGTAATCAGTCCTAAGAAGGATCCTGACTACCACCAAAGGGATATGGGCTGATCTCAGCTAAATACACAGATTAGACATATAAGACAGACAGGATAACACTCGCTTGCATACACACTCAAACACCAAAGGAACATAAATGGTCTGGGAAATAAACTCTAACCAAGTTGAGCTTAGAACAACTAAGGAGCTCACAACTAAAGTCTATACAGATTCATTCCTATCTGTGGTCTGCATGAAGGTTTCACTGGCAACTCCCCAAGCAGACAACCAGGAATTTAAAGGAAACCAATCAACAAATAATCAATTGCAGCCGGGAGAAACTGCACCCAGTCCCAGCACCGAGCACAGACAGAATTAACTCCCTAGCTGCCAAACACAAAGAAACAGCAGCTCAGCTGTGAGAAGTTAAAATGTGCAACCGCGACGATCTTCGTGGCAATGCACACATGACAGTACCCCCCCTTCTACGAGGGGCCTCCGGACCCTCAGGGCCAGGCCTGCCCGGGTGAGTTCTGTGGAAGGTCCGAACCAAACGATCTGCGTTAACATCAGACGCAGGGACCCACGTCCTCTCCTCTGGACCATACCCCTTCCAATGCACCAAGTACTGAAGGGACCGGCGATTCAGACGTGAGTCAATGATCTTTGATACTTGAAATTCCAAGTTACCATTGACCAACACAGGAGGAGGAGGTAGAGGTGACGGTATGACTGGTGCCACATACCTTTTAAGTAATGACTTGTGGAACACATTATGAATTTTAAACGTAGAAGGGAGGTCCAGACGAAATGCCACAGGATTAATTATGGAACTGATCCTGTACGGCCCGATGAATCTGGGACCCAGTTTCCAGGAGGGCACTTTAAGTTTTATATTCCTGGTAGACTACCATACCAGATCGTTCACATTCAGATCTGGACCAGAAACTCTCCTCCTATCAGCCATACGTTTGTAACGGTTCCCCATCGCACTCAGATTATTCAATACACCTCTCCACACAGAAGCAAGTGACGACGAGAAACGCTCCTCCTCAGGAACCCCAGAAGGGCCCCCCCCCATTGAAAGTACAAAACTGGGGATGGAAACCATATGCCCCAAAAAACGGGGACTTACCAGTGGACTCGCTCCGCCTGTTGTTAAGAGCGAACTCTGCCAGAGGCAAGAAAGAAGACCAGTCCTCTTGGTTCTCTGAGACAAAACACCGGAGATATGTCTCTAAGCTCTGATTCAGACGCTCTGTCTGACCATTGGTCTGCGAATGAAAAGCCGAGGAAAATGACAATTGCATCCCCCGACGTAAACAAAATGCCCTCCAAAATTTGGACACAAACTGAGACTCCCTATCTGACACCACATCAGAAGGCAACCCATGAAGTCTAACGATCTCCCTAATGAACACCTGCGCCAGAGTTTTAGCATTAGGGAGTGCAGGAAGAGCAACGAAATGTGCCATCTTACTGAACCTGTCAACAACCACCAGTATGACAGTATTCCCAGACGACAGAGGAAGGTCCGTAATGAAGTCCATAGATAAATGAGTCCATGGACGCTCCGGAAGTTTCAAGGGTAAAAGGGTCCCAGACGGATGGGTATGAGGGGTTTTAGAGCGAGCACACACCCCACATGACGCGACAAAAGTTATAACATCTTTATTAGCATTAGGCCACCAAAACCGGCGAGAAAGGAGATCTAAAGTAGCCTTACTCCCTGGATGTCCTGCTAGAGCAGAATTATGATGTGCCTCAATAACCTTTTGTCTCAACATATTTGGGACAAACAGTCTCCCTGGAGGTCCTGCAGGGGCGTCCCCCTGAGCCTCTAACACCTCCTCCTCAAGCTCAGAAAATACAGCCGACACTACCACCCCCTCCTGAAGGATAGGACTCGGGTCATCCGTTTTCCCGGCCCCTGGGAAACTGCGAGACAAGGCATCAGCCTTTACATTCTTAGACCCCGGGCGATAAGTGACGACAAAATTAAACCTGGTAAAAAACAACGACCATCGAGCTTGTCTGGAATTCAGACGCTTAGCGGATTCCAAATACAACAGGTTCTTGTGATCAGTAATAACGGTAACCGGGTGGACTGCCCCCTCCAAAAGGTGACGCCATTCTTCGAAAGCTAACTTAATGGCCAAAAGTTCCCTATTGCCGATATCATAATTCCTTTCGGCGGACGACAATTTCTTAGAAAAGAAAGCGCACGGATGCCATTTACCAGGGGACGGACCCTGGGACAATATAGCACCCACCCCTACGTCAGACGCATCCACCTCCACAATGAACGGCTGAGATGCATCTGGTTGGATGAGAACGGGTGCCGAAGCAAAACATTTCTTCAAAGAGGAAAAGGCTTGGCAAGCTTTGTCCGACCATTTAGAAAAATCCGTCCCTTTTCTTGTCATGTCAGTGAGAGGTTTGACGACAGATGAGAAATTACAAATAAATTTCCGGTAGTAGTTAGCAAACCCCAAAAAACGCTGCAGAGCCTTAAGATCCCCTGGCTGATCCCATTCAAGCACTGCTCTCACCTTTTCAGGGTCCATACGGAAACCGGAGGCTGACACCAAAAAACCCAAAAACTGAAGTTCCTGTACGGCAAATACACACTTCTCCAGTTTGGCGTATAGTTTATTGTCTCGCAAGATCTGCAACACCTGTCTCACATGCTCCTGATGAGACACAAGATCTGGCGAGTAAATTAAAATGTCGTCCAAATATACAACCACAAACAGCCCACAAGGTGACGAAAAATGTCATTAACAAAATGTTGGAATACTGCTGGTGCAGTAGTCAGACCAAAAGGCATGACTAGGTTCTCATAATGTCCCTCCGGCGTGTTAAACGCCGTTTTCCACTCATCCCCCTCTTTTATCCTAATCAGATTATACGCCCCCCTGAGATCCAATTTAGAGAACCATTTGGCGCCAACAATTTGATTGAAGAGATCAGGAATAAGAGGGAGTGGATACGGATCTCGAACAGTAATCCGATTAAGTTCGCGGAAATCCAAGCAAGGGCGTAGGCCTCCATCTTTCTTCTTCACAAAGAAGAACCCCGCGGCTACTGGGGAAGATGAAGGTCTAATATGCCCTTTGGCCAGACTTTCAGAAATATAATCTTTCATAGCCTGCCTCTCAGGACCAGAAAGATTATACAACCTAGCTTTAGGCAACTTAGCATCAGGAAGGAGATTAATAGAGCAGTCATACACGCGATGAGGAGGCAACTCCTGACACCCCTCCTCAGAGAAAACATCCCCAAAATCCTCCAAAAAAGGAGGCAATGTACTAGGCACGACCGCACTGATGACTGTGTTCATGCAGTTGCTTTTGCAAAACTCACCCCATTGGCTTATTTCTCTGGACTGCCAATTAATCACAGGGTTATGTTTAACCAACCAAGGAAGTCCCAACACAATGGGAGTAGGTAGACCCTCCAACACATAACAAGATAATTGTTCCCTATGTATTGCCCCTACCCGAAGGTCAATGTTATGAACCTCATGAACAAAGCTACCTTGGCCGAGAGGCCTGGCGTCAATGGAGAATATAGGGATCGGTTTGACCAATACACTCAGATGCATACCTTGAGCCTGAGCAAACTGAGCGTCAACCAGATTAGCCCCGGAACCACTATCAAGAAGAACAGACAATCTCTCCACTCTCGTACCAACTACCACCTCCACTGGTACAAGGAACTGAGAAGAACTGGCGGATCAAATACATACTCCCAGGTTGTCGTCCACCACACAACCTGGGATTAACAGTTTTCCGGCGACTTTTGGCTCAACAAGGCACGGGATGGACATTCTCCAACAAAATGTCCCTCTTTCCCGCAGAAAAAACATCTTCTAGTCCTGCGGCGTACCGCCAATCCCCTCCTACGAAATGATGTCCCTCCCAACTGCATAGGCTCATCCGAACAGACAAGGGGAACCTCAACATAAGGGACTTTAGTGGTAGGTGGAGAAACAACAGGGAGTGGGTTACCTCACCCCTCTCCCGAAGCCGTCTATCAGTACGGATAGCTAAGGCCATAGCAGCCTCCAGTGAATGAGGAGACTCATACTGAGCCAAAACGTCTTTTAATTTATCAGAAAGCCCATGACAAAACTGGCTCCTAAGAGCTGGGTCATTCCACTGAGTATCTGTGGCCCATCTACGAAACTCAGAAGCAAATTCCTCTGCCGGACGATCTCCCTGCTGTATCTTACGTAATTTTGTCTCAGCAAGAGAGACCCGATCTGGGGTCATCATATACCAATCCCAGGGCAGTAAAAAATTGATCTACAGACAGTAGAGCCGGGGATCCCGGTGGAAGGGAAAGTGCCCAGGATTGAGGGTCCCCTTGCAGAAGTGAGATAACAATTCCCACTCTCTGCTCATCACTCCCTGATGATCGAGGCCGAAGCCGAAAATACAATTTACATGCCTCCCGGAAGGTGAAAAATTTGTCTCGCCCACCAGTGAACCTGTCCGGGAGAGCTACTTTAGGTTCAACTCTGGTTTGCTCCAGGGGAGACAAAACTTTGGACTTAATGTCCGTCAGCTCCATGGATAATCCCTGCAACTGCAGAGCCAGCTGGGCTACTGGATCCATGGTAACTGGAGATAATTTTTAAGGCCAGTGAAATGTCACGCTGTCTAATGATATGTATACAATGTCAGTAAACTATTAATACAGGAACAACACTCTATACAACAACTTGTATAGCAACATCAGCATGTAAGTATAGAATAGATTTACCTGACACAATATCTGCTGAACTCAGGGTTAATCTTGAGGACTTGATGAGCTGAAACAGGAAAGAGGTGGACCGGGATCTAACCTGACCCTAAACTGGGGTCCTAACTAATCCCTCACCTTGGAGGTACTGATAATGGTTCAGAGGTCCAAGTCTCCAACCTAACCCTTCAAAAAAAGGCTGCACTCAAGCATACTAAAGCATGACAACATAGAATATATGAAATTTTGAATAGCAATATGGCTTTGGAATATAAGGAAAAATTTGAGACGCTTAGTATAAACATTTGGCCAAACATTTTAAAGCTCAACAACCATCGTCAAGGTGGTCTCAATTCTGTTGAGTCCCTAACCTAATGTGAACATACCTCTATTAGGCTGATATCTGAATTTCTGGGCGAATATGCACCTCTGTCAGTAATGCCTGCATATATGGGTAAAGTAGGGAGCCGGTGTAATTAAAATCACCACCTGGTGGGAGCGGAGTGCTCGGTCAGCAAGCTAACATTCAAAAGACAAAAAACCTGACTGGCACTTCCAGACTAATGTGAACTAGGTGCAAACCAAAGGGAGCTACCCTCATGTAAAACATCCAAAAAAAGGCTGCACTCAAGCATACTAAAGCATGACAACATAGAATATATGAAATTTTGAATAGCAATATGGCTTTGGAATATAAGGAAAAATTTGAGACGCTTAGTATAAACATTTGGCCAAACATTTTAAAGCTCAACAACCATCGTCAAGGTGGTCTCAATTCTGTTGAGTCCCTAACCTAATGTGAACATACCTCTATTAGGCTGATATCTGAATTTCTGGGCGAATATGCACCTCTGTCAGTAATGCCTGCATATATGGGTAAAGTAGGGAGCCTTTGTAATTAAAATCACCACCTGGTGGGAGCGGAGTGCTCGGTCAGCAAGCTAACATTCAAAAGACAAAAAACCTGACTGGCACTTCCAGACTAATGTGAACTAGGTGCAAACCAAAGGGAGCTACCCTCATGTAAAACATCCAAAAAAAGGCTGCACTCAAGCATACTAAAGCATGACAACATAGAATATATGAAATTTTGAATAGCAATATGGCTTTGGAATATAAGGAAAAATTTGAGACGCTTAGTATAAACATTTGGCCAAACATTTTAAAGCTCAACAACCATCGTCAAGGTGGTCTCAATTCTGTTGAGTCCCTAACCTAATGTGAACATACCTCTATTAGGCTGATATCTGAATTTCTGGGCGAATATGCACCTCTGTCAGTAATGCCTGCATATATGGGTAAAGTAGGGAGCCGGTGTAATTAAAATCACCACCTGGTGGGAGCGGAGTGCTCGGTCAGCAAGCTAACATTCAAAAGACAAAAAACCTGACTGGCACTTCCAGACTAATGTGAACTAGGTGCAAACCAAAGGGAGCTACATATTGCTATTCAAAATTTCATATATTCTATGTTGTCATGCTTTAGTATGCTTGAGTGCAGCCTTTTTTTGGATGTTTTACATGAGGGTAGCTCCCTTTGGTTTGCACCTAGTTCACATTAGTCTGGAAGTGCCAGTCAGGTTTTTTGTCTTTTGAATGTTAGCTTGCTGACCGAGCACTCCGCTCCCACCAGGTGGTGATTTTAATTACACCGGCTCCCTACTTTACCCATATATGCAGGCATTACTGACAGAGGTGCATATTCGCCCAGAAATTCAGATATCAGCCTAATAGAGGTAATGTTCACATTAGGTTAGGGACTCAACAGAATTGAGACCACCTTGACGATGGTTGTTGAGCTTTAAAATGTTTGGCCAAATGTTTATACTAAGCGTCTCAAATTTTTCCTTATATTCCAAAGCCATATTGCTATTCAAAATTTCATATATTCTATGTTGTCATGCTTTAGTATGCTTGAGTGCAGCCTTTTTTTGGATGTTTTACATGAGGGTAGCTCCCTTTGGTTTGCACCTAGTTCACATTAGTCTGGAAGTGCCAGTCAGGTTTTTTGTCTTTTGAATGTTAGCTTGCTGACCGAGCACTCCGCTCCCACCAGGTGGTGATTTTAATTACACCGGCTCCCTACTTTACCCATATATGCAGGCATTACTGACAGAGGTGCATATTCGCCCAGAAATTCAGATATCAGCCTAATAGAGGTATGTTCACATTAGGTTAGGGACTCAACAGAATTGAGACCACCTTGACGATGGTTGTTGAGCTTTAAAATGTTTGGCCAAATGTTTATACTAAGCGTCTCAAATTTTTCCTTATATTCCAAAGCCATATTGCTATTCAAAATTTCATATATTCTATGTTGTCATGCTTTAGTATGCTTGAGTGCAGCCTTTTTTTGGATGTTTTACATGAGGGTAGCTCCCTTTGTTTGCACCTAGTTCACATTAGTCTGGAAGTGCCAGTCAGGTTTTTTGTCTTTTGAATGTTAGCTTGCTGACCGAGCACTCCGCTCCCACCAGGTGGTGATTTTAATTACACCGGCTCCCTACTTTACCCATATATGCAGGCATTACTGACAGAGGTGCATATTCGCCCAGAAATTCAGATATCAGCCTAATAGAGGTATGTTCACATTAGGTTAGGGACTCAACAGAATTGAGACCACCTTGACGATGGTTGTTGAGCTTTAAAATGTTTGGCCAAATGTTTATACTAAGCGTCTCAATTTTTCCTTATATTCCAAAGCCATATTGCTATTCAAAATTTCATATATTCTATGTTGTCATGCTTTAGTATGCTTGAGTGCAGCCTTTTTTTGGATGTTTTACATGAGGGTAGCTCCCTTTGGTTTGCACCTAGTTCACATTAGTCTGGAAGTGCCAGTCAGGTTTTTTGTCTTTTGAATGTTAGCTTGCTGACCGAGCACTCCGCTCCCACCAGGTGGTGATTTTAATTACACCGGCTCCCTACTTTACCCATATATGCAGGCATTACTGACAGAGGTGCATATTCGCCCAGAAATTCAGATATCAGCCTAATAGAGGTATGTTCACATTAGGTTAGGGACTCAACAGAATTGAGACCACCTTGACGATGGTTGTTGAGCTTTAAAATGTTTGGCCAAATGTTTATACTAAGCGTCTCAAATTTTTCCTTATATTCCAAAGCCATATTGCTATTCAAAATTTCATATATTCTATGTTGTCATGCTTTAGTATGCTTGAGTGCAGCCTTTTTTTGGATGTTTTACATGAGGGTAGCTCCCTTTGGTTTGCACCTAGTTCACATTAGTCTGGAAGTGCCAGTCAGGTTTTTTGTCTTTTGAATGTTAGCTTGCTGACCGAGCACTCCGCTCCACCAGGTGGTGATTTTAATTACACCGGCTCCCTACTTTACCCATATATGCAGGCATTACTGACAGAGGTGCATATTCGCCCAGAAATTCAGATATCAGCCTAATAGAGGTATGTTCACATTAGGTTAGGGACTCAACAGAATTGAGACCACCTTGACGATGGTTGTTGAGCTTTAAAATGTTTGGCCAAATGTTTTATACTAAGCGTCTCAAATTTTTCCTTATATTCCAAAGCCATATTGCTATTCAAAATTTCATATATTCTATGTTGTCATGCTTTAGTATGCTTGAGTGCAGCCTTTTTTTGGATGTTTTACATGAGGGTAGCTCCCTTTGGTTTGCACCTAGTTCACATTAGTCTGGAAGTGCCAGTCAGGTTTTTGTCTTTTGAATGTTAGCTTGCTGACCGAGCACTCCGCTCCCACCAGGTGTGATTTTAATTACACCGGCTCCCTACTTTACCCATATATGCAGGCATTACTGACAGAGGTGCATATTCGCCCAGAAATTCAGATATCAGCCTAATAGAGGTATGTTCACATTAGGTTAGGGACTCAACAGAATGAGACCACCTTGACGATGGTTGTTGAGCTTTAAAATGTTTGGCCAAATGTTTATACTAAGCGTCTCAAATTTTTCCTTATATTCCAAAGCCATATTGCTATTCAAAATTTCATATATTCTATGTTGTCATGCTTTAGTATGCTTGAGTGCAGCCTTTTTTTGGATTTTTTTTGGATGTTTTACATGAGGGTAGCTCCCTTTGGTTTGCACCTAGTTCACATTAGTCTGGAAGTGCCAGTCAGGTTTTTTTTTCTCTTTCCAACCTAACCCTGTCTCCTATCAGACCCTGAACCCTGTAATCAGTCCTAAGAAGGATCCTGACTACCACCAAAGGGATATGGGCTGATCTTAGCTAAATACACAGATTAGACATATAAGACAGACAGGATAACACTCGCTTGCATACACACTCAAACACCAAAGGAACATAAATGGTCTGGGAAATAAACTCTAACCAAGTTGAGCTTAGAACAACTAAGGAGCTCACAACTAAAGTCTATACAGATTCATTCCTATCTGTGGTCTGCATGAAGGTTTCACTGGCAACTCCCCAAGCAGACAACCAGGAATTTAAAGGAAACCAATCAACAAATAATCAATTGCAGCCGGGAGAAACTGCACCCAGTCCCAGCACCGAGCACAGACAGAATTAACTCCCTAGCTGCCAAACACAAAGAAACAGCAGCTCAGCTGTGAGAAGTCAAAATGTGCAACCGCGACAATCTTCGTGGCAATGCACACATGACACAGTGCTGGGTGGCGCAAATGGCCAAACATCGGTATAAAATCACCTACAGAAGGGGAGCCGAAAATACTCATGCAGATGCACTCACTAGGGTGACACATGAGAAGCCTGGTTCCAACCGAGATTGAGAGCTAGAGGCTGAAGAATTTACCAAGTTTTTGAGATTCTGCCAGGACGTTGGCAGCTACGCAGGAACAGGTACAAATAGTGCCCAGGAAAATGTATTAGGGCAGCCTTGAAATACGACAGTGGGTGGCTCTTAAACAACTGCCCCGCCGGAGTGAGAGGGATGCCCTGTCTCCCGGGGCATTACAAATTCTTCCGCAATGGGAGAGACTGCAAATGAAGAACAGACTGTTGTATCGGAAGATCCAATTGAAATGGGACCTGTCCGTCACTTGGCAAGTGGTGATTCCCGAGATGTTGTTGCATAAGGTGGCCATGGAGGCAAATGAGAGAGGAGCTCACTTTGACCAGGAGACCTTTCAGTGGTTACAGAAACTGGTTTACCACCCCTTGTTGAAGTCAGTAGTAGAAGAAGTGTGCCGATTCTGCAGGTGCTGTGAGTTGGCCAAACCTCCAGAACAAAGAGCCCCTATATAAACGATTGTGACCTCAGCACCCTTGGAAGTGTTGATGATCGACTACTTGACTATAGGCCCCGCTCATCAAGGGTATGAACATTGCTTGGTGATGACGGATCATTTCACCAAATTTGCCGTTGTGACCCCCACTCGGGATCAAACAGCGACATCCGCAGCACATGCCATCTGCAAGAACTTTATCCAAGTGTATGGATGTCCAAAGAGAATCCACTCAGACCAGGGTGCCTGTTTTTTTGAAACGAGTAATAGAGGAACTGCATCACTTATATTAAATTGGGAAGTCTCGGACGACACCCTACCATCCTTAAGGCAATGGAGCGTGCGAGCAGTTCAATCGGACTCTCATTCAGATGTTGGCCACGGCACACTGGAGGAGGACCTCAAGGTGCCGTGGCCAGAATTCGTAGCAGAGTTGGTGTGGGTCTATAACAACTGAGTACATCGTACCACAGGGTACACTCCCTACACCCTACTCTTCGGCAGGCCGAGAAAAGAGATTACAGTGCTGGAACTGGACCCAGAGGAGGACTCCCCATGGACGGGGGTGTCCACCTGGGTACGAGAACATCGCAATCGACTGCAGACTTTGGTGCGGACCAGGTTTCAAGAGCTGGAACATCCGGAGGTGGCTCCTCTGCGAGGGACAGCCCTGCATGACGGAGATCGGGTGTTAGTACGAGATAGATGTCCTCGAGATAAACTAGAGTACCGATGGGAGAAAACACCGTATCATGTGATGCGACAAGTCTACTCTGAAGGACCCGTCTATGAAATTCAATCTGAAGGAGAACATGCCCCTACTCATGTCATGCATCGAAGCATGCTACATCCCTGCGTGTCAAGAGACCCTGCACGAGACGAAGAAGAAAAGAAACCCAGTATTCCTGAGGATCTTCCTTCAGCCCCTTACGATTGTGAAGAGGACGAATGTCCTGAACCGTCACAAGTAGGCCCAGAAGAAGAGCAGATACATGAGGCTCCTGAGACTCCTGAAATGGCTGTTTTACCAGAACCGGGCGAGTCCCGCCCCCAGCAGTTCAACCTGACTCAACTACCCAACTTGATTCAACGGCTACTTCTAGTCTATGTCGTTCTGACCGTTCGACTGCAGGAAAGGCTTCCAATCGATATGAGCAAGACCAGTTTGGCAACAAATTGTTCAAGGAATAGGAGAATGTCAATGCATACCACAGGAACTCACGCCCGTTTCTTCCATGTGTGTGTAAGGAAAAGGACCGGACCAGGTGTACCTTTTCCGTTGCGGATCCGGAACTGTTGGGGCTGTCACCCAAGTTGCACAGGGGAAAGCTTAAAACCCTGGACCGACCTTTGCACCTAATGATAAGGGGCTGTAATGTAAGTAGTACAGTTCATATAGTGTCTTGTGCTTGGGTGCGATGAAAACACAGGAGTCACAGGTTTGATATAGAAGGTCTTGTATTACTTCATACAAGTGGCAATAATAGTCACACAGTTTGCAGATACAAAAGCAGGAGACACAGCAGGCCAGAGTAACTTAAGCTCAGCAATCACTCTCCACAACAGGTTCAGGATCTCTTCTCTGTTACCGTAAGTCCATGCAAACGTGGATTTATCAAAATAGCAAGGTTCCAAAGTCCACGAGTGTTCCAAAGTTCCACAATAGGAAATAACTGGAGTACAAGTCCAAGGCTTCAGGGAGTCAGGTCACAGGTTCACTGCAGGCTTGATTCTGAAGCACTGATTGCTCAGCTGTGGCTGCTTAAGAAGCAAGAGGAGAGAATCAGGGCGGGAACATGCAAGCTGGAAACTCCATATTGACTGAGGGCAAGATAGCTGCAGCAAGACAGAAAGTAAAATGGCTGACGAACAAACTGAGTTTCAGGAACATGTACACAGAACCTTACATTACTCCCCCCTTAGGGACAACCTCCGGATGACCTCAGACCAGGCTTGTGTGGGTACCTCTGATGAAACTGACGGAGCAAGCGAGGAGCATTAACGTTTGACTGGTTCCCATGAGTTGTCCTCCACTGGGTAGCCCTGCCATTTAATCAGATATTGTAACTGATTTCTATACAACCTGGAATCTAAAATCCTTTCCACCACAAATTCTTCCTGACCATCGACTAGCACTGGGTCAGGGCAAGGAGAAGAACGTCCAGGAAACGTATTGGGTGTCGCAGCCTTTAGTAGGGATACATGAAAGACAGGGTGGATTCTCATAGTTCTGGGCAGTTGAAGACGACAAGCAACGGCACTTATAATTTTACTGATTTTATAGGGTCCAATGTACTTATGTCCCAACTTAGACGATGGAATCCTTAACTTAAGATTTCTGGTTGACAGCCAGACCAAGTCTCCTACCTTGAAAGCTGGTGCAGGTTTACGAAATTTATCTGCTGCTTTCTTGTACCTTTCCTGAGCCGATTCCAGATTCTCCTTTAGAAGATCCATATTCTTCTGTAAAGACGTGATTCTTTCAGCCACTGCTGGTAAAGGCGTTTCTATGGGAAATCGTGGTAGAATGTTAGGATGATAACCTAGATTAGAGTAAAAAGGAGACTGCTTAGTGGAGGCACTCTGAGAGTTGTTATAAGAGAACTCAGCTAATGGAAGTAGATCCACCCAATCATCCTGTAGGTGGCAGATAAAGCAGCGGAGATACTGCTCCAGGGTTTGATTGGTTCGTTCGGTCTGTCCATTAGTCTGGGGATGAAAAGCAGAAGAAAGGTTTACTTTAATGTCCAATGCTGCACAGAAATTTTGCCAAAACCTAGAAGTGAATTGCACCCCTCGATCCGAAATAACCTCATCCGGTACTCCATGTAAGCGAAACACATCTTTAATCATCAAATCTGATGTCTGTTTTGCAGTGGGTAAGCCGACACAAGGGATAAAATGAGCTGCCTTTGTTAGACGGTCAACCACCACTAGAATGGTGTTCTTCCCTTGAGAGGTTGGTAACTCCACAATGAAGTCCATAGAAATGGATCCCCACGGGCGGGACGGGGTGGGAAGAGGCTGTAACAGACCAGTTGGTGAGGAGCGAGGTGTTTTGCATCTTGCACAGACTTCACATGAAGTGACATAGTTTAAAACATCCTTCCTGCAAGTGGGCCACCAAAAGAAACGAGAAAGAAATTCCTGTGTCTTAAGAATTCCTCTATGCCCAGCTATCTCGGAATCGTGAATGAGTTGCAATACTCTCAATCTGACTGTTTCAGGAATATACAGGCGTTGTCCCTGAATCCACACATCATTCTTAAAGACAAGACTTACGTCCCTTGGGGGTTGTGCCAAAAAGGAATCCGCATGGTATGCTTCCTTAATGTCCTTAAGTAGGTCTTGATTATGAATCACTCCTAGGAATCTAGAGTCAGGAAGAATAGTCTTAGGAGGAGTAATTGGACGTGTCTCTGCTGAGTAAATCCTAGAGAGTGCATCAGCCTTTCCATTGCGCGATCCTGGTCTATAAGAAATGATAAAATTAAATTGGTTTAAGAAAAGATTCCAGCGAGCCTGGCGAGGAGTCAGGCACTTAGCCGACCTGATAAATTCAAGGTTACGATGGTCTGTCAGGACGACTATTTGCTGTGCAGCTCCCTGAAGAAGGTGTCTCCATTCTTTGAAGGCGGCAATAATGGCCAACAACTCTCTATTGCCCACATCGTAGTTCCTCTCAGCCGAAGACAACTGCTGGGAAAAGAAGGCACAGGGATGCAAGACATTCTTCTCACCTGTTCTCTGAGAGAGTATAGCTCCAACGGCACAGTCTGAAGCATCCACCTCTATTATGAAGGCAAGCTCGGGGTTGGGATGTACTAGGATAGGTGCAGTGGTAAATTTATCTTTTAGATGGGAAAATGCTTCCTGGGCTTGGGGAGTCCAGGAGAACCTAGACTCTTTCCGGGTAAGTTGGGTGATAGGTGACACTACCTCAGAGAAATTCCTAATGAAACGTCTATAGAAGTTGGCAAACCCGATGAAGCGCTGTACCTCCTTCACATTTCTAGGACTTGGCCAATCCTTGATGGCTTGGGTTTTGCTTCCATCCATACTAATTCCTTGTGTAGACAGTACATACCCCAGAAATTGAATTTCGGTCCTATGGAATTCACACTTTTCAAGTTTGATGTAAAGATGATTTTGTCTTAGACGTTCCAAGACCATTCTCACATGTCCATGATGTTCCTCTGTGGAGTTAGAAAAAATTAGAATATCATCCAAATAAATCACCACGAATGTATCTAGGAGATCCCTGAAGATGTCATTCACCAAGTGTTGGAAAGTGGCTGGGGCGGTACTCAGACCAAAAGGCATAACTAGATATTCAAAGTGTCCATAGCGTGACCTGAATGCAGTCTTTCATTCATCCCCAGGTCTAATACGGACTAAGTTATAGGCCCCACGAAGATCTAGTTTAGAGAAAATTTTGGCATGTCGCACTCTCTCCAATAACTCAGGGATTAAAGGCAATGGATAACGGTTTCTAATAGTAACCTTATTGAGTTCCCTATAGTCTACGCAGGGTCTCAGAGATCCATCTTTCTTCTTTACAAAGAAGATGGGTGCACCTGCAGGAGATGAAGAGGGGCGTATGAAGCCCTTGGCTAGATTTTCGTCTATGTAATCCTTTAAAGCCTTTAGCTCGGGCCCCGCCAGGGGGTAGATCTTACCAAAAGGTATCTCTGCTCCAGGCAATAATTCAATTGGACAATCATATGGACGGTGAGGAGGAAGCTGGTCAGCGTTCTTCTTGTCACATAAATCCACATAGTCCTGGTATACAGCTGGTAGTTCAGGGACTGACATGGTTCCTTTAGGAACAGAGCAAGCTGAAACTTTTGGACTCATCTGTTTCTCTGGAAAGTGTAATTCCTTGGTCTCCCAGTTAATGGTAGGATTCTGAGCCTGCAGCCATGGTAGCCCTAGAATAATGGGAAAGTGGGGAGAAGAGATAAGCATAAAGGACAGTTTCTCTTGATGATCTTTACCCATAAGAACCCTCAAAGGCTCGGTTTCCTGATCCACTGGTCCAGAGGTCAGCAGGGAGCCATCCACAGTTTCCATCTGTACTGGAGTAGCCTTCTTCACTGAACGTATCCCCTGTTTCAGAGCAAAGGAGACATCCATAAAATTTCCACTTGCCCCTGAGTCGATCATAGCAGAGCTAGACACCCAAGCTGAGTCAACCCAGAGTTTGATGGAAAGAAAGCAATGAGAATTGTTTTTCTTACAACTCAGCTGGGACACCGCTGAGGAAACTTGAAAAATGGCAGCGTTTACACAGTCAACGTCCTCAGAGGTAACGGAGTTTAAGTCCGAGAAATCAAGATCTGTTGCTGCAGATCTCTCTGGAGCCTGAGGCTCGGACCTGACAGATCCCCTCTCGCAACACTCACAGTGAATGAGTGCTGCAGTAGTCTTACGAGAACGGCTGGGGCAGTTTATAATTTAGTGCCCTGACTTACCACAATAGAAACATAGATTCTCCTTAAAACGATGTTCCTTGCGTGCATCACTAACCCGTCGTTGTAAAGAGTCTACCTGCATGGGTTCAGGTTCAGGTTCCCGTGTAATCCTACTCAAAGGTTCCTTAGCTGGAGAGGAAGGTAGGAAAAGGTTAGTGCGATTGCTTTCGAACCATCTCTCTTGCCTGCGTTCAGTCAGACGAGTATCAATACGGATGCAGTAGTTAATAAAGTCACCTAACGCAGTGGGAGGGTCGGCACGAGCAAGTTCATCCTTAATCAGTGGAGATAACCCCTTTCGAAAAATAGATTTTTTGGCGGAACTGTCCCAGGTGGTATCAAGGGCCCATCTCCTGAAATCCAAGGCATATTCAGCTACCGAGTGCTTACCTTGGCGCAAAGCTAACATGGCTGCTTCAGCTGTTGCACCTCGATTGGGGTCATCAAACACCTGCCCCATGGCTGAAATGAAAGCATCAAGATGATCCAAACATTCATCCTCAGTCTCAATCAGAGGGTTTGCCCACATCAAAGCCTTGTTGGTAAGCAACATAATTATAGTAAGCACCTTAGATCGTTCACTGGGAAATTGTGAAGCATGTGCAGAAAAAAAAAGATTGCATTGATTAATAAATCCCCTGAATTTCTCACGTTCACCGCCAAAACGAAAAGGGGGCAACTTGGGAATCCCAGAACTCGGGGCTACGGCAGGAGCCTGGACTCGCTCCTCTAGAACCTCAATCCTGGCTCGCAAATCCTGGGCAGCCTGTCCAAACACTTGCAAATTGTGATTATTGAGGTCCTGTAGATTTGTAAAACGGGTCTTTATATTCTGCAAATCTGCAAGGATATTATCAGTCACTCCGCAAAGTTCCTTTATGCGGGCCTCCATTTTCCAGATCTTTTAAGACAGGAGTACTGGAAGAAGAGGAGAGGAAAAAAAAAAAACAATAGTGTTTACCTGTGGTAACACTGCAGAGAGAAAAAAAAATTAAGGGAACTGCTCACCTGGAATGGTTGTGAGAAGTCACAACCACTATCATCACAGAAAGTTCAACCGGACATCTGATATCCACAGTTACAGCAGACAAAAAAGAGAAAAGAAAAAAAAAAAACAATAGTGTTTACCTGTGGTAACACTGCAGAAAAAAAAACACTTAAGGGAATTGCTCACCTGGAATGGTTGTGAGAAGTCACAACCACTGTCATCACAGAAAGTACAACCGGACATCTGATATCCACAGTTACAGCAGACACAGCCTTTCCAGACCCAGCAGACACTAACGTTTGGCTTCAGAATCTTGTAATGTAAGTAGTACAGTTCATATAGTGTCTTGTGCTTGGGTGCGATGAAAACACAGGAGTCACAGGTTTGATATAGAAGGTCTTGTATTACTTCATACAAGTGGCAATAATAGTCACACAGTTTGCAGATACAAAAGCAGGAGACACAGCAGGCCAGAGTAACTTAAGCTCAGCAATCACTCTCCACAACAGGTTCAGGATCTCTTCTCTGTTACCGTAAGTCCATGCAAACGTGGATTTATCAAAATAGCAAGGTTCCAAAGTCCACGAGTGTTCCAAAGTTCCACAATAGGAAATAACTGGAGTACAAGTCCAAGGCTTCAGGGAGTCAGGTCACAGGTTCACTGCAGGCTTGATTCTGAAGCACTGATTGCTCAGCTGTGGCTGCTTAAGAAGCAAGAGGAGAGAATCAGGGCGGGAACATGCAAGCTGGAAACTCCATGTTGACTGAGGGCAAGATAGCTGCAGCAAGACAGAAAGTAAAATGGCTGACGAACAAACTGAGTTTCAGGAACATGTACAGAGAACCTTACAGGGGCGCAGCTACACAAAAGAAGCTGCAGCGCGCGGGAAGCGAGACAGACTTGGAGGGAACGTGTAGCACACAGGAGGGCAGAGTCAGGGCTCCGACCTTTTAGCATTGGGACGGAGCAGGCCGAAGCCTTGGGGGCCTCAGACCCTCAACCAGAGACTGCCGACAGAGACCAGCAAAGTGTTCGTTGACACTGGAGACCGTGATTGACAAGGTCCTCAGTCAGGACATGGACGCGCGTGTGCTAAGAAAAGGTAGCCGGGTGACCCGCTGTGAACTGTATCCTGATACACCCGTTTGCATCTGCCGAGTAACTTAGTACTCTGGCAGAGTTAGAGACTGTGATTGTT
The DNA here is from genome assembly GCA_033576555.1 of Oophaga sylvatica. Lineage (NCBI taxonomy): Eukaryota > Metazoa > Chordata > Amphibia > Anura > Dendrobatidae > Oophaga > Oophaga sylvatica. The sequence continues at coordinate 409,369,487 of JARQOD010000002.1, forward strand.
CCTTTGCTTCATCTTCTGGACCCAGGACCCCCGTCAGAACGAGGATTCACCGCCAGGACAACGAGGATCCACCGCCGCCACCAGGACCCGGTACGCCATCTTCCTTGAGACGATGCCAGACCCCTCATGCGCTATTGCCTTGGTGCCACTGTTTGAATCAGGATTCTAGATTCTAACGTCGTCAGACTGATAAGTGTAAAATTACTGAACTTCCCCTTTAAATTGCCTGCAACTGTTTTGTCCCAAGTTACAAACACTCTCTTAAACCAGTTTTATCCCACTTCCTCCCTGCGTGGAGCATACTTTGTTAAAATAAATCCCACATTAACCCTTGCTCTGCCTCCGGTCCGAATCTGCATCCCGCAACCTGCTCACATGTGCACATAGAGAAAGATCTTTGTCACCTGGAGCAATATGGGTCTCTTTGAACTATGTTTTCTCTGAAACATCACAGCATTTCAGAGAAAAATATACCTGGCTGCAATCAAGCAGCCAAGCTATGATTCATGCTGCCTGCACATTGGGCAGCATGAATTGAATGTCAGGTTCCTTTTATTGGTGTTGTCAAGCTCAAGGGAAATTTTTGGCAAGCATTGCAGTTTGCCCAAAAAAATATTGAGAGAAGCTAGATGGCACATATTCAAATCGCATGTGACATGCTGACTGCTCAAATCAGCAAGCGGAACCAAATTTATTTAGTCATTTTCTACAAAATTTCCCTAAGGCTAGGTCCTTTTTTAAAGTATTTCTGCTATACACTAAAGGCAGGCTTGCTTCCCGAACTATTGAGGCCCTCGCCTTTCAGGTTTTGATAATCATCTTTTGAAATTGAAGGAGTGTTCCTATTTGGACTGCATTTTGGAAAAGCACACAGTTCGGTCCAGAAATATTTGGATAGTGAAACAAGCAGTGGCATTTTAGCTGTTTACCAAAACATTTTCAAGATTCAGTTATATATGGGTATATATAGACTCTCAGCCTTAATTTAAGGGTATTCATATACTAATTATCATAAGGGCTTAGGAATTACAGCTCTTTAATTTGTAGCTGCCACTTTTTAAAGGGCCAAATGTAATTGGACCGTTATCTCAAAAGTTCTTTAATTGGCTGAATGGAAAATTCCCTCATTATTACAGTAAGCAGGTAAAAGGTCTGAAGCAGATTCAAGATGTGGTATTTGCTTTTTAAATCTATTGCTGTGAACCCACAACATATGGTCAAAGGAGCCTTCAATGGAAGAGAAACAGACCATCATTACGCTGAAAAAAAAAAAGAAGAAATTCATCAGAGAGACAGCAGAAATATTAGGAATGGCCAAATCAACAGTTTGATACATTGTGTAAAAAAAAGCGCACTGGTGAACTTGGGACCTTTAACCCCTTAGTGACAGAGCCATTTTGCAGCTTAATGACCGGGCCAATTTTTACAATTCTGACCACTGTCACTTTATGAGGTTATAACTCTGGAACGCTTTAACGAATCCCGCTGATTCTGAGATTGTTTTTTCGTGACATATTGTACTTCACGTTAGTGGTAAAATTTCTTTGATATGACTTGTGTTTATTTATGAAAAAAACAGAAATATGGCGAAAATTTTGACAATTTAGCAATTTTCAAATTTTTAATTTTTATGCCCTTAAATCAGAGAGATATGTCACACAAATTTCTTAATAAATAACATTTCCCACACGTCTACTTTACATCAGCACAATTTTGGGAACAAAATTTTCTTTTGTTACGAAGTTATAAGGGTTAAAAGTTGACCAGCGATTTCTCATTTTTACAACACCATTTTTTTTTAGGGACCACATCACATTTGAAGTCACTTTGAGGGGTCTATATGATAGAAAATACCCAAAAGTGACACCATTCTAAAAACTGCACCCCTCAAGGTGCTCAAAACCACATTTAAGAAGTTTATTAACCCTTCAAGTGCTTCACAGGAGCTGAAGCAATGTGGAAGGAAAAAATTGACATTTAACTTTTTTTGCAAAAGCTTTACTTCGGAACCAAGTTTTTTATTTTCACAAGTGTTAAAAGAAAAAATGAACCACAAAATTTGTTGTGCAATTTCTTCTGAATACGCCGATACCCCATATGTGGGGGTAAACCACTTTTTGGGCGCATGGCAGAGGTCGCAAGGGAAGGAGCGCAGTTTGACTTTTTCAACGCAGAATTGGCTGAATGCCATGTCGCGTTTAGATAGCCCCTGATGTGCCTAAACAGTGGAAACACCCCACAGGTGACCCCATTTTGGAAACAAGACCCCTTAAGGAACTTATCTAGATGTGTGGTGAGCACTTTGAACCTCCAAGTGCTTCACACAAGTTTATAACGTAGAGCCATGAAAAAAAAAATATTTTTTTTTCCACAAAAATTATCTTTTCACCCCAATTTTTAATTTCCCAAGGGTAATAAGACCGCAAAAGTTTTTGTGCAATTTGTCCTGAGTATGCTGATACCCCATATGTGGGGGTAAACCACTTTTTGGGCGCACGGCAGAGGTCGCAAGGGAAGGAGCGCTGTTTGACTTTTTCAATGCAGAATTGGCTGGATGCCATGTCGCGTTTAGAGAGCCCCTGATGTGCCTAAACAGTGGAAACCCCCAACAAGTCACCCCATTTTGGAAACTAGACCCCTTAAGGAACTTATCTAGATGTGTGGTGAGCACTTTGAACCTCCAAGTGATTCACACAAGTTTATAACGTAGAGCCGTGAAAATAAAAAATCATATTTTTTCCACAAAAATGATCTTTTCACCCCAATTTTTATTTTCCCAAGGGTAACAAGACCCCAAAAGTTTTTGTGCAATTTGTCCTGAGCATGCCGATACTCCATATGTTGGGGTAAACCACTTTTTGGGCGCACGGCAGAGGTCGCAAGGAAAGGAGCTCCGTTTGACTTTTTCAACGCGGAATTGGCTGGACGCCATGTCGCATTTGTAGAGGCCCTGATGTGTCTAAACAGTGGAAACCCCTCACAAGTGACCCCATTTTGGAAACTAGACCCCCTAAGGAACTTATCTAGATGTGTGGTGAGCACTTTGAAGCCCAAGTGCTTCACAGAAGTTTATAACGCCCTGGCGTGAAAATAAAAAATCATTTTTTCCACAAACCTGATCGTTTAGTCCCCAATTTTTTATTTTCCCAAGGGTAACAGGAGAAATTAGACCACAAAAGTTGTTGTCCAATTTGTCCTGAGTACGCTGATACCCCATATATGGGGGGGGACCACTGTTTGGGCGCACGGCAGGGCTTGGAATGGAAGCAGCACCGTTTGACTTTTTCAAACCAAAATTGGCTGGAATTGAGATTGGACACCATGTCGCGTTTGGAGAGCCCCTGATGCGCCTAAACAGTGGAAACCCCCCACAAGTAACACTATTTTGGAAACTAGACCCTCTATGGAACTTATCTAGATCTGCTGTGAGCACTTTGAACCCCCAAGTGTTTCACAAAAGTTTATAATGCCTGGATGTGAAAAAAAAAAAAAAACAATTTTCCACAAAAATGATTTTTTAGTCCCAAATTTTTTATTTTTCACAAGGAAATTGGACCCTAAAAGTTGTTGTCCAATTTGTCCTGAGTACGCTGATACCAAATATGTGGGGGGGGGGAAACTGTTTGGGCGCACGGCAGGGCTTGGAAAGGAAGTAATAAAGCTTTGGAATACAGACGTTGATGGGGGTCATGTTCCGTTTGCAGTGCCGCAGATGTGCCTAAACAGTGGAAAACCCCCACAAGTGACCCCATTTTGGAAACTAGACCCCCTAAGTAACTTATCTAGATCTGTGGTGAGCACTTTGAACCCCCAAGTGTTTCACAAAAGTTTATAATGCCTGGGTGTGAAAAAAAAAAAAAAAATTTTCCACAAAAATGATTTTTTAGTCCCAAATTTTTGATTTTTCACAAGGAAATTGGACCCCAAAAGTTGTCCAATTTGTCCTGAGTACGCTGATACCAAATATGTGGTTGGGGGAACTGTTTGGGCGCACAGCAGGGCTTGGAAAGGAAGTAATAACGTTTTGGAATGCAGACGTTGATGGGGGTCATGTTCCGTTTGCAGTGCCCCAGATGAGCCTAAACAGTGGAAAACCCCCACAAGTGACCCCATTTTGGAAACTAGACCCCCTAAGGAACTTATCTATATGTGTGGTGAGCACTTTGAACCCCAAAGTGCTTCACAGAAATTTATAAACGCAGGGCCGTGAAAATAAAAAAAAATTTTTTCCTCAAAAATGATTTTTTTAGCCAGATATTTTTTATTTTCCCAAGGGTAACAAGAGAAATTAGAACCCCAAAATTGGTGTGCAATTTGTCCTGAGTGCGCTGATACCCCATATGTTGGGGTAAACCACTGTTTGGGCGCACGGCAGGGCTCGGAAGGGAGGGAGCGCCATCTGACTTTTTGAACGCCACGTTATGTTTGGAGACCCCCTGATGTGCCTAAATAGTGGAAACCCCTCAATTCTAGCTCCAACCCTAACCCCAACACACCCCTAATCCCAACCCTAACCCTAATCCTAACCCTAATCCCAACCCTAATTCCAACCCTAATTGTAACCCTAACCCTAATTGTAACCCTAACCCTAATTGTAACCCTAACCCTAATTGTAACCCTAAACCTAATTGTAACCCTAACCCTAATTATAACCCTAACCCTAAGGCTGGGTTAATTTTGCGTTTTACCAGCCGGTTCAACATATAGCGTTGACTGGCTGGTAACGGTATAGCATAACGCGATCGCGTTATGCTATACCCGCTAGCGCAGAGGAATCAGCAGATGATTCATCTGCGCTAGCGGTGACGGAGCCCAGACGCTGCAGCCCGCGTCCGAGGCTCCGTCACTGAATGATAGCACGTCGCGAACGCATGCCGCTTAACGGCATTCGTCGCGATGCGCCCTCAAATGGGGGTGAATGGCAGCGTTAACGGACTGCGTTACACCGCGTTATACCGCGGTGTAACGCAGTCCGTCTAACGGACTGCCATAACGCAGTATGAACCCAGCCTAACCCTAATTATAACCCTAACCCTAATTATAACCCTAACCCTAATTATAACCCTAAGCCTAACCCTAACCCTAAGCCTAACAGAAAAATGAAAAAAAAATATAATTTCTATATTTTATTATATGTCCCTAACTAAGGGAGTGATAAAGGGGGGGGTTATGTACTGTTTTTTTTATTTTGATCACTGTGATAGTTTATCACAGTGATCAAAATGTACTTTTGTGAGAATGAATGAAACTTTTTTTGAATCTGCCGCCAAGCAGATCGGCAGGCGCACTGCGCATGCGCCCGCCATTTTTTTTTTGCAGGAAGAAGACGCCGGTTTCCTGGGGCCTTGAGGAGGACGGAGGACACTGGTAAGTATAGGGGGGGCGATCGGGGGACCCTCATATTCTCCCCTCTGATGTGCGATCACATCAGAGGGGAGAGAAATCTTTTTTTTTTGCGGTCGCCATTATACGTAGTATAATGGCGATCGCGACACCGGGGTCGGTAACTACGACCCCGATCATGTTCTCTGGGGTCTCGGCTACCCTCGGCAGCCGAGACCCCAGAGACAATTGCCCACCCCCCCCGGCAGAACGCGGCGGGCGCACTGAGCATGCGCCCGCCATTCAAGATGGCGGCGCCCACCGGAGGAGGAAGGTGGGCCCGCGGGCCACAACGGGGACACTGGGGGACACAATGGGGGGGATCGGGGACCCTTTTTCTCTGTCCTCTGATGTCCGATGACATCAGAGGACAGAGAAATTAAATGACACATCATATTTTCTTTTTTTTGTTGCGGTCGCCGTTATAGGGTTAATAACGGCGATCGCAACATCGGTGTCGGTAAAAACCGACCCGATTCATGTTCTCTGGGGTCTCGGCTACCCCCGGTAGCCGAGACCCCGGAGAAAATGCGCCTCTGGGGGGCGCTATTCACTTTTTCCACATCGCCGTTAATTAACAGCGATGTGGTTTAAGTACCCTTAATGACCGCCGTTAAAAGGCGTATCGGCGGTCGTTAAGGGGTTAAAAAGGCCTGGATATCCATTGAAGACACAGTTGTGTATGATCGCAGAATCCTTTCCGTGGTGAAGAAAAATCGTGTTCTTCACAACATCCATCCAAGTGAATAACACTCTACGGGAAGTTTGTGTTTCAGTTTCTACGCCTGCCATAAAGAGAAGACTTTAACATGAAACAGCTGAGATGTAATTGAAGTTTATACTTACTTTCAGGTTTAATTAAAGGGGTTGAAAAAAATATTCTGTGAAATGTTTAGGAATTGCAAGCATTTTCTACAAAGCCTACTCATTTCAGAAACTCAAAAGTAATTGAACAAATTACTGTATTTTGTGTACTATAAGTTGCACCTGACAATAAGACGCATTACAAATTTTGGGGACGTGGAGGACAATGGGAAAACTTTTTTTATTTAAATGGTGCTTTTTATATTCCAATCTTTCAGTAGTCTGTGATAGAGCAGGATCAATAGAAGGCAGGGTCACTGCTGCAAAAGGCCATCGATGGCTTCAGGATTGGTGTTATGATGCGGGCACCGGGCTGGTAAGAGGGGGTGTCATGGTGGTGCGAGGCTGCAGGTCCTGGGCTCACAGAAAATGTTGGCGGTAAGCGGGGTCCCTGCACTTCCCATTGATTTCTCTGCAGTGTCCTTCGGGAAAATGGCCGCCAGAGGCATCGCATAAACACATTGAGATCTTGGCTCCCAATATCTCTTCTCCTAAGATGTTGTTAAAAACATTTTTTTTCTTATTTCTGGACCTAACTGTAAGTGTTATACAACAGCTTCTTTATCATGTACATGGCCAGCTTTTTGTACTACATGTTTGTTTTTCATATTGGCACTGTATGACTTTAGCACTTGATCCAAAAGATAAACCCTTCCCATGTGTTTATTATAGTCCAAAATGCATTCTGGTTTAGGGATTCGTTGGTCATGCCTCATACAGGGGTGGGGGTCTGCCATTACTGTGTATTGAGGTTAATGTAAGGACATCCTTTTTGTCCTTATACTTGACTAACAACATGTTCTTAGATCAACAAATCTCCTATGTAGTAAGAGAACTTCGTAGACAATGAAACAACAAATTCCCATATGAAATTAATAAAGAACAAAAGATATCCTGAGATATTTAAATATAAAATAATGAATTTTATTAAACAATATTAAAAACTCACATGCAAAAATGCCGTTTAGGGGACTCCGAGCACTAAATGTGAAAAGGGAGCAAAAGGATGTCACGTATGGTATGTGGTGGATAGCTGCACATGGTAAATACAGATCCAGTGACCTCCTATAGTACTGTAGATGAACCACCACAGTATGTACAAACATCAATATGTGCAGTTAGACCACATCAAATCAGCCCTTCACAAGATGGCAACTCCACAGGATCATTAGTTAAATCACCAGAAAAAAATGAATGTGAATTCAGAATAAGCAGGGTACACCAAATAACTGTACCATCTGCCTTGAATGTGGTAAAACAAGAGCTGTCCATGTTGGAATGGGAATAATAAGATAGACCACCCTGATGCATATCTATGGATCCTATGCCCAGCAGTAAGGGTTACAAGGAAAGTGAACGAGAAGATATATTACCTGTAGAGGAGCAATGTGCTTCAGGCGTCCCCTCACATCTTTTTTGTCCTTATACTTGACTAACAACTAGTGATGAGCCACCCCCGTAGTGTTCGAGTTCGGTTCGGTTCGCCGAACAGCCGTGTGTTCGACGAACTGTTCGTCGAACTGTACATCGAACACCGTCGAACACCGTTAAAAATAATGGCAGGCAAACCAAAACACATAGAAACACAAAGAAAACACATAGAAAACACTTCAAAGGTGTCCAAAAGCTGACAAATTGCTCACAAGACACAACTAACACTTGGAAAAGTGACAAGTACATATAGTCATGCGAAAAGAAAAGAGGTGGAGGAGTAAAAGGAGGGGGAGACACAGATATAGGCATGTCATGCCCTTCTAAAACCAAAAAAGTGCCAAGCCGCAACGGCCAGTCCGTTCCTGCCCGTGCGACCTGCGTGTCGCCGGGTTTGTGCCAGAGCTGCGGTGGACCCTGACGGCCAGCCCCTCTCTCCCAATACTGGTGCCTGTCCGCTGGTGGGTCGAGGGAGCCCCCCTGCGGTGGAGGCAGGTCTAATCATTTTTATTTAAATTGTCTCTCTAATTTGAATGAGTACACTTTAAATCCTTTTACAAGGATCTATTGGAGGGCAAGGCAAGTCTCATGCCAGCAGCTGCGGTAATGCCAGGTCCAGTAGCGTCCAGTAAAGCTGCTGCAGTTAAAAAGCTTTTATAAGGATTGAGCTTGGCGGTCCACCGCAAGGCGTCCTACCGCCAGTCCCAGCCCCTGTGCCTTGGGGTGCCTCCTCGATGCTCTTCACTGATTTTCCCGGGGACCCGAAGCATTTCCTTTGAAAAAATTAAGTGTCCAAAGTACAGGTGGTAAAAAAAGGGGGGGAGAGAGAAAACAGTCTAATGGTCATAAAATGTGAACTTTATTAATAATAATGGTAATAGTAACAGGTATTAGCAGCCAAGGGGGAATGTACCCCTAAATAACTGATCAAAAACAAGGGGCCAGGAAACAGAATGGACCACTAACATATAACATCCCGCCAATTAGGCATAATATGAGCCATATAGGAAACATAATCGAGTGTCCCAGTACATATACATGCAGGTGCTATAAAATCATGGTAAATACCGATATATATATACATATAGCTGACAAGGGATACACATATGGCTACAGGGATGATAGGCAGAAATAATTACCCAAATAATGCAGCGGTCCACGATTGCCTAGCCCACCCCGACGCGCGTTTCGGAGCGGTAAAGCTCCTTCCTCAGGGGGCATAGAGAAGAACAGTGACCACGCTAGTATATATATAAAAATAAAACCGGAAATGCCGCGTGCATCCAGCGCACATCCCGGGACGTCACATCCGGAAATGACGTGGGGCCCCACGTGATCCGAACATGTGACGTCACCAGAAGTGACGCAGGAGCGCGGAAAAAAGGAAGGGGGAACGGCGCATGTGCAAAACCGCCCTGGTTAGGGAACCAGGAACAAAGATGGAGACACCAGTGTGAGCGCCATCAAAGGGTAAAAAATGAAAACAAAATAACACAGTATACAAATAATAGATAGCGAATAGATCAGAAGTGTAGGGACACATATAAAACAATAATATACGTGAAGGAATATACAAAACACATATGGAACAATAATATACAACAGCAAAAATAAAAAAAATGGAAATAAACAAAATAAATAAGGAAATATACAAAACAATATAAATAATAATACGTAGAACAATAGTGTATAACCATAACTCAATATAATAACAGAATAACTACTGTGAGCAAAACAAAATAACAGTCCAAAACACTATAATGACAGAAGAGTCCATGAAGTAACATAGGCATTCAAAACCGGAATTCACTTGATAGTCTTCAATTCAATGGAACAAAAACATCGGTAAACAACAAGGGACACTGAAAAAAGAAAAACAACGTGTTAAAATGAATAAAAACAAAGATCATGCAGATAAGGGATACAAAATGATGTTCAAATGAGGAGATCACAGGAAGGGGACAAATGACATATTCTCATTAAGACCGTGTGGGTGAATAGTTTTCAATGTCCATATCCATTTCGTCTCAGCCTGGGCCAGCCTCCTGGACAAATCGCCACCACGAATATTGATGTTAAGGGCAAAAATCCCTTTAACTTTTAGCAATGAACTGTCACATTGGTGGAATTCAGCAAAATGACGTGGTAGAGTTTTTAATGTAGCAGTGTCAGTGCAGGTTGATGCAGCTGCAATGCCTAGCACGTGTTCACGTACTCTAACTTTAAGTTGTCGAGTGGTAAGACCCACATAGGACAAACCACATGGACAACTGGCACAATAGATGACATATCTTGTCATACATGAAATTCGTTGTTTGATAACAAATTGTTTTGTGCCGTTAGAATTAGTGAATGTAGAACTCCGTACGATATTAGGGCATGCAACGCATCTCCCACATGGAGCACAGCCATTGGCAGCAGGGACATTATCCAAGAAGGTTGGAACATGCTGACTAGGGTAATGGCTAGAGGTTAGATGGTCTCGTAGATTTCTAGCACGCCTGTATGAAAAATAGGGTCTATCCGGAAGGAATTTGCCAATGAAGGATCCACTTGTAGGATGGGCCATGCCCTTTGAACGGCTGCCCGCATCCTATGATGTTGAGGATGAAAGGTAGTAATGAATCTTACCATATTTGGATCATTCGGTCTGGCAGAATTATTCGCATACAGTAAACCATTGCGAGAAGAATATTTAGCTCTATGATAAGCCCTTTTGATAGAACGCCTGCTGTATCCCCTCGCCAAAAAACGTGAACTGAGTTCTTTAGCTCTAGTCTCAAAATCTGATTCTGTGGAGCAGATCCGCCGTATACGGAGAAACTGCCCCACAGGAACCGCCCTCATGACATGAGACGGATGGCAGGAGGTAGCATGTAACACACTATTCGTTGCAGTTTCTTTACGAAAGATATCTGTCTGAATGACACCTGATCCGTCCTTCTTGACAGTGACATCCAAAAAATTGATGGCAGTAGAGTCCCACACCAGAGTAAGATGTATATTGAAGTCATTGCTATTCAAAGAGGCGACAAATTGCACAAGGTCGGTGGATGTGCCCTGCCAGACAAAGAAGATATCGTCAATATAACGAACCCAAAAGGGAACGCAATGAATTGACCCCTGTTTGTCCGTCAGGAACAGGTCCCTCTCCCACAGCCCCAGGAAAAGGTTAGCATAGGCTGGCGCGAAGGCCGCACCCATCGCCGTCCCCTGGAGCTGTAGGTAGAAGGACCCTTTAAATACAAAAAAGTTGTGGGTGAGGGTGAACTCTAATAACTCCAGGATGAGGTCCCTTAAACCAGTTGTAAGTGTGGTGGTCCCAAGAAAAAACCGGACCGCGGCAATGCCGTCAGAGTGTCTAATGTTAGTGTACAGGGATTCAACATCCAATGAAGCTAGTAGAGAATCACCCTCCAAACACAATCCATCGACCTTGCGCAACAACTCGCCGGTATCTTTGAGGAAAGAGGGGAGGTTGGCAACCAGTGGCTGAAGATGATGATCAATCCACTTATTTACGTTCTCCAAGAGGTTCCCCTCCCAGACACGATAGGCCTGCCAGGCGGAGACGAGAGGCTCTTATGGACTTTGGGTAAGAGGTATAGCGTGGCAATAGTCGGTTCCCTGATTTTTAGTGCCGAAGCCAGCCCACTGGTGATAACATTGGTATCCACTGCTTTTTTTAAAATGTCATCTAATTTAGCAGAATAGGCCGAAAGGGGATTATAAGTGAGTTTACGGTAACACACCGTGTTATGCAGCTGTCGAAATGCCTCCCTTTCATAAGCAGACTTAGGCCAAATTACCACGTTACCACCCTTGTCGGCTGGCTTCAGCACAACATCAGGCAAACCGTGTAGAAATTTTAAACGATTTCTCTCATCTCTGGTGAGATTATCAACACCTCTACCCAACGGAATCCTAGAGAGATCCTCCGCAACCACCCGTACAAACAAATCGATACTGGGACAAGTAGAAAACGGGGGGAACCTCTTGGAGCGAGGTCGAATAGAAGGAGGGATCTTACCTCCATGGTCATCATGTTCTAATGCCAACTCCTCCAAGATCCTTAATGCCTCCTGTTCCTCTTCTGTTGGGAAAAGATGTGAAGTATCACCATTATAAAAATACCTTTTGAATAGCAATGACCTTGCAAAAATATGCAGATCTTTAACACCCGTGAAAGGATCATATCTGGTGGTGGGAGAGAAGGACAGACCCCTGCCAAGCAAAGAGATATCCGCATTAGATAATGTATAATTACTAAGATTGATCACCTTATTATCATTATGAGGTACTTCAGAGCCATGGGTAGGGCGTCTCTTATATGGGTGGTAGGCATGATCACGTAACCTATGTATTTCCCCATGGGATGTCGTAGACACGGATGATATGTCAGAAACATCACTCGAGGAGGACATACTGGATAGACCCCTAGAAAAATTAGGGCCATTCTTCTTCCTCCATAAATACACTCTTTTACCATGATAATCTTTGGTATCTCTGGTGTATTTTTTAACTTGATTCTCTTGAATAGTTTTAGCAAGTTGATCTATACATTTATCCATATCTTGCTCAAATTTATTAATCCTTTCTGAAGTACAACCGTTGCGGATCTCAGTTAATAGAATATCAATATTGCTATCAAGTTCAGAAATTTGTTTGGAATTCAAATTGATCAAAAGATGCATTAAGGAGAACGAACAATTGTCACAGGACTCCTCCCACTTGGACATGAATAATTCATCATCAATAGGAAAAGCCGGTATAACGCGAACCCTTCTTTTTTCAGTGTCCCTTGTTGTTTACCGATGTTTTTGTTCCATTGAATTGAAGACTATCAAGTGAATTCCGGTTTTGAATGCCTATGTTACTTCATGGACTCTTCTGTCATTATAGTGTTTTGGACTGTTATTTTGTTTTGCTCACAGTAGTTATTCTGTTATTATATTGAGTTATGGTTATACACTATTGTTCTACGTATTATTATTTATATTGTTTTGTATATTTCCTTATTTATTTTGTTTATTTCCATTTTTTTTATTTTTGCTGTTGTATATTATTGTTCCATATGTGTTTTGTATATTCCTTCACGTATATTATTGTTTTATATGTGTCCCTACACTTCTGATCTATTCGCTATCTATTATTTGTATACTGTGTTATTTTGTTTTCATTTTTTACCCTTTGATGGCGCTCACACTGGTGTCTCCATCTTTGTTCCTGGTTCCCTAACCAGGGCGGTTTTGCACATGCGCCGTTCCCCCTTCCTTTTTTCCGCGCTCCTGCGTCACTTCTGGTGACGTCACATGTTCGGATCACGTGGGGCCCCACGTCATTTCCGGATGTGACGTCCCGGGATGTGCGCTGGATGCACGCGGCATTTCCGGTTTTATTTTTATATATATACTAGCGTGGTCACTGTTCTTCTCTATGCCCCCTGAGGAAGGAGCTTTACCGCTCCGAAACGCGCGTCGGGGTGGGCTAGGCAATCGTGGACCGCTGCATTATTTGGGTAATTATTTCTGCCTATCATCCCTGTAGCCATATGTGTATCCCTTGTCAGCTATATGTATATATATATCGGTATTTACCATGATTTTATAGCACCTGCATGTATATGTACTGGGACACTCGATTATGTTTCCTATATGGCTCATATTATGCCTAATTGGCGGGATGTTATATGTTAGTGGTCCATTCTGTTTCCTGGCCCCTTGTTTTTGATCATGTTATTTAGGGGTACATTCCCCCTTGGCTGCTAATACCTGTTACTATTACCATTATTATTAATAAAGTTCACATTTTATGACCATTAGACTGTTTTCTCTCTCCCCCCCTTTTTTTGCTTGCTCTTTAGCAGTCGGTCTATTACTGTCCATTTGGCAATTGTGCATCTTTTGGTGATCTAATGTTTGATCACCATTTGTACGCACGTATGCATTTTGCCCTTTTCGCTTTCAGCATTATTTACCAAAGTACAGGTGGTGTAGCTTGATTAACAGCTGTGTTAATCCACTGACTAGCAGACACTGCTACTAGGCCCAAAATTATTGTCGTTTTTTTCGGAAAAACCGAACTCTTCAAAATCTAGTTGCCCCTCAAGTCCTTATCTTCATCTGCAACCTGGATAAATTCTAATCCGGGTTGTTTTGCATGTAGGACCTCTAAGGCTGGGGTCACACTGGCGACTAAATCGTACCACTGCAAAGCGATGAAATCTCGCATTGCAGTGGGGCCAATGTTAATCTATGGAGCAGCTCCTAGTATCCGATTTTTTGTGGTCCGTTTTAAACGTGAGAGTGCAATCACCGATTGTCACCGATTGTGGGTCGACTATCGCCAATGAAAGTCTATGGGTGCGATGAAAAGTGGGATTACAAACGGACCGCACATGTGACTTGCGATTAAATCGCACAACTTTTCCAGGTGACAGGAAACTGCCTCAGTAATTCTCAGGAAGCCTTTACATGCTAATTAGCTTAGCACAACTTGAAAAAAACAGGAAGAACGCCTACACGGAGTCCACAAACATGTCTTCTACGCACATCAACGTGGAAATGTTGATTGTGTTGGTCCAGGAGAGGCCTGAATTGTGGGACCAGCACGATCCCAATTACTCCAATCGTATGCGCAAGGAGGCGGCATGGCGCCGAATTTGTGGCCAAATGTTCCCCGACTATGGCCAGAGATCAAGAGAGGAACAAGAGCGCATTAGTAAGTACCATACTCTAATGAGTAACAAAAGTAATATGTAACTGTATTTGCACACACCAATATTATATGTACCCATATCTGTAACTATTGTGTAGAAAATACATGATTAGGTAGCGCTTTATAATTAGCATTACACATTCTTCTGTGTGTCCACTAACAACATCCATATCTTGTCATCCATCCCTGATGGTTGGCTACTTATTATTTGAAAAGGTTATATCCACCTTCAGCACACATTAAATGTGTAGGTCATGAAATTAATATTTATTCCTTTTGTGAAGGGTCAAGCTTTGGCCTAAATGTATGGTACTTGTCATACCACTGACACTTATTTTTGTATGCATCTAGCAAATGTATTTACTTTGTCACCATGAATACCCTGCAAATGTTGATGTCTTTTACTGTACACATACCAACACACCTGTCAAAAATGTGATTTTTCTTGGCGACATGTGTGAAGTGTAGTCAAACATCATAACAATGATAGTTACCGTTCTGCTTTTTTTAACTTTGCAGTGACAAATGTGACAAGGCGGTGGCGCAGCTGTCGGGACTGCTTCCGTAGGGACAGACAGCTAAGGGCGCGGAGTGGGGCAGCAGCAAGTAGAAAAAGGAAGTACCTATATTTTGATAGGCTGGAGTTCCTTGCGCCTGTGATGGATCTGCGACCGTAAGTGCATGTCTGTTGACCCACTATGATTGTTTATTTTTGTATGTCCACTTTTTAGTTTTTCCTTTGTTTCCTTTATAGGACGGAGTCTAACCTTACAGAGAGGGAGACAGGGTCGGACTCCGAGGTTCTGATTGACTCTGTTGGGGATGGGGCTGAGGAGGCTGGCCCTTCCTCTGCAGCCTCATGTTCCACCCAAGCACAACCACCAGCACCACCACCAGCAGCTGCTGAAGCTGGGGAGTCACAAAGTCAGCCTCAAGAGCAAGAGGAGCAACCAGTCAGCAGCAGCCCTACTAGGCGTCCTGAGGTGTCACCTCCTCGTTCCCTTATTACGAGGCGAGGCAGGCGGCGAAGAGAAGGAGTTGATTCTGGGACAAGGAGGCAGGTGGACAGAGGAGTACTGGACCATTTGTCCAATGTAGCTAATGATGGTAGGGAGGAAGCCTTTGCCCGCAGTCTGGCACGCTACCTCAGGGCTATTCCACGAGAGCACAGACTGCGGATCAGAGATGGACTTCAAATTGTTCTGGACGCAGGAACCCACCAAATCAGCCAAACACCGTATTCGATTTTCTAGAAAGGTGGAAGCTTTGTTCTGAAAATCTTCTACGGTTGTTTGGCACCCAGCAAAGGGAGTCTGCGTCTGCCTCTGATCTTCCTCCTCATCATCAGCCTCCTCCTCCACCATCTCCTTGTGTCCAACAGAACCCAACTCCTCCTCCTCCTCAACCTCCTTCATACTCCTAAGTACCTCAGCACCAACAACACATGGGACAGAGTGGCCATTCCCAATATGCCCACTCGAACATACCCAATGTTGTGGGCTGGGCACAAAATGGGTATGGTCGACATGGGCATATTGGGGGTCATTCTCAAACTGGTCAGTCATATGCGTATGACTATCAGCACCAGTTCCCCATGTACCCCTACCCAAACCCACATCAGGATCCAGCCACTAACCCAGCTGTAACATTGCCTTCTGTCACAGCTCAGGCTGACCCAGTTGTTGCAGATCCTGCAAGGCAACACACCCAACCTGGGCCTCCTTCATCACCACCACCCACCTACCATCACTTGTAGGTGATATATTATTGTCCTCAATATTTGAGTATTTCTCTAAGTGTGTTATCCAGTTGTGTTAATGTTTTGTTTTTTCAAAAAAAGCTCAATGCTACCTTGGGACGTTTTTGTCCAGAAAACCTAAGTTAAGAGCCACTAAAAGGCAAAAAAAGCATTGGTTGTCTGTCATTATTAATATATGTTATGTCCTGTGTTAAGTATAGGGAACTGGACAGTAGGAACAACACTACAACATAAATGAGTTCTACAAAAGTATGTTTATGGTAGCAGAAAACAAACACACTACATAGCTATGGCCTCCTCTTGCCATGGAATAGCACCAGCAGGGGAAACAAAAAAAATTAGTACATATATCACGGACTTTAAGTCCAGAAGGGGGACGACGAGGATGGATGAATGGTCTCATAGGCCTCGCCATATTAACAGACACAAGGTCAGGCACATCAGATGAGGAGCATTCATGCATTCTAGTAAAATTATGTAGTATCACATATGCTTTGACTACAACATTTACATTTTCTTCACTCAGCTGAATGGCTGATTGGAGTACACGCCATTTTGCAGTAAGAATACCAAAGGTGCACTCCACCAGGCGTCGTGCACGACAAAGGCGATAATTAAATATGCGACGACGATGGTTCAGATTGCGACGTGGATATGGCCTCATAACATGACGGGTTAATTGGAAGGCCTCATCTGCTACCAAAACATAAGGCACTGGATCCATTTTGGAGTGTGGAATTTGACATGGTGGTGGTAAGTCCAATTGGTTATTGCGTAGCCGCCGACCCATAATGGAAGAGTTGAAGACTCTGGAGTCTCCAGTCCTTCCATAGGCCCCAATGTCTACAATGATGAACCGGTAGTTACTGTCGACCAAGGCCAACAAAACAATGGAAAAATATTGCTTATAATTGTAGTATTGGGACCCTGAGTTCGGCGGCTTACGAACACGTATGTGCTTCCCGTCCAGGGCTCCAATACAGTGTGGAAAATGGCAGCTTTCTTGAAATCCACGTGCAATCCTCACCCAATCTTCCATTTTAGGCTCTGCCATCACCTCTTTATTGAGTCTTGACCACATTTGTGCACAAGTTGAGCTGACAATTCCGCAAATGGTGGATTTGCCAATTAAAAACTCTAAGTGCAGAGCAGCGTATGACAGCCCAGTGGAAAGGAACCTGCAATACACAAACAACAACAAAGATGTACACATCATCAAAATAAACAACAAGCACTGCATTAGACACATGTAAACTGAGGACATTTCACTAATCAGCCATTCAGTTAATTATATGACTTAAAATGCATTATGAGAGATACACACAAGCAAATAGGGAACATGGGTAAGTGGGATAAGAACATTCATTACAGTATGTTAATATGAACTAAGTAAGAACAATGCAAAAGTTGATATGTTGGGGGAAACATCATCAACATATCGTTGACACATATACTGTAAAGTTAGGAGAAGCCGTTCCTCAGCAGAAATTGCTGGATGCATCCTGGTGTTCTGAAAAGTTAGTCCAGGGCGCAAAATCTCCAGCAAAATATAAAAAGTTTGCACACTCATGCGACAATAACCAAAAAACTTGTCTGGATTCCTACGCAGGGTCGAATACAGGCGCTGAAAATGGCCTTTACTGATCCTTCGTGTCAAAAGTGGATGTACCCATAGTCTTCGGCGGATTCTGGGAGCACCAAATACAGGGTATGGCTCCCCAAAACGTCTGGATAGCACCCAATTGTAGAGCAGACGCTCAGTGGTATTAAAGATTAGTATGTCGCTCATGA
Source organism: Oophaga sylvatica (assembly GCA_033576555.1). NCBI lineage: Eukaryota > Metazoa > Chordata > Amphibia > Anura > Dendrobatidae > Oophaga > Oophaga sylvatica. The sequence continues at coordinate 409,387,431 of JARQOD010000002.1, forward strand.
TTGACAGAAAGCAGCAAGAAAGCAGGAACCACTAACAACCCAAACACTCCACTGCAAAGTTTGGAGGGTCAGAACAGTTTGAGGAAGCTTAAATATGGGTCTGGCTGAATATTTAAATTAGTTGCAGGCCTCAAAACCGTTAAATGTCCATTTTGGTATGATGCCACAAAAAAAACGGTAGTCGGATGTCAATCGGATGTGAAACGTACGCTGACATGCAACTAAATCGCATTAGCGACAGAAAATCGGATGCCAGACGCATCAATGTTCATGACATTTTGGTGCGATTATCGACCAACTAAAACAGTCCAATTTTTTAGACGTTGTGTGTGACCCCAGCCTAAGTGTTTATGTTGCGTCTCTATTATGAATGGGGTGCAAGAATTTCAATCTTGTACCACAGGCACCATTTTTAAAATCAACTGTCATGTCAATTGCCAATCGTGCTGCATTATTTATTTAATTGAGTGCGGTTGTGGGTTGCAGTACATCGGTCGGACGATACAGACGATGCATGTAAGGCTCAACAAGCACCGTCAAAATATCCGAAATGGGTTCATGCTACACAGTCTCTCAAAACATTTCTCCCTAGTGCACCAAAAGAATTTGAATTTGTTAAAACTCACTGTTATTGACCAGATACCACATGATATGCCTGATCGGTATAATAATCTAATAACAAGGGAGAGTTTCTGGATTTTTAAACTTGGTACACTGGCCCCTGAGGGGTTAAACCTCACTATTGAAAAAGTCACGTAATATATGCATTTTGTTATTTATTTATTTTCATTTATTTCTCCTTGTGTACATTGTTTTTATGTCGTTTTTACGTTGGTTTTATTCAATTTATCTGTGTTTTATTGTTGTTGTTTTTTTTCTTTTTTGCAGTTATATTTGCATTTTTAATCATGTGGGTGTTCTGATTAATTGCCTTTTAATTTTCATTTGCTGCTCCACCTTTATATAGCTTTCCTACTCCATTCTATGTATAACTTCACCTGAGGAAGACGGAGCTATTCCGTTGAAACGCGTTGTGGATATCAATAAATGAAGACTTTTTAATATCAGCTGAATTGCGTCCCTCGCGCTCCTTATGACCGGATTGCTTTATCATCACTTATGTCTGATCCTCTCTTGAAGTACCCGGCCGGAGCTGCAGCGGACAACCTTAATCTCATCTGCCTTTATCGCCAGCCTGGGGCTCCTTTGAAACCGTCTATCTGAATTTGGTTGCAAAATTATTGTCTGGGTTAGATGCAGTTAAAAATTTGTAATTAGATCTACAGCCGGTGGCTACTCCGCTGACTAGCAGACACTGCTACTAGGCCCAAAATTATTGTCCAGGCAAGATGCAGTTAAAAATTTGTAATTATATCTACAGCCGGTGGCTACTTCGCTGACTAGCAGACACTGCTACTAGGCCCAAAATTATTGTCCAGGCAAGATGCAGTTAAAAATTTGTAATTATATCTACAGCCGGTGGCTACTCCGCTGACTAGCAGACACTGCTACTAGGACCAAAATTATTGTCTAAGTTAGATGCAGTTAAAAATTTGTAATTATATCTGCAGCCGGTGGCTACTCCGCTGACTAGCAGACACTCAAGCTTTGGAGCAGACCTCTGATTCCCAGGCTATAGTATGAGTAAACAGCTCTAGTCTTCACACTCAACCATCTGTGTTACCCCAAGCCATAGTGTATGTAGTTTCTTACGGTTAAAAGGGGGGTGGGGAAAGACCCAACCCACCTGTAATTGACAATGCCAACGTCACGTAAAACACAGCAAGGGGACTCCAAAAAGAGTCTCCATTTTTTCCAAAAATTTGGGGCACAGACACCGCTTAAGTAGCATCAATTGCCCCAGAGTTGCTTAAAACGGTTGGTGAGGTGATTTGAAGAAATCCTCAAGCTTTTACTCTCCCCAGGATGACACAGGTGTAGAAAAGTCCTTGCGGATCCATGATTTGTTCATCTTTATGAACGTGAGTCTGTCTACATTCTCAGTGGACAGCCGCGTGCGCTTATCTGTCAGACTCAGCACACCACCAGCAGCGCTGAACACACTTTCAGAGAAAACAAAAATTATTATTAATTTGAAAGCTGGTGGAGCTTAGTATAGATGGTCTATTAGAATGAGTACCACACACTGCTACAGGCCCAAAATTATTCTACAGGCAAGATGCAGCTAAAAATTATTATTAATTTGAAAGCAGGTGGAGCTTAGTATAGATGGCCTATTAGAATGAGTACCACACATTGCTACAGGCCCAAAATTATTCTACATGCGAGATGCAGCTAAAAATAATTATTAATTTGAAAGCTGGTGGAGCTTAGTATAGATGGCCTATTAGAATGAGTACCACACACTGCTACAGGCCCAAAATTATTCTACAGGCAAGATGCAGCTAAAAATAATTATTAATTTGAAAGCTGGTGGAGCTTAGTATAGATGGCCTATTAGAATGAGTACCACACATTGCTACAGGCCCAAAATTATTCTACAGGCAAGATGCAGCTAAAAATAATTATTAATTTGAAAGTTGGTGGAGCTTAGTATAGATGGCCTATTAGAATGAGTACCACACACTGCTACAGGCCCAAAATTATTCTACAGGCAAGATGCAGCTAAAAATAATTATTAATTTGAAAGCTGGTGGAGCTTAGTATAGATGGCCTATTAGAATGAGTAACACACACTGCTACAGGCCCAAAATTATTTTCCGCCTAGATGCAGCTACAAATTATTAGCAATTTTAAAGCTTAAAACGTTTGGTGAGGTGATTTTACCAAATCCTCAAGCTTTTACTCTCCCCAGGATGACACAGGGGTGGAAGAGTCCTTGCGGATCCATGATTTGTTCATCTTTATGAACGTGAGTCTGTCTACATTCTCAGTGGACAGCCGCGTGCATTTATCTGTCAGCACACCACCAGCAGCGCTGAACACACGTTCAGAGAGAACGCTGGCTGCGGGGCATGACAAGATCTCCAAGGCGTGAGTGGCGAGCTCCGGCCATTTATCCAGATTGGAAGCCCAAAAAGAGCAAGGGTCCAGTGACACAGTCATGGCTTCCATGTTCAGTTGGAGATACTCCTGTACCATCGTCTCTAGGCGTTGACTATGTGTCTGACTTCTTGTCTCCTGTGGCCTTGCAAAGGATGGGCTAAAAAACTGGTGAAAGGATTCCGCAAAATTGCTGTGAACACTAGCAGATACTGTGTTTCTGTTACGGTTTGAGTGAACACTCGACAGTCCCACGGTTGGCAAGTTAGAACTGTGAGATTCACTACGTGCACCACTGGTGTTTTGTGGAAAAGCACATGTAAGATTCTGCAACAGTCTCTGCTGATACTACTGCATGCGTGAATTCCTTTCTATGGCTGGAATTATTTCGGCAAATTTACTTTTGTACCGGGGATCTAACAGTGTGGCTACCCAGTAGTCAGGATTATTTCGAATTCTGACATTCGTGGGTCATAGTAACATAGTAACATAGTTATTAAGGTTGAAGGAAGACTTTAAGTACATCTAGTTTAATCCATATCCTATCCTAACATGTTGATCCAGAGGAAGGCAAAAAAAAACCCAAGTGGCAAACAGTAAGCTTCACATTGGGGAAAAAAATTCCTTCCCGACTCCACATACGGCAATCAGACTAGCTCCCTGGATCAACGCAGTATCTAGGAGAGTTCCATAGTCTCACTGCTCTTACAGTAAAGAATCTGCGACTGTGATTATGGCTAAACCTTCTTTCCTCCAGACGTAGAGGATGCCCCCTTGTCCCCGTCACAGGTCTAAGAGTAAAAAGATCATTAGAAAGGTCTTTGTACTGTCCCCTCATATATTTATACATTGTAATAAGATCACCCCTAAGCCTTCGTTTTTCCAAACTAAATAACCCCAAGTGTAATAACCTGTCTTGGTATTGCAGACCCCCCAGTTCTCTAATAACCTTGGTCGCTCTTCTCTGCACCCGCTCCAGTTCAGCTATGTCTTTCTTATACACCGGAGACCAGAACTGCACACAGTATTCTAAGTGTGGTAGCACCAGTGACTTGTATAGAGGTAAAATTATGTTCTCCTCATGAGCATCTATGCCTCTTTTAATTCATCCCATTATTTTATTTGCCTTTGCAGCAGCTGCCTGACATTGGCCACTAAATGTGAGTTTGTCGTCCACCCATACACCAAGGTCTTTTTCAGTGACAGTTTTGCCCAGTGTTTTACAATTAAGCACATAATTATACATCTTGTTCTGTTCTACCCAAGTGCATGACCTTACATTTATCCCCATTAAAGCTCATTTGCCTTTTATCAGCCCAAGCTTCTAGTTTACATAAATCCTCCTGTAATATAAAATTGTCCTCTGTATTTATTACCCTGCAGAGTTTAGTGTCATCTGCAAATATTGAAATACTACTCTGTATGCCCCCTACAAGGTCATTAATAAATATGTTAAAGAGAAGCGGCCCCAATACTGACCCCTGTGGTACCCCACTGCTAACCGTGACCCAGTCCGAGTGTGCTCCATTAATAACCACTCTTTGTTTTCTATCCATGAGCCAGTTCTTAACCCACTTACACATATTTTCCCCTATCCCCATTGTTCTCATTTTATGTATCAACCTTTGTGTGGCACTGTATCAAAAGCTTTTGAGAAGTCCATGAACACCACGTCCACTGCATTCCCTTGGTCCAGTCCTGAACTTACACCTTCAAAAAAGCTTATCAGATTAGTCTGACAAGAACGGTCCCTCGTAAACCCATGCTGATACTGTGTCATGAGGTTATTCAGCCTCAGATACTCCAATATAGTATCCCTTAAAAAAACCCTCCAGGATTTTACCCACAGTAGATGTTAAGCTCACTGGCCTATAATTTCCAGGTTCAGTTTTTGCCCCTTTTTTGAATATTGGCACCACATTTGCTATTCGCCAGTCCTGTGGTACAAACCTCGTTATTATGGAATCTTTAAAGATTAAAAATAATGGTCTATCTATGACTGTACTTAATTCCTGCAGTACTCGGGGTGTATCCCATCCGGGCCCGGGGATTTGTCAACTTTAGTGATTTTTAGACGCCGCCGTACTTCCTGCTGGGTTAAGCAGGTGACATTTAATGGAGAAATATTTTTATAACTGATCATGTTATCTGTCATGGGATTTTCTTGTGTAAATACAGTTGAAAAAAAAAGTCATTTAGCATATTGGCTTTTTCCTCATCCTCATCCATCATTTCACCCAGACTATTTTTAAGGGGACCAACACTATCATTTTTTAATTTCTTGCTATTTATGTAGTTAAAGAATATTTTGGGATTATTTTTACTTTCTCTGGCAATGAGTCTCTCTGCCTCAATCTTTGCTGTCTTGATTTGCTTTTTACAGAATTTATTCAGTCTTCTGTATTTATTTAATGCCTCATCACTACCTACTTGCTTTAATTCCCTAAACGCTTTCTTTTTGTCACTTAATGCGCCCCTTACAGCTCTATTTAGCCATAGTGGTTTCCTCCTATTTCTAGCATGTTTATTCCCATAGGGTATGTACTGTGCACATGTTGCAGGTAGTGCAGCAAGAAGGCACTCATGTGTCTTGCGCATCCGGCAGCACCGAGTCCCTGTTGTGTTGGTGGCGAGGTACGACTCATGCTTCCTTCCTCTGCCCTCTCCCCCCAACCTCGCACAACAGAAATGTGATCAAGGTCTCCCTCATCTGATGAGTCTTCCATGCCCATCGCCAGTTCGTCATCCACTTCTTCCTGGGCTCCTGCACCTTCCTTCCTCACTAGTTTGGCTGCTACCATGCGCCCTGGTTAATCCCTCTCCCCCACCCTCCCATGCCAGCCGCCTTGGTGCTGCCGACCATCTGGACCTTGCAGATGTTAGTCCTTCCGCATACAACTCCTTCTCCTCTGCTTCCTCCACCTCCTCTTGTTCCACCACCTGACTCCGAATTCTGTTTAACATCTGCTCCAGCATGTAAATCACCGGAATAGTCATGCTGATAATGGCATCGTCAGCACTAAACATCTTCGTGGCCATTTCAAAACTGTGCAGAAGGGTGCGTAGGTCCCTGATCTGAGACTACTCCTCCAGCGTGATTTGCCCCACCTCTGGATCTCGTTGGCCCAGGCTATAAGTAAGAACGTATTGCACCAGGGCTTGTCGGTGCTGCCACAGTCGCTGCAACATGTGCGGAGTTGAATTCCACCGTGTTGGCACATCGCATTTTAGCCGGTGAAGTGGCAGGCCCAACGACTTCTGTTGAGATGTAAGTCGCTGAGCGAACGGCGGAAGTGAGCACACAGCGACCGTGCCCTCTGCAGAAGGCCATGTAGTCCGGGATAGTGGGCTAAAAATTGCTGGACAACCAGGTTCAACACGTGAGCATACAAGGCACGTGTGTGACATTGCGCCGACTAAGGGCAGCACCCAGGTTTGCGGCATTGTCACACACGGCCTTCCCTGGTTGCAGGTCCAGTGGAGACAACCATTCATGAAACTGGTTCTCCAGAGCTGACCACAACTCCTCAGCTGTGTGACTCACATTTCCCAGACATTTCAATGTAAAAACCGCCTGATTACGTTGAGCCCTTCTGCCAGCATAGCAAGGAGGTGTGCTGCAGGATCCCTTCTGCGCAGTTAGAAAGCCCGTGGCATGACCAGACAGGCTTTGGGTGCAGGTGGAGGACCGAGAGGAGATTGAGGAGGCAGAAGCAGTGGAGGAACTTCGAGATAAAGAGGATTGACGCACAACTCGTGGGGACGGAAAGACTTGGACAGCAGCCCCTTGTCCTGCTGTCACCTTAGTTACTCAGTGCCCAGTCAGCGACATGTAACGCCCCTGTCCATGCCTACTCGTCCAAGTGTCTGTGGTGAAATGCACCCTGTCACACACTGAGTTTCTCAAAGAAGCGGTGATGTTGTGTGCGACATGCTGGTGGAGCGCAGGCACACCTTTCTTTGAGAAGTAGTGCCGACTGGGCATTTGGTACTGGGGCACTGCGACGGGCATAAGGGCTCGAAAATCCTCTGTGTCCACAAGGCGGAAAGGCAGCATTTCTGTAGCCAAGAGCTTGCAGATGGTGAAATTCAACCTCTTAGCTTTCTCATGGCTAGGAGGAAATGGTCTTACTTGTCCACATCTGAGTGACCGAGGGCTGGCTGTTGTGCGTAGACGGGGTTGAGTAGGGTGTCCCCGGACAACTGACGGTCTGTGAGGAAGATGCAGGCGCAAAAGTTAGGTTGCCTTGATCCAAAGGTGGTGCTTTCGATGTCGGAGAGCGCTCAACACCAGCTGGTGTTTCCACTTCCAAATGAACTGATGACCTGCCAATCTGACTGGCTGTTGCTGGTAAAGAGGTACCAGGTCTGAGTCTCAAAACAGGTCTGACTGCTGTCCCCCCCAGTCACAGAGAATGAAGAGGCCACGGTCGCGGATGCACAAGATGGGGCAGACGGTGGTTAGGCCGGCCCGCTAGGCCGCATTGTAGCACAGTGAGCTTGCCACTGCAACTTATGTTTCATATCCATGTGACGGTTCATGCATGAAGTACTCAAACTATGGATTTTTTGGCTCCTACTTAGCTTTTGGTCACAAATGTTACAGATAACATGAGTTGGGTCATCCTTATCGATGTTAAAAAATGCCCAGGCTATGCAAGGCTTACAACCCATGCGACCTGAAGAGCCACCTTGACTTGTGGTCAGAGGCAGAGTTGTGGTTGAGGATGCAGTTGATGACGTTCTTCCAGTACTATGTCTCTGTCCAGGAAGGCGCACCCTGACCTCATCGTCACTAGAATAATCCTCCACCTCCTCTGCTGACCTCATCGACTGTCTCACTGTGGGTTGACAGTAAGTGGGATCTACAACCTCGTCATCATCACCCTGTGTGTTCTCACCCCCGTCGTCCTCAGAGCCAACCTCTTCCTGCCCTGACACAAAACTCAAGATGTCGCTCACATCTGGTATTTGAGTCTCATCATCGTCTTCCTCATTGTCTCCACCAACAGGAGTTACAGTTTGGGAACGAGGGTCTACATTATGCTCAGAACCTTCTTCATCTGGTCCTGGATCAGACTCATAAACATTCTGGGCATCAGTGCAGATCATTTCCTCGTCTGGATTCACAGAAGCTGTGGAGACGACCTCTGATTCCCAGGCTATAGCATGAGTAAACAGCTCTGCAGACTCAACCATCTGTTCTACCCCATACTTAAACGGGCAGTTGGAGACTTGGGAACTGTGAGGAAGCAAATGCGATTGGGGTGACACCTCTGAGGACTGGAGTTTTTGTGTGTTAAAGTTCAGGTGGAGAGGTGACTTAAAGGAGCACTTGATATCTGTTGAAGCACCTGCTGTTCTTGTGCCTCATCTGGAATTTGTAGCGATGGGCGTGCCCATAAGAAAGGGATCGTACCACAATGTCCACTAAAAGAAGTAGACATCTTAGTTTGGCTGGAAGATGGTCTTTCTTCTGCAGATGTTACTGTTGCTTTAACACCTACCCCACGGACACAACATTTTTTTCCCTTCACAACATGCCTATTCCCCTTTCCACCAGCAGCAGGCCTTTTGCCACTCATTTTGGTGGCTACCTAATTGACAACTGTGGAGTTGTTTCCACAAAAAAATGATGGCTGCAAAAAATTCTTAGTATTTGAACGCGGGTGGAGCTTTGTATAGATGGCCTAATACAATGAGTACCACAGACTGCTACTATGCCCAAAATAATGTCCAAGCAACATGCAGATAGATTTTTTTTTTTGTTTTTTAAGGCTGGTGGAGCTTTCTATAGATGGCCTAATACAATGAGTACCACAGACTGCTACTATGCCCAAATTATTGTCCAAGCAACATGCAGATAGATTTTTTTTTGTTTTTTAAGGCTGGTGGAGCTTTGTAGAGATGGCCTAATACAATGAGTACCACAGACTGCTATGCTATGCCCAAATTATTCTCCAAGCAACATGCAGATAGATTTTTTTTTTTTTAAGGCTGGTGGAGCTTTGTATAGATGGCCTAATACAATGAGTACCACAGACTGCTACTATGCCCAAAATTATTGTCCAAGCAACATGCAGATAGAATTTTTTTTTTGTATTTTAAGGCTGGTGGAGCTTTGTAGAGATGGCCTAATACAATGAGTACCACAGACTGCTACTATGCCCAAACTATTGTCCAAGCAACATGCAGATAGATTTTTTTTTTTGCTTTTTAAGGCTGGTGGAGCTTTGTAGAGATGGCCTAATACAATGAGCACCAGAGACTGCTACTATGCCCAAAATTATTGTCCAAGCAACATGCAGACATAATTTTTTTTTGTTTTTTAAGGCTGGTGGAGCTTTGTATAGATGGCCTAATACAATGAGTACCACAGACTGCTACTATGCCCAAAATTATTGTACAAGCAACATGCAGATAAAATTTTTTTTTTGTTTTTTAAGGCTGGTGGAGCTTTGTAGAGATGGCCTAATACAGTGAGTACCACAGACTGCTACTATGCCCAAAATTATTGTCCAAGCAACATGCAGACATAATTTTTTTTTGTTTTTTAAGGCTGGTGGAGCTTTGTATAGATGGCCTAATACAATGAGTACCACAGACTGCTACTATGCCCAAATTATTGTCCAAGCAACATGCAGATAGATTTTTTTTTGTTTGTTTTTTAAGGCTGGTGGAGCTTTGTATAGATGGCCTAATACAATGAGTACCACAGACTGCTACTATGCCCAAAATTATTGTCCAAGCAACATGCAGATAGATTTTTTTTTTAAGGCTGGTGGAGCTTTGTAGAGATGGCCTAATACAATGAGTACCACAGACTGCTACTATGCCCAAAATTATTGTCCAAGCAACATGCAGATAGATTTTTTTTGTTTGTTTTTTAAGGCTGGTGGAGCTTTGTATAGATGGCCTAATACAATGAGTACCACAGACTGCTACTATGCCCAAAATTATTGTCCAAGCAACATGCAGACAGATTTTTTTTTAAGGCTGGTGGAGCTTTGTAGAGATGGCCTAATACATTGAGTACCACAGACTGCTACTATGCCCCAAATTATTGTCCAAGCAACATGCAGATAGATTTTTTTTGTTTGTTTTTTTAAGGCTGGCGGAGCTTTGTATAGATGGCCTAATACAATGAGTACCACAGACTGCTACTATGCCCAAAATTATTGTCCAAGCAACATGCAGATAGATTTTTTTTTTTTAAGGCTGGTGGAGCTTTGTAGAGATGGCCTAATACAATGAGTACCACAGACTGCTACTATGCCCAAAATTATTGTCCAGGCAACATGCAGATAGAATTTTTTTTTTTAAGGCTGGTGGAGCTTTGTTTAGATGGCCTAATAGAATGAGTAGCACACACTGCTACTATGCACACAATTATTGAACAGGATAGATGCAGCGAATAATTAGGAGTGATTTGAATGCTGGTGTAGCTGACAAAAAGTGATAGCAACTGCTGTAACCTAGCCCTGAAAAGGGCTGCAATTACAAATAGTCACTGTCCCAAGTTGACCTATCTGTCTATTTAAGAGTGAGCACAGTGAGCTTGCCACTGCAACTTATGTTTCATATCCATGTGACGGTTCATGCATGAAGTACTCAAACTATGGATTTTTTGGCCTCTACTTAGCTTTTGGTCACAAATGTTACAGATAACATGAGTTGGGTCATCCTTATCGATGTTAAAAAATGCCCAGGCTATGCAAGGCTTAGAACCCATGCGACCTGAAGAGCCACCTTGACTTGTGGTCAGAGGCAGAGTTGTGGTTGAGGATGCAGTTGGTGACGTGCTTCCAGTACTACGTCTCTGTCCAGGAAGGCGCACCTTGACCTCATCGTCACTAGAATAATCCTCCACCTCCTCTGCTGACCTCATCGACTGTCTCACTGTGGGTTGACAGTAAGTGGATCTACAACCTCGTCATCATCACCCTGTGTGTTCTCACCCCCGTCGTCCTCAGAGCCAACCTCTTCCTGCCCTGACACAAAACTCAAGATGTCGCTCACATCTGGTATTTGAGTCTCATCATCGTCTTCCTCATTGTCTCCACCAACAGGAGTTACAGTTTGGGAACGAGGGTCTACATTATGCTCAGAACCTTCTTCATCTGGTCCTGGAACAGACTCATAAACATTCTGGGCATCAGTGCAGATCATTTCCTCGTCTGGATTCACAGAAGCTGTGGAGACGACCTCTGATTCCCAGGCTACAGTATGCGTAAACAGCTCTGCAGACTCAACCATCTGTTCTACCCCATACTTAAACGGGCAGTTGGAGACTTGGGAGCTGTGAGGAAGCAAATGCGATTGGGGTGACACCTCTGAGGATTGGAGTTTTTGTGTTGTTAAAGTTGAGGTGGAGAGGCGACTTAAAGGAGCACTTGATATCTGTTGAAGCACCTGCTGTTTTTGTGCCTCATCTGGAATTTGTAGCAATGGGCATGCCCGTAAGAAAGGGATCGTACCACAATGTCCACTAAAAGAAGTAGACATCTTAGTTTGGCTGGAAGATGGTCTTTCTTCTGCAGATGTTACTGTTGCTTTAACACCTACCCCACGGACACAACATTTTTTTCCCTTCACAACACGCCTATTCCCCTTTCCACCAGCAGCAGGCCTTTTGCCACTCATTTTGGTGGCTACCTAATTGACAACTGTGGAGTTGTTTCCACAAAAAACGATAGCTGCAAAAAATTCTTAGTATTTGAACGCGGGTGGAGTTTTGTATAGATGGCCTAATACAATGAGTACCACAGACTGCTACTATGCCCAAAATTATTGTCCAAGCAACATGCAGATAGAATTTTTTTGTTTTTTAAGGCTGGTGGAGCTTTCTATAGATGGCCTAATACAATGAGTACCACAGACTGCTACTATGCCCAAATTATTGTCCAAGCAACATGCAGATAGATTTTTTTTTGTTTTTTAAGGCTGGTGGAGCTTTGTAGAGATGGCCTAATACAATGAGTACCACAGACTGCTACTATGCCCAAAATTATTGTCCAAGCAACATGCAGACATAATTTTTTTTTGTTTTTTAAGGCTGGTGGAGCTTTCTATAGATGGCCTAATACAATGAGTACCACAGACTGCTACTATGCCCAAAATTATTGTACAAGTAACATGCAGATAAAATTTTTTTGTTTATTTTTTAAGGCTGGTGGAGCTTTGTATAGATGGCCTAGTATGTACAATGAGTACCACAGACTGCTACTATGCCCAAAATTATTGTCCAAGCAACATGCAGATAGATTTTTTTTTTAAGGCTGGTGGAGCTTTGTAGAGATGGCCTAATACAATGAGTACCACAGACTGCTACTATGCCCAAATTATTGTCCAAGCAACATGCAGATAGATTTTTTTTTTATAAGGCTGGTGGAGCTTTGTATAGATGGCCTAATACAATGAGTACCACAGACTGCTACTATGCCCAAAATTAGTGTCCAGGCAACATGCAGATAGATTTTTTTTTTTTATGGCTGGTGGAGCTTTGTATAGATGCCCTAATAGAATGAATAGCACACACTGCTACTATGCACACAATTATTGAACAGGATAGATGCAGCGAATAATTAGGAGTGATTTGAATGCTGGTGTAGCTGACAAAAGTGATAGCAACTGCTGTAACCTAGCCCTGAAAAGGGCTGCAATTACAAATAGTCACTGTCCCAAGTTGACCTATCTGTCTATTTAAGAGTGAGCACAGAGCTTCCTGCTAAAACTGCTAGGAACTGATGTAACGTAGCCCTCAAAAGGGCTGCAATTATAAACTAGTCCTTACTCCCTAAACCTTCCTCTATTTCTCAGCGATTTCACTTGCAAGTCGCTGTTGCACAATGCACACACAATATAGCGCTAACAGCAGCAGTGCCGTCTAACACTGAGCTGCAGCAGGGAGAAAATGGTGGCGAGGGGGGAAATGGCTGGGTCTTATAGGGCAAGGACATGTGACATACACAGCCAATGACACATGCCCTTGCTTGTGTGAAAAAAAGCACCTCGCTCCGTGTGAGCGCTGCTGATAGGCTGACAGACTGCACCACCCACTGGAAATGCGGGAAAGAGAAAAAAAAATGGAGATCTTCATTATCTCTGCAGAGATCCATGCTATGCCCCTCCCCCCGCCATGCTGGACACTCAAAATGTGTATTAACATTGATTATCAGCATTACTGTGAAAAAATCCAGTGACGATTTAGGTGCACGAACAGTTATCGAACATAATCTCGAACAGCCAAATTGTTCGGGTTCGTCGAACGACTCGAACATCGCCCAAAACAGCTCGAATTTGAAATTGGCGAACAGTTCTAGTCAAACACCGCTCATCTCTACTAACAACATGATCTTGCTGCACAGCACCCTACTGGAGTCACTTTTGCATATTTGCCCAAACTGTGCTCTGGAGTATGTTGTTCCTATGTGAGAAGTTTTTTTCTATTGAATGCACCCCCTCCAACTGTGCCAGAACCCATGGCTGCTGTTTTTGGCACGAGGTTAGAGGATGCTTGGTTTTTATAAAGCTGGGAAATTTGCATCACCTGGCCTTTCCTTACAATGATAGTGAACATGCCATAACCCTAACAGGCATAGAGGTATCTAGGTTTTCTGGCTCCTGGGCAACAATTTAGTTAGACGCCCCACCAAACTCCCCAAAGCAATTTGCACACTTTGTCAAGTGCCAACGAGCTGCTCTTTCTAATTCTCTCAATATTCAGGGAAAAACTTAGAGAAGCAGGAAGAGGTCGTTGTCACGTGACAGCGTAAGTATGAAAATCGCATATGATGACTGCTGGAACCAGCAAGCAGAGCAGAATCCTTACAGTGAGTATGTATTACACTCTGTTAGGATTGGCATGCTACAAGGCTTCATTTTGTAATTAAAGGGTGGGTCCAGGATTGAGATGAAAGTCTGCATTGTAGGTGGCTCCAGGCTTCTCAACTGCATACTTTTAAGATTCTCCCCCAGGGCTACCACTAGGAATTTTGGGCCCCATACTGGCAAAATTTTCAGGGCCCCCTTGAGACTCCATCCAGGCTCCATCCCAGCCCCACCTCCACCCCTCGAGCTGTCTATAGTCCCACAGCTCTCTCTTGCAAAAACTCCACTTCTTACCAATCACACATTAACAGATCCCATCACCAGATCACACATATAGCCAGCAGCTTTTGTTTTGGCCAAATGATTTTTTTTAAATCTGCCATCACAACAAGGTAGACTCTTTTGGCCGGGCCCTACCCTACTCTAACCTATTAAATCTTTGTTAAAATATGCAAAGCAGTTTAGGTATATTATTTATTTATTTTTCAATTTTTAACCCCTTTCTTCCATTTGACGTACTATTCCGTCCATGTGCCCTGGGACTTAATTCCCAAGGACGGAATAGTACGTCATATGCGATCAGCTGCGCTCCCGCGGGGAGCGCAGCTGATTGCGGCCAGGTGTCAGCTGACTATCACAGCTGACACCCGGCACTATGTGCCAGGAGTGGTCACAGACCGCTCCCGGCACATTAACCCCCGGCACACTGCGATCAAACATGATCGCAGTGTATCGGGGGGGCAAAGGGAAGCATCGGGCAGGGAGGGGGCTCCCTGCGTGCTTCCCTTAGATCCTCAGAGCAGCGCAATGTGATCGCGCTGTTCCGAAGGCCTCCTCTCTGCAGGACCCCGGATCCAAGATGGCTGCAGGGTCCTTCCGGGTCCTGCAGGGAGGCGGCTTCCTCAATGCCTACTGAGAGCAGGCGCTGAGAAAGCCTCCTGCAGTGCCTGTCAGATTGCTGGTCTGACAGAGTGCTGTGCAAACTGTCAGACCAGAGATCTGACATTATACAGTGATGTCCCATCCTGGGACAATGTAAAAATGTAAAAAAAAAAATCCTAAGTAAAGAAAAAAAAATTCCCCAATAAATTAATTTCTTTATGTAAATAAAAAAATTCAAACAATAAGAGTACACATATTTAGTATCGCCGCATCCGTAATGACCCGCCCTATAAAACCGTCCCACTAGTTAACCCCTTTAGTGAACCCCTTAAAAAAAGGCAAAAAAACCAATGATTTATCATCTTACACCCGAACAAAGTGTAATAACACGCGATCAAAAAGACGGATATAAATAAACATGGTACCGCTGAAAACTTCATCTTGTCCCACAAAAAACGAGCCAAAAAACAGCCTCATCAGCAAAAAAATAAAAAAGTCATAGCTCGCAGAATAAAGCGATGCAAAAATAATCATTTTTTATATATAATTGTTGTTATTGTATAAAAGCGCCAAAACATAAAAAAATGATATAAATGAGGTATCATTGTAATCGTACTAACCCGAAGAATAAAGCTGCTTTATCAATTTTATCACATGCGGAACGGTATAAACGCCCCCCCAAAATAAATTCATGAATTGCTGGTTTTTGTTCATAATGCCTCCCAAAACTTGTAATAAAAAGCGATCAAAAAATCTCATGTGCCCGAAAATGGTACCAGTAAAAACGTCAACTTGTCCCACAAAAAATAAGACCTCACATGACTCTGTGGGCCAAAATAAGGAAATATTATAGCTCTCAAAATGTGATGATGCAAAAACTATTTTTTGCAATAAAAAGCATCTTTTAGCGTGTGACAGCTGCCAATCATAAAAACCTGCTATAAATAGTATATCAAACACCCCTTTACCACCCCCTTAGTTAGGGAAAAATAATAAAGAAAAAAAAATGTATTTATTTCCATTTTTCCATTAGGGTTAGGGTTGGGGCTAAAGATAGGTTTGGGCTAAAGTTAGGATTAAGGTTAGGGTTGGGATTAGGGTTAGGGGTGTGTTAGGGTTAGGTTTGTGGTTAGGGTTATGGTTGGGACTAGGGTTAGGGGTGTGTTGGAGTTAGAGTTGGAGTTAGAGTGGGGGGGTTTCCACTGTTTAGGCACATCAGGGGCTCTCCAATTGTGACATGGTGTCTGATCTCAATTCCAGCCAATTCTGCGTTGAAAAAGTCAAACAGTGCTTCCCTTCTGAGCTCTGCCATGCGCCCAAACAGTAGTTTACCCCCACATATGGGGTATCAGCATACTCAGGACAAATTGCACAATAACTCTTGGGGTCCAATTTCTTCTGTTACCCTTGGGAAAATAAAAAAATTGGGGCGAAAATATCATTTTTGTGAAAAAAATATGATTCTTTATTTTTATGGCTCTACGTTATAAACATCTGTGAAGCACTTGGGGGCTCAAAGTTCTCACCACACATCTAGATAAGTTCCTTTGGGGGTCTATGTTATGATTCGGTAGCCGAGGAGGACAGTAGCAAAAATAGGCTAGGCAACCAGATACCCAGAGAGGTTGGTAGCTTAGCGGATTGCAGACCCCTAAACTGACAGCACAACTAAAATTAGCCGTGGGACGTACCTACAGTGCCCTAGATGCTTCGTCACAGCTAAAGAGTTAACTAAACCTAAAGAGAGAAAGGGGGAAAGCTAAACTTCCCCGGAGTAGAGCCCCAAAGGAATAGGTAGCCCCCAAACATATATTGGCGGTGAGACAAGATGAAATACAAACACAGGCAGAAAATAGAGCAAGCAAATGCTGGGGCCCAAACTGTCTAGATAGAACAGGACAGGAAAGAATACTGTCTGCAATCCAGCAAAAACCCTAAGAAAAATTCCAACACGTCTGATATGCAAAAATACTCAGACCACTCGATCTCTCACCTGCTAGATCAGAACTCTGGTGTGAACTGGTAGCAACTCAGCAGATACTGAAATAACAGGGAACTGGAAATACATAAACTGTCTCTGATGTGAACTGGTAGCAAATCAGCAGATACTGAAATAACAGGGAACTGGAAATACATAAACTGTCTCTGGTGTGAACTGGTAGCAAATCAGCAGATACTGGAATAACAGGGAACTGGAAATTACATAAACTGTGGCAAATGAGAAACAGAGTACAGCACAGTGCCCCCTCAGGGAACCTGGCTGTACCAACTCCAGAAAGGCAGAAAATTGAGATTAGCAAAAGGAAAACAAATGCCACAGAAATAAACAGCAGAATGACTTATCTGAAAGCTGCAGGACACGGCAGGAAGCAAACAGACTTCCAAAAGGTTCAGTAAGAAACAAATCACCGGCAAGGATCATGGGAAGGCTGCTCACTTAAATCTCCCCTGTCAGTGACACCTGATTGCCAATCATCACCCTCTGGTAACAGACTTCTGTTAGCCAAAGCAACTTCATTACCATCAGCAACCACCAGGGGAGCCCAAACTCAGAAGTCAGATTAAAAGTGTTCACAACAGGTCTAGTTTAAAAAATGGGGTCACTTGGGGTTTCCAATGTTTAGGCACATCAGGGGCTCTCCAATTGTGACATGGTGTCTGATCTCAATTCCAGCCAATTCTGCGTTGAAAAAGTCAAACAGTGCTCCTTCCCTTCTGAGCTCTGTCATGCGCCCAAACAGTAGTTTACCCTCACATATGGGGTATCAGCATACTCAGGACAAATTGCACAATAACTCTTGGGGTCCAATTTCTTCTGTTACCCTTGGGAAAATAAAAAAATTGGGCCGAAAATATCATTTTTGTGAAAAAAATATGATTCTTTATTTTTATGGCTCTACGTTATAAACATCTGTGAAGCACTTGGGGGTTCAAAGTTCTCACCACACATCTAGATAAGTTCCTTTGGGGGTCTATGTTATGATTCGGTTGCCGAGAAGGACAGTAGCAAAAATAGGCTAGGCAACCAGATACCCAGAGAGGTTGGTAGCTTAGCGGATTGCAGACCCCTAAACTGACAGCACAACTAAAATTAGCCGTGGGACGTACCTACGGTGCCCTAGATGCTTCGTCACAGCTAAAGAGTTAACTAAACCTAAAGAGAGAAAGGGGGAAAGCTAAACTTCCCCGGAGTAGAGCCCCAAAGGAATAGGTAGCCCCCAAACATATATTGGCGGTGAGTAGAGTTGAGCGATACTTTCCGATATCCTAAAGTATCGGAATCGGAATGGTATCGCCGATATCACTAAAATATCGGCGATACCCGATACCGATACCGGAAGTCCCATGTAAGTCTATGGGAACAAAATATCGCAACTAAAAAAAACCCATTCTTTCCTTGTAAACACTAAATATACACACATAGAATACATATATATATATATATACATGTCATTGTGACATATATATATACATATATGTATAGTTTATTACACTTCTACATAGTAAAATATCCTCTGATTCAATTGCCGGGTAAAGCCGGCTTCAGTGAAAAGACAGAAGCACCCGACATGAAATGACACTTGGTGTACATAGGGTTAACCATGTCTTTTCATGTGGTTTGCTATCTGATTTGCACAAACAATTAAATCAGTCTATGTGTGCAAAATTTCACACCTGTAGGGGTTAATTAAAGGTGTAAATTCGTTGTAAAAAAAACAGACTTTTTTGCTACGAATTTACACCTTTAATTAACCCCTACAGGTGTGAAATTTTGCACACATAGTCTGATTTAATTGTTTGTGCAAATTAGATAGCAAAGGACATGAAAAGACATGGTTAACCCTATGTACACCAAGTGTCATTTCATGTCGGGTCATAGGTCATAGGTGTTCGGTCTGGATGCCGAACTTTACTGTTCGGGTTCGCCCATCTCTACTTGCAAAATCACCAATCTATAGCACTAGCTTCTCCAAGAGCAGTTCTCCTAATCACAGCTCTGACTATCCTGAGCTATGTGCTTGTTCAAGTGCCATTATCTCTATATGTACCGTAAATACAGTGATAGCAGTGTACATTATAAAACAAATCACTAATAGCTGAATGTGTTACAGCAGAACTTTATAGTTCTACTAATACTATAACTCAGCCTATCCTATCAGAAACAAAGAAGTAAATAGCAACATAGCTCTGACCTGCTCCAGAGACAAATTGAGAATATTTCTTTAATTGTAACCACAACAATACCAGCACATTAAAAAGTTGTTGTTGTCCAATGTCCATATAGTACTATATTATGCTAAACAGTGGCCAGAGACCACCATACCATGCCACAATAGTCCCATAGTTTGTTTTCATAGGACAGTGCGATTCTGTGCCTGCACACAGCCATATACTTTGCATAAAGTACCATATTCTACCTGCAAAGAACCAAATTGTGTGTTTGCAGTCCTACAATGAGCCTATATTGCACCCAATAAACTACACATTAGACCCAAATTAGAGTAATACTTGCCCATGTACATAGATGCCAGAGAGAACCACGTTTGTAAGTTACTGTGTATAACAACGCACATTATTCCATATTGTGCCCTGTTTGATTGATCCGATTCCTAACTGAAGGTGGTTTTCCAATCCTTAAAGAAAACTTCAAACTTGCTCCAAATAGTAAAACATAATCTAATATATTCATGTTTTACCCTTACCCCTCCTGTGCTGCTGGCCACAGGACCAACCGTGTGTTGCTTTCCATTGCGCTTGACAGCAGTGATTGGCTGCCTGAGTGACATGGCATTCAATCGACCTCAAAGCATGGTTAACAACTCCTGAAGGTTCTCAGCTCCCAAAACTTTCATGAATGGGCTAATCTCTAAATCCCACCCTTGCCCACTCAAATTGTATAAAATATAGACATGCGGACCCTCGATTTTACCTGATCCGTAGACCATATTGTTTTATATCCATTCAGGAGTTAGGAACACTCTGGCACAACAAGATACTTCTCTTTTATATCCTAAATATGCATGCATGCTAATATTCTGTTACTTTTGATGATGCCAAACCCTATATAGATTTGTATAATCATTGGGTCACATGGCAAAACAAAAATAGGGACAAAGTCAAGTTTGACACCAAATCAGACAAATTCACATTTAGGAGAATCAAAGAACAATCAGACTAATGATCTGTTGAGACTGGGTACACCTTTAGAATACATATAGCCAGTGGCACAACATAAATCTTTTACACGTCAATGCAAAGTCAATAACATGGCCCTCTATAATTGAAAATAAAAATAGTTTGCGCACATAAAAACTACAAGACACAAAAGGATCTGTAGAAAAATAGGAATATGCATGTGTCAAATGGAAAACAATACATAAATTCAGACGCACTCTGTAGAACAGTTTGAGATGCAGATGTAATAATACAGTAATAAATAAATATTGCACTAAGACCCGTGAGAAAAAGGTGATGAGAAAAGCCTGTAGTCTATTATGTAGTAAACCCCAAACCAAAGGACTAAATAGTCATAATACGCATAAGGTATTTATTCATATGGGTATTAATATGGACAAACCCTGAAAAAGTAAAAGAGGTCCTCTTTTAACGATGGAGCAGAAAAACACTGCAGAAATCCTAAAAAACCTTTTATGCAGAAAGGTCAGAAGAAATTGACACTGTCCCGGCCGGTGACAGCTCAGATGAATGAGTATTAGTGGTGCACTGTGGAGAAAATAGTCCTGTTTGCACAGGTTTTACCTGACAACCCCGATGGGTCACTTGCAATAGAAAGTCCAATTTCAGCCTCCTCTGGCCTGCTGACAACCCCGATGGGTCACTTGCAGTAGAAAGTCCGACTTCAGCCTCCTATGGCCCGCAGACGAAACTTACATCCGTTGATGAAAGCCGGTGATCTCTGGCCTCCGTGGCCAGATCAGGAACGCCGGCTGATGATGTTGAATCCTCACTAGGAAGAAGGATGTGGGCAGGACCTGTTGGTAAACTAGCCTGCCTCAAGCACAGTAGTACACAAAATCGCAATATCTAACTGTCCCTCAGAGTGAGCAGAGTAGCGTTCTGTCCCTAACTGAGTTCACAGCACAGTGACGCTAAAATGGCGGCGGCGCCTTTTATAGTGCATTCTGACATCATTTCAGCAGCCAATCACAGCCATGCCATTAGTTAAGATGACCGCAGCATTACAGGATGTGCCCACACTTCATAAGATTCATCATTGGCTGACTAACATCACATTGCCTCTCAAAGAATTATGGGAACTTCCGATTCCGGTATACGATATTGAAAAAGTATCGGAATTAAGTATCGGAATTCCGATAACGCGAATATCGGCCGATACCCGATACTTGCGGTATCGGAATGCTCAACACTAGCGGTGAGACAAGATGAAATACAAACACAGGCAGAAAATAGAGCAAGCAAATGCTGGGGCCCAAACTGTCTAGATAGAACAGGACAGGAAAGAATACGGTCTGCAATCCAGCAAAAACCCTAAGAAAAAATTCCAACACGTCTGGTATGCAAAAATACTGAGACCACTCAATCTCTCAGCTGCTAGATCAGAACTCTGGTGTGAACTGGTAGCAACTCAGCAGATACTGAAATAACAGGGAACTGGAAATACATAAACTGTCTCTGATGTGAACTGGTAGCAAATCAGCAGATACTGAAATAACAGGGAACTGGAAATACATAAACTGTCTCTGGTGTGAACTGGTAGCAAATCAGCAGATACTGGAATAACAGGGAACTGGAAATTACATAAACTGTGGCAAATGAGAAACAGAGTACAGCACAGTGCCCCTCAGGGAACCTGGCTGTACCAACTCCAGAAAGGCAGAAAACTGAGATTAGCAAAAGGAAAACAAACGCCACAGAAATAAACAGCAGAATAACTTATCTGAAAGCTGCAGGACACGGCAGGAAGCAAACAGACTTCCAAAAGGCTCAGTAAGAAACAAATCACAGGCAAGGATCAAGAGAAGGCTGCTCACTTAAATCTCCCCTGTCAGTGACACCTGATTGCCAATCATCACCCTCAGGTGACAGACTTCTGTTAGCCAAAGCAACTTCATTACCATCAGCAACCACCAGGGGGAGCCCAAACTCAGAAGTCAGATTAAAAGTGTTCACAACAGGTCTAGTTTAAAAAATGGGGTCACTTGGGGTTTCCACTGTTTAGGCACATCAGGGTCTCTCCAAACGTGACATTACGCCCGCAGACTATTCCATCAAAGTCTGCAATGCAAAATGTCACTACTTCCCTTCCGAGCCCCGATGTGTGCCCATACAATAGTTTTCTCCCACATATGGGGTATCAGCGTACTCAAGACAAATTGGACAACATTTTTTGCGGTCCAATTTCTCCTGTTACCCTTGGGAAAATAAAAAAGTGTGTGAAGCACTTGAGGGTTCAAAGTGCTCACCACAGGTCTAGATAAGTTCCTTAGGGGGTCTAGTTTCCAAAATGGGGTCACTTGGGGGTTTCCACTGCTTAGGCACATCAGCGGCTCTGCTAACTGAAATGACACCCATCAAAGTCTGCTTTCCAAAACGTCATTACTTCCTTGCCCAAACAGTATTTCCCCCCACATATGGGCTATCAGCATACTCAGGATAAATTGGACAACTTTTGGGGTTCAATTTCCTTGGGAAAAATTAAAAATTGGGGACTAAAAATAATTTTTGTGGAAATTTTTTTTTCACACCCAGGCATTATAAATTTTAGTGAAACACTTGGGGGTTGAGCATGCTCACAACAGATCTAGATAAGTTCCTTAGGGGTCTAGTTTCCAAAAAGGTGTCACTTGTGGGGAGTTTCCACTGTTTAGGCACATCAGGGACTCTCCAAACGCGACATGGCGTCCAGCCAATTCTGCATTGAAAAAGTCAAATGGCGCTCCTTCCCTTCCGAGCTCTGCCGTTATCCCAAACAGTGGTTTACCCCCACATATGGGGTATCAGTGTACTCAGGACAAATTGCACAATAACTTTTGAGTTCCTGTTACCCTTGGGAAAATAAAAATTGGGGTGAAAAGATAATTTTTGTGAAAAAATATGATTTTTTAATTTTACGGCTCTACGTTATAAACTTGTGTGAAGCACTTGGGGGTTCAAAGTGCTCACCACAGATCTAGATAAGTTCCTTAGGGGGTCTAGTTTCTAAAATGGTGTCACTTGTGGGGGTTTCCCACTGTTTAGGCATATTAGGGGCTATCCAAATGCGACATGTCGTCCAATCTCGAGTCCAGCCAATTTTGGTTTGAAAAAGTCAAATGGCGCTCCTTCCCTTCCGAGCTCTGCCGTGCGCCCAAACAGTGATTCCTCCCCACATATGGGGTATCAGCGCACTCAGGACAATTTGGACAACAACTTTTATGGTCCAATTTCTCGTGTTACCCTTGGGAAAATAAAAAATTGATAACTTAAATATCATTTTTGTGGTAAAAAAATAAGATTTTTTATTTTCATGCCCGGGCATTATAAACTTGTGTGAAGCACTTGGGGGTTCAAAGTGCTCACCACAGATCTAGTTAAGTTCCTTAGGGAATAATATCACATACAAGGGACAAATACCACCGCATCATGTCCAGATCATATGTTACCACCACATGGTGACCAATAATACCACCTACAAGGAACAAATACCAACATAACATGACCAGACCACATATTATCACCGCACAGTGACCGAATAATAGCACATACAAGGAACAAATTCTGCCACACCATGGCTGGACAACATATCACCGCCACATAGTGCTGAATACTACAATACTGATCATTAATAAAAAATCAATACTATCACCATAAGTGCCATTATACACAGGAGATCTGTACTTAGTATGCATTGTCTGTGTACATGAAAGACAGTGATCACCGGTGACATTATACACAGGAGCTCTGTATATAGTGTCAGTGTACAGGTAATACAGTGATCACCGGTGACACTATAAACAGGAGCTATGTATATAGTGTCAGTGTAAAGGTAATACAGTAATCAGTGGTGACATTGTACACAGAACCTCTGTATATAGCAGTGGCCCCCCCTTTTTTTGCACCAGGGACCGGCTTCAAGCAAGACCATTCTTCCATGGCCCGGCAGGGCGGGGATGGAGGTGCGGCAGGGGCAGGGCTTTGGTCATAAGGGGTGGGGCTATTGATGGGGTTGCAGTTTATATACTGGCTCCGCTTCCACCCTTGTATACATGGCTCCGCTCCCACCCTCATATACATCGCTCCGCTCCCACCCTCGTATACAAGGCTCCGCTCCCACCCTCTTATACATGGCTCCCCTCCCACCCTCTTATACATGGCTCCGCTCCCACCCTCTTATACATGGCTCCGCTCCCACCCTCTTATACATGGCTCCGCTCCCACCCTCTTATACATGGCTCCGCTCCCACCCTTGTATACAAGGCTCCGCTCCCACCCTCTTATACATGGCTCCGCTCCCACTCTCTTTTACATGGCTCCGCTCCCACCCTCTTATACATGGCTCCACTCCCACCCTCTTATACATGGCTCCACTCACAACCTCGTATACAAGGCTCCGCTCCCAACCTCGTATACAAGGCTCTGCTCCCACCCTTGCATGGCTGGGCTCCCCCGTCCTCCCCCATACTTACCCTCCTCACTGCGTCGCTGAACTTCCCTGCATCCCTGTCGGCCGCGGCAGCTTCATCCAGTGCTGAGCGGTGACGTAGTACCACTCATTAACGCCATGAATATGGACGCCATGCCTATGGGAGTGGCGTCGCGTCCATATTCATGACGTTAATGAGCGGTACTACATCACCGCTCAGCACTGGATGAAGCTGCCGCGGCCGACAGGGATGCAGCGACGGAAGGTGAGTATCGATGTCTAATGAAGCCTGCGGCTGTAGCTGTCACTACAGTGCTACAGCCGCCGGCTCCATGTGTGTCCAGCGTTCTGTGCCGTGGCTCCGCGGCCAGGCAACAGAACTGCAACGGCCCGGTCCTGGGACGTGGACAGGCAGTTGTGGACCCCTGGTATATAGTATACAGTGTATAGTGTCAGTGTACAGGTAACACACTGACTCACCAGGGACATCTCTAGGTGAAGTCCTTTATTTTCACTTTTCATCTTCATCCAGCACAGACCGCCATCACTTCTTCCAGCCAGGGCTCGACTGTGCAGGAAATAACACAGTTATTTAGAGCACTGCTTGCAGAACACATTACTTAATTAGCCCCTATGGTAATAATATCACCCATCCTGGCCCCCGTGTATCTCATTCCTGGCTCCAGCCATATGTTCTCCCATTCTGACCCCATATGTTCTCCCATCCTACCCTCATGAGTATCCATTCTGCCCCCATATGATCTCCCCATCCTGCTCCATCTGTCTCTATCCTGCCCCATCTGTCTCCCTCCTGCCCCATCTGTCTCCATTCTGCCCCATCTGTCTCCATTCTGCCCCATCTGTCCAATATCCTGCCCCATCTGTCCCATGATTCTGCCCCATCTGTCCCATGATTCTGCCCCATCTGTCCCATGATCCTGCTCCATCTGTCCCATGATCCTGCACCATGTGTCTCCATCCTGCACCATGATCCTGCCCCATCTGTCTTCATCCTGCCCCATATTCCCGCCCCATCTGTCTCTCTCCTGCCCTCGTGTCTCCTTCCTGGCCCCTCGTCTCCATCCTGCCAACTAAACATATTGCGACTTGCCGCTTTCAATAAAAATAAAAACAAAAACTTTCTCCTTACCTGGCGCGTTCCTGCTGCGATGTTCCCTCCAGGCATTTCAAGAACGGACTCGCCGGCGAATGACAATGACGTCATACGCTGGCGACGTGCGCGCTAATGTCAGCTGTCAGCCTCCGATTGTCTGGCGGCTTTTAACTATTACCATGCTGGTCCACACGGCAATAGAGTTTAACTGAACCTGTGTCTTGGACGCAGGTTCAGTTCCTGGACTGGCAGAATCCTGCCGCTGGGGCCCGATGAGCAGAAGAGACCAGGCCCGATGGGGGCCCCCTGTGCTCATTAGGCCCCATACGCCAGTCAGGGCAGTAATGCCCTGATGGCTGCCCTGTTCTCCCTCATCCAGCCTTGCTCAGTTCATTTTCATTGAGTGGGGCCTCACATGTCCAGTCGGCACGTGACTGCATGTATGCAAATTGCTGGCACGAGAGAATCCTGACAGCATGCAGTACATACTGTGAGAATTCAGAAGTCTGCAGTCATAAATAATGACAAGCCCTTTAATGCTAACATAAATAAAAATATGAGAATTAGTCCATGTCACAGAAAAACATTTACTGTATATGCTCGTATCTACAGCCGAGGTTTTTCAGCACATTTTTTGTGTGCTGAAAACACCCCTTGGCTTATACACTAGTCAATTGTACCAGAGGGCCGGCGGGGGAGGGGGAGCAGCTGGTCACAGAGGCAGGAGTCGGCGCCTGTGGCTAAAGCCTGTGCCGCTGCTGTCATAGCTCACAGTGCGTGCCAACCGCAGCCGCCGGCTTCCAGCACACATCATACTCATCTACCTGCGCTTCCTCCGTGGCACTGCATCTTGTTCTGGCCGCCGGCTTAAGCAGTTCTTCCAGCCGAGAAATCACATGGCCCTGCTCATTAAGGTAATGAATGTGCACGGCTCTCCACTCGCATAGGCGTGGAGCGCATATTCATTACCTTAATGAGCGGGGCCACATGATTGCTCGGCAGGAAGAGCTGCTGGCGCCGGCGGCCTGAACGAGATGCAGTGCCACTGAGGGCGCGCAGGCATGTAAATAGGATTTTTTTTTAACAGGAATCATGAATACAAGGATAGTGGATAAAGAGCCATACATACTAGGACAGGGACTGGGGAGCCATGCATACAATGGCAGGGATGGGGGAGCCATGCATACCACGATAGGGATTAGGGGACAATGCATACCCTGCTTATACTCTAGTCAATAAGCATACCCAGTTTTTCGTGGCAAAAGTAAGTGCCTCGGCTTATACACGGGTCGGCTTATATTCGAGTATATACGGTACATTTAGGTACCTGATAGATGACATTGTCTCTGGAGTCGTTCTCTTTCTTTTCTTCTTCATCTTGTACAGACGCTATGATGACTTTTCTCAGCCACAGCTCATCTCTGCAGACTTCCATCTTCTCCGGTCTTCGGCAGCACATTCCCACACGATACCCTTAAAGATAGCAGTGTTATTATAATGCTCATAAGTTAAAATATCTGCCCTACGCTGTGCCCCTAAATAAATAATTGTTCCTCACTATATTCTCTATGACCCACACACTGTTCCTCTTATGGTACATGCCTTCTACACTGCCTTTCCTTTCCATGCTGGGCCCTCTATTCATACTGTTCTCTCACACTGTGCCCCACCTATACTGCCCTGTCTCTATATTATGCCCCTCACAACACTCCGCTCCTTGGCTTTCTATCCCTTCATGGCTGTGACCTTACACTGTTTCTCCCCATGCTAGCCCCCCCACACTACTCGCTCTCTATTCTATGTCCACTCACACTTTTCTCCCCCCTTACTATCTCCTCGCACTATTCTCACACATTTACCGTCTCACTTTCCATACTGCTTCCTCACACGTCCTACCGACTCCCCATACTATCTGCACCCATCCCATCACCCTCACTCCCCATACTGTCTGCATAAATTTTCTCCTCACTCCTCATACTGTGTCTGCATCCATCCCCATACTATTTCTTCATACATGTCCCATCTTCTCCCGTGCTCCTCATATTGTGTCTTCAAATTTCTCCCTCTCCAACTACTGTGTCTGCACCTGTCCCTTCTTTGCTCCACAAACTTTTGTTCTCAAATCACCACCGTTATACTAAATCTCCCCCAGCCCCGTTACATTAAATGTCCCCCACATAGTAAATACCCCACACACAGTAAATCGCCCTCCACACACAGTAAATCTCCCCCACACACATACAGTAAATTTCCCTACACACACAGTAAATCTCCCCCATCATTGTTGCACTAAATCTCTCCCAGCCCTGTTGCGCTAAATACCTCCACACACAGTAAATACCCCCACAATCAGTAAATACTCCCCCACACAGTAAATCTCCCATAGCCCTGTTACACTAAATCTCTCCCCCTCACGTTACATTCAATCTTCAATGTCTTCAGCTCCACTGGTGTGGAGCACTTAACACCAATGTGCGCCGGCGAGTGATGACAGCAGCATAATCAAATTACATGATCATGCTCCTGATGTCTCTTTGACTCGGCAGTCAGTGCTTCATTTGTACTCTTGTCTGAAAGATGCAAGCACAATTGATCACTGGGAGCCAGCACGCTGCACCTTCTCTGAGTCTCAGTGAACTGCCGACTCACAGTCCGCAGGGCGGCAAAATGCCGCTGTGGGAGACACTTCGGACCTTCGCATTAGGTGGGCCAACTTCGCCCCCTTAATGACTGTGCTCAGAGCAGATGCCCCCGCAGATGCACCTCTGAACAGACTAATTAAGGTTTGAAACCTTGGTCAAAGTTAGCTGAGCAAACAAATCCAAGAATGCCCAAACTTTTGATTCAGCCAATTTTCCTTTTTGTAATTTTTCAAATGTAAAAGATGAAAATATAATATATTTTTTTGGCCTAAAATACAAAGGAAATGTGTCATCTTTAATTTCAGATCTCATGTCATCTTCAACTTGCTTAACTGTTTACAATAAGGGCCTGTGCACACGTTGTGGATTCCTAGTGTTTTCGCCGCGAAACCGTGGCAAAACCGCTTACACAATACAACTCATTATGGCCTATGGGATTCCGCAATGCTGTGCACATGCTGCGGGTTTTTCAGTGGCGGAATCGCATCGCGGGAGAATCCGCAGCATGCTCATTCTTTTTTGCGGAACCGCGGCGATTCCGCCGCCATAGGAATGCATTGAACCAATTACTTTCCGCATGTGGCTGTGCCCATCATGCGCAAAGTAAGCGGTTCATGTGTGGATGGTACCCTGGGTCTGGAGGAGAGGAGACTCTCCTCCAGGCCCTGGGTACCATATCCATGTAAAAACAATAATTAAAATAAAAAATAATGATATTCTCACCTTCCGGCGTCCCCCGCAGCTTTCCCGCCTCTCAGCGACGCTCCCGCCAATCCCGTTCCCAGTAATGCATTGCGAGATCACCCCAGATGACGTAGCGGTCTCGCGAAATGCTACGTCATCGGGGTAATTGTCGCAAAGGACTCCTGGGAACGCGATTGGCCGGGAGCGTCGCTGAGAGGCGGGAAAGCTGCGGGGGACGCCGGAAGGTGAGAATATCATTATTTATTATTTTTTTTATTATTTTTACATTAGATCTTTTTACTATTGATGCGACATAGGCGGCATCAATAGTAAAAAGTTGGTCACACGAGTCAAACAAGTGTTTGACTCGTGTGACCTACCTGTCAGATCGCTTGTAAAACGCTAGCATTCTGCAAGCTAATTACGCTTGCAAAACGCTAGTTTTTAGCGGGAATACGCATACTTATAATATGCGTATTTCCCGCGGCAGGGAGGTGCGGAATTGCCGCGGAAATTTCCATGGCAATTCCGCAACGTGTGCACATAGCCTAACAGTAATTCTGACTAGGGTTGCCCAAACTTTTACATGTCACTGTATATAACTAAATTACAGATGTCAGACAAGGGATAAGTAAGCCTTAATTGGTATGAATTATTAGGCATCAATGGAGAGAAGGATGTGGTGTTGGAGAAACAGAAGATTTTTACTTTCTTGTTAATGATCCTGTTAAGATTTTAATCGAGTAAATTATTATTCATTTCATGCTTCTCTCATTGCAAATCACCAAGGATCCTTTCCGAACTGCCTATTTGACATGCATTTTATGGCATGTTATCGATAAACATCCATGAAATATGTTAAGTGCAATTGTCTGCAATGCTTCTGCTGCATTTATAATGTCTTATCTAATAAAATGGCCATTATGTGATTGGGTCTATTCCTTGAAGACCGTTTCATATGACAGCTCTCCATACTTAGAGAATAT
Source organism: Oophaga sylvatica (assembly GCA_033576555.1). Lineage (NCBI taxonomy): Eukaryota > Metazoa > Chordata > Amphibia > Anura > Dendrobatidae > Oophaga > Oophaga sylvatica. The sequence goes on from JARQOD010000002.1 coordinate 409,417,176, forward strand.
ATAATGTAACCTCCCTTTTACAGATACAAAGTGCTGGCCTAGTTCTCTCCTTCCATGACCCTCTGCTGTTTTGTCCTGCAGAATGAATGCATCCTGACAGCTTGTAGTAGGGTTGTGGTTGTGGCATCTTCTAAAATAGAGTTGTAATATATTCATGAATAGCACAGAGGCTCCTGTCTCTATACAGGGATTTTTTGGTTAAGTGCTAAGAACTAGAGTTGAGCGAAACAGGTCTGTCAGATTCATAAGTCGCCGACTTTCGCCAAAGTCGGGTTTCGCTGAGAGAAACCCGACCATAGCGTGAAGTCGGCCATGCGGTCGTCGACCCAAGCGGCAAAGTTGGTTTTCCCATAATGCTTTCAGGCGCCTTTTTTCAGCCAATGAGCAAGGACGTACACTGTGGGCAACGAGATGACATGCGCAGCGTCCACCACCATCGTAGAGAAGGGCATTGTAGTGATTGGCTTGCTTTGGGGGGCGTCATAGTGTCTATAAAAGCCCTGACCGCCGACCTCCATTTTACTTCTGCCGATCTTAACAGTAGGGAGAGGTTGCTGACGCTATTTATCAGTAGGGAGAGAGTGAGGGCTGGAAGGAGAAGTTCTTATGTGCTTGTGCTGACAGCAATTGTGCTGTACAGTTAGTGTGCAGTGACAGAGGAGGATTTTCTTGTGTGCAGCAGCGCTGGTTATTAGGCTGCCTGCCAGTGACAGGGAAGGATTTTCTTGTGTGCAGCAGCCCTGGTTATTAGGCTGCCTGCTAGCTGTATTGCTGTGTGTACACTGCTGTGCAGACGGCTTTTTACACAGCACTAATACTTTTATTCTTTTTTTCTGCTCAGTTACCGAGCGTTCATTTTTTCCCACATCGTATAGAGGTGTACGCTCCTCAGACACTACAGTGTACCGGCTGGTATCACGGACAAATACATGCTGACTATCTGTGTGTGACTCTGGAAATATATACGGAGATTTACAATTTCCACTACACTGTATACAGCTATACGCTTCTGATACAGTACGCTTTTTCAGCTTTTTATATTCTGGTCTAATCCATACTAAGTGTGCGTCTGTGTGTTACTCCGAAAATATATACGGAGATTTAAAATTACCCCAACACTGTATACAGCTGTACGCTTTTGATACAGTACCCTTTTTCTGCTTTTTATATTCTGGTGTAATCCATACTGAGCCTGTGAGCGTCAGTGTGTGACTCCGGCAATATGTACGGAGATTTAAAATTACCCCAACACTGTATACAGTTGTACGCTTCTGATACAGTACCCTTTTTCTGCTTTTTATATTCTGGTCTAATCCATGCTGAGTGAGCATCTGTGTGTTACTCTGGAAATATATACGGAGATTTAAATTTTACCCTATACTATATACACCTGGTATCTTCTGATACAGTACCTTTTTTCTGCCTATTTTATTACTGTCAAATCGATACTGATAGAGCGTCTGTGTGTAACTCCGGAAATATATGCAAAGATTTACAATTTCCCCTACACTGTATACAGCTGTACGCTTCTGATACAGTACCCTTTTTCTGCTTTTTATATTCTGGTTTAATCCATACTGAGCGAGCGTCTGTGTGTGACTCCGGAAATATATGCAGAGATTTACAATTTCCCCTACACTGTATACAGCTGTACGTTTCTGATACATTACCCTTTTTCTGCTTTTTATATTCTGGTCTAATCCATACTGAGTGAGCGTCTGTGTGTGACTCCGGAAATATATACGGAGATTTAAATTTTCCCCTTCACCGTATACAGCTGTATGTTTCTGATACAGTACCATATATCTGCTGGTATTTTTGGTACATTTTCCCAAACATGAGGAAGTATGGTGGAAGAGGCCACGGACGTGGGTGGGTGGGGGGGCAGCTGGTACTGATGGTGGTGGTGGTGCATCTGCTGGTAGTGCCAAAAGCACAATAGCACCTAAGGCAGGAGGTGTTGAGCCTGCGTCATCGTCTGGCTCCGGAAGGCCTGGAAGGCTCCCTTTTCTGGGATTAGGTAGACCGCTTTTAAAGCCGGAGCATCAGGAACAGGTTTTGGCTTACATTGCCGAAACAGCTTCCAGCTCTATCGCCTCCTCTTCTAAAGTTTCAAAAAATGCAAGCACTGAGTCATCAGTGCAGGCTCCTGGTCAGTAACAACATCTTTCCTTGTGTCCTTCACCCCCACTAAAAGTGAAGGATGCGGCAGGCCACACTTCAGATTACTCCATGGAGCTCTTTTCACATACCATGCCTGGGTTATCAAGTCAAATCCTGAATTCCCCAGTCCAAGATGAATCTGACATGGAGTGCACTGATGCACAGCTACTGCTATATGATTCTGCTGGTACATTCACCCAGAGCACTACATTGCCCTCGCAGTCTACTGAGCCAGAATCTGACCCTGATAAAGCTCAGGTGCCCCTTCCCTTATACTATACCACCTTAGACGTTGACACAGAGGAAGGTGCAGATGAAATTGAAGAGCAGGTGATGGATGACCCAGTTGTTGACCCGAATTGGCATCCATTGGGGGAAGAGGGTGCCGCTGGCAATATAGCTCAGAAGAGGAGGAGGATCCACAGCAGGCATCGACATCGCAGCTGCTGTTATCTGGCAGGCCCGTAGCAGTTCAAAAACGTGTTAAAACAACAAAAAGAGTTGCAGGACAGCTTGGCCAGACAGTCAAATTAGCACAGCGTGCAAGCCTTGAAACGTTTTACCATAGTAGGAAGAGTGCAGTGTGGTACTTTTTTGACCCAAATCCTATTGATGAGGCAAAGGTTATCTGTAAAAAGTGTGGAAAGACCTTTAGCAGAGGGAAAAATGTCCGAAATTTGAATACCAGTTGCATGCTTAGACATTTAAACACCATGCACTTGCTAGAGTTGACGGACAACAAAACCTCAGGTAGCACATGTGCACTTGCTCCGACTGAAGGTAACCAGCAACGATACATCGCTTCCCCCACTGTAAGCCCACCGGTTAGCGCACCACCAGCAAGAAATGTTGAGGTGTCGTCGCAAGGCCAAAGCAGTCAAGGAATCACAATGTTTTTGCAACGAAAGACTGAATCTAGGCCATCACCACCACCATTCCCATCACCAACCCCCTCTCAGTCCGCCATGTTCACCGCTAGTTCCCCATATGCAGCTCTCAATTCCAGCTCACCTAGCAGACACTCTGAGTAGGACAAGAAAGTACTCATCCTCTCATCCGCGTACACTGGCTTTGAACGCCTACATTGCCAAACTGATCTCATTAGAGATGATGCCCTTCCATTTGGTTGAAAGAGCTGCGTTCGAAGAGCTCATGGCCTACGCTATGACACGGTATGACCTACCCAGTCAGCACTTTTTTTCTAGAAAAGCCATCCCTGCCCTCCAACTGCATGTGAAAGACTGCATTGTCCATGCTCTCAAACAATCAGTGAGTGGAAAGGTGCACCTCACAACAGATGCATGGGCCAGTAGGCATGGCCAGGGCCGTTACGTGTTCATCACTGTGCACTGGTTAATGTGGTGGATGCAGGGTCCACAGGGGACAGCGGCGGTGGGACAGTGCTGCCTAGCCCACGGTATAGGCAGCAGTTGGCTGTAGGCATTCGACACTCCTCCTCCTCCAGAAGCGAAAGCTCGTCGACAGAGAGCAGTCACACAAGCACTCCATCCTCAGCTGCCAGTGTTGCACAAGATGTGTCCCACTATCGAACAGCTAGTGGTAAGCATGAGCAGGCTGTTTTAAAGATGATGCCTTTGGGCAACAACAGACACAAAGCGGAGGTACTGGCCGACTACTTGCAGCGAGAAACTGAGTCATGGCTGGGCAATCTACATCTTGAGCCAGGCAAGGTAGTCAGTGATAACGGATGTAATTTTGTGATGGCCATAGCCCTTGCAAAACTCAGACACATACTGTACCTTGCCTGTCTCACACCTTGAACCTGGTGGTGCAGTGCTTCATAAATAATTATCCGGAGTTACCAGCCCTGCTCCATAAGGTGCGAAGACTGTGCTCGCACATCAGTCACTCGCCCGTAGACTCCAGTCGTATGCTGAGGCTGCAGCGATCGCTCCACCCTCCCAAGCACCGCCTAATCATAGACATTGCAGCAAGGTGGAACTCCACCATGCACATGGTTGAGAGGCTGTGCGAACAGAGGCAGGCTGTAATTCATTTGTGGGAGGATACACGGGCAGGCAGTTTGAGGGCAGACATCGAGTTGTCGGGTGTGCAGTAGTCAAAGCTGAAAGACCTCTGTAAAGTCCTTCAGTATTTTGAGAAATGCACACGGCTGGTAAGCGCAGACAACGCCATCATAAGCATGAGCATCCCACTTATGCGTCTGCTCATGCAAAATTTGATGCACATTAAGGATCAGGCATCTGCAGCGGAGGAGGAAGAGGAGGAGGAGGAGGGAATCCTTGATGACAGTCAGCCATTGTCTGCTCAGGGAACTGTCCTGGATGAGGTGGAGGAAGAAGAGGAAGAGGAGGAGGATGAGGGGGATGATTATTTTGGGGAGTAGCGTTCTTCTCAGGGGAAAGAGAAAATGTTGGCTTGCCAACGTCAGGTACAGGGTTTGTGCGTGACTGGAGGGATGTGGATTTGGCAAAAAGTGATCCTCCACCCACCACTGGCAGTGCATCATTGACACCTGGAACATTGGTCCACATGTGTGATTATGTCTTGCGGATCCTAAAAAGGGACCCCCGCATTGCCAAAATTATGAAAGATGACGACTACTGGTTGGCCAGCATCCTCGATCCACGCTATAAAGGCAAATTACAGAACATCATGCCACAGGAGAACCTAGAGCTAATATTGGCGAACAAGCAAGCAACTCTGATAAACCGTTTGTTAGAGGCATTCCCAGAACACAGCAGCGGTGCAGGTTCTACCACGAGCTGTACTGTGCCAAATGGAAGAGGTGTTCGTGGTGCACACAGCCGATGTGGTGTTGGAGACAGGGGTTTCATGACCATGTTGTGGACTGATTTCTCGAGTACTGCTCACACGACTGTTAATACTGAATCGATTGCAACAGACAGAAGACAGCAGTTGTCAACTATGGTTCAAAATTACCTCTCCTCCCCTATCGATGTTCTCCCTCACAGTTCATTCCCCTTTGACTTCTGGGCCTGTAAACTGAACACCTGGCCTGAATTGGCACAATATGCCTTACAGGAGCTCGCTTCTCCTGCTGGTAGTGTGCTATCAGAAAGAGTCTTCAGTGCTGCTGGATCAATCCTGACAGAAAGAAGGACCCGGCTGTTGACCCAAAATGTAGGTGATCTCACCTTCATTAAAATGAACCATGCCTGGGTTTCAAAGGATTTTGTACCACCCTCCCCTGATGACACATAGATTGCCAGCAAAATGGCTCGCTTTGTCCTCTTCTTCCTCCGACTTCTCCAATTCCTCCATTTGCAGTTGCCGAACTTCCAGCCTACACCTCAACATATGTCAGTTTTTGCACCTCCCTAACTGGGCTGTACCCCCCCAGGGCCGGCGTCAGCACCTGATGCACCCGGGCAAGTTCCGGAGCCCTGAGCAGGTGGGGGGGCCCACTCGCCATCAGAGACACCGGCGTACTATGAGGGGCCCTGTGCCGGCGCCCATGAGTGGGCCCCCCCTGCTTGCTCAGGGCCCCAGCACTTGCAATACTTACCTCTCCCTGCTCCACCACTGTGACGTCTTCGGCGTTTCCTGACAGTGACATTCAGGTCATAGAGCGCGATGACGTCACGTCTGTGCGCCCTCTGCCTGAACAGTCACAGTGCAGAGAGCTGGAAGATGGCGACGCTGAGGAGTCCAGAGTAGAGCAGTGCCCAGCCAGGAGAGGTATTTCATTTTTTGTGTAAATTAAGTTTATTTAGGTATTTATACACATCAATCATTAATAACAGGAAGAGAAAAGAACATACCACTTCTACTATTACATGCAAAAAAAAAATTATATAGCAACTATAACATTTCCCCAGAAAGTCATACATATAAAACAAATGTTTTTAAAGAAGAAGGTACCTAGGCTAAAGGTACTGCCACACTAAGCTATCCCGCTAGCGATCTCGTTAGCTTTGCATACTAATGAGATCGCTAGCGGGATTGTTTCTATATCGCTAAATGCAGTCACATTTAGCGATATAGTTAACGACGCTATCGCCGTTAGCGATCTTCTTAACGACTTTAGCGGTACAAAAGTACCGCTAAATCGCTAAGAAAAGGTGCCACACAGCGATTAGATACTTACCCAGCGGGAGCGCCAGCGATGAAATAGGGTCCGGAACGATTCCAGCGACGAGCGAGATCACAGCAGGAAGCTCGTCGCTGGAAGCTGCCGCACTGAACAATATCGCTAACGGGATCGCTAAATAGTGACGTTTTTTAGCGATCCCGTTAGCGATATTGTTTAGTGTGGCATACCCTTAAGACTCTAGGTCTACAAAAGAAAAGAAGATAGAGAAGAAACAAGGGTGAAAGAAGGGAAAATAAAAAAAAAGAAAAGAAAAAGGGTAGGGGGAGGGGGAAGGATTTTAAGGAGTGGGGTAGGAAATGTGGCTCCATCCAGTAGGTAAACTCATATGACCCATCATCTATGGGTCTATCAACCAAGAGTCCAATTCCGATGATTCTCTAAACATAACCCAGGGGGCACAAGTGTTATATACCTTTCCTGTGGTACCATTTAGCTGTCCTATCAGCTGTTCCATTATATATATGTCGTTGAGTTCCATCACTAAATCAGAACGCGAGGAAACCTTTTCTTGTTTCCAAAATCTAGTAATCACGTTCCTGGTAGCAGTGAGAATATGTCTAAGAAGACCTTTCTTAAATCTAAAAATTGAGGAGCTACACAAGGACAGCAAGGCCACCTCCATTGTGGGTGTAATTTTGGTTAAAGACAGTTTGTTGCAGAGATCAAAGGATGCTAACCACAGTTTCTGTATGAGTGGGCAGTGCCACCAAATGTGTACAAATGAACCTCTATCTTTTAAGTAGAGATGACTTGTGTTCGAATCGAACTGTTCGCCAATCTCAAATTCGAGCTGTTTTGGGCGGTGTTCGAGCCGTTCGACGAACCCGAAGGATTTGGAAAAAATCCGGCTGTTCGAGGTTATGTTCGATAACTGTTGGTGCACCAAAATAGTACCTGGATTTGTTCACAGTAATGCTGAGAATCACTGTTAATACACAGTTTGAGTGTACAGCATGGCGGGGGGAGGGCATGGGATGGATCTCTGCAGAAATAATGAAGATCTCCATTTTTTTTTCTCTTTCCCTCATTTCCAGTGGGAGGTGCAGTCTGTCAGCCTATCAGCAGCGCTCACACGGAGCGAAGTGCTTTTTTTCACACAAGCAAGGGCATGTGTCATTGGCTGTGTATGTCACATGTCCTTGCCCTATTAGACCCAGCCATTTTCCCCGTCGCCACCATTTTCTCACTGCTGCAGCAGAGTGTTAGACGGCACTGCTGCTGCTGTGAGTGCTATATTGTGCACCAGCAAATTTGAAGCGAAATTTCACAGAAATCGACAGAAAGGTTTAGAGAATAGGAGTGGGACTAGTTTGTAATTGCAGCCCTTTTGAGGGCTAGGTTACAGCAGTTCCTAGCACTTTTAGCAGGCAGGTCTGTGCTCTTAAATAGACAGATAGGTCAACTTGGAAGTAGTGACTATTTGTAATTGCAGCCCTTTTGAGGGCTAGGTTACATCAGTTCCTATCACTTTTTGACAGTTTCACCAGCGTTCAAATAACTATGAATTTTTATCTGCATCTTGCCTGGACAATAATTTTGGGCATAGTAGCAGTGTGTGGTACTCATTCTATAAGGCCATCTATACAAAGCTCCACCAGCATTCAAATAACTACGAATTTTTATCTGCATCTTGCCTGGACAATAATTTTGGGCATAGTAGCAGTGTGTGGTAATCATTCTATTAAACCATCTATACTAAGCTCCACCAGCGTTAAAATTACTAATAATTTTTATCTGCATCTTGCCTGGACAATAATTTTGGGCATAGTAGCAGTGTGTGGTACTCATTCTATTAGGCCATCTATGCAAAGCTCCACCAGCGTTCAAATAACTACGAATTTTTAGCTGCATTTTGCCTGGACAATAATTTTGGGCATAGTAGCAGTGTGTGGTACTCATTCTATTAGGCCATCTATACAAAGCTCCACCAGCGATGAAATTACTAAAAAATTTTATCTGCATCTTGCCTAGACAATAATTTTGGGCATAGTAGCAGTGTGTGGTACTCATTCTATTAGGCCATCTATACTAAGCTCCACCAGCGTTCAAATAACTATGAATTTTTAGCTGCATCTTGCCTGGACAATAATTTTGGGCATAGTAGCAGTGTGTGGTACTCATTCTATTAGGCCATCTATACTAAGCTCCACCAGCGTTCAAATAACTACAAATTTTTAGCTGCATCTTGCCTGGACAATAATTTTGGGCATAGTAGCAGTGTGTGGTACTCATTCTATTAGGCCATCTATACTAAGCTCCATCAGCGTTGAAATTACTAATAATTTTTAGCTGCATCTTGCCTGGACAATAATTTTGGGCATAGTAGCAGTGTGTGGTACTCATTCTATTAGGCCATCTATACTAAGCTCCACCAGCGTTCAAATTACTAATAATTTTAGCTGCATCTTGCTGGACAATAATTTTGGGCATAGTAGCAGTGTGTGGTACTCATTCTATTAGGCCATCTATACTAAGCTCCACCAGCGTTGAAATTACTAATAATTTTTATCTGCATCTTGCCTGGACAATAATTTGGGCATAGTAGCAGTGTGTGGTACTCATTCTATTAGGCCATCTATACAAAGCTCCACCAGCGTTCAAATAACTACAATTTTTATCTGCATCTTGCCTGGACAATAATTTTGGGCATAGTAGCAGTGTGTGGTACTCATTCTATTAGGCCATCTATACTAAGCTCCACCACCTGTGTATCTAATAAAATTGTTTTACTGCTTCTAACCCAGCCAATCCTTTTGGGCTAGTACCACAAATTGGCCACTCAGCTCTGCTCGGTTTCCATCCATCGTTTTTTGTGCAAACAACTCCAGAGTTGTCAATTAGTTAACCACCAAAATGAGTGGCAAAAGGCCTGCTGCTGGTGGAAAGGGGAATAGGCGTGTTGGGAAGGGAAAAAAAGGTTGTGTCCGTGGGGTAGGTGTTAAAGCAACAGTAACATCTGCAGAAGAAAGACCATCTTCCAGCCAAATAAGATGTCTACTTCTTTTAGTGGACAATGTGATACGATCCCTTTCTTACGGCCACGCCCATCGCTACAAATTCCAGATGAGGCACAAAAACAGCAGGTGCTTCAACAGATATCAAGTGCTCCTTTAAGTCGGCTCTCCTCCACCTCACTTCAACATCACAAATACTCCAGTCCTCAGAGGTGTCACCCCAATCGCACTTGCTTCCTCACAGCTCCAAGTCTCCAGCTGCCCGTCTGAGTATGGGGTAGAATAGATGGTTGAGTCTGCAGAGCTAGTTTACTCATACTATAGCCTGGGAATCAGAGGTCGTCTCCAGAGCTTCTGTGAATCCAGACGAGGAAATGATCTGCACTGATGCCCAGAATGTTTATGAGTCGATCAGGACCAGATGAAGAAGTTTCTGAGCATAATGTAGACCCTCGTTCCCAAACTGTAACTCCTGTTGGTGGAGACAATGAGGAAGACGATGATGAGACTCAAATACCTGATTTGAGCGACAACTTGAGATTTTTGTCAGGGCAGGAAGAGGTTGGTCTGAGGACGACGTGTGAGAACACACAGGGTGATGATGACGAGGTTGCAGATCCCACTTACTGTCAACCCACAGTCAGCCAGTCGATGAGGTCAGCAGAGGAGGTGGAGGAGGATTCTAGTGACGACGAGGTCAGGTTGCGCCTTCATGGACAGAGACTTAGTAGTGGAAGCACGTCACCAACTGCATCCTCAAACACAACTCTGCCTCTGACCACAAGTCGTGGTGGCTCTTCAGGTCGCATGGGTTCTAAGCCTTGCATAGCCTGGGCATTTTTTCAGATCGATAAGGATGACCCAACTCGTGTTATCTGTAACATTTGTGACCAAAAGCTAAGTAGAGGCCAAAAAATCCATAGTTTGAGTACTTCATGCATGAAACCGTCACATGGATATGAAGCATAAGTTGCAGTGGCAAGCTCACTGTGCTACAATGCGGCCTAGCGGGCCGGGCCAACCACCGTCTGCCCCATCTTGTGCATCCAGCGGCCTCTTCATCCTCTGTGACTGGGGGGACAGCAGTCAGACCTGTTTTGAGACTCAGACCTGGCACCTCTTTACCCGCAACAGCCAGTCTGATTGGCAGGTCATCATTTCATTTGGAAGTGGAAACACCAGCTGGTGTTGAGCGCTTTCCGACATCGAGAGCACCACCTTTGGATCAAGGCAACCTAACTTTTGCGCCTGCATCTTCCTCACAGACCGTCAGTTGTCCGGGGACACCTACTCAACCCTGTCTAAGCACAACAGCCAGCCCTCGGTCCCTCAGATGTGGACAAGTAAAAGACCATTTCCTCCTAGCCATGAGAAAGCTAAGAGGTTGAATTTCACCATCTGCAAGCTCTTGGCTACAGAAATGCTGCCTTTCCGCCTGGTGGACACAGAGGATTTTCGAGACCTTATGTCCGTCGCAGTGCCCAGTACCAGATGCCAGTCGGCACTACTTCTCAAAGAAAGGTGTGCCTGCGCTCCACCAGCATGTCGCACACAACATCACCCTTCTTTGAGAAAATCAGTGTGTGACAGGGTGCATTTCACCACAGACACTTGGACGAGTAGGCATGGACAGGGGCGTTACATGTCGCTGACTGGGCACTGGGTAACTATGGTGACAGCAGGACAAGGGGCTGCTGTCCAAGTCTTGCCGTCCCCACGAGTTGTGCGTCAATCCTCTTTATCTCGAAGTTCCTCCACTGCTTCTGCCTCCTCAACCTCCTCTCGGTCCTCCACCTGCACCCAAAGCCTGTCAGGTCACGCCACCGGCTTTCTAACTGCGCAGAAGGGATCCTGCACACCTCCTTCTATGCTGGCAGCAGGGCTCAACGTCATCAGGCGGTTTTTACTTGAAATGTCTGGAAATGTGAGTCACACAGCTGAGGAGTTGTGGTCAGCTCTGGAGAACAGTTTCATGAATGGTTGTCTCCACTGGACCTGCAACCAGGAAGGCCGTGTGCGACAATGCAGCAAACCTGGGTGTGGCCCTTCGCCGGGGCAATGTCACACACGTGCCTTGTATGGCTCACGTGTTGAACCTGGTTGTCCATCAATTTTTAGCCCACTATCCCGGACTACATGGCCTTCTGCAGAGGGCACGGTCGCTGTGTGCTCACTTCCGCCGTTCGCATCCCACAGCTCAGTGACTTACATCTCTACAGAAGTCATTGGGCCTGCCACTTCACTGGCTAAAATGCGATGTGCCAACACGGTGGAATTCAACTCTGCACATGTTGCAGCGACTGTGGCAGCACCGACAAGCCCTGGTGCAATACGTTCTTACTTATAGCCTGGGCCAACGAGATCCAGAGGTGGGGCAAACCACGCTGGAGGAGTGGTCTCAGATCAGGGACCTATGCACCCTTCTGCACAGTTTTGAAATGGCCACGAAGATGTTTAGTGCTGACGATGCCATTATCAGCATGACTATTCCGGTGATTTACATGCTGGAGCACATGTTAAACAGAATTCGGAGTCAGGTGGTGGAACAAAGAGGTGGAGGAAGTAGAGGAGGAGGAGTTGTATGCGGAAGGGCTAACATCTGCAAGGTCCAGACGGTCGGCAGCACCAAGGCGGCAGCATGGGAGGGTGGGGAGAGGGATTAACCAGGGCACATGGTAGCAGCCAAACTAGTGAGGAAGTTGCAGGAGCCCAGGAAGAAGTGGAGGATGAACTGGCGATGGGCATGGAAGACTCATCAGATGAGGGAGACCTTGATCACATTTCTGTTGTGCGAGGTTGGGGGGAGAGGGCAGAGGAAGGAAGCAGGATTCTTACCTCCCACAACACAACAGGACTTGGTGCTCCTGGATGCGCAAGACACATGAGTGCCTTCTTGCTGCACTACCTGCAACATGACCCTCGAATTGTCAGAATTCGAAATAATCCTGACTACTGGGTAGCCACACTCTTAGATCCCGTACAAAAGTAAATTTGCCGAAATAATTCCTGCCATAGAAAGGGATTCACGCATGCAGGAGTATCAGCAGAGACTGTTGCAGAATCTTACATGTGCTTTTCCACAAAACACCAGTGGTGCACGTAGTGAATCTCACAGTTGTAACTTGCAACCGTGGGACTGTCGAGTCTTCAGCACTCAATCCGTAACAGAAACACAGTATCTGCTGGTGTTAACAGCAATTTTGCGGAATCCTTTCATCAGTTTTTAGCCCATCCTTTGCAAGGCCACAGGAGACAAGAAGTCAGACTACATAGTCAACGCCTAGAGACGATGGTACAGGAGTATCTCCAACTGAACATCGAAGCCATGACTGTGTCACTGGACCTTGCTCTTTTTGGGCTTCAATCTGGATAAATGGCCGGAGCTCGCCACTCACGCCTTGGAGATCTTGTCATGCCCGCAGCCAGCGTTCTCTCTGAACGTGTGTTCAGCGCTGCTGGTGGTGTGCTTACAGATAAGCGCACGCGGCTGTCCACTGACAATGTAGACAGACTCACGTTCATAAAGATGAACAAATCATGGATCCGCAAGGACTTTTCTACCCCTGTGTCATCCTGGGGAGAGTAAAAGCTTGAAGAATTTCAGAGGTTTAAAATCACCTCACCAACCGTTTTAAGCAACTCTGATGCCACTTAAGTGGGTTTGGCCCAAATTTTTGGAAAAATGGAGACTCTTTTTGGAGTCCCCTTGCTGTGTTTTACGTGACGTTGGCATCGTCAATACAGGTGGGTTGGGTCTTTCCCTCCCCTTTTAACCGTAAGAAACTACATACACTATGGCTTGGAGTAACACAGATGGTTGACTCTGAAGAGCTGTTTACTCATACTATAGCCTGGGAATCAGAGGTCTGCTCCAAATCTTCAGTGTCTGCTAGTCAGGTGGCTGTAGATCTAATTACAATTTTTTTTTTAAATTCAATTTTTTTATTTTAGTGGTGAAAAAGTACAAGAAAATACAATATACATAGTAAAAGGGTAGTATAACTATAAATCTATGCATAACGACAGTACATTGGGGGTACAGGGAGGGTTTTCCATCAATATCCAGATCAAGCATGTATTTTTCCATATGAAAGATAGAGGGAGTGGACCACGGCATACCACCAATCAATAGAGTGCGATTATGATCATTGTTGTGCCCATACATCACAGGAATAATCTTCCACAGCTGGGCAGGTAGTGATGGCCTGCGCACGTTTTGCAAATCCACTCCAATTCTTCTCCCTAATCATCACACAGCTATGTGAGATGACATTCAAGCGCTGTTGGAATGCATCTGATGCCCCTTTTATATAGGAGGGCTATGTATTACTGACAGTATAAGGAGGGCTTCTGGCGTATTAGGCAATTTTGTCAAACCGATTATTTTCTCAATCATGTGGAACCACCTTTGCCAAAAATGCATTTATTATAGGGCATGCCCACCATATGTGTGACATTGTCCCTTCCCCCTCCCCACATCTCCAACATCTATCTGAGACCACTGGATACCATCTATGAATGGACTGCTGGTACCTGTACCATCTAGAGATAATTTTGAAGGAGGTTTCCTGAGCTTTGGACCCTATTGAGGTTTTATGTGTTAGGAAGAAACATTTATCCCATTGTGAGTCAGAGAAGGACTTCCCCAGTTCCCTTTCCCATGCACCGCAGAATCCTGGCCTATTGTCAGTTACCTGAGCAATGAGGAGATTATGCAGTAGGGAGATGGAGTGTGTAGGGGGTGACAATGATAGGCTCAATTTTTGAAAGTTTGTGAGATCTCTTTGAAGATGTGTGGCTTCTTCACAGTTGAATAGAAGTGTTGTAACTGGCTATATTCAAAATTTGCCTTCGGGGAAGTGGCTCTTCCCTGTAACAAGTCATTGAGGGGGAGCAGCGAAGTTTTGGAGATGACATGAGAAAATAATATCGGATGGGATTTATTTGAACCGAGAAATCTATTTGCAGATAGTCCTGGTGGGAAATCTGGATTATTGAAATCGGGAGCAAGGGGCCCTGGGGGTCGATTGAGGATAATCTTTTTTTTTGGGATCTCAAAGGCAAGCAGTGGCATAAGTCCTATATGACATGAGGCCAAGAGAGGGGACAATTAAATGGGCGCACCATGGGAGAGTGGTAAGAGCTTTAGGACAAATGGATTGAGCTATTTTGAGCCCACTATTTCCCTCCGAATGATGGAAGAACTCCAGGATTCTAGCGTGTACTGCTGCCATGTAATACCTTCTACAATCCGGATGGCTAAGGCCCCCTTTTGTTTGTGTCTGATCAGAACGTCCCCCCGAATGGTGGACGCCCACTTGCCGAGATAAATCTGCAAAAGCTCTGCGTAGTCTTTTCCAAAAATTTGAGGGAATTACCATGGGAATGGTTTGGAAGAGGTATAAGAGTTTAGGTAGTACGTTCATTTTTAGTATATTTATTCTGCCGAACCAGGAAAAATCCTTCACCGTCCAAGTAGTAAGATCTCTATGGAGTTGTTCAATAAAGGGCCCAAAATTAAGACAAAATAGACGGGAGAGGTCTCTATGAATACGAATTCCTAAGTATTTGATACCCTGTGAGGGCCAGGCAAAGGGAAAGTTGGACTGGATGGAATCCTGTATGGATTTGGGGAGGGAAACATCGAGGGCCTCAGACTTCGCTGCATTGATTTTAAAATTTGACCATGTACCAAAGTGATCTATTTCAGCCATAACAGCAGTGATGGATATATGTGGTTGAGTGATATATACTAGGACATAATTCATCAGCAAATGCAGAGCACTGTACTCGGTGCCTCCCACCTCAATCCCCTAATATTGGGGTTATCGTGAATTGATGGAGCAGGTGCTCCATCACTAGGATGTATAAGAGAGGGGGCAGAGGACATCCCTGCCTTGTCCCATTGGTGATTATGAAAGGTGATGATAATGTTCCATTTATCTTCAGCCTAGCTGACGGATTGCGATACAGCGCCATGATTTTGGCTATGAAAGGGTCCCCTACCCCAAGCTTTTTAAAGAATAATATATGGCATGCCAGGAGACTCTATGGAATGCTTTCTCAGCATCCAACGAGAGTATCTAATTACAAATTTTTAACTGCATCTAGCCCAGACAATAATTTTGGGCCTAGTAGCAGTGTCTGCTAGTCAGCGGATTAACCCAGCTGTTAAGCAAGCTACACCACCTGTAGTTTGGACACTTAATTTCTTCAAAGGAAATGCTTTGGGCCCCCGGGACACTCGTGAAGAGCATCAGAGAGGCACCCCAAGGCACAGGGGCAGTAACTGGCAGTAGGACGCCTTGCGGTGGACCGCCAAGCTCGATCCTTATAAAAGCTTTTTAACTGCAGCAGCTTTACTGAACGCTAACTGGAGCTTGGAACTCTATTTAATTATAAATTATCGAAAACATACAAAACCATATACATTACACTACATATAAGAATAGAAATCAAAGAAACCCCAACTATACCCAAGACATAACTTATTACAATGAAAATCCAAACCCCAGTTGGGGCCAACTTCTCAGTCCACGTAGTTCATTCACAATTCCATATTTTCTCCCGGGATCCATTTTGGAAACTTTCCAGCTCTTCCAGGACCCCAGCAAATAAACCTTAAGAAAAGATAGAAAGAAAACCCACAAAACCAAACACACATATTCATACATACCCATTCATACACATACTCACAAACCCATTCATGCCTTGTTTACAATATATACAAGAAAAGAGAAAACAACCACCTGGCCCACTGCCTAACACAAAAAATAAAGCCAACCTGGCCACATAAACGCCTTGACTCCTTAACGCTGATATTAACTTTACATAAAACACATTACTTAATATTTATTTATTTTTTTTTTAATTTTTAATTTTCCCCACCTCACCTTAGGTCCATAAGTTCATGGCCTATCAAAAAACACCACCCACCTAAGGTCCATCAGTTCAGCCATAATACCAAACAATCTTTAGATCATATGAAGTCGATTCTTTGGGTCCATGGGTCCATCAGTTTCGCCCAATGCATACACCTTAACAACCCCCACCCAACCTAAACTACCCCACCTCTTTACAACAATAACTCTAAACATTCACTATATACACAACCTATACTCAAAATTAATGCAAAAACCTCATAATACAAAACATTACAATCATCATTAAACTGTCATCATTAATCATCATTAATACTTAACCATATCCTATTTTTAATCCACAAGGCCAAGTTTGATCCTGCAAGCCTCAATATCCTTATTATCATTACAAAACAAAAAGCTCTATTGTGTCATGCATTAGCCCACCACCAGGAGACTAGAGCCCTAAAAGGCCCTGTCCCTTACTAACAACACATTCACCCTGTCCCTTATAAACTAAAACTGTCCCTACTTCTGTCCCTAACAAAACTGTCCCTATCTATCCCTACTCTATCTAACTTAACTAACTCTCTATCTGTCCCTCACTCTGACCCTCCCTGACCCTATCTGCTCCTACTTCTCTCCCTCAACACCCACACCACCTTATGCTCTCCCTATCACCATTCACACCCAGACCTACTCTCCCTTGAGTGTGTTTTTAAAAGGAGAAGCCCATCCAAAGCCAAGAGGCCCTCCTCACACCCAGCCTCTCGAACTCCAAAGAACGCACCTTCCCCAGGTCACCCAAGATGTTGCTAACCACCTCTTCCCGGGGGAGGGCTTTCTGTTGCGTCGAAACTAAACACCGTGCATTCCACGTGTAAAACCTGACCACTACACTAACTAGGAATAAAGTGCCCCGCTCTTCGGCCACCCAGGGATCTGAACGCCCCATAAACCCACTCGGCGTAGGAAAGGGACGCCAGCCGCGGCCAACGTATGGAAGCACCCACCCTGTTGTAAACCTCTGCATTAAAGGGATACTGAAGGAGGAAGTGCTCCATGCTTTCCAGCACGTCGCCACACTCCTCACGGGGACAACCCTGATCATCAGAGTTCCTGTACTTCAGGTTGTCCCTTACATACAGTCTCCCGTGAAAGCAGCGCCAGGTCAAGTCCCAAAACTTCATGGGGATCCGCTTTGAATTTAAAAGCCCGAGCCCCACCTCCAGATCCCGGCCTGGGCAATCCCTGAGGACCAGGGGCTTCTGGAAATGGGTCAACAGAACCCTTCTGTCAAGGCATTGCCTCGACATGGTCCTGAATTCCCACATTCCCAGACCCACCGGCGGACTACCTTCAGAACCGGGGTAGAGTAAGTCGAGAGGTGTCCGTGAGGTGTACGGAGATCCTTCACTTGCCCTCTTGTCTCCCATTCCTGGAAGAAAGGCCGAAACCATCCCCTGCAGGAGAATACCCACGGAGGAGCCCTCTCTAGCCAGAGGTTGGAAATATTGGCTTTAAGAAAAGTGTTCACTAAGAACACTACTGGGTTGACCATACCCAACCCACCTAGTCTCCTCGTACGGTACGTGACCTCCCTTTTGATTAGGTTGAGCTTATTCCCCCATAACAGCTGGAAGAACAGGCTGTAAACCCGTGTCCAGAGAGGTTCTGGCAGGATACACACACTGCCCAGGTAAATTAACAAGGGAAGTAGAAAGCCTTTAGCCAAGCTAACCCTTTCCCTCAGAGTTAAAGACCAACCCTTCCACTGGTCTACCTTTTGGGCGGCAATCTTGAGTCTGCCCTCCCAAATTTTCTGGGGGTAGTCCCCGGGGCCAAATTCGACGCCTAAAATTTTGGCGGAGGCCTGGGGTTCTGGAAGGGTGCCTGGGAGATCAAAACTAGGATCTCCCCCTCCCAGCCAGAGACTTTCACACTTTTCCCGGTTGATCATGGACCCGGATGCCTCAGAGTAACGCACGACCTTGGACATGACCCAGTCCGCCTCCCCTCTCGAGGATACGAAAAGGGAAACATCATCAGCGTACGCCACCACCCTCAGAGGGGGCCCAGTGCCCGCCTGGTCCATCCCGAATCCCACCAACGGTCCACGATCTACCCTCCTCAGGAAGGGATCGATCGCGAAAGCGTATAAAAGTGGGCTCAGAGGACAGCCCTGACGGACCCCAGAACCCACCTCAAAAGGGCGACCTGACCAACCGTTCACCAGCGGAAAGTCTCAGCCCCTTGGTATAAGATCTCTAACCAATTTACAAACCTCCCAGGCAGACCGTACCTCAAAAGGACAGACCAGAGGTACTCATGATTAACCCGGTCAAAGGCCTTCGCTTGATCTAAAGACAGCAGATACCCCTTCCAGCGACCTGCCCTACCCTGTTCCACTGCCTCTTGGACACCGAGCACAGCACTAAAAGTGCTGCGGCCTGGAACAGTGCAGTGCTGGGCCCCCGAAAGGAGCCGGGGTGCAAACTTGACCAGCCGATTAAACAGCACCTTCGCCAGAACCTTCCGGTCCGTATCGAGAAGCGCTATGGGACGCCAATTCTCAATGCGGGACGAGTCCTTACTCTTTGACAGAATAATCAGGGCTGACCTCCTCATTGAACAGGGAAGAGCGCCCGAGGAAAGACACTCATTAAACACCCCAGTCAAGAGGGGGACCAAGGAGTCCCTAAAGGTCTTGTAGAACTCGGATGTTAAGCCATCCGGACCTGGCGATTTCTTGGGCCGAAGCCCATCAATGGCCAGTCTCACTTCCTCTTCCCTGATTGCTTCTGCCAAAACACCAAGAGAGGGATCATCCCCTGGCTCAGGGATGGTTTCAGCCAGGAAAGCAGACATCCCATCCAGATCCAGATCCCTCTTACCAAAGAAGTGTGAGTAAAAGGACCTGACCACCTCCAGGATTCCTGATTTGGCTCTGTTCAGGGACTCCGTACTGTCGATCAGTCCTGTTACCATCTTACAATTCACTGACATCTTACAGTTTCTGTAAGGGTCGGGCGAGCGGTACCTCCCGAAGTCCCTCTCAAAAATCAAAGATGTGTTCCTATCATACTGGCAATTCTTGAGCAAAGATTTCACTCTGGAGATTTCCTCACGGTCACCTCCAGTCGAGACGAGCTGCTCAAGTTTCCTCCTCAGGGCCTGAAACAAGCGGTGCCTGTTCAGACTCCTGAGGCTCGAGAGCTGGTGGAAGAACCCCGCCACCCGCTTTTTGAAGATCTCCCACCACTCTGACTTACTACTACAGAGATCCTAAAGCGGTACCTGGCTCTGAAGAAAATCCTCGAAGGATTGTCTCACCTCCGCTTCTTCCAGCAGGGACGAATTCAGCTTCCACAGTCCTCTTCCCATCTGGGGAGTCTCTGCAACATTCAGAGAAAAGAAAATTAGACAGTGATCGGAGAACTCCACCTCAACGGCGGACACAGCAGAAAAGATGGCATCCTCCTTTAAAAAAACCCTGTCTATTCTAGATCTACAGCTACCCCTATGATAGGTGAAACCCCCGTGGCCTGGGGTGTGCCGGATGTGGACATCCACCAGGCGAGCTTCACTAGCTATATTATTAAGCGCAATGCTCTCATAAGTCAGGCGAGCCCCAGGACCCACCCGGTCACGGGACCTCGTAAAGGTGTTGAAGTCCCCACCTCGTAAAAAGAAAGGGCTTAATCTTCGGGAAGAGACATTTCCAGTCCCACTTAGATTGGGGACCGTAGATGTTTATGAAGACGTCAAGGACCAGGCACCTCCCCATTTCTAACTCGATCACTCGTCTGCATTCCACATCTGCGGTCTTAAAAAGGACCGCCACCCCACTATACGGCTTGGCCGCAAGAGACCAGTATGAGGGCCCGCACCTCCACTCCCTCCGTGCATTATATATTGCCCCCATGTCCGTTAGTCTAGTCTCCTGCAAAAATAAAATTTCAGCCTCAATTCGGGTGAAAAAATCAAAGGCCGCAAATCAAGCCGCATCTGACTTAATGCTGGCGACATTAATGGATGCCAGCGTCAACGAGGCGAGTTCCGCCATCATGAGTGATCAAGTTGACGGCCTTCTTCTTCCCCACCCCGTTTCCACCACCCTCTGGGGAGGAGTCTGAATGTTTCCTCTTTAGGGTACTTGAGGTGTCCATTCCTCCTCCCCTGATGTCCTCACCTCTGGATTTCGGGTCTGTCCCCCCTCCAGGAGAGACAGTGTCCCCTGAGGGTTGGACTCCACCATCCCCTGAAGGACCCCCCGATGCTGCCCCCGGCCCCTCGCCCTCGTCCTGCGACTCCTCAGCAGAGTCTCCGAGGGTTTGGAACCGGTTGGAGAGTGTGATCAGAGGGGGGACAGTGGGCCCTTCCGTAGGTACATTCACGGTCGGGGGTGGGAGGGATTTGGAAGACTTATTCAGCCTCCTCCTCCCCCTCCTGTTGGTACGCTTTTTCCCACCCATTGATGTTGTAGGCTGCTCTGCGAATTCCTCATCAACACTTTCATATTGAGAAGAGCTGTCTGAATCAGCCACTTTATCCTCCCTCTCCATCCTCCTGATCTAGCTGTCGGGAGAGACCAAACAGTCCCTCCCTCTCTTCTCTCTTGGAAGGCTGCCAGACCATGCCTCTCTTTCCAGAAAGAAAAGTCCACCATCCTCCCCTCTACCATGATTGACCTTTCTCCCCTTTTGAGGGCCTCCAGGAAATGGCGGTGCAAAACGCCGTCCCCGGAGTCCGGAGGTGAGGAGACCCCCTGAGAGCCCCCCCCGGGAATCCCCCCGACCCCAGCCGCAACACCAGCAAATGAACGCCTGGGTGCGGCGGCTGAGGGGGCAGATGGGCCACCCTCGCCACTCGTACTCGCTCCCACATTCACACTTG
Organism: Oophaga sylvatica; assembly: GCA_033576555.1. Lineage (NCBI taxonomy): Eukaryota > Metazoa > Chordata > Amphibia > Anura > Dendrobatidae > Oophaga > Oophaga sylvatica. The sequence goes on from JARQOD010000002.1 coordinate 409,438,148, forward strand.
CATCCACCCCCGCATTCACTCCCACACTTACACCCCCATCCATACCACTTTCATCATCATTCACACCACCATGCACCACGTCATCAAACAACTCCTCAAAAATGTCAGACATACTATCATCCTCGCTATCCATATTTACACTTGCCATATTATTTACGTGATCTACTTTTCCTCTATTTACATTGCTATTTACATTGCTATTCATATTTGGGGCACCTTCTGCTGGGGGCCCTGGCTGGACTCCCGACTGGATTCCCGGCTGGATTCCCGGCTGGACTCCTGGTTGGATGTCCATTTTCCCAGCTTTACTTCTGCCCAGGAGTCCTGCTGCCCCTTTAAGAGCACCAGGGCAGAGTGCATTCAGTACACCCTGCATGGGCCTGGGAGCAGCAGCAGCTCCTGAGCTCTCTGGCTGCAATTTTTTTTTCTTTTCCTCTGTGTTTCCTAGGGCAGGGATGGACTTTGCCACTGCACCCTGCCCTCCACACACCTCCCCCGCCGGTTTTACCTGGAGCGCCGGAGCCCCCCGCACCACCAGATGACAGTAAGTGGGCTGGGGACCCCAAAAACTCCCTACCGGCTTTTGGGGGCGCAGATCCGATGGTATGGGTGGGCGGGACAGAGGGCGGTGGACCCGACGAGGCCACGCCCCCCCACCGGCCGCAGTCACTCCAGGCTGGGCAGCAGCCCCTTTTGAGGCCACGCCCACCCCAGATGACATGGGCACAGTGGGCGGAACCACGACCGCCGAGGCCACGCCCCCGTTGGCCACAGTCACCCTGGGCTGGGCAGCAGCCCTTGCGAGGCCACACCCACCCAAGATGACGTGAGCACGGCGGGCGGGACTGCGGCCGAGGAGGGCACGCCTCCCCTGCATGCCTCTGACTTTGCAGGCAGGGCAACATTCAGGGAGGCCACGCCCCCCTCTCGGGCCTTCACCGCCTCTCTGCACCCACCGCCTGCTGCAGGCAAGGCTGGCCACTTCCCATCGGCGTCCAATGGCGGTGGGGCACCCCGCACGGACCCCTTTTGGGGTCTACGTGCCGAGTATCCTGGGTTCACCACGGCTGCCTCTAGGGGAGCGACCAACACCCTGCAGGTTTTAAGTTGCTGCTTTACAGCAGCATCCGCGCCCTTACTATGCTTCTGGACCCCCATAAGTGATCCAGATTTAACGGACCCGTGCATGGGGGGCCCAGAAGCTGCTCTCACCGCCGGAGATGCGGCCCCGGCTTTACTTGTACCTGGGGCTAGGCCAGCCCCCCCTGCCACAGGGGACTGAGCCCAAGCACCACCACCAACACCAATACCGGCACCGCCCTCCATATCGCTGCCTGAATCTGAACTGCCACCTCCAGATGTGACAGCAAGATCCAGGCAGACCTTACTCTCCCAGCTCCCTTGCTGCGGACCCACCACAGGGCCCGAGCTGGGGTGGGCAGCGGGTTCCGTACAATTGGACTGGGGCCCCGGAAAGAGGGACAAAAACAAGCTTTTCCACCACCGCTTGTTTTGCCTTATGCCTCCTCCTACTCCTTCCGGTTGCCTCATCCTCAAGGCAGACCTCGTCCCCAAACAACAGTGTGCCAAAACGTGCTGGAGACTCAATCTACCTCACTTGCTGTAGGATGAGGCAGCCCCCTTGTTATTACTCCCGCTCCCACCATCCTCCCCCTCACTCCCACTTTCCTCCATGTCACTGGAGACCGGTGGGAGAGCCACTTGTTCGGGGGCTATCCCGCTGCGCGATACCTGGGAGCTCTTACCCACCAGGTCCTGGGCGCTCTTACTCACCAGGTCCCCAGGTGGAGCTGGCGCAGATGTTCCGCCATCTTCCTCCTCCTCGTCCTCCACCTGGCTGGGGCCTCCTGACCCCCCAGGAGACCCCCCGGTCAGGGCTCTGAACCGGTCATCCGAACTGCCACCACCAGAAGTGTCAGCAAGACCCAGGCAGACTTTACTCTCCCCGCTCCCTTGCACCGGACCCACCAGAGGGCCCGAGCTGGGGTGGGCAGCGGGTTCCACACAGCGGGACTGGGGGGCCCCGGAAAGAGGGACAAAAACAAGTTTCTCCTCCACCACTTGCTTCGCCTTACGCCTTCTCCTCCTCTTCCCGGTTGCCCCATCCTCGAGGCAGACCTCGTCCCCAAACAACAGCTTGCCAAACCGTGCTGGGGACTCAATCTGCCTCACTTGCTGTAGGATGAGGCAGCCCCCCTCGCTATTACTCCCGCTCCCTCCATCCTCCCCCTCACTCCCACTTTCCTCCATGTCACTGGAGTCCGGTGGGAGAGCCACTTGATCGGGGGCTATCACGCTGTGCGATACCTGGGAGCTCTTACCCACCAGGTCCTGGGCGCTCTTACCCACCAGGTCCTGGGCTCTCTTACCCACCAGGTCCTCAGGTGGAGCTGGCTCAGATGGTCCACCATCTTCCTCCTCTATGTCCTCCACCTGGCTGGGGCCTCCTGAACCCCCAGGAGACCCACCGGTCAGGGCTCTGAACCGGTCATCGTTCCTTAGCTTTTCCCCAAAGGGGCCGCTTCACTCCAGGATAGTCTTCCTCCTCTCCTCCAGCGTTCTTATCTCATCCTTCAGCCTTTCGACCGTGGCAGATACCTCCGCTCTTCTTGAGGCAGGGAGCCGGTTCTTGGCTATTACTCGGGCTCCCCTCAACTCTTCCCGGAGTCTCCTCAGCTGCTTAGCTGCCTCCTCATATTCACAGAGGTGGGCATGGATGTGGGAGGCGTAGATGGTAGCCGGCTCTCCCGCAGCCTTGGAGCCCCAGATGTTAGGGGGGCTCCTGCCGCACCTCTGCCCGCAGCCTCCTCTTCGGGAGAAGGAGCTGCCATGGCCCTGGCTTCAGGGGTCCCGGATCCTGGAACCCTGCGGCCCCCCGGGGTCTTTTTCTTACCCATCCCTGGGACTGGCTTGTTGCAGTGTGGGCCTCAAGATGGAGTGTGAGGCCCCCCACCTCCAGCTGACTTGCCGGGGTGGGTGCCAGGGGCACAGCCCCCACCCTCAGTCCCAGGGAAGGTCTCTCTGCCTGGGAAGAAGCAGGTTACAGTCCAGAGAAAAAAAAAATCCTCCTTCCCAGGCACTCCGCTCCTAGCATCTTGCTTTCTGCTTCCACCACCAGCAACCACGCCTCTCCACTTCCTGGGTGGAGCTGGAACTCTATTTTATTTTTTTTTTTACAAAAATACAAAACATAACATACCATACAAGAAAAAAAAAATCGAAACACCAAAACCCCTCATACCAAGAAATATAGCATATGAAAACGAAAACCAGCCTCAGATGTATCGAATGTCAACATCTCTCCAGTCCATGTCCATATCCGGGCCCTCTTCCAAGCTTTCCACCTTCCTGAGGCCCCCAGCAGGAACTAACCTACTAAAATAAAAATAAAAATAAAATAAAAGAACCACATTCACACTTACTCATTCTTACTCACTCTCCCATTCACATTATTTACAGATTTCATAATTAAATCAAAATCCCTGGCCTCTGCCATAACATAATGATAATAAGACTTTTTTTTTTTTTTTCATCTTTCCCCTCCACCCTCACCACAGGTCCATTAGTTCATGGCCATTAAACACTTCAAGCTCGGGTCCATAAAGTTTTATGCCCTTAATATCACACTTCCTCTTCTTCCTCTTGGGTCCTTGGGTCCTAACCTTGGCCAAGTTCAGCCCAAACGCCCAAACGCCCTTTACAAAACTCCCACCCAATCTCACTAAACCCACCCATCCACACTTAACTATACACTATATACACCTTTTATTACACTTTATTAAAAAATAAACACCAAAACACATAATGAACACTATAACACATATAGCAGAACACCAACTACACATAATTATATACATATCATACTTTATCAACTATACTGCTACCATTATCATCATAATAACACTTAATCTCAATCTAAACTTGCAAGGCCCAAGTTCAGTGCCTGTAAGCCCAATACCCATTTTCTTTTATCTTAAAACAAAAAGCTAAACTGTGACATGCAGTAGTCCACCACCAGGAGTTTGGAGCCCTAAGAGGCCCTGTCCCTTATCAACAACACATTCACCCTGTCCCTTTTCAACTAAAACTGTCCCTACTTCTGTCCCTAGCAAACTGTCCCTATCTATCCCTACTCTACCTAACTTAACTTTACTAACTCTCTATCTGTCCCTCACAGTGACCCTCCCTGACCCTATCTGCCCCTACTTTTCTCCCTCAACACCCCACACCACCTTATGCTATCCCTACCACCATTCACACACAAAGCAACTCTCCCTTGAGTGTGTTTTTAAAAGGAGAAGCCCCTCCAAAGCCAAGAGGTCCTCCTCACACCCAGCCTCTCGAACTCCAAAGAAAGCACCTACCCCAGGTCACCCAAGATGTTGCTATCCCCTGAGGACCAGGGCTTCTGGAAATGGGTCAACAGAACCCTTCTGTCAAGACATTGCCTCGACATGGTCCTGATTTCCCACATTCCCAGACCCCACCGGCGGATTACCTTCAGAACCGGGTAGCGTAAGCCGGGAGATGTCCGTGAGGTGTACGGAGATTTTTCACTTGCCTCCTGTCTCCCATTCCGGGAAGAAAGGCTGAAGCCAACCCCTGCAGGAGAATACCCACGGAGGAGCACTCTCTAGCCAGAGGTTGGAAATATTGGCTTTAAGAAAGGTGTTCACTAAGAACACTACTGGGTTGACCATACCCAACCCACCTAGTCTCCTCGTACGGTACGTGACCTCCCTCTTGATTAGGTTGAGCCTATTCCCCCTTAACAGCTGGAAGAACAGGCTGTAAACCCATGTCCAGAGAGGTTCTGGCAAGATGCACACACTGCCCAGGTAAATTAACAAAGGAAGCAGAAAGCCTTTAGCCAAGCTGACCCCTTCCCTCAGGTTTAAAGACCAACCCTTCCACTGGTTCACCTTTTGGGCGGCAATCTTGAGTCTGCCCTCCCAATTTTGCTGGGGGTAGTCCCCGGGGCCAAATTCGATGCCTAAAATTTTGGCGGAGGCCTGGGGTTCTGGAAGGGTGCCTGGGAGATCAAAACTAGGATCTCCCCCTCCCAGCCAGAGACTTTCACACTTTTCCAGGTTAATCATGGACCCGGATGCCTCCGAGTAACGCACGACTTCGGACATGACCCAGTCCGCCTCCCCTTTCGAGGATACGAAAAGGGAAACATCGTCAGCGTACGCCACCACCCTCAGAGGGCGCCCAGAGCCTGCCTGGTTCATCCCGACTCCCACCAACGGTCCACAATCTACCCACCTCAGGAAGGGATCGATCGCGAAAGCGTATAAAAGTGGGCTCAGAGGACAGCCCTGACGGACCCCAGAACCCACCTCAAAAGGGCGACCTGACCAACCGTTCACCAGCGGAAAGTCTCAGCCCCTTGGTACAAGATCTCTAACCATTTTACAAACCTCCCAGGCAGACCGTACCTCAAAAGGACAGACCAGAGGTACTCATGGTTAACCCGGTCAAAGGCTTTTGCTTGATCTAATGACAGTAGGTACCCCTTCCAGTGACCTGCCCTACCCTGTTCCACTGCCTCTCGGACACCGAACACAGCACTAAAAGTGCTGCGGCCTGGGACGGTGCAGTGCTGGGCCTCTGAAAGGAGCCGGGGTGCAAACTTGACCAGCCGAATAAACAGCACCTTCGCCAGAACCTTCCGATCTGTATCGAGAAGCGCTATGGGACGCCAATTCTCAATACCGAATGAGTCTTTACCCTTTGACAGAATAATCAGGGCTGACCTTCTCATTGAACCGGGAAGAGCGCCCGAGGAAAGACACTCATTAAACACCCCAGTCAAGAGGGGGACCAAGGAGTCCCTAAAGGTCTTGTAGAACTCGAATGTTAAGCCATCCGGACCTGGCGATTTTTTGGGCCGAAGCCCATCAATGGCCAGTCTCACTTCCTCTTCCCTGATTGCTTCTGCTAAAACACCAAGAGAGGGATCATCCCCTGGCACAGGGATGGTTTCAGCCAGGAAAGCCGACATCCCATCCCAATCCAGATCCCTCCTACCCAAGAGGTGTGAGTAAAAGGACCTGACCACCTCCAGGATCCCTGATTTGGACCTGTTCAGGGACCCCGTACTGTCGATCAGTCCTGTCACCATCTTACAATTCACTGACATCTTACAGTTTCTGTAAGGGTCGGGCGAGCGGTACCTCCCGAAGTCCCTCTCAAAAACCAAAGATGTGTGCCTATCGTACGGACACTTCTTGAGCAAAGATTTCACTCTGGAGATTTCCTCACGGTCACCTCCAGTCGAGATGAGCTGCTCGAGTTTCCTCTTCAGGGCCTGATACAAGCGGTGCCTGTTCAGACTCCTGAGGCTTGAGAGCTGGCGGAAGAACCCCGCCACCCGCTTTTTGAAGATCTCCCACCACTCTGACTTACTACTACAGAGATCCAAAAGTGGTACCTGGCTCTGAAGAAAATCCTCGAAGGATTGTCTCACCTCCGCTTCTTCCAGCAGGGACGAATTCAGCTTCCATGGCCCTCTTCCCATCCGGGGAGTCTCTGCAACATTCAGAGAAAAGAAAATTAGACAGTGATCGGAGAACTCCACCTCAACGGCAGACACAGCAGAAAAGATGGTGTCCTCCTTTAAAAAAAACTGTCTATTCTAGATCTACAGCTACCCCTATGATAGGTGAAATCCCCGTGGCCTGGGGTGTGCCGGATGTGGACATCCACCAGGCGAGCTTCACTAGCTATACTATTAAGCGCGATGCTGTCATAAGCCAGGCGATCTCCAGGACCCCCCGATCACGGGACCTCGTAATGGTGTTGAAGTCCACACCGAAGACCACCTGTCGGCTCGTAAAAAGAAAGGGCTTAATCTTCAGGAAGAGACATTTTCGGTCCCACTTAGACTGGGGACCGTAGATGTTTATGAGCCGAAGCTCTTGTCCTCTCATGAAGACGTCAAGGACCAGGCACCTCCCCATTTCTAACTCGATCACTCGTCTGCATTCCACATCTGCAGTCTTAAAAAGGACCGCCACCCCGCTATACGGCTCGGCCGCAAGAGACCAGTATGAGGGCCCGCACCTCCACTCCCTCCATGCTTTATGTATGGCCCCCATGTCAGTTAGTCTGGTCTCCTGCAAAAATAAAATTTCAGCCTCAATTCGGGTGAGAAAATCAAAGGTCGCAAATCTAGCCGCATCTGACTTAATGCTGGTGACATTAATGGACGCCAGAGTCAACGGGGCGAGTTCAGCCATCATGAGTGATCAAGTTCGATGGCCTTCTTCTTACCCACCCCGCTCCCACCACCCTCTGGGGAGGAATCGGAACCCTTCCTCTTTAGGGTACTCGATGTGTCCATTCCTCCTCCCCTGGTGTCCTCACCTCCGGACTCGGGTCTGTCCCCCCCCCAGGAGAAACAACGTCCCCTGAGGGTTGGACTCCGCCACCCCTGAAGGACCCCCGATGCCGCCCCCGACCCCTCACCCTCGTCCTGCAACTCTTTAGCAGAGTCTCCGAGGTCTTGGAACCGGTTGGAGAGTGTGATCAGAGGGGGACGGTGGGCCCTTCCGTTGGTACATTTACGGTCGGGGGTGGGGGGATTTGGAAGACCTGTTAAGCCTCCTCCTCCCCCTCCTGTTGGTACGCTTTTTTCCACCCGTTGATGTTGTAGGCTGCTCTATGACTTCCTCATCAACACTTTCATATTGAGAGGAGCTGTCCGAGTCAGCCGCTTTATCCTCCCTCTCCATCTTCCTGATCTCCTCGTTCACCACTTCCTCCCCCAGGGCCTCAGAGGCTTTAGCCATCGACCAAGAGGGAGGAGCAGGCATCACCCCGGTTACCCGAGGCTCCACCTGCTCCTTACCCCCATGGCGAGCCGCCTGCCTCCGTTGATAAGAGGGGCCTCTAGTGACCTTGCCTTTCCTCACCGGCCCCTCAGCCCCCTCACCGCCACCACCGCCCGCCGTGACAGAGGAAGTCCCGCCGGAGGTTTCCCCCACACGGTCTCCCCTACCGGACCCGCAGCGGCATTGGAGAAGGAGCGAGGGAAGCGGCTATATGGGTGACCAAGGTCACCACACAGGTGGCACCTAATGTCCTTACACGCGGCGGCGAGATGACCCACCCCGCCACACAAGGCACATTTCTTCACCTTGCAGCCTGCACTGAAGTGGCGGGGATCGCCGCACTTGTGACAGACCTTTGGTTGCCTCTGGTAGAAGACCATGATCCTGTCCCTTCCCAGGAACGCCGAGGAAGGGATGTGGGTGACCGTATCGCCTGAGACCTTCAACTTAACCATGAAGGTCCAGCCCCCGACCAAATACCAAATTCGTCCCTGTTCTTTTTTTTGACCTCGGTGACTTCCCCATAACGGGAAAGCCACGTCATTATGTCCACGCCTGAGAGTGACTCGTTACATGTCACCACGGTCACTCTCTTGACGGAATTTTGGCGAGACACCGCCTGCACGACGAAGCCTCGCCATCCGGGCTCCCCCTTCACCAGCTCATAATTCGACCAGAAGAGCTCAAGCCCTCTGGCCGAACGGAGCTGATGTTAAAGAACCGAGCCGCTGAGGGATGGATCAGGGTGAAGATGTCATTCGCCCTGAAGCCCATCTTCAGGAGGAGCTCCACCACCCTGCTCCTGGGTGGGCAAGCTTCACTGCCCCTACACCGAAGACGGACCACATTCCCCCTCACCGGCCCTTGCCCAGCTGTCGGGAGAGACCAGACAGTCCCTCCCTCTCTTCCACCTTGGAAGGCGGCCAAACCATGCCTCTCTATCCAGAAAGACAAGTCCACCGTCCTCCCCTCTAGTATTATCGATCTTTCTCCCCTTTTGAGGGCCTCCAGAAAACGGCGGTGCAAAACGCCGTCCCCGGGGTCCAGAGGTGAGGAGACCCCCTGAGAACCACCCGGGAACCCCCCCGACCCCAGCCGTGACCCCCGCAAATGAATGCCTGGGTGCCACGGCTGGAGGGGCAGACAGGCCAGTCCCCTCCACTCGTACTTGCTTTCACATTCATACTCTCATTCACACCCACATTCACTCCCTCATCCATATCACTCATGTCACTCAAGCTCTCTCCATCATTCACCCCCTCATGTTCCAGACCCGCAAATAACTCTTCAAAAATGTCAACCACATTGTCACTGTCATCCTCACTGTCAATCACACTACCTTTATTTTTATTAGCTTTATTATTTACACCATTTCTATTTGCATTTTTTTTCCATTGCTATTTACATTGCTATGTACACCTCCTGCTGGGGGCCCTGGCTGGACTCCTGAGGCGTCAGTCTCATTGGTGCCTGCATTGGCTGCACTTCTGCCCAGAAGTGCTGCCGCCCCTTTAAATGCCCCAGAGCAGAGTGCACTCAGTACACTCTGCCTGGGCTTGGGATCAGCAGCAGCTCCTGAGCTCTCCGGCACCAATTTTTTTTTCTCCTCTCTGTGCTTCCTTGGGCAGGAAAAGACCTAGCCACCGTACCCTGCCCTCCACACACCTCCCCCGCCGGCTTCACCTGGAGCGCCGGAGCACCCGCACCACCAGATGACGGTAAGTGGGCTGGGGACCCCGACAACTCCCTACCGGCTTTCGGGGGCGCAGGACTGATGGTATGGGTGGGCGGGACAGAGGGCGGCGGACCCGCCGAGGCCATGCCCACCCCGGATGATATAGGCGCGGTGGGCGGAGCCACGACTACCGAGGCCACGCCGGCCACAGTCACCCTGGGCTGGCAGCAGCCCCTTGCGAGGCCACGCCCACCCCGGATGATGTGAGCATGGCAGGCGGGACTGCGGCCGAGGAGGGCACGTCCCCCCTGCATGCCTCTGCCTTTGCAGGCAGGGCAACATTCAGGGAGGCAACGCCCCCTCACGGGCCATCACCGCCTCTCTGCACCCACCACCTGCTTTAGGTAAGGCTGGCCACTCCCCTTCGGTGTCCAGCGGTGGCGGGGCCCCCCGCACGGACCCCTTTTGGGGTCTACGTGCCGAGTGCCCCGGCTTTACCACGGCCGCCTCCAGGGGACGACCAACACCCTGCAGGTTTTAAGTTGCTGCTTTAGAGCAGTATCCGCGCCCTTCCTATGCTACTGGACCCCCATAAGTGATCCAGACTTAACGGACCCGTGTGTGGGGGGCCCAGAAGCTGCTCTCACCGCCGGAGATGCGGCCCCGGCTTTACTTGTACCTGGTGCTGGGCCAGCCCCCCCTGCCACAGGGGACTGAGCCCAAGCACTACCACCAACATCAACACCAATACCGGCATCGACCTCCATATTGCTGCTTGAATCTGGACTGCCACCACCAGATGTGACAGCAAGATCCAGGCAGACCTTACTCTCCCGGCTCCCTTGCTGCGGACCCACCATAGGGCCCGAGCTGGGGTGGGCAGCGGGTTCCGCACAACGGGACTGGGGGGCCCCGGAAAGAGGGACAAAAACAAGCTTTTCCACCACCGCTTGTTTTGCCTTACTCCTCCTCCTACTCCTTCCAGTTGCCTCATCCTCAAGGCAGACCTCGTCCCCAAACAACAGTGTGCCAAACCGTGCTGGAGACTCAATCTGCCTCACTTGCTGTAGCATGAGGCAGCCCCCCTCGTTATTACTCCCGCTCCCTCCATCCTCCCCTTCACTCCCACTTTCCTCCATGTCACTGGAATCCGATGGGAGAGCCCCTTGTTCGGGGGCTATCCCGCTGCGCGATACCTGGGCGCTCTTACCCACCAGGTCCTGGGCACTCTTACCCACCAGGTCCTCAGGTGGAGCTGGCTCAGATGGTCCGCCATCTTCCTCCTCCTTGTCCTCCACCTGGCTGGGGCCTCCTGAACCCCCAGGAGACCCACCGGTCAGGGCTCTGAACCGGTCATCGTTCCTTAGCTTTTCCCCAAAGGGGCCGCTTCACTCCAGGATAGTCTTCCTCCTCTCCTCCAGCGTTCTTATCTCCCCTTTCAGTTTTTCAACCGTGGCAGATACCTCCGCTCTTCTTGAGGCAGGGTGCCGGTTCTTGGCTATTACTCGGGCTCCCCTCAACTCCTCCTGGAGTCTCCTCAGCTGTTTAGCTGCCTCCTCGTACTCACAGAGGTGGGCGTGGATGCGTGAGGCGTAGATGGTAGCCGGCTCTCCCGCAGCCTTGGAGCCCCAGATGTTAGGGGGGTCTCCTGCCGCACCTCTGCCCGCAGCCTCCTCTCCGGGAGAAGGAGCTGCCACGGCTGTTATGTTTCGGTAGCTGAGGAGTGCAGGTAAAAAAGGCAATACACCAGAGCAGTTGGAATCTATGGGATTGCAGTACCCTGACTAACCACCACAACTAGAGGCAGCCGTGGAGCGTTCCTACGTTGGTCCTAGACGCCTCGTCACAGCCTGAGAAACTAACTACACCTAAAGATAGAAATAGGAAAGCTATCTGCCCCGGAGCAGAACCCCAAAGATAATAGAAAGCCCCCAAACATGTAATGGCGGTTAGACAAGAGGAAATACAGACACAGGATGAAAATAGTATGAGCAAACGCTGGGGCCCAAACTATCTAAATAGAAAAGGATAGGAAGGGTACTTACTGCAATCCCAAAAACCCTGAAAAACACCAACTCTACTAATTTCAAAATCACCTGAGATCACACGACCTCTACCACCTAAATTAGCTCTCTGGTGTAACAAAATCAAAACAGCAGCCACTGAAAAAACTGGAAAAAGCAAAAGAACAAAACTCAGTGGCTGAATTAAACTGAGAAGGCAGAAGCCCCCGGAGGGGACCCAGAAGGCCCCCAAAGAAGTGCAGGACAAAATGCAAAAATATAGCACAAACACAAAAGAAGAAAAAGACTTATCTGGAAGCAGGAGATGCAGACACGACACAGCAGGCTACAAGGGAAACTGGAATGAAGGATTCAGACCAGAACAATTGATCACCGGCAACCCTGATGGGAAAATGACTCCCTTATATAAGACCAGTCAGTAACACCTGATTCCCAGTCCTCACAATCTTCACTAGTACCGCTTGTAACCACCAGAGGGAGCCTCTGCTCAGAACTCATCTCAAACCCATTCACAACAGTACCCCCCCTTGAGGAGGGGTCACCGAACCCACATTTGAGCAACCAGGTCGGTCAGGATGAGTTCTATGATAAGCACGGATAAGTCTCCTAGCATGGATGTCCGAAGCAAACACCCAAGAATTGTCTTCCTGACCATAACCTCTCCATTTAACCAAATACTGGAGTTTCCGTCTAGAAAAACGAGAATCCAATATTTTCTCAACCACATACTCCAGATTGCCCTCAACCAAAACAGGGTCAGGAGGCACAGCAGCAGGAACCACTGGCTCAACAAACCTCTTCAACAAGGACTTGTGGAACACGTTATGGATCTTAAATGTCCCTGGAAGAAGCAAACGAAAAGAAACAGGATTAATAATCTCCATGATCTTATAAGGTCCAATGAACCTAGGCTTAAATTTAGGAGATGCTACTCTCATAGGAATATTCTTTGAGGACAACCAGACCAAGTCCCCCACTTTAAACCGAGGACCATCAGTCCTATGCCGGTTAGCAAACCGCTGGGCCTTCTCCTGAGAGAGGGACAACCTCTCCACTACCTGGTCCCAAATCTGTTGCATACGCTCCACAACAGAGTCAACCCCTGGACAGACAGAAGCCTCCGTCTGTCCTGAAGAAAATCGAGGGTGAAACCCAGAATTACAGAAAAACGGAGACATCAAAGTGGCAGAGCTAGCCCTATTATTAAGAGCAAACTCAGCCAAAGGCAAAAAAGAGACCAGAGGGGACTGGGAATCCCACCATAACATCTTTTACATTATCTGACAGACCCTTCCGGAAAAGGGCCGCCAAAGCGTCTTCATTCCATTTGGTCAGGACTGCCCACCTACGGAATCTCTGACAGTATAACTCAGCGTCATCAAGCCCCTGATTTAATGCCAACAAGGCTTTTTCAGCTTGATCAGTGACATTAGGCTCATCGTACAATAACCCCAAAGCCTGAAAAAACGCATCAACATCACTCAAAATAGGATCCCCAGGTATCAGGGAAAAAGCCCAATCCTGAGGATCGCCGCGCAGGAGAGAGATGATAATTTGAACCTGCTGCGCTGCGTTTCCTGAGGACTTAGATTTTAAGGCAAAAAACAATTTACAATTATTTTTGAAATTCTGAAACTTAGCTCGATCCCCTAAAAACAAATCTGGCATGGGGATCCTAGGTTCCACAACAGGCAACCCAGCAAGATAGATAGCAATACTCCGAAACTCAGTGGCAAGCTGATCCACACGGCCAGACAACTGTGCAAACTCCATTGGGAAAAAAGATCCTCCCCAGCACCCAGAGATACAGAGGGAAAAAAAAAAAAAAATGCAACAAACAGAAAAATATCTCTGACAACTCTGACAACCTTTTTTCTATCACAATATTTTTTCCCTTCTGTGAGTACCATACAATTTTCAATTTTTTGGGCCGGTGATACTGTTATGTTTCGGTAGCTGAGGAGTGCAGGTAAAAAAGGCAATACACCAGAGCAGTTGGAATCTATGGGATTGCAGTACCCTGACTAACCACCACAACTAGAGGCAGCCGTGGAGCGTTCCTACGTTGGTCCTAGACGCCTCGTCACAGCCTGAGAAACTAACTACACCTAAAGATAGAAATAGGAAAGCTATCTGCCCCGGAGCAGAACACCAAAGATAATAGAAAGCCCCCAAACATGTAATGGCGGTTAGACAAGAGGAAATACAGACACAGGATGAAAATAGTATGAGCAAACGCTGGGGCCCAAACTATCTAAATAGAAAAGGATAGGAAGGGTACTTACTGCAATCCCAGAAAACCCTGAAAAACACCAACTCTACTAATTTCAAAATCACCTGAGATCACACGACCTCTACCACCTAAATTAGCTCTCTGGTGTAACAAAATCAAAACAGCAGCCACTGAAAAAACTGGAAAAAGCAAAAGAACAAAACTCAGTGGCTGAATTAAACTGAGAAGGCAGAAGCCCCGGAGGGGACCCAGAAGGCCCCCAAAGAAGTGCAGGACAAAATGCAAAAATATAGCACAAACACAAAAGAAGAAAAAGACTTATCTGGAAGCAGGAGATGCAGACACGACACAGCAGGCTACAAGGGAAACTGGAATGAAGGATTCAGACCAGAAAAATTGATCACCGGCAACCCTGATGGGAAAATGACTCCCTTATATAAGACCAGTCAGTAACACCTGATTCCCAGTCCTCACAATCTTCACTAGTACCGCTTGTAACCACCAGAGGGAGCCTCTGCTCAGAACTCATCTCAAACACATTCACAACACACGGCCCTGGCTTCAGGGGTCCCAGATCCTGGAGCCCTGCGGCCCCCCGGGGTCGTTTTCTTACCCATCCCTGGGACTGGCTTGCTGCAGCGTGGGCCTCAAGATGGAGTTTGAGGCCCCCACCCCCAGCTGGCTTGCCGGGGTGGGAGCCAGGGGCACAGCCCCCACGCTCAGTCCCAGGGAAGGTCTCTCTGCCTGGGAAGGAGCAGGTTACAGTCCAGAGAAAAAAAAATCCTCCTTCCCAGGCACTCAGCTCCAAGCAGCCTTGCTCTCCTCCTCCAGCCACACACCCTTCCACTTCCTGGGTGGAGCTGGAACTCTTTTTTTATTTATGAAAATACAAAACACAAACATTACATATCTATAAAACCCAGAGACCAAAAACCAGAAAGCAATTACATGAAGAAAATAAAATTACACAACATAAAAATAGGAAACTTGGGAACCAGCTTCCTCTCATCGTCTTCCATCCAGTACCCAATATCCAGTGTCCTAGGCCCTGTATCAAAATCCACTTTTTGAGCCTTCTTGAACTTTCCAGTTCTTTAGGGACCCCCAGCAGGAAAATTTTCCTTCCAAGAAAAAAAACAGCACATAAAAGGAAAATAAAAAACCCACATTCACACCTTCACCTATTCACTTCCACTCGCTTACTCACCATTCATCCCTATTTACATTTATTTACATAGAAATAATAACAAAGTCTGGCCCACTGCCTTCAAACTAAACTTTATAATAGGCCCCTCTGGCCATTTATACCCTCAATATACTTAAAACTATACTTATAACTAAATACCACACTTTTTTTTTTATTTTATTTATTTATTTATTTTTTTTAATATTTTATATTTTATATTATTATTATAAGCCCCCCACCAACACCCAGGTCCATAAGTTCATGGCCTCTTCAAATCCGTCACTGCAAGCTTGGGTCCATCAAAGTTTATGCCCCTTCCACACAATATCTATTTCTGGGTCCATGGGTCCATTTGGCGAAGTTGCCCGTATGCCCTTTCTTCCATATTCACCCGGAAACCCAAAACAACCCCCACCCAACCTAAGCTATCCCCCCCACTCTAACTACGCACTCAAGTCATACAATATAAACATAATTATACATAATACACATATAACCTATATAAACACAACACATACTTATACTTATTTTACTTTATTCTGTCCCCGGGGCCTGTGGCTGCAAATATGGCTCTGTGAGATGCTGGATCTCTTCACCTTACTTACAATTGGCGACGGTCGCAGATAGCTTAACTCAGCTGCCGGCACACATGTTATGAAGAATCCAGAAGAGACTTTGATTTCTTTAAGAATTCTTGTTGAATGCATACAAACAGCAGCAGGTAAAAAAGACTTTCTTCAGACAGACTGAAAACACATGTGAATCTGATAAAATCAAGATGGAGAATGAAACACAGGAGAAAGAAGAAGGAAATGACATCATACCAGAAGAGTGAGACAGAGAGACAGAAGGGACAAACTTGATGTAAAGGAAGGATTTCAGCTATGCAAACACAGGGACACATAGCAACAGTAAACAATATGAGAGACTGCAATACAGCATGTAAAATACACAGGACAGTCTGTAAAATGTCTCATTCATGGGACATAACACTCCCCGTCTGAAATCTATAGATTTCATAATTTTATGATGTCCACTGGAGATGTCACTGTAGACCTGAAAGACAAAAGGAAAAAAACAAGCATGCAGGTAATAACAACAACAGTTGAAGTCCAATTGGCATGGTCCAATGTTCAGTTGGAGGCATGAAGTCCTCAACAGCGGAATAGTCCGAGTCCAAACGAAAACCCATCTTCAGATTGGGGAAGCCGCAACGTGAAAACATTTCCACCAACCCAATAATCTGCTGGAGAAAGTTAAAATATTACAATGTTCCAACACAGCTGGAGGAGTATATGGCGGTAGGCTCCCCGCCGTGAGCTGAGTTCAGAGACGAAGCTAAGATCATGTGACTCCTGCTCGAAGGAGCCAGCAGATGATTTGCCTGAAATGTATGTCAGCAGATAGGATGGCTGACCAGCTGAAAGGATGTCCAGGGTAAAGAGAGCTCAGCTTCTGTACCTTTTTGCCAGTTTCTGAAGCGCTGGGAGAGGCTCCTGCAGCTGTAGTCTTCGTAGACACGTCATAGGAAAGGTAGACTTGTCTCTTGATGACGGTTGAAAGAGTCTTTACAGAACTACGGGGCAGGACTTGTTGTAAGGCCTTTAGAGACTTCTTCGCCGTCTCCCATCTTTGCTGTCTCTGAGATGGTAGCATAGTGTTCCCGTTGATATCCGGAGTAGCAAGCTGTCTCAGTGGTACCCTGCCTAGAACTGCGATGGGTGTCTTAAACCCGAGAGGACCGTCGATGCTGTTTTCAACAGGCGAGGCTCCTCGTTCGATAGCAAGTTCCTTACAGGGTGATGCTTGGGAAGTGAACGTGTCTTGCTCAACATCCGCCAGTGAGCTGAGGCTGAATTGCGTGGGGAAAACGCTGGCACCATCGGTCAGAGGTAGGCTGTTGAGAGAGGGGCTCTCACTCTGAGCACTGAAGTCTAGCATGGCTTCGGTTTGACCAGGCTTGTGATGGAGATGGGTATCAAAGGTTGGGAACTTAGCAGTTACTTGCTGTGGATCCCTTGGCAACTTAGTCTTTGCTGGAAGAGAAGGTGAGGGAGCTACCCAGCTGTTATAGTTGTCTTCGGTGGGTTTGACGCTCATGACCCTGATGATCATTTTGTCTCCCTCTGTAGGTAGTGAGTTGTTGTCCTTGGTTGAAGGATCGAATGCTGTTATCTCGAGGTTGTAGTCTCGAGGATAAAGCGGACTTGAAATATCGGATGGTTGCCGTTGACACGTAGTGTCGTTTGACTTCTCCTTCATCCATTGGTGACGTGAGTATGACAGGGAGGACAAGTCATTGTCATCCGACATGATAACGGTTTTGTAAGAGGAGATGTCGTTCTGATTCTTTGTCTGGTCACTACAGACGTTGCCAATGATGACCCAGCCTAGCTCGAGGCACTGGGCATATGGTTCATTGAGTAGTCCGTGGATTTGTTGACGCATCTTGTGCAGTCGTATAATGTCTCTGCCGAGGAGAATTAGGATGTCTGCCTTATCGTCCAGGGTGGCATCTCTTTGGCTATCATTCTGAGATGAGGATGCTGAAGAGCGACTTCTGGTGTTGGGATTTCTTCCCTATTGAATGGTATTTGGTTACACTCTACAAGCGTGGGTAGTGGTATCTCCATGGCGCCTTTCTCAAGAGAAGTTATTATGAGGCCACTGGCCCTTCTTCCAGAGGTTTGTAAAACGCCGCTGCAGGTGCCCAAGGTGTAGGGATAGACGTCTCCTTTTAAGTCAAACAAGTCAAAGAATTCTGACCTGGCTAATGATTTGTTGCTCTGGTCATCCAGGCTAACGTACACCTTGACTGCCTTCTCTGGATGGCCCTTAGGATACACCCATGACAGGCAAATCTTCGCACAGGACTTGTCTCGAAGACCTTCTCCACAGACATCGGTGCATGAGGAAGATACTGCAACATGGCTTGTCACTTGGTCTGTACTCTCCCCGCCATGGCTTGTGGTGGGAGAAGGTGAAGACGCAGAGTCAGGCTGTGATGGATGGAGCGCCTGTACGTGGTCTTCGCTGTCGCACTCTAGACACTTGATGGGGATGACACAGTCCTTAGCAAGATGTTCGGTAGAGGCGCAGCACCTGAAGCATACTCCAAACTTCTTCAAGAGCTCCTTTCGTTCTTGAAGGGGCTTCTTCCTGAAGCCGATGCACTTCTTCAGGGGATGTGGCAGTTTGTGAATTGGACACTGGCGATTAGGATTCTCAACCTTCTCACCTTTGTCGCTCTTATCTTGTGATACTGAAGGTGCCGGAAGAACATCAGTCTTCTTGATGGACATTGGAGCTTGGTGGCTCCTGTAGTTAAGACGTGGACTGTCGTTTTTAGTAGATGAAACAGGGTCGCTGTGTTCTCCATAGGAAAAACTTGGATCGGTCTTACACTCTGCGATATTTTCGATGAACTCGCAGAAGTAACAAAATGGAGGGAAGGAGACTTGGTTTTCCCTTTTGTATTTTGATCCAAGCATGGCCCACTTATTTTGGATATTGGACGGCAGCTTGGAAACTATTGGGGTTACCCCATGAGCAGTGTCCAGGTAGCTGAGGCCAGGAAGGTACGGGTCTGCTTTGGCCAGCTGAAGCTCTAACAGGAGGTCGCTGAGCTCTTGGAACCTTGTACTGTCTTTATTAGATACCTTTGGAAAATCCTCTAGTCGTTTGAACAGGGCCCTTTCTATGACCTCAGGACTGCCATAGCTTCTTTCTAGCCTCTTCCATGCAGCAGTGAGACCAGCAATGGGATTACTGATGTGGACAGATTTAAGTCTCTTGACCCGATCCGTGGATTGTGGCCCAAGCCACCTGATTAGCAGGTCTAGCTCTTCAGCGGCGGTGATGCCGAGATCACTGATCGTGGTTTCAAAGGTACACTTCCAACCCCTGTAGTTCTCAGGCTTATCGTCAAACTCTGTAAGACCGGTCTTAGTTAGATCGCGCCGAATCATGTACCTTGCGAGGCCAGTCATATCAGCATTATCCGATTTTGGAAGGACCGATGCTGGCTGGATAGCTTTGTTCATACAGTCTGTGATTTGACCTGGGAATGCAGGTATATATGGGGCAGCGTAGGCGTTCAGTCCATTAACTGGCTTAATGAGCTTAGTTTCTGCCACACATGGGACTGGAATTGTGTGATTGACCGGAGTGTGGTGACTGGCCTGCATATTGGCCTGTACGTAGGATTCTGAGTATAAGATTTGGTGATTTGCAGGTTTCTGGTACATTTCGGTGCACAGAGGTGGATCAGGATACAAGATTGGCAGCGTATTGTAATTGTACTGACCTTGGGTGCAGGATGGGGATAAACGCTCTGTGTCCTGTTGTCTCAGGGGAGCATCAGTGTGGTCAGGAAGGATTGCAGGAGCAGGGATAGCGCTGTGTTGGCTTTGTACATAGTCTCTAGTACGCTTAAGAGGGTCTTCAGTATCAAAACCCTGATGTTTCAGGGGAGCATCTGTGTGGTCAGGAAGGATTGCAGGAGCAGGGATAGCACTGTGTTGGCTTTGTACATAGTCTCTAGTACGCTTAAGAGGGTCTTCAGTATCAAAACCACTTAAACTGATGCTGTCTCTTTGGCTCCCACTGATGGCTTGTTCCAGGACCTTTAACTTTGCCATGGCTATGGCGTGTAGGCGTTCCTTCTCTAGGGCCTCTAGGGCAGCTTGTATTTTAGTGGCCTCAGTTTTCATCTCAGTTTCCTTCTCTAGGGCCTCTAGGGCAGCTTGTATTTTAGTTGCCTCAGTTTTCATTTCAGTTTCCCTTTGAGCAAAGGCAGCTTGTATTTTAGTGGCCTCAGCTTCCGCACGTGCTTTTATGAGCTGTTCGCTGAGGGTTGAGGATTTTGAAGAGCGTGACTTAGATGATGGTCGCTTTGACTGTCTGGCAGAGCCAGAAATGCAAGATGACATCTCGGCTATTAGTGCGATTCTTGCCTCTGTTTTGGCTTTTATATCGCGCACCATGCTTTCTCTCTCAGAGTTAAGTTTTTGGAAAGCTTGCAGCTCTTTGCAGGTAACTGATGGGTTAAGTCTTTTTAACACTGCGATATATTGGTCTGTTATTTTTGCATAACATTGATAATCTGAACACAGTTGTGCGAGAGCTCCCTCCAGTGGTCGTTGGAGAGAAGCAGGCTGAGACAGGCTATTTATGTGGCATAAGAGTTTTTGCCATAGCTCTGCTGTTGCACGGAGAAGAACATGTTTACTGGATTCTAGATTCTCCCTTATTTTCCATGTTGGCTTTGTGACACATCTAGCCTTCTCACTAAATGGTGGATCAGGGTCTATGCACTCTTCCTCTGACAATGGGTCTGGCAGAGACCGTGAAGTCATTCCTTCAGCCATCCTGATTCACAGGGAGAAGGGGAGCTGTATAGACTCTTATATGTTGAGAGCGGATGCTCTGCAGGAAGTTCTGTAGCTTTATAGAAGCTGTGGGTTTTACAGATGAATCTGAAAAGTCTTTTTTACTATTCTGTCCCCGGGGCCTGTGGCTGCAAATATGGCTCTGTGAGATGCTGGATCTCTTCACCTTACTTACAATTGGCGACGGTCGCAGATAGCTTAACTCAGCTGCCGGCACACATGTTATGAAGAATCCAGAAGAGACTTTGATTTCTTTAAGAATTCTTGTTGAATGCATACAAACAGCAGCAGGTAAAAAAGACTTTCTTCAGACAGACTGAAAACACATGTGAATCTGATAAAATCAAGATGGAGAATGAAACACAGGAGAAAGAAGAAGGAAATGACATCATACCAGAAGAGTGAGACAGAGAGACAGAAGGGACAAACTTGATGTAAAGGAAGGATTTCAGCTATGCAAACACAGGACACATAGCAACAGTAAACAATATGAGAGACTGCAATACAGCATGTAAAATACACAGGACAGTCTGTAAAATGTCTCATTCATGGGACATAACATACTTCTATCTCATAACCATATCATCCTTATTTTCTTAACCTGCAAGGCCCAAGTTCGGTGCCTGCAAACCCAATATCCATTTTTTCCCATGACAAAACAAAAAGCTAGATGTGCCACACTAGCCCACCACCAGGGAGAGAGTCTTGAGAGGCCCCGTCCCTACCACCAGCACATACTCCCTATCCCTCATCAGACTAAAGCTATCCCTACGACTGACCCTGAAAACCTGTCCCGACCTGACCCTTCCTATCCCTACTCTACCTAACTTAACTTTACTAACTCTCTATCTGTCCCTCACGCTGACCCTCCCTGACCCTATCTGCCCCTACTTCTCTCCCTCAACACCCCACACCACCTTATGCTATCCCTACCACCATTCACACACAAAGCAACTCTCCCTTGAGTGTGTCTTCAAAAGGAGAAGCCCCTCCAAAGCCAAGAGGCCCTCCTCACACCCAACCTCTCAAACTCCAAAGAACGCACCTTCCCCAGGTCACCCAAGATGTTACTAACCACCTCATCCCAGGGGAGGGCTTTCTGTTGCGTCGAAACTAGACACCGTGCATTCCACGTGTAAAACCTGACCACTACACTAACTAGGAATAAAGTGCTCCGCTCTCGGCCACCCAGGGATCTGAACGCCCCATAGACCCACTCGGCGTAGGAAAGGGATTCCAGCCGCGGCCATCATATGGAAGCACCCACCCTGTTGTAAACCTCTGCATTAAAGGGACACTGAAGGAGGAAGTGCTCCATGCTTTCCAGCACGTCGCCACACTCCTCACGGGGATAACCCCGATCATCGGAGTTCCTGCACTTCAGGTTGTCCCTTACATACAGTCTCCCGTGAAAGCAGCGCCAGGCCAAGTCCCAAAACTTCGTGGGGATCCGCTTTGAATTTAAAAGCCCAAGCCCCACCTCCAGATCCCAGCCTGGGCAATCCCTGAGGACCAGGGGCTTCTGGAAATGGGTCAACAGAACCCTTCTGTCAAGACATTGCCTCGACATGGTCCTGATTTCCCTCATCTCCAGACCCCAGATTACCTTCAGAAACGGGTAGCGTAAGCCGGGAGATGTCCGTGAGGTGTACGGAGATCCTTCACTTGCCCTCCTGTCTCCCATTCCTGGAAGAAGGGCCGAAACCAACCCCTGCAGGAGAATACCCACGGAGGAGCCCTCTCCAGCCAGAGGTTGGAAATATTGGCTTTAAGAAAGGTGTTCACTAAGAACACTACTGGGTTGACCATACCCAACCCACCTAGTCTCCTCGTACGGTACGTGACCTCCCTCCTGATTAGGTTGAGCTTATTCCCCCATAACAGCTGGAAGAACAGGCTGTAAACCCGTGTCCAGAGAGGTTCTGGCAAGATGCACACACTGCCCAGGTAAATTAACAAGGGAAGCAGAAAGCCTTTAGCCAAGTTAGCTCTTTCCCTCAGGTTAAAGACCAACCCTTCCACTGGTCCACCTTTTGGGCGGCAATCTTGAGTCTGCCCTCCCAATTTTGCTGGGGGTAGTCCCCGGGGCCAAATTCGATGCCTAGAATTTTGGCAGAGGCCTGGGGCTCTGGAAGGGTGCCCGGGAGATCAAAACTAGGATCTCCCCCTCCCAGCCAGAGACTCTCACACTTTTCCCGGTTGATCATGGACCCGGATGCCTCCGAGTAACGCACGACCTCGGACATGACCCAATCCGCCTCGCCTCTCGAGGATACGAAAAGGGAAACATCGTCAGCGTACGCCACCACCCTCAAAGGGGCCCAGAGCCCGCCTGGTCCATCCCGACTCCCACCAACGGTCCACGATCTACCCTCCTCAGGAAGGGATCGATCGCGAACGCGTATAAAAGTGGGCTCGGAGGACAGCCCTGACGGACCCCAGAACCCACCTCAAAAGGGCGCCCTGACCAACCGTTCATGAGCGGGAAAGTCTCAGCCCCTTGGTACAAGATCTCTAACCAATTTACAAACCTCCCAGGCAGACCGTACCTTAAAAGGACAGACCAGAGGTACTCATGGTTAACCTGGTGAAAGGCTTTTGCTTGATCTAATAACAGTAGATACCCCTTCCAGTGACCCGCCCTACCCCATTCCACTGCCTCTCGGACACCGAGCACAGCACTAAAAGTGCTGCGGCCTGGAACAGAGCAGTGCTGGGCCTCCGAAAGGAGCTGGGGTGCAAACTTGACCAGCCGATTAAACAACACCTTCGCCAGAACCTTCCGGTCCGTATTGAGAAGCGCTATGGGACGCCAATTCTCAATACGGGACGAGTCTTTACCCTTTGACAGAATAATCAGGGCTGACCTCCTCATTGAACCGGGAAGAGTACCCGAGGAAAGACACTCATTAAACACCCCAGTCAAGAGGGGGACCAAGGAGTCCCTAAAGGTCTTATAGAACTCGGATGTTAAGCCATCCGGACCTGGCGATTTTTTGGGCCGAAGCCCATCAATGGCCAGTCTCACTTCCTCTTCCCTGATTGCTTCTGCCAAAACACCAAGAGAGGGATCATCCCCTGGCTCAGGGATGGTTTCAGCCAGGAAAGCCGACATCTCATCCCGATCCAGATCCCTCTTTCCCAAGAGGCGTGAGTAAAAGGACCTGACCACCTCCAGGATCCCTGATTTGGATCTGTTCAGGGACCCCATACTGTCGATCAGTCCTGTCACCATCTTACAATTCACTGACATCTTACAGTTCCTGTAGGGGTCGGGTGAGCGGTACTTCCCGAAATCCCTCTCAAAAACCAAAGATGTGTGCCTATCATACTGACACCTCTTAAGTAGTGTTGAGCGATACGATACTGCAAATATCGGGTATCGGCCGATATTAGCTGTATCGGACTTTCGATTCCGAGTTCCGATATTGTCGTCTTATCGGATACCGGAATCGGAATTGTCACTGTCACTGTCAGTGTCCGTCGGTTGGGTCTGTCAGGAGTCAGCGGCACTTACCTGGCAGAAGATCTCCGGCGGTCACGGCCTGGACTGCTTGATGGCCGCCATCATCTTTCCCCGGCGGTCACATGCAGTTTCTCGCGATAACTGCCGTGACTGCTAGGTAATCCCGGCCGTAAAGCAGTCAGTCCGATGACGTCACCGCCGGGGAAGCAGGTAATCAGCTGTGCTGCGTCGCGATGACAGGCTCTGCCTGTCATTGCGATGTAGCAGAGCTGGATCGTCGTGGGACAGTCGTTACTATGGACTGCGTCGGACAGGTGGTATACTGTTGGTTTGTTTTTTTCCTTTTTTTACAGGAGATCAATGGCGGCGCAGGAATGAGAGTACAATAAAAGAAATGAAAACTGTGTTGTCTCTTTTATTTCATTAAAAGACTTTTTTCTTGCTTTGTCTTTTTTTTATACATTTAAAAACTTTGGGATTAATAATGGATCGGTGTCTTATTGACGCCTATCCATTATTAACCGGGCTTATTGTCACCGTGCAATCAACGGTGACATTAACCCCTTATTACCCCACTTGCCACCGCTACAGGGCAGTGGGAAGAGCCGGGTAAAGTGCCACAATTGGCACATCTTTTGATGCGCCAAATGTGGGGCTGCTGTAGCCTGGTATTAT
This sequence comes from Oophaga sylvatica, assembly GCA_033576555.1. NCBI lineage: Eukaryota > Metazoa > Chordata > Amphibia > Anura > Dendrobatidae > Oophaga > Oophaga sylvatica. The sequence goes on from JARQOD010000002.1 coordinate 409,462,656, forward strand.
CAGGCTGTTGAGGGCCAAAATCCATGGGCCTTGACAGTCTTTTAATACCAGGCCGCAGCAGTCTGCATTTTACTTGGCTGGTTAACAAAAATAGGGGACCCCTACGCCGTTTTTTTTTTCGAGGGGATCCCCTATTTTTGTTAACCAGCCAAGCTAAGCAGACTGCTGTGGCCTGGTATCAGGCTGGCAAGGTCCATGGATATTGGATCCTTACCAACCTGAAAAACCAGGCCTCAGCAGTCTGCTTCATCTGGCTGGTTAACAAAAATAGGGGGGACCCCACGCCAATTTTTTTTCGAGGGGATCCCCTATTTTGTTAACCAGCCAAGATATGCAGACTGCTGTGGCCTGGTATTATCAGGCTGGCAAGGTCCATGGATCTTAGCTCCTTACCAGCCTGAAAAACCAGGCCTCAGCAGTCTGCTTCATCTGGCTGGTTAACAAAAATAGGGGGGACCCCACGCCAAATTTTTTTCGAGGGGATCCCCTATTTTTGTTAACCAGCCAAGATATGCAGACTGCTGTGGCCTGGTATTATCAGGCTGGCAAGGTCCATGGATCTTGGCTCCTTACCAGCCTGAAAAACCAGGCCTCAGCAGTCTGCTTCATCTGGCTGGTTAACAAAAATAGGGGGGACCCCACGCCAAATTTTTTCGACGGATCCCCTATTTTTGTTAACCAGCAAAGATAAGCAGACTGCTGTGGCCTGGTATTATCAGGCTGGCAAGCAGGGTCGGACTGAGCCACCGGAGAAACCTCCGGTGGGCCCCAGCTCCTGCGTGGTGGGCCCTGATTTGAAAGGATAGGTCGCGGGGCAGAGGGGGCGGTGGCCCCGGGCCCCGCGCTCTGAGGGGGCCCACCCGGAGCTACGCTACAGTAACTGTATCGGCGTGCACAGCACGCCGATACAGTTACATTCTGCGGCAGAGCAGGGAGAATCGATCTTCCTGCTCTGCCGCCCAGAAGCTATGGGGCCTGAACAGGCGTTGGGGGGGCCCGGTGCCAGCAGTGGGCCCCCCACCCGTCATCGGAGGGTCAGCTGTATCGGCATCCAGCCGATACAGCTGACCGCATAGAGAGAGAAGGAGCGAGCGCTCCTTCTCTCCCATAATCCCCCTCTCAGCGTCTGACAGCGGGCGCGATGACATCATCTGCCGGCGCCCGCTGTCAGACGCTGAGAGGGAGAACAGTGAGCATCACAGGAGCCGGGAGGCGAGTATTTTTTTTTTTTTTTAATGGGGGTGCATTATACTACAGAGGCTGTATATGGGGGGTGCATTATACTACAGAGGCTGTATATGGGGCTGCATTATACTACAGAGGCTCCATATTGGGGTGCATTATACTACAGAGACTCCCTATGGGGATGCATTATACTACAGAGGCTGCCTATGGGGGTGCATTACAATATAGCGGCTGCCTATGGTGGTGCATTATATTATAGACTCTGCCTATGGGGGTTTATTATAATATAGAGGCTGCCTATGGGGGTGCATTATACTATATTGAGGACTATCTGGTGTATTATGCTGTATGGATGCTATCTAGGGGCCATCATACAGTGTTGGACCCATTAAATAGTTTGGGGACATTAAGGGGTCAGTATATATCCAGTGAGGGGCATTATTCTGTGTATAGGGGAGATGTACAGGGGGAGACTTGGGACATTATTAAATGTAAAGTGGACACTTATTGTTATAGGGGAACTCGGGTTACTGTGACTGTCAAAGGGCACACAGGGCATTATTACAGTCTAGGGGACAAAATGTGGTCACTGTTTTCTAGGGCACTTGCACCCGGCATTTCTATATTCTAGAGGGGTGCTTTAAAATTTAGAGGTCACACAGAACCACACAGCAGGTGCAGTAATAGGGACACATACAGCAGCAGCAGCTCAGTATTGGGGTATCACGTGCAGTAATAGGGACACATACGGCAGCAGCGGCTCAGTATTGGGGTATCAGGTGCAGTAATAGGGACACATACGGCAGCAGCGGCTCAGTATTGGGGTATCAGGTGCAGTAATAGGGACACATATGGCAGCAGCGGCTCAGTATTGGGGTATCAGGTGCAGAAATAGGGACACATATGGCAGCAGCGGCTCAGTATTGGGGTATCAGGTGCAGTAATAGGGACACATATGGCAGCAGCGGCTCAGTATTGGGGTATCAGGTGCAGAAATAGGGACACATATGGCAGCAGCGGCTCAGTATTGGGGTATCAGCTGGATGAGGAGTTTGTGCAGGTTGAGAATAGTCCAATTGGTGACCAAGACAGTGCTAAAAATATGAGAAGTGAAATGTGTCTTTGTTGTAATCTCTGCAGTCGAGTCCTGGCTGGAGAAGTCGTCATGTCGGTCTGGGCCAGATGGAAAAGAAATGAAAAGTGAACAATTCCATTAGAAAGAACATCAGCGGTAAGTCATTATCTGTACCTGTGCTGTAATCTATTATATGTTCTGTAGGACTGGTATTATTTACCACAGACCATATGGCGGTAATATCAATATTGGTCTTTTTATATATAGATTATTTTTGGCAACAGCGCGGTCATTTGCTGAGGTTCTCTGATTAGGGGCCCACTCAGAAGTTTCGCCCCCACTAAACCAAAACCCTAGCTATGCCTCTGGCTCTCTCTCTAGTCTTTCTTTCTCTCTCTAGTCTTTCTCGCTCTCTGTTCTTTCTTTCTCGCTCTCTGTTCTTTCTTTCTCTCTCTCTTTTCTTTCTTTCCTCTCTTTCTTTTTGTTTGTTCTTTCTCTCTCGCTGCTCTTTCTTTCTTTTCCTCAGTACCAGCCACTGTGCCCTCATTACCAGTCAGTGTGATCAGCAGTGCTAAATGGGTACGCTTGGGGCCAGGATATGGGTGTGATTAGCTGTTAAATGGGTGTTGTCGGGGCGTGGCCTAAAATTTGCAGCGACACCCTACGCGCGCCGCAGCCTTTAACCCTCTTTCCTGTCTTCAAAATTTGGGAGGTATGCTGTATGACCTCACTACAACTTCTGGCCATGCTCCTGATGAGCGCGACAGATGGTCTCCTGAGGGATCTCCTCCCACACCTGGACTAAAGCATCCACCAACTCCTGGACAGTCTGTGGTGCAACGTGGCATGGCCTAAAATTTGCTGCAGCAGGCACAGCGTGCCACAGCCTTTGTCCCTCTTTCCCTTCTTCAAAGGTTGGGAAGTATGATGGTGGGCCCCAAGAATATTTTTTCTCTGGTGGGCCCAAGGTACTCCAGTCCGACGCTGCTGGCAAGGTCCATGGATATTGGCTCCTTAACAGCCTTAAATACCATGCCTCAGCAGCAGGGGCGTACATAGAAATCATGGGGCCCCATAGCAAAAGTCTGAATGGGCCCCCCCCCAAAAAAATAAACCCAGAGCCATTGTAAATGTAAAGTGCCAGCACAGTGAGGGGACACATTAAACAAAAAATGTATTATGCCCCCATAGATTGTGCCCCCATAGATGCTCCATAGTATAGGCCCTTATGCTGCCGCAGCTGCTGCAACCAAAAAAAAAAAAAAGACATACTCACCTTTCGTCGCTGGGGGCCAGGTGCCGGTGTCCTGAGCAGGGGGTGACACCAGGTGCCGATGTCACCGCTCGCTCAGGGCCCCGGCACCTGAGATATTTACCTGTCCTCTCTCCACTGCTGAGTGCCGCTGTCTTCGGGGTCCTCCAGCAGTGAATGATCAGGCAGAGGCGCGGCGCGCACTAACGACGTCATCGCGCCCTCTGACCTGAACATTGCAGCAAGAGGACGTGAGCAACGGTGGAACGGGACAGGTAAATATCCCTTATACTCACCCTTCCACTGGCGCGGTCTGTGCAGCCCCTGCTCTTCTCCCACGGTCTCCGCCGCCAGTGTTCAGCGGTCACGCGAGACAGCTCATTAAAGTCATGAATATGTGCGTATTCATGACTGTAATGAGCGGTACCACCTGACCGCTGAACACAGGCTTCGGAGACCGTGGGAGAAGAGCAGGGGCTGCAGAGACCGCACCAGGAGGGGTGAGTATATAGAAGAGCTGCGCTCCCCCTCCCCCGCCGACCCCCTGGTAGTACTGTGTCAGCACAGCTACCCGACCGTCGAGGGCCCCCTCACCTGTCCGGGCCCCATAGCAGCTGCTTGGTCTGCTTCATTCACGGTACGCCACTGCTCAGCAGTCTGCTTCATCAGGCTGGTTAACAAAAATAGGGGGGACCCGACGCCATTTTTATTCGAAGGGAACCCCTATTTTTGTTAATCAGTTCCCTCTGACGTCACTGATTGTGTCCCTGGCTGACCTGAAGTGAAAGTGGAAAGCAATCAATTAAGCTTTCCACTTCCTCTCCTGTCAGCCAGGAGAGGAACTCATTCATTTGGGGGTTTACTGTGAGGCTGCAGCATTAGCTGCGGTCCCTGCAGTAAACATTAACCCTTTCTGAAGGATTACACCGTGGGACCTGACTGTGCATGGGATAGGTAAGAATAATTTTGCTTTTTTATTTTATTTTTATTACAGGAAATGGTTTTTGCAGTCAAATAAAAGATGGTCAAAAACATGTGTCTTTATTTCATTAAAATGATTTTTAATTAAAGTGTGTGTGTTTTATTTTTATTTCATGCAATAGGATTAATAATTGATAGTTGTCTAATTGACAGCTCTCAATTATTAACCTGGCTTAAGTTCACCTTTCAATTGCAAGGTGGCTTTAACCCCATATTAACCCATTCGCCACCGCTACAGGGCAATGGGAATAGACGGGCAAAGTGCCAGAAAGGGCGAATCTAATTATAGATTTGTCTTTTCTGGGGTGTCTGGGGGCAGATGTTAGTAGCCAGGGGGGGGGCCAAAAATAATGGTCCCTCTCTGGGCTATTATTATCTGCCCCCATTCGCTGGCTTTGTCTGTCTGGTTGCGAAAATAGGGCGGGAGCCCACGCATTTTTTTTAAACAATTTTACACCTCATATATATATATATATACATACATGTCATTGAATTTGTGACACATATATATATATTTATATTTATAGTTCATACACTTCTACATAGTATAATAGCCGCTAATTCAATTGCCGGCTTTTGTGAAAATGCAGAACCCGACATGAAATGACACTTGGTGTACATAGGGTTAACCATGTCCTTTGCTATCTGATTTGCACAAACAATTACATCAGTCTATGTGTGCAAAATTTCACACCTGTAGGGGTTAATTAAAGGTGTAAATTCGTAGCAAAAAAGTCCGTTTTTTTTACAACGAATTTACAACTTTAATTAACCCCTACAGGTGTGAAATTTTGCACACATAGACTGATGTAATTGTTTGTGCAAATCAGATAGCAAACGACATGAAAAGACATGGTTAACCCTATGTACACCAAGTGTAATTTCATGTCGGGTGCTTCTGTCTTTTCACAGAAGCCGGCTTTACCCGGCAATTGAATCAGAGGCTATTTTACTATGTAGAAGTGTATAAACTATACATATATGTATATATACATGTCACAATGACATGTATATATATATATATATATATATATATACGTATTCTATGTGTGTATATTTTGTGTTTACAAGGAAAGAAAGTGTTTTTTTAGTTGCGATATTTTGTTCCCATAGACTTACATGGGACTTCCGGTATCGGAATCGGATATCGCCGATATTTAGTGATATCGGCGATACCATTCCGATCCGATATTTTTGGATATCGGAAAGTATCGCTCGACTCTACTCTTAAGCAAAGACTTCACTCTGGAGATTTCCTCACGGTCACCTCCAGTCGAGACGAGCTGCTCGAGTTTCCTCCCTAGAGCCTGATACAAGCGATGCCTGTTCAGACTCCTGAGGCTCGAGAGCTGGCGGAAGAACCCCGCCACCCGCTTTTTGAAGATCTCCCACCACTCTGACTTAGTACTACAGAGATCCAAAAGCGGTACCTGGCTCTGAAGAAAATCCTCAAAGGATTGTCTCACGTTCGCTTCTTCCAGCAGGGACGAATTCAGCTTCCACAGCCCTCTTCCCATCCGGGGAGTCTCTGCAACATTGAGAGAAATACGGATTTTTGTGTTACTCACCGTAAAATCCTTTTCTCCGAGACGCTCATTGGGGGACACAGGACTGTGTGTGGGTGTATGCTACTGCCGCTAGGAGGCTGACACTAAGTAAATATAAAAAAAGGTTAGCTCCTCCTCCGCCGTATACACCTCAGCACTGGCCGCAGGCAAACCCAGTTTAGTGCAAAAAGCAGTAGGAGGCTAAAGAATAAATCAGTGTTAATACAGGTACAATATATCCAGAAGTAAATCTACTGATATAGACCCAAACAAATAGAATTAAATTAGAAAACGAAGCCATCCGGCTATAAGGGAGGGTGCTGTGTCCCCCAATGAGCGTCTCGGAGAAAAGGATTTTACGGTGAGTAACACAAAAATCCGTATTTCTCCTTCGTCTCATTGGGGGACACAGGACTGTGGGACGTCCCAAAGCAGTCCCTTGGGTGGGAAACCGACTCCACAGTGTAATTTATAACCAAGCATTGCTTATAGGTGCGCAACCGCGCCCTGAAGAATCCTTCTACCCAGACTGGCATCCGCAGAAGCCTGAGTATGGACATTATAATGCTTGGAAAAGGTATGCAGACTGGACCAGGTTGCCGCCTTACAAACCTGTTCCACCGAAGTCTGATGCCGAAGGGCCCAGGAGGCACCCACCGCTCTGGTGGAGTGAGCCCTGATTCCTGCGGGAACCACCGCGCCTCTGATGTGGTAAGCCTCCTGAATGGCTAACCGAATCCACCTAGCCAAGGTTGACTTAGAGGCAGCGAGTCCCTTCCTGCGACCGTCAGGGAGAACAAACAGCGTGTCCGTCTGCCGAAAGGACGCCGTCCGAGATACATATCTCCTGAGCGCTCTCACCAGATCTAGCGTATGGAGAGCCTTCTCAACCCGGTGCGTAGGAGCTGGGTAAAAAGAAGGTAGAACAATATCCTCATTGATATGAAAAGAGGACATGACTTTAGGCAAAAAAGGTGGTGTTGGCCTGAGCACCACCTTATCCTGATGGAAAAGCAAGTACGGAGCCCGACAAGACAGTGCTGCCAGCTCCGAAACCCGCCTAATGGATGTTATGGCTACCAAAAACACCACTTTCCATGAAAGAAATGCCAGAGAAACCTCCTGCAGAGGTTCAAATGGAGATTCCTGCAGGACTCCCAGGACTAGATTGAGATCCCAAACATCTAAGGGAGCCTTGTAGGGGGGAACTATATGGACAACCCCCTGAATAAAGGTCCTAACCTGAAAATTAGACGCGATCCTTCGCTGAAAAAGCACTGATAAGGCTGATATCTGCCGTCTAAGCGTACTTGGCGCCAGACCTGAATCTAGGCCTGCCTGGAGAAATGACAGAATGTTTGGAATTGAAAACCGAAGCGGGGAACAACCATGTTCCCTGCACCAAGCAAAAAAGACCTTCCAAGTCCCGTGGTAGATGCGAGCCGAGACGGGCTTTCGGGCGCTAGCCATCGTCGCGGCGACCTTTTTAGAGAATCCAGCCCTGGTCAGGATCCAAGATTCAACGGCCAGGCCGTCAAACACAGGACCGCTGAGTTCTGGTGGTAAACAGGGCCCTGGGAGAGAAGGTCCGCGCGCTCTGGCAGTCGCCAGGGTGCGTCGGCGAGCAACTGTACCAGCTCCGCGTACCAAGAGCGACGCGGCCAATCCGGAGCTATTAATATCGCTGGAACCCCCTCTATCCTGATCTTTCTGATCACCCTTGGGAGAAGAGCTATTGGTGGAAATAAGTATGGAAGAAGGAATTGATTCCATGGTAGAACCAGGGCGTCCACCGCAATTGCCTGCGGATCCCGGTACCGGAAGACGAAGTTGGGCACCTTGGCATTCATCCTGGAAGCCATCAGGTCCACATCTGGGGTTCCCCAGCGTCGGCATATCTGCTGAAAAATCTCGGGATGTAGCGACCATTCCCCTGAAGCTATGCCGTGACGGCTGAGAAAATCCGCTGCCCAGTTTTCCTCGCCCGGAATGTGGACTGCTGAAATCACGGAGTGATTTACCTCTGCCCAGGACAGAATCTGTTTTACCTCGTGCATAGCCGCCCGGCTGCGGGTACCTCCCTGATGGTTTATGTATGCCACCGCCGTGGCATTGTCTGATTGTATTCGGACTGGGTGGCCCGCCAGATGCTGGTGAAAATGCCTCAGAGCCAGCCGGATAGCTCGGATCTCTAAAATATTGATCGGGAGGATCGACTCCTGCTGAGACCAAGTCCCCTGGGCTGTGTGGTGACGAAACACTGCTCCCCATCCGAGCAGGCTGGCATCCGTTGTGACTACCATCCAGAAATTCGGAGGAAACAAACGGCCCTGTTGAAGAGTGGAGCTCCTCGTCCACCACATAAGAGTCTGTCTGACCTGCAGGGACAGACGGCACCGAAGATTGAGGGAATAAGGGCTCCCGTCCCATACTGCCAAGAGTGCATGCTGAAGGGGGCGAAGATGAAACTGGGCAAATGGGATCGCCTCGATCGCTGCCACCATCCTTCCTAGGACCCTCATGCAAAACCGGATGGTATGAGGAATCGGTTTGCGAAGGATCCGTACCTCTTGACGGAGAACTAAGGCCTTGTCCTGAGAAAGGATTATCAACCCTTGAGCGGTGTCGAAATTCATCCCTAAGAAGGTGATCTTTCGAGATGGCACGGGAGATGACTTCTTCATATTCACCAGCCACCCCAGGCGAACAAGGGTGCCTAGGGTAATGCTGACACTTTCCTCGCATGTTTGGAAAGACGGACCCTTGATGAGAAGGTCGTCTAGGTAAGGCAAGATGACTATCCCCCTGGAGTGCAGAATGGATACAACAGCAGCCATGACCTTTGTGAACACTCTGGGAGCTGTGGCTAGCCCGAATGGCAAGGCAGCGAACTGAAAGTGGAGTTTGCCAATGGCAAACCGAAGAAACCTTTGATGAGGGGGAAATATGGGGATGTGAAGATAGGCATCCTGGATGTCTATTGATGCTAGAAATTCCCCTTTTTCCATGGCAGCAATGACCGAGCGGAGAGACTCCATTCGGAAATGTCGAATTCTGACAAACCGGTTCAGTCTTTTTAGATCCAGAATGGGCCTTACGGTACCGTCCTTTTTGGGTACAATGAACAGATTGGAATAAAACCCCCGACCTCTTTCGACCTCTGGTACAGGTACGACAACCCCGCTGTGTCGAAGAGACTCGACCGCCTTGAATAAGGCGCGAACCCGAGACTCCTCCTTGGGAAGGCACGAGGGAAAAAAACGATTTGAGGGAAGGCTGGTAAATTCTATCTTGTACCCCGAGGTGACTAATTCCCTGACCTACTCGTCTTGAGTAATCGATAGCCAAGTGGGGCGAAACCAGAGTAGACGGCCGCCTACTCTGGATGAATCGACCGGATTCTGCCTCCAGTCATTTATCCGAAAATCTTTGGGGCCTAGACCCTCTAGATCTCGGTTGTTGAGACCGCATTCTTCCCAACGGGTTGGTCTTGTAAGAGACCTGATGATCTCTGGCCTGATTAGGTCGACCTGAGCCGCTGGAACTGGCTGTTGCGGCCCAACCTGGGTTGCGAAAGGCTCTAAAACGAGGCTGAAGCTGTCGGCGAAAGGGCTGTTTGACTTTCTGCTGAGGCAAAAAAGAGCTCTTCCCTCCTGTCGCATCAGATATAAGCTGATCCAACTTTTCACCAAATAAACGACCGCTTTGATACGGCAAGGACGTAAGTGACTTCTTTGAAGTTGAGTCTGCTCGCCAAGTCCTCAACCACAAGGATCTCCTAATGGCAATCGCATTAGCAGCAGCTAATGCTGCGCAATTTGCCGCATCCATGGAAGCGTTGATCAAAAAATCACCTGCGAGAGCCATCTGATTAGATATCTCAAAAACCTCAGGTGACACTTCTACACCATGAAGAGCTCTGTTCAGAGACTCCGACCAGGAAATCATGGCCTTAGCAACCCAAGTCGCTGCAAAGGAAGGAGAGAGAGATGACCCAGATGCTTCAAACACTGAGCGAGCCAGGCTTTCAATCAGACGATCCGTTGGATCCTTAATCGAGGAACCATCAGGAAGTGAGAGAAGCGTCTTAGATGCCAAGCGTGACATCGGAGGATCGACCACTGGGGATTCCGCCCACTTCTTAAGAAGTTCAGGAACAAAAGAATACCTGGTATTGAGGGCCCTCTGTCCTGCAAAGCGCTTATCCGGTTTTTCTCGGTGGCGCTGCACAAGCTCCTCAAACTCAGGATGAGTACCAAAGACCTTATGAGTCTGTCTGGCTCTTTTAAAGGACACCTTATGACCCGAAGTCAAAGTGGATTCGTCGTCCACTCCCAGGGATTGATTGACAGCTTCTATAAGACTGTCAATTGTCTCCTGACAATTCGGGCCTCTAGATTGAGGGACCCTTCAGACTCAGAATCCGAATATTGATCACTCGCTTCCGAAGGTGAGGGAGAGCGAGAAACGGAACTGATAGATGCCGAGGCCCCGGTCGGCATAGGCGACGCAGTATGGGTTCGTTTCCCCTGCGTCTGCCTGGTGAGAGCGCGGCCCCTGCAGGCCGGAGGTTCCTGAGCCGCAACCAATACGGATGAACCACTGTTCCTGCTCCTATCGGGAGCTTGAGGGGACTCAATCGCTCTTGTTAATGACACCATAGACTGCGACAGAGACAAGGCCCATTCCGGAGGACCTGACGCATTAGGCTCAGCTATGGGTGAGGGCTCCTGAGCCCGTTCGGAATCACAAGCCTCGCAGACCCGATTAACCTGGGCATGCGGAAAAGGTGACCTACAAGCAATGCATGCGGTATATAGCACCGTATGGATCTTGGCCCTTCTGGACATAGTGGATCTGTCACAATACCCTTCCTGCAGCACTAGTTTTAAATGAGGCTGTGGTATTAGAGGAGCGAAGAAGCGCTGAGGAGAACAGCTAAGCGGAACAGCCAAGCAGGCGGTAACAGCACCTACCCCAGATCTGTATCCCCACTCAGAGCACAATCTGACAGCCAGGTTTCAAAAAACGGCGCTTCCCCTTCAGAGAGGAGCGCCTGAAATAGTCCAGCCTTGGAAGGAGGGAACAAAGGCGTGGTTTAGCGTCAGCTGATGTCGGGGCCTAATTTCCGGTTGCGGCCTAGTCCCCGAATCAAGCCGGGGACTAAATTTCGGCCGCGGCCTAGCACCGGCCGAAGCCTCGGCCTAAATTTCCGGCGGAGGCCGCCCGAAGGAGCGAGGGCGGGCCCGCCGGAGCCACCGCCGCCGGAGGCGGAGCTTAGGACCGCGGCCAGCCCCAAGCCTGGCGCCAAGTTATCGTCCCAGGCCCGGTCTCCGGCCGAGGCCAGGGACTAAATTTTACCTGAGGCCCAGCAGTGCCAGGAAATAGGGGGGCGGTCCCGGAGATGACGCAATCCTGTGGGGGAAGGCGCAAGTCGGACTCCCAGCGTGTCCTGCCTGGCTGCAGCCAGCTGATGAGACGCCGGCCATGAGTTTCCACACCAAGGTTTTTCCTCCAGGCTCCAGAACTCGCAGGTGGGCAAACAATTTCCCTTAGAGGGAACTCTACAGGCAGGAGAAAAAAGAGGACAGTGCAGGCACCCTAACTCCATCACCCCTTCAGGAGGTGAGGAGAGGGACTGTCCGCCGCCTTGCAGCACCGCAGTCTAGCATTGGTGGAGCAGTGGGGGCCGCACGGACTTCCTCCTGCCTCTGTACAGCCCAGGGTTTCACTACCCTAGGGTGGTCAGGGCTAAGTCCGGCACTCATATCCCACGTAGCGGGAAAGGATACGTGGAGGCTTCACTCCACGTGCTCGCCCGTTGATGGTTTGGGGAGATCGGACCCCTTCAAAAGGGTCCGTCGCCCCTGTCTCAATATCGTGGGGAAAAAAAAAATAAAAAAATGGTCTGAACAAAACAGACGTGTGCCTCCATGAGACACTAAGCATAAACTGGGTTTGCCTGCGGCCAGTGCTGAGGTGTATACGGCGGAGGAGGAGCTAACCTTTTTTTATATTTACTTAGTGTCAGCCTCCTCGCGGCAGTAGCATACACCCACACACAGTCCTGTGTCCCCCAATGAGACGAAGGAGAAAAGAAAATTAGACAGTGATCGGAGAACTCCACCTCAACGGCGGACACAGCAGAAAAGATGGCATCCTCCTTTAAAAAAAACCTGTCTATTCTAGATCTACAGCTACCCCTATGATAGGTGAAACCCCCGTGGCCTGGGGTGTGCCGGATGTGGACATCAACCAGGCGAGCTTCACTGGCTATGCTATTAAGCGCGACGCTGTCATAAGCCAGGCGATCTCCAGGACCCCCCGATCACGGGACCTCGTAATGGTGTTGAAGTCCCCACCGAAGACCACCTGTCGGCTTGTAAAAAGAAAGGGCTTAATCTTCAGTAAGAGACATTTCCGGTCCCACTTTGACTGTGGGCCGTAGATGTTTATGAGCCGCAGCTCTTGTCCCCTCATGAAGACGTCAAGGACCAGGCACCTCACCTTTTCTAACTCGATCACTCGTCTGCATTCCACATCTGCAGTCTTAAGAAGGACTGCCACCCCGCTATACGGCTCGGCCGCAAGAGACCAGTATGAGGGCCCGCACCTCCACTCGCTCCGTGCTTTATGTATGGCCCCCATGTCAGTTACTCTGGTCTCCTGCAAAGATAAAATTTCAGCCTCAATTCGGGTGAGAAAATCAAAGGCCGTAAATCTAGCCGCATCTGACTTAATGTTGGAGACATTAATGGACGCCAGCGTCAACGGGGCGAGTTCAGCCATCATGAGTGATCAAGTTCGACGGCCTTCTTCTTACCCACCCCGCTCCTACCACCCTCTGGGGAGGAGTCAGAACCCTTCCCCTTTAAGGTAGTCGAGGTGTCCATTCCTCCTCCCCTGGTGTTCTCACCTCCGGACTCCGGGTCTGTCCCCCCCTAGGAGAAACAACGTCCCCTAAGGGTTGGACTCCGCCATCCCCTGAAGGACCCCCCGATGCCGCCCCCGACCCTTTGCCCTCGTCCGGCGACTCTTTAGCAGAGTCTCCGAGGGCTTGGAACCGGTTGGAGAGTGTGATCAGAGGGGGAACGGTGGGCCCTTCCGTTGGTACATTCACGGTCGGGGGTGGGGGGATTTGGAAGACTTGTTCAGCCCCCTCCTCCCCCTCCCGTTGTTATGTTTTTTCTCACCCATTGATGTTGTAGGCTGCTCTACGACTTCCTCATCAACACTTTCATATTGAAAGGAGCTGTCTGATTCAGCCTCTTTATCCTCCCTCTCCATTCTCCTGATCTCCTCGTTCACCGCTTCCTCCCCCAGGGCCTCAGAGGCTTTAGCCACCAACCTAGAGGGAGGAGCAGGCACCAGCCCGGCTACCCGAGGTTCCACCTGCTCCTTAACCCCATGGCGAGCCGCCTGCCTCCGTTGATATGAGGGGCCTCTTGTGACCTTGCCTTTCCTCACCGGCCCCTCAGCCCCCTCCCCGCCACCACCGCCCGCCGCGACGGAGGAAGCCCCGCCGGAGGTTTCCCCCTCACGGTCTCCCCCCACGGGCCCGCAGCAGTATTGTAGAAGGAGCGAGGGCAGCGGCTATACGGGTGACCAAGGTCACCACACATGTGGCACCGAATGTCCTTACACGCAGCGGCGAGATGACCCACCCCGCCACACAAGGCACATTTCAGAACCTTGCAGCTTGCGCTGAAGTGGCGGGGATCGCCGCACTTGTGACAGACCTTCGGCTGCCCCTGTTAGAAGACCAGGATCCTATCCCTTCCCAGGAATGCCGAGGAAGGGATGTGGGTGACCGTATCGCCTGAGACCTTCAACTTAACCATGAAGGTCCAGCCCCCCGACCAAATACCAAATTCGTCCCTGTTCTTTTTTGGGACCTCGGTGACTTCCCCATAACGGAAAAGCCACGTCATTATGTCCACGCCTGTGAGTGACTCGTTACATGTCACCACGGTCACTCTCTTGACTGAATTTTGGCAAGACACCGCCTGTATGACGAAGCCTCGCCATCCGGGCTCCCCCTTCACCAGCTCATAATTCGACCAGAAGAGCTCAAGCCCCTCTGGCCGAACAAAGCTGATGTCAAAAAACAGGGCCGATGAGGGATGGATCAGGGCAAAGATGTCATCTGCCCTGAAGCCCATCTTCAGGAGGAGCTCCACCACCCTGCTCCTGGGTGGGCAAGCTTCACTGCCCCCCCACCGAAGACGGACCACATTCCTCCTCACCGGCCCTTGCCCGGCTGTCGGAAGAGACCAGACAGTCCCTCCCTCTCTTCTCTCTTGGAAGGCGGCCAAACCATGCTTCTCTATCCAGAAAGACAAGTCCACCGTCCTGCCCTCTACTATTATCGATCTTTCTCCCCTTTTGAGGGCCTCCAGAAAACGGCGGTGCAAAATGCCGTCCCCGGAGTCCAGAGGTGAGGAGACCCCTGAGAACCCCCCCGGGAGTCCCTCCGACCCCCAGCCGCGACCCCTGCAAATGAACGCCTGGGTGCCACAGCTGTGGGGGCAGATGGGCCAGCCCCCTCCCCACTCATACTTGCTCCCACATTCACTCTTGCATCCACCCCTGCATTCACTCCCACACTCACTCCCTCATTCATACCACTTTCGCCATCATTCACACCTCCATGCACCACCTCAGCAAAAAGATCCTCAAAAATGTCACTCACACCATCACTATCATCCTCACTATCCATATATACATTATTTACACTATTCACATTATTATTTACATTGCCTTTAGCATTGTTATTCTTAACACCTCCTGCTGGAGGCCCTGGCTGGCTTGCGGTGTTAATGCCTCTTTTTTCTCCTCTGCCCAGGAGTGCCACTGCCCCTTTAAATGCCCCAGAGCAGAGTGCACTCAGTAGGCCGGGATCACACATGCGAGTAAGTCGTCCGACACTCGCATGTGAAATCCCAGCTCTGGCGCAGGCATTCAGGAGTGGAGCGAGCGGCTGCATGTAGTTCTATGCAGCCGCGCGCTCCACTCCCGAGTGCCGGCGCCAGAGCTGGGATTTCACATGCGAGTGTCGGACGACTTACTCGCATGTGTGATCCCGGCCGTACACTCTGCCTGGGCTCGGGAGCAGCAGCAGCTCCTGAGCTCTCCGGTACAAATTTTTTTTTTCCTTTCTCCGTGCTTCCTAGGGCAGGGACAGACCTTGCCACCGCACCCTGCCCTCCACACACCTCCCCCGCCGGCTTCACCTGGACCGCCGGAGCCCCCGCACCACTAGATGATGGTAAGTGGGCTGGAGACCCCGACAACTCCCTACCGGCTTTTGGGGGAGCAGAACTGATGGTATGGGTGGGCCGGACAGAGGGCGGCGGACCCGCCGAGGCCACGCCCCTACCGGCCGCAGCCACTCCAGGCTGGGCAGCAGCCCCTTTCGAGGCCTCGCCTACCCCAGATGACACGGGCACAGTGGGCGGAGCCATGGCTGCCTAGGCCACGCCCCCCACCGGCCACGGCCACTCCAGGCTGGGCAGCAGCCCCTTGTGAGGCCACACCCACAGAGGGCGGCGGACCCGCCGAGGCCACGCCCACCCCGGATGATATGGGCACAGTGGGAGGAGCCACGACCACCGAGGCCACGCCCCCCCACGCCGGCCACAGTCACCCTGGGCTGGAAGCAGCCCCTTGCGAGGCCACGCCCACCCCAGACGATGTGAGCACGGCAGGCGGGACTGCGGCCGAGGAGGGCACGCCCCCCCTGCATTCCTCTGCCTTGGCAGGCAGGGCAACATTCAGGGAGGCAACGCCCCCTCACGGGCCATCACCGCCTCTCTGCACCCAGCACCTGCTTTAGGTAAGGCCTTTTGGGGTCTACGTGCCGAGTGCCCCAGCTTCACCACGGCCTCCTCCAGGGGAGCGACCAACACCCTGCAGGTTTTAAGTTGCTGCTTTACAGCAGTATCCGCGCCCTTCCTATGCTTCTGGACCCCCATAAGTGATCCAGATTTAAAGGACCCGTGCGTGGGGGGCCCAGAAGCTGCTCTCACCGCCGGAGATGCGGCCCCGGCTTTACTTGTACCTGGTGCTGGGCCAGCCCCCCCTGCCACAGGGGACTGAGCCCAAGCACTACCACCAACATCAACACCAATACCGGCACCGACCTCCATATTGCTGCTTGAATCTGGACTGCCACCACCAGATGTGACAGCAAGATCCAGGCAGACCTTACTCTCCCGGCTCCCTTGCTGCGGACCCACCATAGGGCCCGAGCTGGGGTGGGCAGCGGGTTCCGCACAACGGGACTGGGGGGCCCCGGAAAGAGGGACAAAAACAAGCTTTTCCACCACCGCTTGTTTTGCCTTACGCCTCCTCCTACTCCTTCCGGTTGCCTCATCCTCAAGGCAGACCTCGTCCCCAAACAACAGTGTGCCAAACCGTACTGGAGACTCAATCTGCCTCACTTGCTGTAGGATGAGGCAGCCCCCCTCGTTATTACTCCAGCTCCCTCCATCCTCCCCCTCACTCCCACTTTCCTCCATGTCACTGGAGTCCGGTGGGAGAGCCACTTGTTCGGGGGCTATCCCGCTGCGCGATACCTGGGCGCTCTTACCCACCAGGTCCTGGGCGCTCTTACCCACCAGGTCGTCAGGTGGAGCTGGCTCAGATGGTCCGCCATCTTCCTCCTCCTTGTCCTCCACCTGGCTGGGGCCTCCTGAACCCCCAGGAGACCCACCGGTCAGGGCTCTGAACCGGTCATCGTTCCTTAGCTTTTCCCCAAAGGGGCCGCTTCCCTCCAGGATAGTCTTCCTCCTCTCCTCCAGCGTTCTTATCTCCCCTTCAGCCTTTCAACCGTGGCAGATACCTCCGCTCTTCTTGAGGCAGGGAGCCGGTTCTTGGCTATTACTCGGGCTCCCCTCAACTCCTCCTGGAGTCTCCTCAGCTGTTTAGCTGCCTCCTCGTACTCACAGAGGTGGGCGTGTATGCTTGAGGCGTAGATGGTAGCCGGTTCTCCCGCAGCCTTGGAGCCCCAGATGTTAGGGGGGGCTCCTGCCGCACCTCTGCCCGCAGCCTCCTCTCCGGGAGAAGGAGCTGCCATGGCCCTGGCTTCAGGGGTCCCAGATCCTGGAGCCCTGCGGCCCCCCGGGGTCTTTTTCTTACCCATCCCTGGGACTGGCTTGCTGCAGCGTGGGCCTCAAGATGGAGTGTGAGGCCCCCCACCCCCAGCTGGCTTGCCGGGGCGGGAGCCAGGGGCACAGCCCCCACGCTCAGTCCCAGGGAAGGTCTCTCTGCCTGGGAAGGAGCAGGTTACAGTCCAGAGAAAAAAAAAGTCCTCCTTCCCAGGCACTCAGCTCCAAGCAGCCTTGCTCTCCTCCTCCAGCCACACACCCTTCCACTTCCTGGGTGGAGCAGGAACTCTATTTTATTATAAATATACAAAAACCATACAACATATCACATATTAAAATCAAAATCAAAACCTACTTCCATGACCACATTATACCATAAGTAAATATTACCAAAGAAACTTTAAAAAAAAAAAAAAAAAAATACCAAGGAACCAGTTCAATCCACTTCTCCATCCGCCATCGTCCAAAGTCCTCACTTTATTAGGTCTTTCTAGAACTTTCCAGCTCTTCTTCAGGGACCCCAGCAGGAACCTTCTTCAAACGAAAAAAGGGGAAACAAAATCATATTCCTACTTACCCATTCACACACATTCATACCTCATTCACCCCCCCCATTCACACCTATTTACATATTTACATAATTTACAAAAGACTATTACACAACATTCTCGCCCATTGCCTCCAACAAAAATTATGCCATTCTGGCCTTAACACCTCCCCTTAACCATTCGCTAAACACCCTAATACAAATCACACAAAAATTATATATGCATTACTTTTTTTTTTTTTTCTTTTTGTATTCCCCCACCACACCTCCGGTCCATAAGTTCATGGCCTAACTGAAAACAAAAACCCGGGTCCATATAATGTTTATGCCCTTTTCCACAGCAAACATTTTTTTTTTTCTCTTCGGGTCCGTGGGTCCATGGCAAGTTTCCTGCCCACTGCCCTTCAAACATCTTCTTTCTCCACACCCCATCCCCCAAGACAACCCCCACCCAACCTAACTATACCCCCACATACTACTATCTACAGACACTCAGACAATCAAAAAAAAACAAAAAAACACTTTATATATAACAATAAAATACACTCAATATAATACATATACAAAATACAATCTACAATATTATCAATATATGCCATAACTACTTAACTAATCTTAATTTTTCCTTTCATTTCCTATCTTACAAGGCCCAAGTTCGGTGCCTGTAAGCCTCAATATCCATTCTTATTTTATTGCAAAACAAAAAGCAACATTGTGTCATGCAATAGCCCACCACCAGGAGACTGGAGCCCTAAGAGGCCTTGTCCCTTACCAACCACACATTCATCCTGACCCTCATCAACTAAAACTGTCCCTACTTCTTTCCCTAACCGACTGTCCCTATCTATCCCTATCTGTCCCTAATCTACCTAACTTAACTTAACTAACTCTCTAACTATCCCTCCTACTGACCCTCCCTGACCTTATCTGCCCCTGCTTCTCTCCCTCATCACCCCACACCTCCTTATGCTATCCCTATCACCATTCACACACAAAATTCTCCCTTGAGTGTGTTTTTAAAAGAAGCCCCTCCAAAGCCAAGAGGACCTCCTCACACCCAACCTCTCGAACTCCAAAGAACGCACCTTCCCCAGGTCACCCAAGATGTTACTAACCACCTCATCCCGGGGGAGGGCTTTCTGTTGCATCGAAACTAGACACCGTGCATTCCACGTGTAAAACCTGACCACTACGCTAACCAGGAATAAAGTGCTCTGCTCTCGGTCACCCAGGGATCTGAACGCCCCATAGACCCACTCGGCGTAGGAAAGGGACGCCAGCCGCGGCCAACGTATGGAAGCACCCACCCTGTTGTAAACCTCTGCATTAAAGGGACACTGAAGGAGGAAGTGCTCCATGCTTTCCAGCATGTCGCCACACTCCTCACGGGGACAACCCCGATCATCGGAGTTCCTGTACTTCAGGTTGTCCCTTACATACAGTCTCCCGTGAAAGCAGCGCCAGGCCAAGTTCCAAAACTTCGTGGGGATCCGCTTTGAATTTAAAAGCCCAAGCCCCACCTCCAGATCCCGGCCTGGGCAATCCCTGAGGACCAGGGGCTTCTGGAAATGGGTCAACAGAACCCTTTTGTCAAGACATTGTCTTGACATGGTCCTGATTTCCCTCATTTCCAGACCCCACCGGCGGATTACCTTCAGAACCGGGGTAGCGTAAGCCGGGAGATGTCCGTGAGGTGTACGTAGATCCTTCACTTGCCCTCCTGTCTCCCATTCCTGGAAGAAGGGCCGAAGCCAACCCCTGCAAGAGAATACCCACGGAGGAGCCCTCTCCAGCCAGAGGTTGGAAATATTGGCTTTAAGAAAGGTGTTCACTAAGAACACTACTGGGTTGACCATACCCAACCCACCTAGTTTCCTCGTACGTTACGTGACCTCTCTCTTGATTAGGTTGAGCCTATAACAGCTGGAAGAACAGGCTGTAAACCCGTGTCCAGAGAGGCTCTGGCAAGATGCACACACTGCCCAAGTAAATTAACAAAGGAAGCAGAAAGCCTTTAGCCAAACCAACCCTTTCCCTCAGGGTTAAAGACCAACCCTTCCACTGGTCTACCTTTTGGGCGGCAATCCTGAGTCTGCCCTCCCAATTTTGCTGGGGGTAGTCCCCGGGACAAAATTCGATGCCTAGAATTTTGGCGGAGGCCTGGGGCTCTGGAAGGGTGCCCGGGAGATCAAAACTAGGATCTCCCCCTCCCAGCCAGAGACTCTCACACTTTTCCCGGTTGATCATGGACCCGGATGCCTCCGAGTAACGCACGACCTCGGACATGACCCAATCCGCCTCCCCTCTCGAGGACACGAAAAGGGAAACATCGTCAGCGTACGCCACTACCCTCAAAGGAGGCCCAGGGCCCGCCTGATCCATCCCGACTCCCACCAACGGTCCACGATCTACCCTCCTCAGGAAGGGATCGATCGCGAACGCGTATAAAAGTGGGCTCAGAGGACAGCCCTGACGGACCCCAGAACCCACCTCAAAAGGGTGCCCTGACCAACCATTCACGAGCGGGAAAGTCTCAGCCCCTTGGTACAAGATCTCTAGCCAATTTACAAACCTCCCAGGCAGACCGTACCTTAAAAGGACAGACCAGAGGTACTCATGGTTAACCCGGTCAAAGGCTTTTGCTTGGTCTAATGACAGTAGATACCCCTTCCAGTGACCTGCCCTACCCTGCTCCACTGCCTCCTGGACTCCGAGCACAGCACTAAAAGTACTGCGGCCTGGAACAGAGCAGTGCTGGGCCCCCGAAAGGAGCCGGGGTGCAAACTTGACCAGCCGATTAAACAACACCTTCGCCAGAACCTTCCGGTCCGTATTGAGAAGCGCTATGGGACGCCAGTTCTCAATACGGGACGAGTCTTTACCCTTTGACAGAATAATCAGGGCTGACCTCCTCATTGAACCGGGAAGAGTACCCGAGGAAAGACACTCATTGAACACCCCAGTCAAGAGGGGGACCAAGGAGTCCCTAAAGGTCTTATAAAATTCGGATGTTAAGCCATCCGGACCTGGCGATTTTTTGGGCCGAAGCCCATCTTCCTCTTCCCTGATTGCTTCTGCCAAATCACCAAGAGAGGGATCATCCCCTGGCTCAGGGATGGTTTCAGCCAGGAAAGCCGACATCTCATCCTGATCTAGATCCCTCTTTCCCAAGAGGTGTGAGTAAAAGGACCTGACCACCTCCAGGATCCCTGATTTGGATCTGTTCAGGGACCCCGTACTATCAATCAGTCCTGTCACCATTTTACAATTCACTGACATCTTACAGTTCCTGTAGGGGTCGGGTGAGCGGTACTTCCCGAAATCCCTCTCAAAAACCAAAGATGTGTGCCTATCATACTGACACCTCTTAAGCAAAGAATTCACTCTGGAGATTTCCTCACGGTCACCTCCAGTCGAGACGAGCTGCTTGAGTTTCCTCCCCAGAGCCTGAAACAAGCGATGCCTATTCAGACTCCTGAGGCTCGAGAGCTTGCGGAAGAACCCCGCCACCCGCTTTTTAAAGATCTCCCACCACTCTGACTTACTACAACAGAGATCCAAAAGCGGTACCTGGCTCTGAAGAAAATCCTCAAAGGATTGTCTCACATTCGCTTCTTCCAGCAGGGACGAATTCAGCTTCCACAGCCCTCTTCCCATCCGGGGAGTTTCTGCAACATTCAGAGAAAAGAAAATTAGACTGTGATCGGAGAACTCCACCTCAACGGCGGACACAGCAGAAAAGATGGCATCCTCCTTTAAAAAAAACCTGTCTATTCTAGATCTACAGCTACCCCTATGATAGGTGAAACCCCCGTGACCTGGAGTGTGCCGGATGTGGACATCCACCAGGCGAGCTTCACTGGCTATGCTATTGAGCGCGACGCTGTCATAAGCCAGGCGATCTCCAGGACCCCCCCGATCACGGGACCTCGTAATGGTGTTGAAGTCCCCACCGAAGACCACCTGCCGGCTTGTAAAAAGAAAGGGCTTAATCCTCAGGAAGAGACATTTCCGGTCCCACTTTGATTGCGGACCATAGATGTTTATGAGCCGCAGCTCTTGTCCCCTCATGAAGACGTCAAGGACCAGGCACCTCCCCATTTCTAGCTCGATCACTCGTCTGCATTCCACATCTGCAGTCTTAAAGAGGACTGCCACCCCGCTATACGGCTCGGCCGCAAGAGACCAGTATGAGGGCCCGCACCTCCACTCTCTCCATGCTTTATGTATGGCCCCCATGTCAGTTAGTCTGGTCTCCTGCAAAAATAAAATTTCAGCCTCAATTCGGGTGAGAAAATCAAAGGCCGTAAATCTAGCCGCATCTGACTTAATGCTGGCGACATTAATGGACGCCAGCGTCAACGGGGCGAGTTCAGCCATCATGAGTGATCAAGCTCGACGGCCTTCTTCTTACCCACCCCACTCCCACCACCCTCTGGGGAGGAGTCGGAACCTTTCCTTTTTAAGGTGGACGAGGTGTCCATCCCTCCTCCCCTGGTGTCCTCACCTCCAGACTCCAGGTCTGTCCCACCCTTGGAAGAAACAACGTCCCCCTAGGGTTGGACTCCGCCATCCCCTAAAAGACCCCCCGATGCCGCCCCCGGTCCCCTGCCCTCTTCCGGCGACTCTTTAGCAGAGTCCTCAAGGGCCTGGAACCGGTTGGAGAGTGTGATCAGAGGAGGAACGATGGGCACTTCCGTTGGTACCCTCACGGTCGGGGGTGGGGGGGATTTGGAAGACTTATTCAGCCTCTTCCTCCCCCTCCTGTTGTTACATTTTTTTACACCCTTTGATGCTGTAGGCTGCTCTAAGACTTCCTCATCAACACTTTCATATTGAGAGGAGCTGTCTGAATCAGCCGCTTTATCCTCCCTCTCCATCCTCCTGATCTCCTCGTTCACCGCTTCCTCCCCCAGGGCCTCAGAGGCTTTAGCCACCAACCCAGAGGGAGGAGCAGGCATCACCCCAGTTACCTGAGGCCCCACCTGCTCCCTACCCCCCTGGCGAGCCGCCTGCCTCCGCTGATATGAGGGGCCTCTGGTGACCTTGCCTTTCCTCACCGGCCCCTCAGCCCCCTCCCCGCCACCACCGCTCGCCGCGACAGAAGAAGCCCCGCCGGAGGTTTCCCCCCCACGGTCTCCCCCCACCGGGCCCGCAGCAGTATTGGAGAAGGAGCGAGGGCAGCGGCTATATGGGTGACCAAGGTCACCACACAGGTTGCACCGAATGTCCCTGCACACAGCGGCGAGATGACCCACCCGCCACACAAGGCACATTTCTGCACCTTGCAGCTTGCGCTGAAGTGGCGGGGATCGCCGCATTTGTGACAGACCTTCGGCTGCCCCTGGTAGAAGACCAGGATCCTGTCCCTTCCCAGGAATGCCGAGGAAGGGATGTGGGTGACCGTATCGCCTGAGACATTCAACTTAACCATGAAGGTCCAGCCCCCGACCACATACCAAACTCGTCCCTGTTCTTTTTTGGGACCTCAGTGACTTCCCCATATCGGGAAAGCCACATCATTATGTCCACGCCTGAGAGTGACTCGTTACATGTGTCACCACGGTCACTCTCTTGACGGAATTTTGGCGAGACACCGCCTGTACGACGAAGCCTCGCCATCCAGGCTCCCCCTTCACCAGCTCATAATTTGACCAGAAGAGCTCAAGCCCCTTTGGCCGAACAAAGCTGATCTCAAAGAAACGGGCCGATGAGGGATGGATCAGGGCAAAGATGTAATCTGCCCTGAAGCCCATCTTCAGGAGGAGCTCCACCACCCTACTCCTGGGTGGGCAAGCTTCACTGCCCCCCACCGAAGACGGACCACATTCCTCCTCACCAGCCCTTGCCCGGCTGTTGGGAGAGACCAGACAGTCCCTCCCTCTCTTCTCTCTTGGAAGGCGGCTAACCCATGTCTCTCTATCCAGAAAGACAAGTCCACCGTCCTCCCCTCTACCATTATTGATCTTTCTCCCCTTTTGAGGGCCTCCAGGAAACGGCGGTGCAAAACGCCGTCCCCAGAGTCCAGAGGTGAGGAGACCCCCTGAGAACCCCCCCGGGAGCCCCCTAACCCCCAGCCGTGACCCCGCAAAAGAACGCCTGGGTGCCACAGCTGGGGGGGGCAGATGGGCCAGTCCCCACCCCACTCACACTTGCTCCCACATTCACCCCTGCATCCACCCCTTCATTCACTCCTGCACTCACTCCCCTATTCATACCACCCTCGCCATCACTTACACCTCCATGCACCACCTCCGCAAACAGCTCCTCAAAAATGTCACTCGCTCCATCACTATCATTCACACTATCCATATATACACTATTCACACTATTTACACTATTTTCATTATTTACAATATTTACAGCGCCTTTTACTTTGCTGCTGCTTTCCAAACCTCCTGCTGGGGGCCCTGGCTGGATAACGATGTTATTGTCTCCATTTTTTTTCCTCTGCCCAGGAGTGCCGCTGCCCCTTTAAATGCTCCAGAGCAGAGTGCATTTAGTACACCCTGCCTGGGCTCGGGAGCAGCAGCAGCTCCTGAGCTCTCTGAAACCACTTTTTTTTTTTTTCTTTTCTTTCCCTGTGCTTCCTAGGGCAGGGACGGACTTTGCCACTGCACCCTGCCCTCCACACACCTCCCCCGCCAGCTTTACCTGGAGCGCCGGAGCCCCCGTACCACCAGATGACGGTAAGTGGGTTGGGGACCCCGACAACTCCCTACTGGCTTTCAGGGGCGCAGGCCGATGGTATGGGTGGGCAGGACAGAGGGCGGCGGACCCGCCGAGGCCACAGCCACTCCAGGCTGAGCAGCGGCCCCTTTCGAGGCCACGCCCACCCCAGATGACACCGGAACAGTGGGCGGAGCCACAGCCGCCAAGGCCACGCTCCCCTCCCCCCCGCGGGCCCACAGCCACCCCAGGCTGGGCAGTAGCTCCTTGCGAGGCCACACCCACCCCAGATGACACGGGCACAGTGGGCGGAGCCACGGCCGCCGAAGCCACGCCCTCTGCCGGCTACAGCCCCTCCAGGCTGGGCAGCAGCCCCTTGCGAGGCCACACCCACCCCAGATGACACGGGCACAGTGGGCGGAGCCACGGCCGCCGAGGCCACGCCCCCCTGCCGGCTACAGCCCCTCCAGGCTGGGCAGCAGCCCCTTGTGAGGCCACACCCACCCCAGATGATGCGAGCATGGCAGGCGGGACTGCGGTCAAGGAGAGCACGCCCCCCCCGCATGCCTCTGCCTTTGCAGGCAGGGCAACATTCAGGGAGGCCACGCCCCCCCCACAGGCCTTCACTGCCGATCTGTACCCACCCCCTGCTGTAGGCAAGGCTGGCCACTCCCCTTCGGCCTCCAGTGGTGGCGGGGCCCCCCTCACGGACCCCTTTTGGGATCTACGTACCGAGTGCCCCGGCTTCACCACGGACGCCTCCAGGGGAGCGACCAACACCTTGCAGGTCTTTAATTGCTGCTTTACAGCAGTATCTGCGCCCCTTCTATGCTTCTGGACCCCATAAGTGATCCAGATTTAACGGACAAGTTCGTGGGGGGCCCAGAAGCTGCTCTCACCGCTGGAGATGCGGCCCCGGCTTTACCTTTACCTGGTGCTGGGCCAGCCCCCCTGCCACCGGGGACTGAGCCCAAACACCACCACTAACGCCAACAGTACCAGCACCGACCTCCATATCGCTGCCTGAATCCGAACTGCCACCACCAGAAGTGTCAGCAAGACCCAGGCAGACTTTACTCTCCCCGCTCCCTTGCACCGGACCCACCAGAGGGCCCGAGCTGGGGTGGGCAGCGGGTTCCACACAGCGGGACTGGGGGGCCCCGGAAAGAGGGACAAAAACAAGTTTCTCCTCCACCACTTGCTTCGCCTTACGCCTTCTCCTCCTATTCCCGGTTGCCCCATCCTCGAGGCAGACCTCGTCCCCAAACAACAGCGTGCCAAACCGTGCTGGGGACTCAATCTGCCTCACTTGCTGTAGGATGAGGCAGCCCCCCTCGCTATTACTCCCGCTCCCTCCATCCTCCCCCTCACTCCCACTTTCCTCCATGTCACTGGAGTCCGGTGGGAGAGCCACTTGTTCGGGGGCTATCACGCTGTGCGATACCTGGGAGCTCTTACCCACCAGGTCCTGGGCGCTCTTACTCACCAGGTCCTGGGCGCTCTCACTCACCAGGTCCTCAGGTGGAGCTGGCGCAGATGTTCCGCCATCTTCCTCCTCCTCATCCTCCACCTGGCTGGGGCCTCCCGACCCCCAGGAGACCCACCGGTCAGGGCTCTGAACCGGTCATCATTCTTTAGCTTCTCCCCAAAGGGGCCGCTTCCCTCCAGGATGATCTTCCTCCTCTCTTCCAGCGCTCTTATCTCCCCCTTCAGCCTTTCGACCGTGGCAGATACCTCCGTTCTCTTTGAGGTAGGGAGCCGTTTTTTTGCTGTTACTCGGGCTCCCCTCAACTCCTCCCGGAGCCTCCTCAGCTGCTTAGCTGCCTCCTCATATTCACAGAGGTGGGCATGGATGCGGGAGGCGTAGATGGTGGCCGGCTCTCCCGCAGCCTTGGAGCCCCAGATGTTAAGGGGGGCTCCTGCCACACCTCTGCCCGCAGCCTCCTCACCGGGAGAAGGAGCTGCCACGACCCCGGCTTCAGGGGTCTTGCTTGGTCCTGGAGCCTTGCGGCCCCCCGGTATCTTCTTCCTATTCATCCCCAGGACTGGCTTGCTACGGCGTGGGCCTCCAGATGGTATGTGAGGCCCCCCACCCCCAGCTAGCTTGCCGGGAGGTGGGAGCCAGGGGCACAGCCCCGACGCTCAGTCCCAGGGAAGGCCTCTCTCTCCTGGGAAGGATCAAGCAAAAAGTCCAGGTGGAAAAGTCCTCCTCCCCAGGAGCTTGGCTTGCACACAGCCTCAGATCCTCCAGCCACACACCTCTCCACTTCCTTGGTGGAGCTGGAACTCTTTTTTATTTAAAAATACAAAACACATACAATATATACACAAAACAACAACTCCAATCCAAAACAAAAGATACAATACCTAAAGAAAACAACTTAACACCTATTCACTCCTCACTTTCTTGTCCTTATTAATCGAGATCTTCCACACACGAGTCCACTTGCTGAACTTTACAGCTCCTCAGGGACCCCCAGCAGGAAACCCTTCAAAGAAAAGGGAAAAAACAAAAGGGGAAACAAAAAGAAAAACCCAAAATTTCCATTCACTCATTCTACCACCATACATACCACACTTATACACCATATTTACATATTTACAGGAGAAAAGAAACAAAAGGGTTTGGCCCACTGCCTTAACATAGAACAAGAAAGGCCATTCTGGCCGCCACACAGAAAAACTTAGCTTACTAACAATTTTTTTTTTTTTTTTTATATTATAACCCCCCCACCACACCACAGGTCCATCAGTTCATGGCCTCAATAAACACTGCAAAAATCCGGGTCCATATAAAGTTTTATGCCCCTCTTTTTTATTTTCATATAGAAATCAACTGGGTCCTTGGGTCCATATCTTCAAAGTTCTTTGCCCATTGCCCTCAAAGATTTTTTTCCATACCCCTCAAAAACCCCCCAGACAACCCCCACCCAAAATGACTATACCCCCACACACAACAATCTACATACGCTCAAAAAACAATCATATAATAACATATACATATAATATAATTACAAACACAACAAAACATAATTACATTACTACAACCACATTATCACATTATCACCAATAATTTACCTTAATGTAACATAACTACTTTAAAACATTTCCTAACACACGAGGCCCAAGTTTGGTGCCTGCAAGCCTCAATATCCATACTTTTTTTTAATTAAAAAACAAAAAACTACATTGTGCCATGCAATAGCCCATCACCAGGAGACTGGAGCCCTAAGAGGCCCTATCCCTTACCAACTAACACATTCACCCTGTCCCTTGTCAATTAAAACTGTCCCTACTTCTATCCCTAACAAAACTGTCCCTATCTATCCCTACTCTACCTAACTTAACTTAACTAACTCTCTATCTGTCCCTCACTACTGACCCTCCCTGACCCTATCTGCCCCTACTTCTCTCCCTCAACACCCACACCACCTTATGCTGTCCCTACCGCCATTCACACACAGAACTTTCCCTTGAGGGTGTTTTTAAAAGGAGAAGCCCCTCCAAAGCCAAGAGGCCTTCCTCACACCCAACCTCTCGAACTCCAAAGAACGCACCTTCCCCAGGTCACCCAAGATGTTACTAACCACCTCATCCCGGGGGAGGGCTTTCTGCTGCGTCAAAACTAAACACCGTGCATTCCAGTGTAAAACCTGACCACTACGCTAACTAAGAATAAAGTGCTC
Organism: Oophaga sylvatica; assembly: GCA_033576555.1. Lineage (NCBI taxonomy): Eukaryota > Metazoa > Chordata > Amphibia > Anura > Dendrobatidae > Oophaga > Oophaga sylvatica. The sequence continues at coordinate 409,490,706 of JARQOD010000002.1, forward strand.
CGCTCTCGGCCACCCAGGGATCTGAACGCCCCATAGACCCACTCAGCGTAGGAAAGGGACGCCAGCCGCGGCCAACGTATGGAAGCACCCACCCTGTTGTAAACCTCTGCATTAAAGGGACACTGAAGGAGGAAGTGCTCCATGCTTTCCAGCACGTCGCCACACTCCTCACGAGGACAACCCCGATCATCGGAGTTCCTGTACTTCAAGTTGTCCCTTACATACAGTCTCCCGTGAAAGCAGCGCCAGGCCAAGTCCCAAAACTTCGTGGGGATCCGCTCTGAATTTAAAAGCCCGAGCCCCACCTCCAGATCCCGGCCCGGGCAATCCCTGAGGACCAGGGGCTTCTGGAAGTGGGTCAACATAACCCTTCTGTCAAGACATTGTCTCGGCATGGTCCTGATTTCCCTCACCTCCAGACCCCACCGGCGGATTACCTTCAGAACCGGGGTAGCGTAAGCCGGGAGATGTCCGTAAGGTGTTCGGAGATCCTTCACTTGCCCTCCTGTCTCCCATTCCTGGAAGAAAGGCCGAAACCAACCCCTGCAGGAGAATACCCACGGAGGAGCCCTCTCCAGCCAGAGGTTGGAAATATTGGCTTTAAGAAAGGTGTTCACTAAGAACACTACTGGGTTGACCATACCCAACCCACCTAGTCTCCTCGTACGGTATGTGACCTCCCTCTTGATTAGGTTGAGCCTATTCCCCCATAACAGCTGGAAGAACAGGCTGTAAACCCGTGTCCAGAGAGGTTCTGGCAAGATGCACACACTGCCTAGGTAAATTAACAAGGGAAGCAGAAAGCCTTTAGCCAAGCCAACCCTTTCCCTCAGGGTTAAAGACCAACCCTTCCACTGGTCTACCTTTTGGGCGGCAATCTTGAGTCTGTCCTCCCAATTTTGCTGGGGGTAGTCCCCGGGGCCAAATTCGATGCCTAGAATTTTGGCGGAGGCCTGGGGCTCTGGGAGGGTGCCCGGGAGATCAAAACTAGGATCTCCCCCTCCCAGCCAGAGACTCTCACACTTTTCCCGGTTGATCATGGACCCGGATGCCTCCGAGTAACGCACGACCTCGGACATGACCCAATCCGCCTCCCCTCTCGAGGATATGAAGAGGGAAACATCGTCGGCGTACGTCACCACCCTCAGAGGGGGCCCAGAGCCCGCCTGGTCCATCCCAACTCCCACCAATGGTCCACGATCTACCCTCCTCAGGAAGGGATCGATCGCGAACGCATATAAAAGTGGGCTCAGAGGACAGCCCTGACGGACCCCAGAACCCACCTCAAAGGGGTGCCCTGACCAACCATTCACAAGCGGTAAAGTCTCAGCCCCTTGGTACAAGATCTCTAGCCAATTTACAAACCTTCCAGGCAGACCGTACCTTAAAAGGACAGACCAGAGGTACTCATGGTTAACCCGGTCAAAGGCTTTTGCTTGGTCTAATGACAGTAGATACACCTTCCAGTGACCTGCCCTACCCTGCTCCACTGCCTCTCGGACACCGAGCACAGCACTAAAAGTGCTGCGGCCTGGAACAGAGCAGTGCTGGGCCCCCGAAAGGAGCCGGGGTGCAAACTTGACCAGCCGGTTAAACAACACCTTCGCCAGAACCTTCCGGTCCGTTTTGAGAAGCGCTATGGGACGCCAATTCTAAATACGGGACGAGTCTTTACCCTTCGACAAAATAATCAGGGCTGACCTCCTCATTGAACCGGGAAGAGTACCCGAGGAAAGACACTCAATAAACACCCCAGTCAAGAGGGGGACCAAGGAGTCCCTAAAGGTCTTATAGAACTCGGATGTTAAGCCATCCGGACCTGGCGATTTTTTGGGCCGAAGCCCATCAATGGCCAGTCTCACTTCCTCTTCCCTGATTGCTTCTGCCAAAACACCAAGAGAGCGATCATCCCCTGGCTCAGGGATGGTTTCAGCCAGGAAAGCCGACATCTCATCCCGATCCAGATCCCTCTTTCCCAAGAGGCGTGAGTAAAAGGACCTGACCACCTCCAGGATCCCTGATTTGGATCTGGTCAGGGACCCCGTACTATCGATCAGTCCTGTCACCATTTTACAATTCACTGACATCTTACAGTTCCTGTAGGGGTCAGGTGAGCGGTACTTCCCGAAATCCCTCTCAAAAACCAAAGATGTGTGCCTATCATACTGACACCTCTTAAGCAAAGACTTCACTCTGGAGATTTCCTCACGGTCACCTCCAGTCGAGACGAGCTGCTCGAGTTTCCTCCCCAGAGCCTGATACAAGCGATGCCTATTCAGACTCCTGAGGCTCGAGAGCTTGCGGAAGGAACCCCGCCACCCGTTTTTTAACCCCTTCCCGACCTTTGACACAGCGTATGCGTCATGAAAGTCGGTGCCAATCCGACCTATGACGCATACCCTGTGTCATGAAAGGATCGCGTTCCTGCGGGCCGGGAGACCGGGGTCACTCAAAGGTCACCCGACCCGCAGGCACAGGACCCTTTGTGCTTCACCACAGGGGGGTTGGCTTAACCCCCCGTGGCCACGATCGCGCTGATTGGCTGTTAAAAGTGAAACAGCCAATCAGAGCAATCTGTAATATTTCACCAATTTAATTGGTGAAATATTACAATCCAGCCATGGCCGATGCTGCAATAGCATCTGCCATGGCTGGACACCGAGCCCTGACCCCCCCCACACGTAGTCACGGCAGCGATCGGCCGCCGCCACCAAAAGATGGCGGTGATCGGTCACCGCCTTCACTATCTGCTCCCCTCCTCCTTTGCTCCGCTGCCCCCACCTTCCGATCCTCCCCCCTAACCTTCCGACCCCCCTACTCACCTCTCCCGGTCCACCGATGTCCGCCCGGGCCTCTTCATGGGCGCCGCCATCTTGGAAAATGGCGGGCGCATGCGCAGTGCGCCCCCCCAGTGTCCAAAAATTTATTTTGATCACTGTGATAAACTGTCACAGTGATCAAAATAAAAAAAATTAAATGAACCCCCCTTTATCATAGGTAGGGACAAATAAAAAAAATAAAGATTTTTTATTTTATTTTTTCCTATTAGGCCCTGTGCACACGTTGCGGATTTTGCTGCGGATCCGCAGCATATTTTGCTGCGGATTCGCAGCGGATTTTGCTGCTGATCCGCAGCGGATTTTGCTGCGGATCCGCAGCGGACTTTGCTGCGGATCCGCAGCGGATTTTGCTGGGATCCGCAGCGGATTTTGCTGCTGATCTGCAGCGGATTTTGCTGCGGATCCGCAGCGGATTTTCCGCAGCGGATTTTGCTGCTGATCCGCAGCGGATTTTGCTGCTGAACCGCAGCGGAATTTGCTGCTGATCCGCAGCGGATTTTGCTGCTGATCCGCAGCGGATTTTGCTGCTGATCCGCAGCGGATTTTGCTGCGGATCCGCAGCAGATTTTGCTGCGGATCCTCAGCGGAATTTGCTGCTGATCCGCAGCGGAATTTGCTGCTGATCCGCAGCGGAATTTGCTGCTGATCCGCAGCGGAATTTGCTGCTGATCCGCAGCGGATTTTGCTGCTGATCCGCAGCGGATTTTGCTGCTGATCGCAGCGGATTTTGCTGCTGATCCGCAGCAGATTTGGCGCTGCGGATCCACAGCAGATCCAGAAACCATGTACAGTACAATGCAAATAAATGGTAAAAAAAAACCGCTGTGCACATGCTGCGGATTTTTCAGCGCAGATTTGCTGCGATTTTAAATCCGCAGCATGTCAATTCTTTGTGCGGATTCCGCAGCAGTTTTACACCTATTCCATTATAGGTGTAAAACCGCAGGGAAAAAACCGCGCTAAATACGCAGGTAAAACGCAGGTCATTTTACCTGCGGATTTTAGAAAAATCTGCAACGTGTGCACGGGGCGTTAGGGTTAGGCTGGGTTCATATTGCATTATGGCAGTCCGTTAGATGGACTGCGTTTCACCGCGGTATAACGCGATGTAACGCTGTCCGTTAACGTTGCCATTCACCCCATTTGTGTGCGCATCGCAACGCATGCTGATAAGCGGCATGCATTCGCGACGTGCCGTCATTCAGTGACGGAGCCTCGGACACGGGCTGCAGTGTCTGGGCTCCGTCACCGCTAGCACAGATGAATCATCTGCTGATTCATCTGCTCTAGCGGGTATAGCATAACGCGATCGCGTTATGCTATACCGTTACCAGCCCGTCAACGCTACGTGTTGAACGGGCTGGTAAAACACAATATAAACCCAGCCTTAGGGTTAGAACTAGGGTTAGGGTTAGCATTAGGGTTAGAATTAGGGTTAGGGTTAGAATTAGGGTTATGGTTAGAATTTGGGTTAGGGTTGGAATTTGGGTTAGGGTTGGAATTTGGGTTAGGGTTGGAATTTGGGTTAGGTTTGTGGTTAGGGTTAGAGTTAGGATAAGTGTTAGGGGTGTTTTGGGCTTAGGGTTGGGATTAGGGTTAGGCTTGTGATTAGGTTTATGGTTAGAGTTGGGATTAGGGTTAGGGGTGTGTTGGGGTTAGGGTTATGGTTAAGGTTTGTATTAGTGTTAGGGGTGTGTTGGGGTTAGGGTTGGGGTTAGGGGTGTGTAGAGGTTAGGGTTGGGGTTAGGGGTGTGTTGGGGTTAGGGTTGGAGTTAGAATTGAGGGGTTTCCACTATTTAGGCACATCAGGGGGTCTCCATACGCGACATGGCGCCACCATTGATTCCTGCAAATTTTGCGTTCAAAAAGTCAAACAGTACTCCCTTTATTCCAAGCCCCGACGTATGCCCAAACAGTGGTTTACCCCCACATATGGGGTATCAGCGTACTCGGGAAAAATTGCACAACAACTTTGGGGGTCTAATTTCTCCTGTTAACATTGGGGAAAATAAATTGGGGACTAAAAAATTATTTTTGTGGAAAAAAAATGATTTTTTATTTTCACGGCTCTGCGTTATAAACTTCTGTGAAGAACTTGGAGATTCAAAGTGCTTACCACACATCTAGAGGAGTTCCTTGGGGGATCTAGTTTCCAAAATGGGGTCACTTGGGGGGGTTTCTACTGTTTAGGCACATCATGGGCTCTGCAAACGTAACATGACACCAGCAGACCATTCCATCAAGTCGGCATTTCAAAACGTCACTACTTCCCTTCCGAGCCTCGACATGTGCCCATACAGTAGTATTCTCCCACATATGGGATATCAGCGTGCTCAGGACAAATTGGACAACAACTTTTGGGGTCTAATAGATAAAAAAATTGGGGACTAAAGATCATGTTTGTGGAAAAAATATGATTTTTTTATTTTCATGCCCGGGCGTTATAAACTTCTGTGTATCCCTTGGGGGTTCAAAGTGCTCACCACACATCTAGATATAGTTCTTTGCTTGGTCTAGTTTCCAAAATGGGGTCACTTGTGGGGAGTTTCTACTGTTTAGGCACATCAGGGGCTCTGCAAACGTAACATGACGCCCGCAGACCATTCCATCAAAGTCGGCATTTCAAAACGTTACTACTTCCCTTCCGAGCCCCAATGTGTGCCCGAACAGTGGTTCCCCTCACATATGGGGTACTAGCGTACTCAGGACAAACTGGACAACAACTTTTGTGGTCCAATTTCTCCTGTAACCATTGTGAAAATAAAAAATAGAGGGCCAACATATCATTTTTTGAGAAAAAAAAATGTTTTTTATTTTCACGGCTCTGCGTTATAAACTTCTGTGAAGCACCTGGGGGTTCAAAGTGCTCACTATGCATCTAGATAAGTTACTTGGGGGGTCTAGTTTCCAAAATGGGGTCATTTGTGGGGGAGCTCCAATGTTTAGGCACACAGGGACTCTCCAAATGCGACATGGCAACCGCTAAATATTCCAGCATATTTTCCATTCAAAAAGTCAAATGGCGCTCCTTCCCTTCTGAGCCCTGCCGTGCGCCCAAACAGTGGTTTATGACCACATATGAGGTATCTGTGTACTGAGGAGACATTGCCCAACAAATTTTAGGATCCAATTTATACTGTTGCCCATGTGAAAATGAAAAAACTGAGGCTAAAAGAAAATTTTTGTGGAAAAAAAGTACTTTCTTTTTTTTACAGATCAATTTGTGAAGCACTTGGGGGTTCAAAGTGCTCACTATGCATCTAGATAAGATCCTTAGGGGGTCTAGTTTCCAAAATGGGGTCACTTGTGGGGGAGCTCCAATGTTTAGGCACACAGGGACTCTCCAAATGCGACATGGCAACCGCTAAATATTCTAGCATATTTTCCATTCAAAAAGTCAAATGGCGCTCCTTCCCTTCTGAGCCCTGCTGTGCGCCCATACAGTGGTTTATGACCACATATGAGGTATCTGTTTACTCAGGAGAAATTGCCCAACAAATTTTAGTATCTATTTTATCCTGTTGCCCATGTAAAAATGAAAAAATTGATGCTAAAAGAAAATTTTTGTTGGAAAAATTAAAATGTCCATTTTTTCCTTCCACGTTGCTTTAGTTCCTGTGAAGTACCTGAAGGGTTAATAATCTTCTTGAATGTAGTTTTGAGTAGATTGAGGGGTGCAGTTTTTATAATGGTGTCACTTTTGGGTGTTTTCTGCCATATAGACCCCTCAAAGTGACTTCAAATGTGAGGTGGTCCCTAAAAAAATGGTTTTGTAAATTTTGCTGTAAAAATGAGAAATCGCTGGTCAACTTTTAACCCTTATAACTTCCTAACAAAAAAAAATGTTGTTCCCAAAATTGTGCTGATGTAAGTAGACATGTGGGAAATGTTATTTATTAACTATTTTGTGTCACATAACTCTCTGGTTTAACAGAATAAAAATTCAAAATTTGAAAATGACGAAATTTTCAAAATTTTCGCCAAATTTCCATTTTTTTCACAAATAAACGCAAAAATTATCGACCTAAATTTACCACTAACATGAAGCCCAATATGTCACGAAAAAACAATCTCAGAATCGCCAGGATCCGTTGAAGCGTTCCTGAGTTATTACCTCAAAATGGACACTGGTCAGAATTGCAAAAAATGGCAAGGTCTTTAAGGTCAAAATAGGCTGGGTCATGAAGGGGTTAAAGATCTCCCACCACTCTGACTTACTACTACAGAGATCCAAAAGCGGTACCTGGCTCTGAAGAAAATCCTCAAAGGATTGTCTCACATTCGCTTCTTCCAGCAGGGACGAATTCAGCTTCCACAGCCCTCTTCCCATCCGGGGAGTTTCTGCAACATTCAGAGAAAAGAAAATTAGACTGTGATCGGAGAACTCCACCTCAACGGCGGACACAGCAGAAAAGATGGCATCCTCCTTTAAAAAAACCTGTCTATTCTAGATCTACAGCTACCCCTATGATAGGTGAAACCCCCGTGACCTGGAGTGTGCCGGATGTGGACATCCACCAGGCGAGCTTCACTGGCTATGCTATTGAGCGCGACGCTGTCATAAGCCAGGCGATCTCCAGGACCCCCCGATCACGGGACCTCGTAATGGTGTTGAAGTCCCCACCGAAGACCACCTGCCGGCTTGTAAAAAGAAAGGGCTTAATCCTCAGGAAGAGACATTTCCGGTCCCACTTTGATTGTGGACCATAGATGTTTATGAGCCGCAGCTCTTGTCCCCTCATGAAGACGTCAAGGACCAGGCACCTCCCCATTTCTAGCTCGATCACTAGTCTGCATTCCACATCTGCAGTCTTAAAGAGGATTGCCACCCCGCTATACGGCTCGGCCGCAAGAGACCAGTATGAGGGCCCGCACCTCCACTCTCTCCGTGCTTTATGTATGGCCCCCATGTCAGTTAGTCTGGTCTCCTGCAAAAATAAAATTTCAGCCTCAATTCGGGTGAGAAAATCAAAGGCCGTAAATCTAGCCGCATCTGACTTAATGCTGGCGACATTAATGGACGCCAGCGTCAACGGGGCGAGTTCAGCCATCATGAGTGATCAAGCTCGACGGCCTTCTTCTTACCCACCCCACTCCCACCACCCTCTGGGGAGGAGTCGGAACCTTTCCTTTTTAAGGTGGACGAGGTGTCCATCCCTCCTCCCCTGGTGTCCTCACCTCCGGACTCCAGGTCTGTCCCCCCCTTGGGAGAAACAACGTCCCCCAAGGGTTGGACTCCACCATCCCCTAAAAGACCCCCCGATGCCGCCCCCGGTCCCCTGCCCTCGTCCGGCGACTCTTTAGCAGAGTCCTCAAGGGCCTGGAACCGGTTGGAGAGTGTGATCAGAGGGGAACGGTGGGCACTTCTGTTGGTACCCTCACGGTCGGGGGTGGGGGGATTTGGAAGACTTATTCAGCCTCTTCCTCCCCCTCCTGTTGTTACGTTTTTTTCCACCCTTTGATGCTGTAGGCTGCTCTAAGACTTCCTCATCAACACTTTCATATTGAGAGGAGTTGTCTGAGTCAGCCGCTTTATCCTCCCTCTCCATCCTCCTGATCTCCTCGTTCACCGCTTCCTCCCCCAGGGCCTCAGAGGCTTTAGCCACCAACCCAGAGGGAGGAGCAGGCATCACCCGGTTACCCGAGGCTCCACCTGCTCCTTACCCCCCTGACGAGCCGCCTGCCTCCGCTGATATGAGGGGCCTCTAGTGACTTTGCCTTTCCTCACTGGCCCCTCAGCCCCCTCCCCCACCACCGCCCGCCGCGACAGGAGCCCCGCCGGAGGTTTCCCCCCCCGTTCCCCCCACCGGCCCGCAGCAGTATTGGAGAAGGAGCGAGGGCAGCGGCTATACGGGTGACCAAGGTCACCACACAGGTTGCACCGAATGTCCCTGCACACAGCGGCGAGATGACCCACCCCGCCACACAAGGCACATTTCTGCACCTTGCAGCTCGCGCTGAAGTGGCGGGGATCGCCGCATTTGTGACAGACCTTCGGCTGCCCCTGGTAGAAGACCAGGATCCTGTCCCTTCCCAGGAATGCCGAGGAAGGGATGTGGGTGACCGTATCGCCTGAGACCTTCAACTTAACCATGAAGGTCCAGCCCCCCGACCAAATACCAAACTCGTCCCTGTTCTTTTTTGGGACCTCGGTGACTTCCCCATAACGGGAAAGCCACGTCATTATGTCCACGCCTGAGAGTGACTCGTTACATGTTACCACGGTCACTCTCTTGACGGAATTCTGGCGAGACACCGCCTGTACGACGAAGCCTCGCCATCCGGGCTCCCCCTTCACCAGCTCATAGTTCGACCAGAAAAGCTCAAGCCCCTCCGGCCGAACAAAGCTGATGTCAAAGAAACGAGCCGATGAGGGATGGATCAGGGCAAAGATGTCATCTGCCCTGAAGCCCATCTTCAGGAGGAGCTCCACCACCCTGCTCCTGGGTGGGCAAGCTTCACTGCCCCCCCACCGAAGACGGACCACATTCCTCCTCGCCAGCCCTTGCCCGGCTGTTGGGAGAGACCAGACAGTCCCTCCCTCTCTTCTCTCTTGGAAGGCGGCTAAACCATGTCTCTCTATCCAGAAAGACAAGTCCACCGTCCTCCCCTCTACAATTATCGACCTTTCTCCCCTTTTGAGGGCCTCCAGGAAACGGCGGTGCAAAACGCCGTCCCCGGAGTCCAGAGGTGAGGAGACCCCCTGAGAACCCCCCGGGAGCCCCCCTACCCCCAGCCGTGACCCCCGCATATGAACGCCTGGGTGCCACGGCTGGGGAGGCAGATGGACCAGCCCTTACCCCACTCACACTTGCTCCCACATTCACACCTGCATCCACCCCTGCATTCACTCCCAGACTCACCCCCTCATTCATACCACCCTCGCCATCACTCACACCTCCATGCACCACCTCCGCAAACAGCTCCTCAAAAATGTCACTCACTCCATCACTATCATCCACAATATCCATATATACACTATTTACATTATTTATACTATTTTCATTATTTTCATTATTTACAATATTTACATTGCTTTTTACTTTGTCTTCTACTTTGCTGCTTTCCAAACCTCCTGCTGGGGGCCCAGACTGGATAACGATGTCTTTGTTTTTTCTTTCTCCATTTTTTTTCCTCTACCCAGGAGTGCCGCTGTCCCTTTAAATGCTCCAGAGCAGAGTGCACTTTTAGTACACCCTGCCTGGGCTCGGGAGCAGCAGCAGCTCCTGGGTTCTCTGGAACACTTTTTTTTTTTTTTCTTTCCTTTCTCTGTGCTTCCTAGGGCAGGGACGGACTTTGCCACCGCTCCCTGCCCTCCACACACCTCCCCCGCCGGCTTTACCTGGAGTGCCAGAGCCCCCGCACCACCAGATGACGGTAAGTGGGTTGGGGACCCCGACAACTCCCTACCGGCTTTTGGGGCTGCAGACCCGATGGTATGGGTGGGCAGGACAGAAGGCGGTGGACCCGCCGAGGCCACGCCCCCCCACTGGCCAGAGCCACTCCAGGCTGCGCAGCAGCCCCTTTCGAGGCCACGCCCATCCCAGATGACACGGGCACAGTGGACGGAGCCACGGCAGCCGAGGCCACGCCCCCCCCCCCCGCCGGCTACAGCCCCTCCAGGCTGGGCAGCAGCCCCTTGCGAGGCCACACCCACCCCAGATGATGCGAGCACGGCGGGCGGGACTGCGGTCAAGGAGAGCATGCCCCCCTGCATGCCTCTGCAGGCAGGGTAACATTCAGGGAGGCCACACCCCCCCCACAGGCCTTCACTACCGCTCTGTACCCACCCCCTGCTGTAGGCAAGGCTGGCCACTCCCCCTCAGCATCCAGTGGTGGCGGGGCCCCCCGCACGGACCCCTTTTGGGGTCTACGTGCCGAGTGCCCCGACTTCACCACGGTCGCCTCCAGGGGAGCGACCAACACCTTGCAGGTCTTTAATTGTTGCTTTACAGCAGTAACTGCCCCCTTCTATGCTTCTGGACCCCCATAAGCGATCCAGACTTAACGGACCCGTTCGTGTGGGGCCCAGAAGCTGCTCTCACCGCAATTGGAGATGCGGCCCTGGCTTTACCTTTACCAGGTGCTGGGCCAGCCCCCCCTGCCACCGGGGACTGAGCCCAAGCACCCCCACTAACGCCACCATTACCAGTACCAGCACCGACCTCCATATCGCTGCCTGAATCCGAACTGCCACCACCAGAAGTGTCAGCAAGACCCAGGCAGACTTTACTCTCCCCGCTCCCTTGGACCGGACCCACCACAGGGCCCGGGCTGGGGTGGGCAGCGGGTTCCACACAGCGGGACTGGGGGGCCCCGGAAAGAGGGACAAAAACAAGTTTCTCCTCCACCACTTGCTTCGCCTTACGCCTTCTCCTCCTCTTCCCGGTTGCCCCATCCTCGAGGCAGACCTCGTCCCCAAACAACAGCGTGCCAAACCGTGCTGGGGACTCAATCTGCCTCACTTGCTGTAGGATGAGGCAGCCCCCCTTGTTATTACTCCCGCTCCCTCCATCCTCCCCCTCACTCCCACTTTCCTCCATGTCACTGGAGTCCGGTGGGAGAGCCACTTGTTCGGGGGCTATCCCGCTGTGCGATACCTGGGAGCTCTTACCCACCAGGTCCTGGGTGCTCTTACTCACCAGGTCCTGGGCACTCTTACTCACCAGGTCCCCAGGTGGAGCTGGCGCAGATGTTCCGCCATCTTCCTCCTCCTCGTCCTCCACCTGGCTGGGGCCTCCTGACCCCCCAGGAGACCCCCCGGTCAGGGCTCTGAACCGGTCATCGTTCCTTAGCTTCTCCTCGAAGGGGCCGCTTCCCTCCAGGATGATCTTCCTCCTCTCTTCCAGTGCTCTTATCTCCCCCTTCAGCCTTCCGACCGTGGCAGATACCTCCGCTCTCTTTGAGGCAGGGAGCCGATTTTTTGCTGTCATTCGGGCTCCCCTCAACCTCTCCCGGAGTATCCTCAGCTGCTTAGCTGCCTCCTCATACTCACAGAGGTGGGCATGGATGCGGGAGGCATAGATGGTGGACGGCTCTCTCGCAGCCTTGGAGCCCCAGATGTTAAGGGGGGCTCCTGCCGCACCTCTGCCCGCAGCCTCCTCACCGGGAGAAGGAGCTGCCACGGCCCCGGCTTCAGGGGTCCTGGATCCTGGAGCCTTGCGGCCCCCCGGTGTCTTCTTCCTATTCATCCCTGGGACTGGCTTGCTTCAGCGTGGGCCTCAAGATGTTATGTGAGGCCCCCCACCCCCAGCTAGCTTGCCGGGGGGTGGGAGCCAGGGGCACAGCCCCGACGCTCAGTCCCAGGGAAGGCTTCTCTCTCCTGGGGAGGATCAGGCAAAAAGTCCAGGTGGAAAAGTCCTCCTCCCCAGGAGCTTGGCTTGCACACAGCTTCCACCACCAGCAACCACACCTCTCCACTTCCTGGGTGGAGCTGGAACTCTTTTTATTAAAAAATACAAAACACACACATTATATACACAAAACAACAACTCCAATCCAAAACAAAAAGAAACAATACCTAAAGAAAATAGCTTGACACTTGTTCACTCCTCACTTTCTTGTCCTTACTAATCGAGATCTTTTTCCTTCCACACACGAGTCCACTTGCTGAACTTTACAGCTCCTCAGGGACCCCCAGCAGGAAAACCTCCAAAGAAAAAGGGAAAAACCAAAAAGGGGAAACAAAAAGGAAAACCCAAAATTTTCATTCACTCATTCACCTACATACATAGCGCACTTATACACCAAATTTACATATTTACAGGAGAGAAGAAAAAAGGGTTTGGCCCACTGCCTTAACACAGAAACAACAAAAGGCCATTCTGGCCGCCACACAGAAAACTTAGCTTCCTAAACATATATAATTTTTTTTTTTTTAATTTATTATTATAACCCCCCACCACACCACAGGTCCATCAGTTCATGGCCTCAATAAACACTGCAAACATTTCCGGGTCCATATAAAGTTTTATGCCCCTATTTCCATATAGAAAACAACTGGGTCCATGGGTCCATATCTTCAAAGTTCTTTGCCCATTGCCCTAAAAAATTTTACCACACCCCTCAAAAACCCCCAGACAACCCCCACCCAACCTGACTATACCCCCACACACAATAATCTACATACACTCAAAAATAATCATCTTAATAAACCATATAATAACACATACATATCATATAATTACAAAACACAACAAAACATAGTTACAAAAAACAATTTACTACAACCACATTATCACATTATCACCAATAATACCTTAATGCAACATAACTACTTTAAAAAACTTCCTAACACACAAGGCCCAAGTTTGGTGCCTGCAAGCCTCAATATCCATTCTTTTTTATTTTATTACAAAACAAAAAACTACATTGTGTCATGCAATAGCCCACCACCAGGAGACTGGAGCCCTAAGAGGCCCTATCCCTTACCAACTAACACATTCACCCTGTCCCTTGTCAATTAAAACTGTCCCTACTTTTATCCCTAACAAAACTGTCCCTATCTATCCCTATCTATCCCTACTCTACCTAACTTAACTTAACTAACTCTCTATCTGTCCCTCACTACTGACCCTATCTGCCCCTACTCCTCTCCCTCAACACCCACACCACCTTATGCTATCCCTACCGCCATTCACACACAGAACTTTCCCTTGAGTGTGTTTTTAAAAGGAGAAGCCCCTCCAAAGTCAAGAGGCCCTCCTCACACCCAACCTCTCGAACTCCAAAGAACGCACCTTCCCCAGGTCACCCAAGATGTTACTAACCACCTCATCCCGGGGGAGGGCTTTCTGTTGCGTCGATACTAAACACCGTGCATTCCACGTGTAAAACCTGACCACTACGCTAACTAAGAATAAAGTGCTCCGCTCTCGGCCACCCAGGGATCTGAACGCCCCATAGACCCACTCGGCATAGGAAAGGGACGCCAGCCGCGGCCAACTTATGGAAGCACCCACCCTGTTGTAAACCTCTGCATTAAAGGGACACTGAAGGAGGAAGTGCTCCATGCTTTCCAGCACGTCGCCACACTCCTCACGGGGACAACCCCGATCATTAGAGTTCCTGTACTTCAAGTTGTCCCTTACATACAGTCTCCCGTGAAAGCAGCGCCAGGCCAAGTCCCAAAACTTCGTGGGGATCCGCTCTGAATTTTAAAAGCCCGAGCCCCACCTCCAGATCCCGGCCCGGGCAATCCCTGAGGACCAGGGGCTTCTGGAAATGGGTCAACAGAACCCTTCTGTCAAGACATTGTCTCGACATGGTCCTGATTTCCCTCATTTCCAGACCCCACCGGCGGATTACCTTTAGAACCGGGGTAGCGTAAGCCGGGAGATGTCCGTGAGGTGTACGGAGATCCTTCACTTGCCCTCCTGTCTCCCATTCCTGGAAGAAGGGCCGAAACCAACCCCTGCAGGAGAATACCCACGGAGGAGCCCTCTCTAGCCAGAGGTTGGAAACATTGGCTTTAAGAAAGGTGTTCACTAAGAACACTACTGGGTTGACCATACCCAACCCATCTAGTCTCCTCGTACGGTACGTGACCTCTCTCTTGATTAGGTTGAGCCTATTCCCCCATAACAGCTGGAAGAACAGGCTGTAAACCCGTGTCCAGAGAGGTTCTGGCAAGATGCACACACTGCCCAGGTAAATTAACAAGGGAAGCAGAAAGCCTTTAGCCAAGCCAACCCTTTCCCTCAGGGTTAAAGACCAACCCTTCCACTGGTCCACCTTTTGGGCGGCAATCTTGAGTCTGCCCTCCCAATTTTGCTGGGGGTAGTCCCCGGGGCCAAATTCGATGCCTAGAATTTTGGCGGAGGCCTGGGGCTCTGGAAGGGTGCCCGGGAGATCAAAACTAGGATCTCCCCCTCCCAGCCAGAGACTCTCACACTTTTCCTGGTTGATCATGGACCCGGATGCCTCCGAGTAACGCACGACCTCGGACATGACCCAATCCGCCTCCCCTCTCGAGGACACGAAAAGGGAAACATCGTCAGCGTACGCCACCACCCTCAGAGGAGGCCCAGAACCCGCCTGGTCCATCCCGACTCCCACCAACGGTCCACGATCTACCCTCCTCAGGAAGGGATCGATCGCGAACGCGTATAAAAGTGGGCTCAGAGGACAGCCCTGATGGACCCCAGAACCTACCTCAAAAGGGTGCCCTGACCAACCGTTCACGAGCGGGAAAGTCTCAGCCCCTTGGTACAAGATCTCTAGCCAATTTACAAACCTCCCAGGCAGACCGTACCTTAAAAGGACAGACCAGAGGTACTCATGGTTAACCCGGTCAAAGGCTTTTGCTTGGTCTAATGACAGTAGATACCCCTTCCAGTGACCTGCCCTACCCTGTTCCACTGCCTCTCGGACACCGAGCACAGCACTAAAAGTGCTGCGGCCTGGAACAGAGCAGTGCTGGGCCTCCGAAAGGAGCCAGGGTGCAAACTTGACCAGCCGATTAAACAACACCTTCGCCAGAACCTTCCGGTCCGTATTGAGAAGCGCTATGGGACGCCAATTCTCAATACGGGACGAGTCTTTACCCTTTGACAAAATAATCAGGGCTGACCTCCTCATTGAACCGGGAAGAGTACCCGAGGAAAGACACTCATTAAACACCCCAGTCAAGAGGGGGACCAAGGAGTCCCTAAAGGTCTAGTTCCTGTAGGGGTCGGGTGAGCGGTACTTCCCGAAATCCCTCTCAAAAACCAAAGATGTGTGCCTATCATACTGACACCTCTTAAGCAAAGACTTCACTCTGGAGATTTCCTCATGGTCACCTCCAGTCGAGACGAGCTGCTCGAGTTTCCTCCCCAGTGCCTGATACAAGCGATGCCTGTTCAGACTCCTGTGGCTCGAGAGCTGGCGGAAGAACCCCGCCACCCACTTTTTGAAGATCTCCCACCACTCTGACTTACTACTACAGAGATCCAAAAGCAGTACCTGGCTCTGAAGAACATCCTCGAAGGATTGTCTCACGTTCGCTTCTTCCAGCAGGGACGAATTCAGCTTCCACAGCCCTCTTCCCATACGGGGAGTCTCTGCAACATTCAGAGAAAAGAAAATTAGACAGTGATCGGAGAACTCCACCTCAACGGCGGACACAGCAGAAAAGATGGCATCCTCCTTTAAAAAAAACCTGTCTATTCTAGATCTACAGCTACCCCTATGATAGGTGAAACCCCCGTGACCTGGGGTGTGCCGGATGTGGACATCCACCAGGCGAGCTTCACTAGCTATGCTATTAAGCGCGACGCTGTCATAAGCCAGGCGATCTCCAGGACCCCCCCGATCACGGGACCTCGTAATGGTGTTGAAGTCCCCACCGAAGACCACCTGCCGGCTTGTAAAAAGAAAGGGCTTAATCCTCAGGAAGAGACATTTCCGGTCCCACTTTGATTGTGGACCATAGATGTTTATGAGCCGCAGCTCTTGTCCCCTCATGAAGACGTCAAGGACCAGGCACCTCCCCATTTCTAGCTCGATCACTCGTCTGCATTCCACATCTGCAGTCTTAAAGAGGACTGCCACCCCGCTATACGGCTCGGCCGCAAGAGACCAGTATGAGGGCCCGCACCTCCACTCTCTCCGTGCTTTATGTATTGCCCCCATGTCAGTTAGTCTGGTCTCCCGCAAAAATAAAATTTCAGCCTCAATTCGGGTGAGAAAATCAAAGGCCGTAAATCTAGCCGCATCTGACTTAATGCTGGCGACATTAATGGACGCCAGCGTCAACGGGGCGAGTTCAGCCATCATGAGTGATCAAGCTCGACGGCCTTCTTCTTACCCACCCCACTCCCACCACCCTCTGGGGAGGAGTCGGAACCCTTCCTTTTTAAGGTGGACGAGGTGTCCATCCCTCCTCCCCTGGTGTCCTCACCTCCGGACTCCAGGTCTGTCCCCCCCTGGGAGAAACAACGTCCCCCTAGGGTTGGACTCCGTCATCCCCTAAAGGACCCCCCGATGCCGCCCCCGGTCCCCTGCCCTCGTCCGGCAACTCTTTAGCAGAGTCCTCAAGAGCCTGGAACCGGTTGGAGAGTGTGATCAGAGGGGGAACGGTGGGCCCTTCCGTTGGTACCCTCACGGTCGGGGGTGGGGGGGATTTGGAAGACTTGTTCAGCCTCTTCCTCCCCCTCCTGTTGTTACGTTTTTTTCCACCCTTTGATGCTGTAGGTTGCTCTAATACTTCCTCATCAACACTTTCATATTGAGAGGAGTTGTCTGAGACAGCCGCTTTATCCTCCCTCTCCATCCTCCTGATCTCCTCGTTCACCGCTTCCTCCCCCAGGGCCTCAGAGGCTTTAGCCACCAACCCAGAGGGAGGAGCAGGCATCACCCCGGTTACCCGAGGCTCCACCTGCTCCTTAACCCCCTGGCGAGCCGCCTGCCTCCGCTGATATGAGGGGCCTCTAGTGACTTTGCCTTTCCTCACTGGCCCCTCAGCCCCCTCCCCGCCACCACCGCCCGCCGCGACAGAGGAAGCCCCGCCGGAGGTTTACCCCCACCGTCTCCCCCCACCGGGCCCGCAGCAGTATTGGAGAAGGAGCGAGGGCAGCGGCTATACGGGTGACCAAGGTCACCACACAGGTTGCACCGAATGTCCCTGCACACAGCGGCGAGATGACCCACCCCGCCACACAAGGCACATTTCTGCACCTTGCAGCTTGCGCTGAAGTGGCGGGGATCGCCGCATTTGTGACAGACCTTCGGCTGCCCCTGGTAGAAGACCAGGATCCTGTCCCTTCCCAGGAATGCCGAGGAAGGGATGTGGGTGACCGTATCGCCTGAGACCTTCAACTTAACCATGAAGGTCCAGCCCCCCGACCAAATACCAAACTCGTCCCTGTTCTTTTTTGGGACCTCAGTGACTTCCCCATAACGGGAAAGCCACGTCATTATGTCCACGCCTGAGAGTGACTCGTTACATGTTACCACGGTCACTCTCTTGACGGAATTCTGGCGAGATACCACCTGTACGACGAAGCCTCGCCATCCGGGCTCCCCCTTCACCAGCTCATAGTTCAACCAGAAAAGCTCAAGCCCCTCCGGCCGAACAAAGCTGATGTCAAAGAAACGGGCCGATGAGGGATGGATCAGGGCAAAGATGTAATCTGCCCTGAAGCCCATCTTCAGGAGGAGCTCCATCACCCTGCTCCTGAGTGGGCAAGCTTCACTGCCCCCCCACCGAAGACGGACCACATTCCTCCTCGCCAGCCCTTGCCCGGCTGTTGGGAGAGACCAGACAGTCCCTCCCTCTCTTCTCTCTTGGAAGGCGGCTAAACCATGTCTCTCTATCCAGAAAGACAAGTCCACCGTCCTCCCCTCTACAATTATCAACCTTTCTCCCCTTTTGAGGGCCTCCAGGAAACGCAAAACACCGTCCCTGGAGTCCAGAGGTGAGGAGACCCCCTGAGAACCCCCCCGGGAGCCCCCCTACCCTCAGCCGTGACCCCCGCATATGAACGCCTGGGTGCCACGGCTGGGGAGGCAGATGGACCAGCCCTTACCCCACTCACACTTGCTCCCACATTCACACCTGCATCCACCCCTGCATTCACTCCCAGACTCACCCCCTCATTCATACCACCCTCGCCATCACTCACACCTCCATGCACCACCTCCGCAAACAGCTCCTCAAAAATGTCACTCACTCCATCACTATCATCCACACTATCCATATATACACTATTTACATTATTTATACTATTTTCATTATTTTCATTATTTACAATATTTACAATATTTACATTGCTTTTTACTTTGCCTTCTACTTTGCTGCTTTCCAAACCTCCTGCTGGGGGCCCAGACTGGATAACGATGTCTTTGTTTTTTCTTTCTCCATTTTTTTTTCCTCTACCCAGGAGTGCCGCTGCCCCTTTAAATGCTCTACGCCCCCCCCGCCGACCCACAGCCACTCCAGGCTGGGCAGCAGCCCCTTGCGAGGCCACGCCCACCCCAGATGACACGTGCACAGTGGGCGGAGCCACGGCAGCCGAGGCCATGCCCCCCCCGCCGGCTACAGCCCCTCCAGGCTGGGCAGCAGCCCCTTGCGAGGCCACACCCACCCCAGATGATGCTAGCATGGCGGGCGGGACTGCGGTCAAGGAGAGCACGCCCCCCCTGCATGCCTCTGCAGGTAGGGCAACATTCAGGGAGGCCACACCCCCCACAGGCCTTCACTACCGCTCTGTACCCACCCCCTGCTATAGGCAAGGCTGGCCACTCCCCCTCAGCATCCAGTGGTGGCCGGGCCCCCCGTACGGACCCCTTTTGGGGTCTACGTGCCGAGTGCCCCGACTTCAACACGCTCGCCTCCAGGGGAGCGACCAACACCTTGCAGGTCTTTAATTGTTGCTTTACAGCAGTAACTGCGCCCCTTCTATGCTTCTGGACCCCATAAGCGATCCAGACTTAACAGACCCGTTCGTGGGGGGCCCAGAAGCTGCTCTCACGGCAATTGGAGATGCGGCCCTGGCTTTACCTTTACCAGGTGCTGGGCCAGCCCCCCTGCCACCGGGGACTGAGCCCAAGCACCCCCACTAACGCCACCATTACCAGTACCAGCACCGACCTCCATATCGCTGCCTGAATCCGAACTGCCACCACCAGAAAGTGTCAGCAAGACCCAGGCAGACTTTACTCTCCCCGCTCCCTTGGACCGGACCCACCACAGGGCCCGGGCTGGGGTGGGCAGCGGGTTCCACACAGCGGGACTGGGGGGCCCCGGAAAGGGGACAAAAACAAGTTTCTCCTCCACCACTTGCTTCGCCTTACGCCTTCTCCTCCTCTTCCCGGTTGCCCCATCCTCGAGGCAGACCTCGTCCCCAAACAACAGCGTGCCAAACCGTGCTGGGGACTCAATCTGCCTCACTTGCTGTAGGATGAGGCAGCCCCCCTTGTTATTACTCCCGCTCCCTCCATCCTCCCCTCACTCCCACTTTCCTCCATGTCACTGGAGTCCGGTGGGAGAGCCACTTGTTCGGGGGCTATCCCGCTGTGCGATACCTGGGAGCTCTTACCCACCAGGTCCTGGGCGCTCTTACTCACCAGGTCCTGGGCGCTCTTACTCACCAGGTCCCCAGGTGGAGCTGGCGCAGATGTTCCGCCATCTTCCTCCTCCTCGTCCTCCACCTGGCTGGGGCCTCCTGACCCCCAGGAGACCCCCGGTCAGGGCTCTGAACCGGTCATCGTTCCTTAGCTTCTCCTCGAAGGGGCCGCTTCCCTCC
>JARQOD010000002.1:409510873-409687190 GCA_033576555.1 Oophaga sylvatica
CACGATCGCTGCTGTGGCGGCGGAGCCCACGTAAACCGGGGAACCCCAAAGGTACACATGGGGTTTCCAGGCGCCGGGGGGCGCCTTTTAAACCCCGATGTGAGTTGGATACCAGCGCGCTGCATTTACAATGTTTTCTCAGAATTTGGGGGTATTCATGATGTGGTAAAATTTTTTGATTTTTTCTTGCTTTTTATAAAAAAAGCAGAAATATGGTAAAAAATTTTGCAATTTTAAAAATCTGAATTTTTCCCCCTTTAAAACAGAGAAATATGTCACCCCAAAATAGTTACAAAATTTCCCTTTTTTTCCACATGTTATTTTACATCAGCAAAATTTTTGGGAAACCCAAATTTTTTTTTTGTTAGGAAGTTATAAGGGTTAAAAGTTGACCAGCATTTCTCATTTTTAAACAACAAAATTTTTACAAAACCATATTTTTTGGGGACCCACCTCACTTTTTGAAGCACTTTGAGGGGTCTAAAAGGGCAAAAAAAACCCCAAAAAGTGAAACCATTCTAACAACTGCACCCCCCCAAGGTACTCAAAATCACATTAAAGAAGTTTATTAACCCTTCAGGGCTTCACGGGAACTGAAGCAACGGGGCAGGAAAAAATAACATTTAACTTTTTAGTCACAAAAATGATCTTTTTCAAACAATTTTTTATTTTCACAAGGATAAAAGGAGAAAATGGACAGATAACTTGTTGTGCAATTTCCCCCTGGTACGCCTATCCCCCTTATGTGGAGGAAAAACCAACTGTCGGGGTTGCAGGGCAGGGTTTGGAAGGGTAGGAGCCCCGGGGTTTAAATTTTTTTTAAAAACAAAATTGGTGGAAATGGATTGGACGCCATGTCGCGTTTAAGAGCCCCTGATGTGCCTAAACAGTGGAAAAAACCCCCACAAGTGCAAACCCTTTTGGGGAAAAATTTGACCCCCAAAGGAAATTACTTATCTAGCTATGTTTGAGCACTTTTTCGCCCCCAAGTGTTTTACTAAAGTTTATAATGGCTGGGGGGTAAAAAAAAAAAAAAAATTTTCCCTCAAAATGTTTTTAGTCCCCAATTTTTGATTTTCCCAAGGAAATTGGGGCCCCCAAAAATTGTTGTCCAATTTTTCCGAGTAAGCGTACCCTATATGTGTGGGGGAAAAAATGTTGGGGGGGGCACGGCAGGGGTTTTTAAAGGAAGTAATGACGTTTTGGAATCAACTTTGATGGGTGTCTGTTTTATTTTTTAGAGTTCCTGAAAGGCCTAAACAGGGAAACCCCCCACAAGTGAAACCCCTTTTTGGAAAAAAGACCCCAAAAAGGGCTTATCTAATTTGTGGTGAGGGACTTTGGGAAACCCCCCAAATGCTTCACAGAAGTTTATAATGCCCCCGGGGAAAAAAATAAAAATCTTATTTTTTTTCCCCCAAAAAAATCTTTTAAATCACCCCAAATTTTTTTTTTTCAAAGGGAAAAAAGGGGAAATTGGGCTACAAATTTGCCCAATTTTTCCTGATTTCATTGATAACCCCCTATGGGGGGGAAACCCCCTTTTTTTGAAAACGCAAAGGGCAGAGCTCGGAAGGGAGTGCCATTTGACTTTTTCAAACCAAATTTGGCTGGAATTGAGATTGGACGCCATGTCGCGTTTGGAGAGCCCCTGATGTGCCTAAACAGTGGAAATCCCCCACAAGTGACCCCATTTTTGAAACTAGACCCCCTAAGGAACTAATCTAGATCTGTGGTGAGCAATTTGAACCCCCAAGTTCTTCACACAAGTTTGTAACGTAGAGCAGTAAAATTAAAAAATCATATTTCTTCCACAAAAATGATCTTTTCACCCCAATTTTTATTTTACCAAGGGTAACAAGACCACAAACGTTATTGTGCAATTTGTCCTGAGCACGCTGATACCCCATATGTGGGGGGTAAACCACTGTTTGGGTGCATGGCAGAGCTCGGAAGGGAAGGAGCGCCATTTGACTTTTTCAAACCAAAATTGGCTGGAATTGAGATTGGACGCCATGTCGCGTTTGGAGAGCCCCTGATGTGCCTAAACAGTGGAAACCCCCCACAAGTGACCCCATTTTAGAAACTAGACCCCCTAAGGAACTAATCTAGATCTGTGCTGAGCACTTTGAACCCCCAAGTGCTTCACACAAGTTTATAACGTAGAGCAGTAAAATAAAAAAATCATATTTTTTCCACAAAAATCATCTTTTCACCCCAATTATTATTTTCCCAAGGGTAACAAGATCACAAACGTTATTGTGCAATTTGTCCTGAGTATGCTGATACTCCATATGTGGGGGTAAATCACTGTTTGGGTGAATGGCAGAGCTCGGAACGGAAGGAGCGCCATTTGACTTTTTCAACGCAGAATTGGCTGGACACTATGTCGCGTTTGGAGAGCCCCTGATGTGCCTAAACAGTGGAAACCACCCACAAATGACACCATTTTGGAAACTAGACCCTTAAGGAACTTATATAGATGTGTGGTGAGAACTTTGAACCCCCAGGTGTTTCACTAAAGTTTATAATGCTCCAGAATGAAAATAAAAAAATTGTATTTGTTCCACACGCATGATCTTTTAGTCCCCAATTTTTTATTTTCCCAAGGGTAACAGGGGAAATTGGACCCCAAAGTTGTTGTCCAATTTCTTCTGAGTACGCTGATACCCCGTAATTGGGAGGAAGCTACTGTGTGGGCACATGTCGGGGCTCGGAAGAGAAGTAGTGACGTTTTGTAATGCAGACTTTGATGGAATGGTCTGCGGGTGTCATGTCACGTTTGGAGAGCCCCTGATGTGCCTAAACAGTGGAAACCCCCCGCAAATAACACCATTTGGAAACGAAACCCCCAAAGGAACTTATCTAGATGTGTGGTGAGCACTTTGAACCCCCAAGTGCTTCACAGAAGTTTATGACGCCAGTGCGAGAAAAGAAAAAAATCATATTTTTTCCACAAACATGATCTTTTAGTCCCCAGTTTTTTATTTTCCCGAGGGTAACAGGAGAAATTGGACAACAAAAGTTGTTGTTCAATTTGTCCTGAGTATGCCGATGCCCCATATGTGGGAGAAAACTACTGTATGTGCACACGTCGGGCTTGGAAGGGAAGTAGTGACGTTTTGGATTGCAGACTTTGATGGAATGGTCTGCGGGTGTCATGTCGCGTTTGGAGAGCCCCTGATGTGCCTAAACTGTGGGAACACCCACAAGTGACCTCATTTTGGAAACTAGACCCCCAAACGAACTTAACTAGATGTGTGGTGAGCACTTTGAACCCCAAGTGCCTCACAGAAGTTTATAACTTTATGTCCTGAGTACACTGATACCCCATATGTAGGGAGGAAAGCGATTTGGGCGCATGGCAGAGCTCAGAAGGGAAGGAGCACCGTTTGATTTTTTCAACGCAGAATTGGCTGGAATTGAGATCAGACGTCACGTTTGGAGAGCCCCTGATGTGCCTAAACAGTGGAAATCCCCCAATTCTAACTCCAACCCTAACCCCAACACACCCCTAACCCTAGTCCCAACCCTAACCCTAACCACAAACCTAACCCTAACACACCCCTAACCCAAATTCCTACCCTAACCCTAATCCTAACTTTAGCCCCAGCCCTAACTCTAACTTTAGCCCCAGCCCTAACCATAACCCTAATGGGAAAATGGAATAAATACATTTTTAAAATTTTATTATTTTTCCCTAATTAAGGGTGTGATTAAGGGGGTTGATTTACTATTTATAGCGAGTTTTTATGTTTGGCAGCTGTCACACGCTAAGAGACGCTTTTTATTGCAAAAAATAGTTTTTGCATCACATTTTGAGATCTATAATTTTTCCTTATTTTGGCCCACAGAGTCATGTGAGGTCTTATTTTTTGCAGGACGAGTTGACGTTTTTATTGGTGTAATTTTAGGGCACATTACATTTTTTGATCGCTTTTTATTACGATTTTTGGGAGGCAGAATGAACAAAAACCAGCAATTCATGAATTTCGTTTTGGGGGGGCGTTTATACCATTCTGCTTATGGTAAAATTGATAAAGCAGTTTTATTCTTCGGGTCAGTATGATTACAGTGATACTACCTCATTTATATCTTTTTTTATGTTTTGGCGCTTTTACACAATAAAAACAATTTTATATAAAAAATAATTTTTTTTGTATCGCTTTATTCTGTGAGCTATAACTTTTTTATTTTTTTGCTGATGATGCTGTATAGCAGCTCGTTTTTTGCGGGACAAAATGACGTTTTCAGCGGTACCATGTTAATTTATATCCGTCTTTTTGTTATTCCACTTTTTGTTTTTTTGCGTTGTTTTTTTATTTTTTTAAGTGGTTCACTAAAGGGGTTAACTAGTGGGACAGTTATATAGGGCGGGTCGTTACCGACGCTAAATATACCAAATATGTGTACTTTTATTGATTTTTTAAAATTTACATAAAGAAATGAATTTATTGGGGAATATTTTTTTTTCTTTATTTAGGAATTTTTTTAAAATTATCTTTACACGTTTATTTTTTTTCAGGGTGGGACATCACTATATAGTGTCAGATCGCTGATCTGACAGTTTACACAGCACACTATCAGATCAGCGATCTGACAAGCAGTGCAGGAGGCTTCTCAGCGCCTGCTCTTAGCAGGCACTGACAAGCCACCTACCTGAAGTACCCGAAAGGACCCTGCGGCCATCTTGGATCGAGAGGCCTGCAGGGAGGAGGCCCTCAGAACAGCGCGATCACATCGCGCTGTTCTGAGAGTCTCAGGGAAACACGCAGGGAGCCCCCTCTCTGCGCGATGCTTCCCTATGCCGCCAGAACACTGAAATCATGTCTGATCGCAGTGTGCCGGGGGTTAATGTGCCGGGAGCGGTCCATGACCGCTCCTGGCACATAGTGCCGGGTGTCAGCTGTGATAGTCAGCTGACACCCGGCCGCGATCAGCTGCGCTTCCCCCGTGAGAACAGCTGATTGCATATGACGTACTATCCCGTCCTTGGGAATTAAGTCCCAGGGCACATGGACAGGATAGAACTTCAGATGTCAGAAAAGGGTTAATAACACTATGGAACTGCACGCATTTAATGTGAATACTGTTCCAAGAGGGGGAGATGACGGACTCTGTCACCTCCTTATAGATCAGTGCCAAAAAGCTTTCAATTGGGTGTGATCACTGTTGTAGACTTTCTCGAAACCTGGGGGATGGTTTTCAATTGGGTGGGGGTCATCAATTTTATGGGCATTTACAATGTTCTCTTGTGCAGATCTTCAATTTTTTTGTTGCTAAACCAATATAAATCAGGTTACAGTTTCAGGTCATGTAGTATATCACTCCATCAGTCTCACAAGTGATGTGTTGAGTGATGGAGAATTTTCTCTCACCATCAGTAGAGAAGAAAGAAGATGCTGTCCTTAGGTTGGGGCAAGTTATACATTTTCCACATGGAAAAAAAAAACATTTTTGGTCTTTAGATCATAACATGTTTTGGATCTTATTTCCTTGGTAGTAACTTCTAACCTAAGTATCCCTCAAATTCTGTGATCTTCTATAAGTGAATGTGACTCTCTCAGGTATACCACTTTTGAGGATAGGATCAGCTAGGAGAATAGGCCAAATTTTTTCCAAAACCTTTTTCATTATGGTTCTGTTGCCATTGTAGTCCTAGATATATCTTGCCTCTTGGTTAGCAGAAGATGTCCGTTTTGGTCTAAAGAGTTCATTCCATGGAGTGTCACACGCCCTCTTAAACGCTTTCCTAATGGTTCTTCGACTATATCCCCTTTCCCGAAGTCTGATAAGTCACGTGCCTGTTCAACAAAAATATGATCATCTGAGCATTTCCTTCTCAATCTATGGAATTGTGGCCACTGGGGATGTTCTAGATTAACGGGCGAGGGTGTGACGATTGTGCACATATTGCTAATCCCAATCATTAGTGCTAATAGTGTTGTCCAGTCCGTAGTCCACATTTCCTACTCAGAATCATTTGTATTAATACTGTGTTGCAGGACTCAGGAGGCCCCATTTGCTAATCAAAATCATTTGGACTAATATTGAGGTGCAGCCAGGAGGCCCCATTTACTAATCAAAATTGTTAGGGCTGATAGTGTTGTGCAGTCCGTAGTCTATATTTCCTACTCAAAATTGTTTAGGCTAATACCATGTTGCAGTCAGGACTCAGGAGGCCCCATTTGCTAATCAAAATGTTAGGGCTAATATTGGGGCTCAGCCAGGAGGCATCATTTGCTAATCAAAATTGTTAGGGCTAATAGTGTTGTGCTGTCCGGAGTCCACATTTCCTACTTAAAATCATTAGAGCTAATACTGTGTTGCAGTCATGACTAAGGAGGCCTCATTTGCTAATCAAAATTGTTAGAGCTAATATTGAGGTGCAGTCAGGAGGCCCCATTTGCTAATCCAAATCATTAGGGCTAATAGTGTTTGTAACGAATGGAAGCGGAGGCAGAGGTGGTGAAGTTCACATTCGTTTTTATTTTTTAATGTGGAGCCTCGAGATCGCGGTCCGGGGGCTCCGAAGGGGGAATAACTAGTGAGCCCCGGGTACCCGTACTAAGGCCCCTCGAACAGGACCAGAATGGAATACCCGGAGGACACAGGTGCTACCTCCAGTTAGACCCTGGACACGTGGCAGCTGTCCCAGAGGGACCAAAAGGGTAACAGGTATTTACAGAGTCCGTGGAGGGTTCTTGACGGAGAAGGGTAAGGTCCTGGTCCAGAACGGATGGTAGTAGGCTGGCTCCAGTGACCTTGTCACGGTCCACGGGTACGGATGGCTGATGGCGGAACGGGATGACACTTGCGCCAGTAATAGCCGAGATTGTCCAGGTTAGCCAGATACGGGTTAGCAAGGATCTGAGGAGACAAACAGTATCAGCGAAGCACAGAGACTGCAGACGCAACGCAGACAGATCAGGAACAGAACCGGATGTAGCAATGATAGAACACGTTGCTCCGGCACTCCCTAATGGTGGAGTGACCAGATATAGTACTGAGTGCGCAGCCATTGGTTAATTAGCTATTTCAAAAATGCACGCTGCCCCTTTAAGAGAGGGCGCGGGTGGAAAAGTGTGGAATAAATTGCCGATAGTAATTGGCGAACCCGAGGAACCTTTGTATGGCTTTTAGCCCAGACGGACGAGGCCAGTTGAGAACTGCAGACAACTTCTCCGGATCCATCTTCAATCTTGTGGAAGATACAATGTACCCAAGGAAAGGCAAAGAAGACTGCTCAAAGAGGCATTTCTCATATTTGGCATATAGCCTGTTCTCTCTCAGTCTTTGTAAGACCAGGCGTACTTGCCTCCGGTGTGACGTCAAGTCAGCAGAAAAAAATCAAAATATCGTCCAGGTAAACCACGACACAAGTATAGAGCAAGTCCCTGAAAATGTCATTAACAAATTCCTGAAAAACCGCAGGTGCATTGCTTAGGCCGAATGGCATTACCAGGTATTCATAGTGGCCGTCACGGGTGTTGAAGGCTGTTTTCCATTCGTCCCCCTCTCTGACTCGGATCAGGTTGTAGGCCCCTCTGAGGTCCAATTTGGTGAAGATCTTGGCCCCTCGGAGACGATCAAACAGCTCTGAAATAAGAGGTAATGGATACCTGTTTTTTACCGTGATTTGATTTAGACCCCGATAGTCAATGCAGGGCCGCAAGGATCCATCCTTTTTCTTCACAAAGAAGAATCCAGCTCCTGCCGGTGACGATGACTTTCGGATAAATCCTCTAGCCAGATTCTCTTGGATGTAGTCCGACATGGCCTGAGTCTCTGCCTGTGAAAGGGGATAAACTCTCCCGCGAGGAGGAGATGCTCCAGGAAGAAGCTCTATCTGACAGTCATACGACCTGTGTGGAGGTAGTCTCTCAGCCTCCTTTTTCCCAAAGACGTCAGAGAAGGACCAATAGACGGAAGGCAACCCTGGCAGGGTATCAGGCTGGACTGGAGGCGAAACAGGTTGAATCCGGGTTAAGCAACGATTCGTGCAGGTATCTCCCCAACGCAGAACTTCTCCAGTTTTCCAATTAAGGACTGGTTCATGCATCTGGAGCCAAGGTAAACCTAAAAGCATGGGATGGGATAAACCGGGATATACATAAAATCGCATTAGTTCAGTATGCATTAGACCTACCCGGAGTTCCACCAACTCGGTTTGAAACTGGACGGGCTCGGTCAGCGGTTTGCCATTCACGGCGGACACCTGTAACGGATCAGGAAGACGCTGGACTGGTAAGCGGTAATGATCCACAACCGCCTTCTGGATGAAGTTCCCTGCAGCTCCAGAATCCAGTAGACAATGTTCGGAGAATTTTATTGCTCCATAGGACACGGAGACTGAGATGTGTAAAGAGGGAGAGGACTGTTCTCTACCTAGGTTGGCCCCTCCTACCGGACCTAGGCACTGGAGTTTCCCGACTTTTTAGGACAGAAATGGATCAAATGTTCAGAACTACCGCAGTAGTAACAACTTCCCTCCTTGCGACGTGCCTCCCGGCGGCGGGTGGCCAAACTTACATGGTCAACCTCCATGGCCTCGGAGGCGGAGGGCGAAGTACCTGTTTTGTACAAACTAGAGTCCAGGTGATAGGACCTTTTGTCCCGCTTGATCTCCATGGAGCGCTCCTGAAAACGCAGGTCAATTCGGGTTGCCAAGGATATTAGCTCTTCCAAGAGGGTAAGTCTGTCCGGTCCCGCCAGCTCATCCTTGATTCTTCCCGATAGGCCTTCCCAGAAGTTAGCAACCAGGGCCTCATTGTTCCACGATAATTCAGACGAGAGGGTGCGGAATTTAACAGCATACTGAGCTACCGTGAGAGCACCTTGGCGCAGGCGGAGCAGAGCTGAGGCAGTCGAAGTGGTGCGACCAGGTTCATCGAAAGTCCTGCGAAAAGCCTCTAGGAAAGATTGAAGATCGTTAACCAGCGGATCCCCTCTCTCCCATAGCGGGTTTAGCCAGGCGAGGGCCTCTCCTCCAGGTGTGACATGATGAAGCCCACCTTGGCTCGGTCAGAAGCAAACATATGCCCCAAGATTTCGAAGTGTAGAGTGCACTGATTGAGGAAACCCCGACACAGAGTAGGGTCACCCTGGAAACGGGTAGGAGCCGCCAGACGGGGACCTTGACTTGCCATGGGAACTGGTACCTGATTATTGATAGAAGAGTCAGGTGCAGACGAGGACCCTAAGGAATCCATGCGGGTAGACAAGCTGCGTAGATAAGTCGTGATCTTGTCCTGTTGAACTCCCAAACGGGTCACCTCCTGGCACAGATCCGTGGTCGGAGATCTCTGGGATCCAGCGGGTTCCATGGCCGGAGCAATCTGTAATGAATGGAAGTGGAGGCAGAGGTGGTGAAGTTCACATTCGTTTTTATTTTTTAATGTGGAACCTCGAGATCGCGGTCCGGGGGCTCCGAAGGGGGAATAACTAGTGAGCCCCGGGTACCCGTAGTAAGGCCCCTCGAACAGGACCAGAATGGAATACCCGGAGGACACAGGTGCTACCTCCAGTTAGACCCCGGACACGTGGCAGCTGTCCCAGAGGGACCAAAAGGGTAACAGGTATTTACAGAGTCCGTGGAGGGTTCTTGACGGAGAAGGGTAAGGTCCTGGTCCAGAATGGATGGTAGTAGGCTGGCTTCAGTGACCTTGTCACGGTCCACGGGTACGGATGGCTGATGGCGGAACGGGATGACACTTGCGCCAGTAATAGCCGAGATTGTCCAGGTTAGCCAGATACGGGTTAGCAAGGATCTGAGGAGACAAACAGTATCAGCGAAGCACAGAGACTGCAGACGCAGTGCAGACAGATCAGGAACAGAACCGGATGTAGCAATGATAGAACACGTTGCTCCGGCACTCCCTAATGGTGGAGTGACCAGATATAGTACTGTGTGCGCAGCCATTGGTTAATTAGCTATTTCAAAAAATGCACGCTGCCCCTTTAAGAGAGACGGTGGGCGCGGCCTCGCGTCCTAAGCAGACTATCTGGAGGCCTGCCAGCAGCGTGCCAGGAAGTGGAGGAGGACACAGGACGCCTAGGAGCAGATGGGACAGGAGACCCCAGCCCGCGCGCAGACTGCTGCAGGGGGACAGCTAGAGGAACAGGTGAGTGAGCAGAACGGAGTGCAGAGCCAGCGCTGGGACCGAGTGTAACAGTGTTGTACAGGCCAGAGTCCATATTTCCTACTCAAAATCGTTTGGGCTCATACTGTGTTACAGTATGACTCAGGAGGCCCCATTTGCTAATCAAAATCGTTAGGACTAATATTGTTGTGCAGTCCGTAGCTCACATTTCCTACTCAAAATTGTTTAAGCTAACACTGTATTGCAGTCAGGACTCGGGAGGTCACATTTACTAATCAAAATCGTTAGGGGCGGGCTAATATTGTTGTGCAAGCAGGAGTCTACATTTCCTAATCAAAATAATTTGGGCTAATACTCTACACTGTGTTCCAAATTATTATGCAAAAATTGTTTAGGAGTGATAAGGTAAGAATTTTTTTGTTTGTCAGTTAAACTCATTGATGGTGATGTGTGTCAGGGCTCTTTATATCACTGTAAGCAATTGCAGACACCTGTGCTAATTAGTTTGGCAGGTGTGTCCAATGAAAGGCAAGACTACTTAAGAAGGCTGTCCCACATTATTAAGCAGCCTACATTTTCTGCCAAAATGGGAAAGAAAAAAGATGTGTCGGCTGCTGAGAAGCAACAAATTGTGGAGTATTTAGGTCAAGGCATGACTACAACATTGCCAAGACACTTCATCGTGATCATCGCACAATCAAGAAGTATGTAGCTGATTCACAGTACACACGTGTGCGTGCTGATAAGGGAAAATTGAGGACTCTTTCCTACAGGCAATAATTACGTCAGGCTAAAAGAGCAGCGGCAAAAAAGCCTTGTCATAGCAGCAGACAAGTTTTTGAAGCTGCTGGTGCCTCCAACGTCCCCCGAACAACAAGATGCAGGGTCCTTCAGAGGTTTGCAGCTGTGTGTAAGCCATCCTGTCGACCTCCTCTATCCACTGCACACAAGCAGAAACGGCTCCAGTGGGCCAAACAATACATGAAGACTGACTTCAAAACTGTTTTGTTCACTGATGAGTGCTGTGCAACGCTCGATGGTCTAGATGGATGGAGTGGAGGATGGCTGGTTGATGGACACCCCATGCAAACACGGCTATGGCGCCAACAAGGAGGAGGTGGAGTAATGTTTTGGGCTGGAATCATGGGGAGAGAGATTGTCGGCCCCTTTAGGATCCCTGAAGGGGTAAAGATGAACTCCATAGTGTATGTTGAGTTTCTCAAGCAGCACTTCCTGCCATGGTTCAAGAAGAAGAACCGTGCATTCCGCAGCAAGATCATTTTCATGCATGATAATGCACCGTCTCATGCTGCACATAACACATCTGCATCTCTGGCTGCTATGGGCATAAAAGGGGACAAACTTATGGTGTGGCCCCCATGCTCCTCTGACCTCAACCCCATTGAGAACCTCTGGAGCATCATCAAAAGGAGTGTCTATGATGGCGGAAGGCAGTTCACATCTAAGCAACAGCTCTGGGAGGGTATTCTGTCCTCATGCAAAACAATTGAAGCAGAAACCATCCAAAACCTGACAAATTCAATGGAGAGAGTTCAGAAGCTCCTTTCGAACAAGGGGTCCTATGTGCAAATGTAACATCACCTAGAATAAAGTTTTGAGTTGAAAACTGTTTGATTTCAGTTTGTAAGAACCTGCTAATGCTTATAATTTCAAAAATTACCATTTTTTTGTTCTTTATTAAAATGAAAGGTTGAAAACTCTGCTGTGCATAATAATTTGGAACATGCATTTTGAGTGCAGTTTAAGTGTTTTATTTTTAAAAAAAAACCTTTCAATTGTACTCTAATAGTTATTTGACTGGAAAATTACAATGACTGAAATTCTTATAGGTAATTTGGGAAAATCTGAGAACATATTATTTGCATAATAATTTGAAACACAGTGTAGTGCAGGCACAAGGCTTCATTTCATAATCCAAATAGTTTGGGATATTACTCTGTTCCAGGCACCAGGCCTCATTTCATAATACCATTTTTTTGTGCTAAGAATGTGTTGCAGGCACCATAGCTCATTTCATAATCCAAAACATTTGGGGTAAATCTCTAGTGCAGGCACCAAACCTCATTTCATAATACAAATCGTTTTCGATAATAGTCTGGTGCAGGTACCAGTCCACATTTCAGCATCTAAATCCTTTGTGCTAATTGTGTGGTCCAGCCAGCAGTCCACATTTCAACATATTAATCTTTTGTGCTAATTCTGTGGTCTAGCTACACTTTATTAGCAAATAAATACTGATTATTAATTTAGTGATAGGTGACTGACAGGTCTGGGGATAGGGTTGTGAAATAGCTGGTTAAAAGAGGGGAAGGGTACATCCTACATCAGTGGGAAAAATTAAGGTTGTGCTGGAAGAGGGAATAGGCTTGGTGTTCGATGTGTACATGGGGTACGTGGTAATGTTAATGAAAACTCTACTGAACAAACACCGGCTCATCCTATCCAAAGACAGCTGACAACTTGTGTTACTGCATGGGCTAGTTGACTCTATTTCTTTGACAGCTGCACAGAGGTACGCCTTGTAGATAAGAGCCAGAAAGAGCATGTGCTCCAGTGGATGGTAAGCGCTGCATTAAGTGGCCTCTCCTCCTCTTCCTCCATCTTAACATCACAACAGTACCGTTCTCAGAGGTGGAACTAGAATTACCTTTGTTTCTCCCCGCGTCACAACTCTCTGACTGCCCAACGTACCCAGAGTACAAATCGCATAATTGTGCAGCATGGATGCATGGGGCATGGCCTCTGACAGGGTTTGGACCAGCATTTATAGCTTAAACATTGATCAGTATTAGGTGGATGAGTGACAAGTGCGGGTCTGGTGCTCTGAGAGCCCTACCAAATTCAGGCAACACAAATGAAGCAGATCCAATATGGAGTCCAAACATTTCCAATAATTAGGAGCAGACACCACTAAAGTGTCATCAGTTTCCTCAGAGTAGAAATAGTATAATGGGGCTTTGACACCCCTTCCACTACAGATAAGCCACCAGATGGAAACATAACTTGGAGTCTCCACATTTGTTAGTAACATCAGCAGCAGAAGCAACAGCAGGCACACAAGCCACGACAAAGGTGTCACATCCTGCAATAACGCAAGATCAATGCAGCACACTAAAAACGACACCATCACCTAGTTTGCCCAGACTGAGACTAGGGTACAAAAGTCTTTGGAGATCCAAGACTTGTTCATCTTGATGAAAGTTTTGCGATGTATACTTTCAGGAGACAGCCGAATGTGCTTATCCTTCAGGACACTGTAAGAAGGTGGTTGGGACCCTCCTGTGACTCCTCTCTCCACTGGGCATGTGTCACCTGCGGCACCCTGATGGTTTGCTACCGTTTTACACTGTTATGTCATGTATTAATGTGTAATGTGCTGTCTTAATGTAATAACGTTGTAATGTGATTGCATTTATACATATTTAGCTTAGGGGCAGAATTAGTTAAGCTGTTGGGAGGAGTTACAAAAGGGAGATGGTACAACAGGCTTATAGGAAAAGGGCTTCCTGTTCTTGCAGCAGAGCCTGGTAGGTTTGCCCAGGGCAAGACGCTCTCCACAGCCAGGAACAGTTTGAGGGGATGAAAGCTGCCACGGACTGTCGGGCAGTGTGGACAGGCACTGTTGCTGTTGAAATTGATGCCATTTTAGTGGTGTATATCTGTGACAATAATTTTTTTAAAATGTTTGCATTCCTATTTGGGTCTTCTTCATATCAGAGCTCCTAGCAAAAGCAGGCTTACAATGGTTCCTCACCCACCTCATCTTAATTTAAACTTAAATCCAAACCGCTAAATGATTGCCCAGACTTTGACACCTAATGGATGGCACATGGCTGACTGCTGCTGTGCTATTATAAAATGTTCTACTGTGAGTCAATTGACCAGTCAATTACCTGTGTTACTATCCTTACATTTTTCTAATAATATTAGTCTACGAAACTGGTGGTTGTGCCACCTGAGTGTGGCTGGGAAAAAAAACAGTTTGAGCTGTTGCATGAGGTATCAGGGCTCCCAGCAGAGAAGACATACACCGCGCCCTCACCCACCTCATCTTAATTAAAACTTCAATTCAAAGCTCTAAATGCTGTCTCAGACCCTGCTATCTCAAGTATGACCCAAAGATGACTGCTGCTGTGCCATTATCAAATATCTACTGGGGGTTAATTGATGCCTTTTACCAAGTATCTGTTACTAATTTTTGGAAATGATTGCACTCCAAGTTGGGTCTCCTTCATGTGTGTTGCCTGAATTTGGCAGACCTCTCAGACCACCAGGCCTACACCTGTCACTCATTCACCTGTTACTGATCAATGTTTCAGCTAGAAATGCTGGTCCCAGCCCTGTCCCATACATCCATGCTGCACAATTATACTAGCAGTGCTCAGAGTCAATTGATGCTACTTTTTCTGATGTCTGCCCCTAATTTTAGCTGTTTGGAAAGTTTTTTGGCCCCCCTTAAGGTGTTGTCTATGCGTTTGGTTTTGCCTCCCATTGAATTCAATGGGGTTCGAGTACGTTCGACAAACCATTAGGAGAACATGTTCCTCAAACATGGGGACGTTTGTTGAACCGAAGTAAACCTTGAAAGGTACACAGATAAAGGCGAGATTAGTATAAGCAATGAACCACAGGATACATTCTACTTGTAATCTATGCTAATCTCACCTTTATGTATGCACTTCCCTCTCTGATACAACTATCTGACAAAATATTATTCCTGTCTTTGCTCCTCTCTGTATTTAGCTATTTGGGCTTGTTCCAGGTAAATCACAGAACATTTGTTAAGAGATTTATTGGCTTTACTGCCAAACAACTTTCTGGGGAATATGAGTAGCACAGCTCCTCCAAAAGCCCTCCTGTACACCTGTACCACATCCCTGATGAATAATCACATCCCTCTTTCTTTACATGCATAATATTGGGATAATGCCATGATCTTACATTAAAAGGTCAAACATATACAATTTTGAATTAAGTATTTTAAAAGGGGCAATAGTTGTTATTTTCTATGTTATATTTGTTTATAGAAAATTAGTTATTATAAAATATTTATTCTGTGACTATGCAGCTGCTGGGTTTGAATATTTATGCCACTAAGGTGACATATTTTAGGCAACCAATGTGTATGCAGAAGAGAAAAATCCATTTCTGTGACATTAAGTCTAAAACATAGAACAGAGCCTATTTGTTGGAGTGTAAGGCCAGGGTCACACTTGCGAGAAACTCGCACGAGTCTCTCGCCTCAATACCCGTCACTCGGGACCGGAGTGTGCGGCTGCATGTATTTCTATGCAGCTGGGCGCTCCGGTACAAGTGCCGGCGGTAGTGCCGGGTATTGAGGTGCGAGACTCGTGCGAGTTTCTGTCAAGTGCGACCCTGGCCTAATAAGAAGACTTCACTCTATTATGGCAGGCAATGATTTAGGTCAGGGGTCCTCAAACTTTTTAAACAGGGAACCGGTTCACGGTCCCTCGGACCATTGGAGGGCCGGAATATACGGTAGTTTTAAAAAATTCCTATGCACACTGCACATATCTTATTTTGAAGTAAAAAAACACAAAACAGGAACAAATACAATATTTCAAATAAAGAACAAGTAAAGTTAAAATCAACAAACTTACTGGTATTTCAATGGGAACTATGGGCCTGCTTTTGGCTAATGAGATGGTCAATGTTCTGTTCCATATTTGTCACTGCTAGTCGTAACACGTGAAGCAATTTTTCTCTTTCTTGATATCATTGTTTCCTAGGGATTCCAAATTGCTATTAGTAAATACCAATATGTATACAGCGCTACAAAAACAATATACCGGTAATAAAACTGCCCACACAGACATACAGCCTGCACTGCCCATCAATGCCGTCTGACCAGTGCCCATCAATGCAGTCTGATCAGTGCCCATCCATGCAGCCTTGCCAGTCCATATCATTTCAGCCTCACTAGTGCCCAAATTGGCGGAACTCCGCTTTACCTCAGGCTCAGACTGGTGTGGTGCGAGAGTCCCCAATAGGCAGGTAAAAGTCCCCAATAGGCATCATTGGTCATTAGGCAGGTAAATGTCCCAATAGGCAGCACTGGTTCCCAATAGGCAGCATATGTCCCCAATAAGCATCATTGGTCCCCATTAGGCAGGTAAATGTCACAATAGGCAGCATAGGTCCCCAATAGGCAGCATAGGCAGGTAAATGCTCCAATAGGCAGCATAATCCCCAATAGGCAGCATAGTCCCAAATAGTCAGCATAATCCCTCATAGGCAGCATAATACCCAATAGGCAGCATAATCCCCCATAGGCAGCATAATCCCCAATAGGCAGCATAATCCCCCATAGGCAGCATAATCCCCAATAGGCGGCATAGTCCCCCATAGGTGGCAAAGTCCCCCATAGGCAGCATAGTAGTCACCAATAGGCAGCATAATCCCCCATAGACAGCATAACCCCATAGGTGGCATAGTCCCCAATAGGCAGCATAATGCCCCATAGACAGCATATTAATCCCCAATAGGCAGCATAATCCCCCATAGGCAGCATAATTCCCCATAGGCAGAATAATCCCCTATAGGCAGCATAATGCCTCATAGGAAGCATAATCCCCCATAGGCAGCATAGTAATCCCCAATAGGCAGCATGATCCCCCATAGGCAGCATAATCCCCCATAGGTGGCATAATCCCCCATAGGCGTCATAATACCCAATAGGCGGCATATTCCTCCATAGGAGGCATAGTCCCCCATAGGCAGCATAATGCCCCATAGGCAGCATAATCCCCCATAGGCAGCATAGTAATCCCCAATAGGCAGAATAATCCCCATAGGCAGCATAATCCTCCATAGGCGGCATAGTCCCTAATAGGCAGCATAGTAATCCCCAATAGGCAGCATAATCCTCAATAGGCAGCATAATCCCCCATAGGCAGCATAATCCCCCATAGGCGGCATAATCCCCAATAGGCAGCATAGTCCCCCATAGGCAGCATAATCCCCCATAGGCAGCATAGTAGTCCCCAATAGGCAGCATAATCCCCCATAGACAGCATAATCCCCCATAGGCAGCATAGTCCCCAATAGGCAGCATAGTAGTCCCCAATAGGCAGCATAATCCCCCATAGGCAGCATAGTAGTCCCTAATAGGCAGCATAATCCCCCATAGATTACTTAAACCAAAACCATGGGTGACATAGGTCAACATAGTTCCAAAATCAGGAACAGGGCAACTCCCTACATATTCAAATACCACAAGATATCAGAGCATCTAGCCCACAAATAGATCACCAAAATAATTAATATAAAAATTGAATTTTATTGAAAAACATCTAATAGGACATTACAACAATGAGTATACACAGATGAAAATATAATGGTAGAAGAGCAAAAATGAGCCTGGTACACATTGAGTTGCACAGTAAACTGTGTGTAATATCCCAAAAATTGTAAAAAAGACTAATTAGCCATATGTGCACTGAGACAAAGTGGGGACAACATCTCAGCAGGAGAATGCCAAAAATCGACATATGTAAACATATAGTATATCTCCATGCAGTATGTAGTCTCTAATGGTCCCAAAATGTGATCATAAGATGCAAGCCCACTTTTCAGAGTCCACAGGGGGGATTAACACAATATACGGCAAGTAAAATGCACTAGTACCAAGTAAAGTGCATTTGTGCTTACCCATATCAGGACAATGTGAGACCAGGAACGTGCCCCTAAGCACGTTTCGCTATATCTAGCTTCCTCGGGGGGCAGTGTGGAGTGAGGTGCTGATCATGTATATATACTAAGCTATCCAGGTGAAAAAAGTTACCCATTAGAGACGAGCGCATGTGAGTGCCGACGCAGAAGCGGTAGCCGCGCCACTTCCGGCACTCCGATGACGGCGTGGGTCAAGGAAAAACTTCCTGTGACATCAGGACCCCGCAGCCATCTTAGAGGAGGCCTTCAGTGGAGCGGATCGCCACTGCCACACGTGCATGCGCATCACAGTGGGAACCATTTTTGTTGATGGCAAAAGTAGGGGAAAAGGTCAGATCTCACCATACGGAGATGCAGGGTTGGGAGAAAGAAGAACTAGTGAAAATAAGCCAATTCAAGCTGTCACTCAAAAAGAAATGAAAAAAAGGGGGAAAAATAATAAAACCGCTCTTCTCTAATGGGTAACATTTTTCACCTGGATAGCTTAGTATATATACATGCTCAGCACCTCACTCCACACTGCCCCCCGAGGAAGCTAGATATAGCGAAACGTGCGTCGGGGCACGTTCCTGGTCTCACATTGTCCTGATATGGGTAAGCACAAATGCACTTTACTTGGTACTAGACATGGCGCCTTATAGGAGATATTGATAACACATACATGCTGAATTCCCTTGCCGTATATTGTGTGAATCCCCCTGTGGACTCTGAAAAGTGGGCTTGCATCTTATGATCACATTTTGGGACCGTTAGAGACTACATACTGCATGGAGATATACTATATGTTTACATATGTCAATTTTTGGCATTCTCCTGCTGAGATGTTGTCCCCACTTTGTCTCAGTGCACATATGGCTAATTAGTCTTTTTTACAATTTTTGGGATATTACACACAGTTTAGTGTGCAACTCAGTGTGTACCAGGCTCATTTTTGCTCTTCTACCATTATATTTTCATCTGTGTATACTCATTGTTGTAATGTCCTATTAGATGTTTTTCAATAAAATTCAATTTTTATATTAATTATTTTGGTGATCTATTTGTGGGCTAGATGCTCTGATATCTTGTGGTATTTGGATAATCCCCCATAGGCAGCATAGTAATCCCCAATAGGCAGCATGATCCCCCATAGGCAGCATAATCCCCCAAAGGCAGCATAATCCTCCATAGGCAGCATAGTCCCCAATAGGCAGCATAATCCCTCATTGGCAGCATAATCCCCTATAGTCGGCATAGTCCCCAATAGGCAGCATAATCCTACATAGGCAGCATAATCCCCAATAGGCGGCATAGTCCCTAATAGGCAGGGCCCGGCGTTAAAAACATAAAATCCCAGTACTCACCTATGTCCCCCGCTGCTCTGAAGAGGCACGCGCTCGACTCCGTCTTCTTCTTGCACAGGCTGCGTGACGTCATAAGCCCGCGCAGGTGGTGTGATGACGATCATGTCGTCTGTGCTGCATATGGAAGGCTGCAAGGCCTTCCACACTGTCTTGTTGGTGGGGCCGACGGGCTGGATAAATGTCCTCAGCGGGCCGCATGTGGCCCGCGGGCCGTAGTTTGAGGACCCCTGATTTAGGTGGTTAATGGTTTATAAAGGCTTTTAACAAGGTTCGAGCCTCTATGAAAGTGCTTCCAGTCTGGGGAAGGACATGGTGATTGTGGATAATGGTGGTTTTCTTCTTTAATCCTTAGTGACAGAGCCAATTTGGTACTTAGTAACCGGGCCAATTTTTACAATTCTGACCACTGTCACTTTATGAAGTTATAGCTCTGGAACGCTTCAACGGATCCCACTGATTCTGAGATTGTTTTTATGTGACATATTGAACTTCATGTTAGTGGTAAAATTTCTTCAATATAACTTGCATTTATGAAAAAAACGAAAATTTGGCAACAATTTTGAAAACTTTTCAAACTTTTAATTTTTGTACCCTTAAATTAGAGAGTGGTGTCACACAAAATAGTTAATAAAGAACATTTCACACATATCAACTTTACATCTGCACAATTTTTGAAGGAGTGTTTAAACTAGAGACTGGGGGGGAGGGTATTCATTTTATAGGAGGGGAAGACAGTGCAGATAGAGACCTGGGCACAAATAATGAAATTGGGGGTGGGGATGGCATGGGGGGTGGGGTTAGAACAGTTAATAATTTAAGAAAGAATAGAGGTTCAGAGAGATACATAAAGTGCATGTATACTAATGCTAGAAGCCTCACCAACAAAATGGCGGAATTAGAATTAATTTTGTTGGAACATAATTATGACATGGTTGGGATATCTGAGACTTGGCTGGACGAGAGCCACGACTGGGCGGTTCATTTACAGAGCTATAGTCTGTTCAGAAATGACCGTACAAATAAGCAAGGGGGGGTGTGTGTTTGTAGGGGAGTGGGCCCCCGCTGTGTGCCCGGGACAGAACCAAGGGGGCTGTCACATAAGTTCCTAGGGAGAAGGTGCCCGGGGGGAAGGAACTGGAGGGGGAGGCAGAGACTTTTCTGGAAGATGTGGGCGGGGCCAAGATAAAAGGAGCACAGGTGTTCAGCAGAGGGAAGTTGCCACGGAGACAGACTAGAGGGAGAGCGAGAGAGAGACGAAGGAGAGACAGGACGCAGAGACTGCATAGGAGAAAGCGGGACCTCGCTGACAAGGACGGTAGAGGCAGGAGAGTTCTGTCAGCTGCAGCCGTCACTGCCACACTCGAGCCCGCGGTTGCGGCCTGCTCATCCACAGCCGCGACCGCCACTGTCTCACCTGAGCCTGCGGCTACGGCCTGTGCCCCATATCCGGTGGCTGCTAGGTTCCCGTTCCGGTCCGCGGTTGCGGACTACCCGACAGCTGCCGCGATCCCGCCTCTTGGAGGGGTGAACTCTACGCCAGAGGATTTCCCCAGGGCCTGTTGTGCCCCATCTGCGCCTGAGCGTGGGAACGCTCGAGGCTTATGTCAGCTCCTCATCGGCTGGGCCCAGTGGCTGCGAGCGACAACAGCCGAACGACAACCGGATCTCAACCCCACAGAACATGTGAGAAGCTATGTGACACTCTGTTATCGTTGTTTATTACCTGAGGGCATTGGACGGCCATATCGCGGCCCTATAGTCCCTGACTTTCGTCGAGTATTCGTCAGGTCTCTATATTGTGTTTGTGTATGGTTTCCCTGCGTGGAGAACCAGTTTTCTGCCTGTTTTACAGACAAAAACTCCCCTTATAAATTTATAGTTAAAGCTTGCCCAGTCTCCGACTCGTCACTGCATCCCGCGTACCTGCGAATACCACATTTTTATATGTAAAATCATCCTTAAAACCCATCCTGTGTGATAATATATGTGAATCTAATGAAGATGTAGAGTTCCTGTGGGTGGAGATAAGGAGAGGGGGAAAAAATAATAAATTACTGATAGGGGTTTGTTATAAGTCTCCAAAAATAATGGAAGCAATGGAGAATATCCTCGTAAAGCAAATAGATGAAGGAAGCGACTCAAGGAGAAGTCATTATTATGGGGGACTTCAACAACCCTGAAATACATTGGGGAACAGAAACCTGCAGTTCCAGCAAAGGTAATAGGTTTTTGACAACTATGAGAGACAATTACCTTTCACAACTAGTCACTGCTAGACCTAATATTAACCAACAGGCCAGACCGCATATCAAATTTAAGGGTTAGGTTCACTTGAGTAATAGTGATTACAAAATAATAATCTTTCATGTATCCTTTAATAAGATGTGTAGTCGAGGTGTTACAAGGACACTAAACTTCAGGAAGGCAAATTTCCAACGGATGAGAGATGATCTTGGTGCAATAAACTGGGACGATATCCTGAGACATAAAAATACACAAAGAAAATGGGAGATGTTTATTAGCATCCTGAATAGGACCTGTGCACAGTATATACCCTATGGGAATAAACATGCTAGAATTAGGAGGAAACCACTATGGCTAAATAGAGCTGTAAGGGGCGCAATAAGCAAGTAGGTAGTGATGAGGCATTAAATAGATACAGAAGATTAAATAAATTCTGTAAAAAGCAAATCAAGACAGCAAAGATTGAGACATAGAGTCTCATTGCCAGAGAAAGTAAAAATAATCCCAAAATATTCTTTAACTACATAAATAGTAAGAAGCTAAAAACATGATAGTGTTGGTCCCCTTAAAAATAGTCTGGGTGAAATGGTGGATGAGGATGAGGAAAAAGAAAATATGCTAAATGACTTTTTTTCAACAGTATTTACACAAGGAAATCCCATGACAGATAACATGATCAGTGATAAAAAAAATTCTCCATTCAGGCTAAGTGCACACGTTCAGGAATATTTGCGTTTTTTTTTCGCGTTTTTTCCACGATTTTCCGCGGTAAAAACGCGAAAAAAATGCAAGCATTAAGCATCCTATACATGTTAATTGTTTCCGCATGTTTTGGCCACATGTTGCGTTTTTTTCCGCGAAAAAAACGCTTCACGGAAAAAATAGCAACTGTTCATTAATTTTGCGGAATGTAAGCGGTTCATGTGCGGTGGTACCCAGGGTCTGGAGGAGAGGAGACTCTCCTCCAGGCCCTGGGTACCATATCCCTGGTAAAACAATAATTAAAATAATAAATAATGATATTCTCACCTTCCGGCGGCCCCCGCAGCTTTCCCGCCTTCAGCGACGCTCCCGGCAACTCCCGGTCCCAAGAGTCCTTTGCGAGAATCACCCAGATGGCGTAGCGGTCTCGCGTGATGCTACGTCATCGAGGTGATTTGTCGCAATGCATCCTTGGGACCGGGAGTTGCCGGGAGCGTCGCTGAAGGCGGGAAAGCTGCGGGGGCCGCCGGAAGGTGAGAATATCATTATTTATTATTTTTTTTATTATTTTTACATTAGATGTTTTTACTATTGATGCGACATAGGCGGCATCAATAGTAAAAAGTTGGTCACACGTGTCAAACACTGTGTTTGACTCGTGTGACCAACCTGTCAATCAGTTTTCCAAGCGATGCTACAGATCGCTAGGAAAACGCTAGCATTCTGCAAGCTAATTACGCTTGCAAAACGCTATTATTCTGGCGGGAATACGTACACAAAAAAAGTGCGTATTTCCCGCGGGAGAAGTGCGGGATTGCAGCAGAAATTTCCGCGGCAATTCCGCAACGTGTGAACTTAGCCTAAATGTCACCTGCTTATTAACCCAGCAGGAAATACGGCAGCGTTTAAAAATCACTAAAATTTACAAATCCCCCAGCCCGGATGGGATACACCCCCAAGTAGTGCAGGAATTAAGTACAGTCATAGATAGACCATTATTTTTAATCTTTAAAGATTCCATAATAACAGGACTGGCGTCTAGCAAATGTGCCAATATTCAAAAAGGGACTGTAACGATAATGTAAAATATGACGTAAGATGTCCCTGATTATCATGTATGACTTTTCCAGAACATTCCAGAATCTTCCATTCGCTACAATGATTCATAGCAGCCCAGAACCCAGCGACCCCCTCTTCCCCCTTTTGTCACACATTGCAGCCTTGTGCCCGCAGCTTCGCAGCCTGTGACACTGTTTTTCCCTTCCTCCCCCCAGCCTGCACACACACTCAGTGTAACCTGAGATGCCAGTGCGTGATTTCTCTCCTCTCCACAGGGGGTCTCTTTGTGTCCAAAACATGTGCAGCTCTCTCATAGACAATAATGGGAACCTAATCATTTGGTCATAAACGCTGCGAGTTTTTGATAAAAATACGAAAATCACAGTTCTGCGACGTGCGTTGACCAAGCTTCATAGCCCATGTTTTTCATGGTTCCAGCACAACAGAACCAGAGAAATGGGTTTCCCCAGCAAGGTATGGAATAACTAGTTTGAATTTGGTTGTGGATGAATGCCAGCGACAAGCTGGAAAAGATGATACTATGTACGTTTCTATACGGGGTACCAAGTGAACCATGTATAGAACACTTTTGGTCCGGCTTCTAAGTTTGGGCTCCCTCTGGTGCTTGCTGCTGGTAGTGCAGCTGCTCTGGCTAACAGAGGTCGATCACCTGAGTAGGATGATTGGCAATCAGGTGTTTCTGACTGGGGAGATATAAGTGAGCAACCTTCCTTGGGTTGTTGCCGGTGATTTGGTCTTCTCCCTGAGCCTTCTGGAAGTCAGCTGGTTCCCTGCTTTTTCCTGCACCTCTCAGATAAGTTATTTGTCTATTTTGATCTGTGGCATTTTTCCCTTTTGGCTTTCTCTGTGCGCTGCCTTGCTGGTGCAGTCCAGCTGGGGTCCCTGCTGGGGCCTGTGCTGGACTCTGATTTCCTTGCCACAGTTTTTGTCAGTCTTATCAGTATTGCTAGTCTACTGCTATTTCAGTATCTGTTGTTTTTGCATTCAGTTCACACCAGAGTTCTGATTTAGTGGGGGAAAGGTCGTGTGGCCTCAGTATTTTTGCATATCAGACGTGTTGGAACATTTTAGGGTTTTTGCGGGATTGCAGACAGTATCCTTTTCTGTCCTGTTCTATCTAGACAGTTTGGGCCCCAGCATTTGCTTTTGCTATTTTCTGCCTGTGTTTTCTACTTCATCTGCCTCACCGTCAATATATGTTTGGGGGCTATCTATTCCTTTGGGGCTCTACTCTGGGGCAGTTAGCTTTCCCCTTTCTCTCTTTAGGCTTAGTTAACTCTTTGGCTGTGTTGAGGCGTCTAGATCATCATAGCTACGTCCC
Source organism: Oophaga sylvatica (assembly GCA_033576555.1). Classification (NCBI taxonomy): domain Eukaryota; kingdom Metazoa; phylum Chordata; class Amphibia; order Anura; family Dendrobatidae; genus Oophaga; species Oophaga sylvatica. The sequence goes on from JARQOD010000002.1 coordinate 409,535,380, forward strand.
ATGGCTAATTCTAGTTGTGCTGTCAGTTTAGGGGTCTGCAATCCGCTAGTTACCAACCTCTCTGGTGTTGTGCTGCCTAGCCCATTTCTCTGTTGTCCTCCTCGGTTACCATATCATAACAGAATCACCGGCCTCACTGTAAATTCTAGGGTACTCTAAAGAAGGAAAGAATAGTAAAAGAAAAAAAAAAGGATTGTAAGAATTTTTTATATATTTTTTCCTCTTTTTCTCTGTGGGCCGTAGGAGGATTTGTTTTTTCTCTTCAATGGAGGCTAAGCATTTGTCTGATCGTGCTGAGCAGCTCGCTGCTGAAGTTCTGAGAATATTTGAATATCTCGCTCAGTTGTCTACTGTAGAGCCTAAGATCCTATTCCTGATTTATTTTCTGGGGATTGGTCTAAATTTTTGAACTTTAAAAGTAATTGTAAATTGTTTTTTGCCTTGAAACCTAATTCCTCGAGGAACTCGGTACAGCAGATTAAAATTGTCATCTCCCTGTTGTGCGGCGACACTCAGGATTGGGCGTTTTCCCTGACACCTGGGGACCCTGTTTTGGCTAATGTGGATGCGTTTTTTCAGTCTCTGGGGTTGTTGTGTGATGAACCTAATGTTGATTAAGCTGAGAAAATTGTCATTAAACCAGGGTCAGGAAGCAGCAGAGTTATATTGCCAGAAATTCCAAAAGTGGGCAGTCCTTATTAAGTGGAACGATGATGCCCTAGTGGCTCTTTTTTGGAAAGGGCTGGCAGAGACCATAAAGGCTGTTATGGTGGGATTTCCTGTCCCCTCGGGTCTCAACGACTCTATGTCATTAGCTATTCAAATTGACAGATGCTTACGTGAATATAAAACTATGCGAGAGGCGGTATTGCCTTTTGAACAAGCCTCTGAGCCCATACAGTGTGATAGGGTTGTTTCTAGGGCTCAGTGTCAGGAGTTTAGAAGGCATAATAAGTTGTGCTTCTTTTGTGGGAACGCCTCTCATACCATTTCCGTCTGCCCTAAGCGGGAAAAATGCTTTGCTCACTCATTTGTTTTGGGCAATGTACAGCCTAAATTCCTCTTGAAGGTTACGTTGATCTGCTCCTTATCTTCATTTTCTGCTAAGGCTTTTGTTGATTCAGGAGCAGCCTTGAACCTGATGGATTTTGACTTTGCCAAACATTGTGGTTTTCCCATGGTACTCCTGCGGACTCCTATTCCTTTGAGGGGTATTGATGCTACCCCTTTAGCGGAGAATAAACCCCAGTTTTGGACCCAGGTGGGATTCTCATGTGGAACATGTTCAGATTGCATTCCGGATTTTGAAAGAAAATACTTTGTATGTTAAGGGACCGAAATGTCTCTTTGGCGTACAAAAAATTTCGTTTTTGGGATTTATTTTGTCTCTATCCGCTATTGAAATGGACCCGGCCAAGGTTCAGGCCATTTATGATTGGGTTCAGCCCACTTCCTTGAAGGCGCTTCAGAAATTTTTAGTTTTTGCTAATTTTTACCGTAAATTCATAAGTAATTTTTTGGTATTGTGAAACTACTGACGGATTTGACCAAACAGGACGTTGATGTGGGTAATTGGTCTCCAAAGACTGGTTCGGTGTTTCAGAAGCTTAAGCGCAGATTCACTTCTGCTCCTGTTTTACGGAAACCTGATGTTTCTCTCCCATTTCAGGTGGAGATAGATGCTTCTGAGATTGGTGCAGGAGCCATTTTGTCTCAGAGAGATCCGGTAATCTCTAAGATTAACCCTTGTACCTTCTTTTCTCGAAAATTTTCCCCATTTGAGTGTAATTATGATGTGGGAAATCGGGAATTATTGGCTATGAAGTGGGCGTTTGAAGAGTGGAGACATTTGTTGGAAGGAGCCAAACATCAAGTTGTGGTCTTTACCGACCACAAGAACTTGATCTATCTCGAATCAGCCAAACGATTGAATCCCAGAAAGGCTAGGTGGGCCTTGTTTTTCACGCATTTTAATTTTGTGGTCTACTTTCTGCCAGGCACTAAGAATATTAAGGCGGATGCTCTTTCTAGGAGTTTCCTTGCGGATCCCTTGTGGGGCTTGTTCTCGGTCCAAACTCTGTTCTCACTCTAGTGGATTGTTAGAGGCCATGCACACATATCTCAATGGATTTTATTTCCGACCTCCCTGTCTCTCTGAAAATGACTGTTATCTGGGTGATCTGTGATAGATCTTCCAAGATGGTCCATTTTGTACCACTGCCAAAGTTGCCATCCTCTTCTGAGTTCGTTCCCTTGTTTTTCAGGAGGTGGTTCGTTTGCACGGCATTCCAGAGAACATTGTGTCTGACAGAGGAGTCCAGTTTGTTTCCAGATTTTGGAGAGCCTTCTGTTCTAAACTGGGAATTCAGTTGTCCTTCTCCTTTGTGTTTCACCCTCAGACCAATGGGCAGACTGAGAGAGCAAACCAGACTTTGGAAACTTATCTGAGATGTTTTGTGTCTGCTGATCAAGATGATTGGGTTTCTTTTTTGCCCTTGGCTGAATTTGCTCTAAATAATAGTGCTAGTTCTGCCACTTTGATGTCCCCTTTTTTCTGCAACTTCAGGTTTCATCCTCGGTTTTCTTCAGGGCAGATGAAGGCTTCAGCCTGTCCAGGTGTTGATTCTATGGTAGAGAGAATGCAGCAGATTTGGAATCAGGTAGTGGATAAGTTGTTCTCTCTCAGGAGAAGGCCCAACAGTTTACCAACCGGCATAGGACAAATGGTCCCCGGTTTAAAGTGGGGGACATGGTTTGGTTATCCTCAAAGAATATTCCTCTGATGGTGGCGTCTCCAAAATTTAAACCAAGGTTCATTGGACCTTATAAGATTTTGGAAGTCCTTAATCCCGTTTCTTTCCATTTGGCTCTTCCAGGAACGTTTAAGATTCACAACGTCTTTCATAAGTCTTTGTTGAAGAGGTTTGTTGAGCCAGTAGTTTCCATGGCTGCACCCCCTGATTCTGTGTTGGTTGGCGGCAATCTTGAGTATGAAGTAGAGAAAGTATTGGATTCCCGTCTGGCTATATGGAGACTCCAGTACTTGGTCAAGTAGAAAGGTTATAGTCAGGAGGATAATTCTTGGGTGTTTGCTTCTGACATTCATGTCGAGAGATTGGTTCGCGCCTTTCACCGGGCCCATCCTGATCGGCATGGTGGCTTGGGTGAGGGTTCGGTGAACCCTCCTCAAGGGGGGAATACTGTTGTGAACACTCTTGGTCAGGCTTCTGAGTTTGGGCTCCTTCTGGTGGTTGCTGCTGGTAGTGCAGCTGCTCTGGCTAACAGAGGTCGATCAGCTGAGGAGGATGATTGGCAATCAGGTGCTTCTGACTGGGGAGATATAAGTGAGCAACCTTCTTTGGGTTGTTGCCGGTGATTTGGTCTTCTTTCTGAGCCTTCTGGAAGTCAGCTTGTTCCCTGCTTTTTCCTGCACCTATCAGATAAGTTATTTGTCTATTTTGATCTGTGGCATTTTTCCCTTTTGGCTTTCTCTGTGCGCTGCCTTGCTGGTGCAGTCCAGCTGGGGTCCCTGCTGGGGCCTGTGCTGGACTCTGTTTTCCTTGCCACAGTTTATGTCAGTCTGATCAGTATTGCTAGTCTCCTGCTATTTCAGTATTTGTTGTTTTTGCATTAAGTTCACACCAGATGTTAGGGTCTGCGGAATGCACAAGATAAATATAAATAGTGGGTGCGTTCGCAGCCCGGGGTCCACCGTGCAGGCAGAGCCTTCTGCTAGTAAGATGGCGGTATAGGCAAACTCTGTTACTTCACAGAGTCGCAAATATAAATACTGTGGCACAATATGGCGGTATAAGCGAACTCTGTTACACCACAGAATCGCTGAGGTAGAGACGCAGAGATAGGTACTGTGTCCTGTTAACTCCACAGGGATACACAAATAACTGCTATGCGGATAGCTGTCCATGATCATGCAGACAGCAATGCAATCAAGCAATCTCCTCACCGGAGAAGCCGGTATTCTAGGGGCTTATTTCAGCCAAGCCCTAATCACTTGCATACAAATCTCCTCACCGGAGGTGCCGGTATTCTAGGGGCTTATTTCAGCCGAGCTCTAACCACATGCATGCATGATCACACTGGCGCAAAGCACATAATGCAATTGATACTAGCGCATGGGCGCATGGCCATATAACCCTTTTATAGTAGCAACTACAGGGCCTGCCAGAAAAGGACCAATGAGAAACTGTTCAGAACACATGTAGTTTCAGGACCTTCCTGGCGGACCAATAGGAGCTGTTGCAGTACCTGAGCATGTGACCCCTGATCTCCAATGAGAGATCTTACCCTGGGCATGCTCAGAAGTGGAAATGCAGAACTTAGTCCTAAAGACGTCTGCTCGCCGCTGACCAGTACTGGCCACAATAGCAGAACCTGGAGAGGCAGCAGTAAACCTCTGCACAGTACTAGGCTGAGCAAGACGATGGGACCAACGTCTCTGCTGAGGAGACTCCACTGCGGCAGGAGACAGATGGGGGACCGCAGCGGGAATGGCTCGAGATTCCCCCTGTGCAGAAGCGGGAACTCGACCTCTAACACCAGAGTTCTGATTTAGGGGGGGAGAGGTCGTGTGGCCACAGTATTTTTGCATATCAGATGTGTTGGAATATTTTAGGGTTTTTGCGGGATTGCAGACAGTATCCTTTTCTATCCTGTTCTATCTAGACAGTTTGGGCCCCAGCATTTGCTTACGCTATTTTCTGCCTGTGTTTTGTACTTCCAACAAAAAAAGGTAGCACACTGTAGTGCTATAGCTTGCAAACACGAAATATGAAAATATGAAAAATATGAAAAATGAATTGCATCACTGCCTTAGAAATATGAAAAATTGAGAAGTCTTAGCGCATAAGATGGCCAAATTATGTGAGCCTGATAGCCACGTCAAGGCTCTTCTCGTATATCAGGTCCTAACTAATGCCAATCCTCACTTAGAAAAGTCTGTCTGCATGGGAACATATGAATCCTCTCTTCAGACTAAAATCTACATCTCTGTGGAGGGGTAATGAACCTGGTGTAATTAAAAAGCCTGTGACCAACAGGTGGAGTGCTCAGGTAGAAGGTAAATGAATACATATCAAAAAACTGACCGGCACATCCAAACATAGATCCAGTGTGAACAGGTGCTAAACCTAGAGTCACCAACTCATATACATACAGAAAAAAAGGTAGCACACTGTAGCGCTATAGCTTGCAAACACGAAATATGAAAATATGAAAAATATGAAAAATGAATTGCATCACTGCCTTAGAAATATGAAAAATTGAGAAGTCTTAGCGCATAAGATGGCCAAATTATGTGAGCCTGATAGCCACGTCAAGGCTCTTCTCGTATATCAGGTCCTAACTAATGCCAATCCTCACTTAGAAAAGTCTGTCTGCATGGGAACATATGAATCCTCTCTTCAGACTAAAATCTACATCTCTGTGGAGGGGTAATGAACCTGGTGTAATTAAAAAGCCTGTGACCACCAGGTGGAGTGCTCAGGTAGAAGGTAAATGAATACATATCAAAAAACTGACCGGCACATCCAAACATAGATCCAGTGTGAACAGGTGCTAAACCTAGAGTCACCAACTCATATACATACAAGAAAAAAAGGTAGCACACTGTAGCGCTGTGTTTTGTACCTCATCTGCCTCACCATCAATATATGTTTGGGGGCTATCTATTCCTTTGGGGCTCTACTCTGGGGCAGTTAGCTTTCCCCTTTCTCTCTTCAGGCTTAGTTTATTCTTTGGCTGTGTCGAGGTGTCTAGATCATTGTAGGTACGTCCCACGGCTAATTCTAGTTGTGTTGTCAGTTTAGGGGTCTGCAATCCGCTAATTACCAACCTCTCTGGTGTTGTGCTGCCTAGCCCATTTCTCTGTTGTCCTCCTCGGTTACCATATCATAACAGTACCCTCTGCAAGTTATGATTGTTATAAGTTTTCAGAACCAAATCTGTAACTCTGAGCTTGGGGAGGGGGCCAGTAAACCAGCCCCTTTAGTGAGGTCACAAGCCCAGATGTATAAGTCTGCAATTGATCCCCCCCCGGTTATTCTAGCCTGGGATGCCATGCCAGTAGGATCCCAAATGAATTATGACGTGTGGCTCCTCCCCTCAGCATGATTTGCCGGAATGATCTAAGTACCATGTGAGTGTTTTCTTCTTTAACCCTGTTTTATTTTTAATTGCTTATACATATTTTTAATTGTCTCACTTTGTAAAATCTTTTTATATCTTGTGTAAACACTTCGGGGTAAAATATAAAATTACTAGTTCATCTCTATGCTCTATAACGAATTTGCACGTGCCTGAAGTGAACTGCGCTACTAAATTCGGGTGGCCTCTGCCCTACATTCTAGACACAGAGGCTGGTGGCAGCATGTGTGTGCTGGGCTTTAGGTAAAGCTGGCAGTGACGGAGCGGGTTTTATAAGTGTATTGTCTGGCTGTGGCTAGGAGTAGTTATAATCCCCTCACTGCAGCGTGCCCAATAGCCAGTACACGTCCAAGTGGCCCGTCCGGCAACTAATTATCCTAGGTGCAGTTCCCTGACTGAACTGAGTGTAAGGGGGGCGCCGGAGAGCTGCAAGTTCCTAAGCGCAACTGGAAAGTGGGATACATATAAATCCCTGCAGATCGTGACATATTGGTGGCAGCGTTGGGATCATAATCCATGACTCCCCCGGGCCTGTGTGTGCCATTATTATTCCTTACATTGGTGGCAGCGGTGGGATCATAATCCATGGCTCCCCCGGGCCTGTGTGTGCCGTTATTCCTTACAGGGACAAAAACTGATAGGCCCTGTGAGCTTAACCTCTACTGTGGGTAAAATCCTGGAGGGTTTTCTAAGAGATAATATACTGGAGTATCTGAAGAAGAACTTCATGACCCAATATCAACATGGGTTTAAGAGAGACCGTTCCTGTCAGACTAATCTGATAAGCTTTTATGAAGAGGTAAGTTCCGGACTGGACCAAGGAAATGCAGTGGATGTGGTGTACATGGACTTTTCAAAAGTTTTCGATAAGGTACCACAGAAAAGGTTGATACATAACAAGAGAACAATGGGGATAGGGGAAAATATGTGTAAGTGGGTTAAGAACTGGCTCAGGGATAGGAAACAAAGGGTGGTTATTAATGGAGCACACTCGGACTGGGTCACGGTTAACAGTGGGGTACCACAGGGGTCAGTATTGGGGCCGCTTCTTTTTAACATATTTATTAATAACCTTGTAGGGGGCATACAGAGTAGTATTTCAATATTTGCAGATGACACTAAACTGCACTGTAATCAATACAAAGGAGGACAATTTTATATTACAGTAGGATTTATGTAAACTTGAAGCTTGGGCTGATAAATGGCAAATGAGCTTTAATGGTGATAAATGTAAGGTCATGCACTTGGGTAGAACAAACAAGATGTATAATTATGTGCTTAATTGTAAAACACTGGGCAAAACTGTCACTGAAAAAGACCAGGGTGTATGGGTGGATGACAAACTCACATTTAGTGGCCAGTGTCAGGCAGCTGCTGCAAAGGCAAATAAAATATTGGGATGCATTAAAAGAGGCATAGATGCTCATGAGGAGAACATAATTTTACCTCTATACAAGTCACTAGTGCGATCACACTTAGAATACTGTGTACAGTTCTTGTCTCCGGTGTATAAGAAAAACATAGCTGAACTGGAGCGGGTGCAGAGAAGAGCAACCAAGGTTATTAGAGCACTGGGGGGTCTGCAATACCAAGACAGGTTATTACACTTGGGGTTATATAGTTTGAAAAAACGAAGGCTTAGTAGTGATCTTATTACAATGTATAAATATATGAGGGGACAGTACAAAGACCTTTCTAATGATCTTTTTACTCTTAGACCTGTGACGGGGACAAGGGGGCATCCTTTACATCTGGAGGAAAAAAGGTTTAAGCATAATGACTGATGCAGATTCTTTACTGTAAGAGCAGTGAGACTGTTAAAGAATTGGTTAATTTCTATTCTCCAAAATATAATAAAATAAAATAAATACTAGTAAATAGTTTTGTGATGGAATAGCCTACGATCTGGTTATCATCTATCTACAGCTTAACATTCTTGACATTTTTATAATTGTGGTCAGTTCCTGCTTTTCCCAGAAATAGTGAAGGTCAGGTTCCCAGAAATTGTGAAGGACATAATGTGGCGTCCAAATCTTAGTAAAATAGTCATTAAACACCCAAAAAATGGCACCTGTGTCGCCTTTATTGCCAAGATTTCTTTGAGAAATTGAACTGTTGAACTAAAGAACATTCAAATTAGGACGTAACTGTTATGATCTGCTACAAGCATTAAGGAAAGAAGGGAGGTCTGTCCCTACAATAGAACTAAGCTGGATCCCTACGATGTAACGGGGAACTTGATCCTGCGATCAGACCCGCTAAAGTCCTCAGCTAGTCTGAACGAAGACCTATAGATGTGAGGGAGGGATCCTTACAAGGACTAGGGACTGGGAGAAAAGATGGACACCTCCTAACAGAAGTAGTAGCAGCAAAAGGCAAAACAAAGAACATAGAACATAGAGGTCAAAAGACCAAGCAAAAACTGTCTGAGTTAGGTAACAAAGCACCTGGCTAGCTTAAGAGTATAAGTTACAATGAAGTCCAGCAAAGCCAGAAGGGTGGAGCCGGATTAAATAGGCCACAAAGGTCATGTGACCAGCAAGATAAAAAAAACTAACAGGAGTGTTCTAACAGTACCCCCCCTTCTAAGAGGATCCTCCGGATTCCCTAGGACCGGGCTTATCCGGAAACCTCTTGTGAAACGCTCTGACAAGTCTGGACGCAGAAACATCATCCGCCCTCACCCATGAGTTATCCTCGGCTCCAAAACCCTTCCAAGCGACGAGATACTGCAAACTCCCTCTATACCTTCTAGAATTTAGGATGCGAGAAATTTCATATTCCCCGTCCTCCACCACCGGGGGAACAGTGGCAGCGGAGTCTCCATCCGACACATCAGCTCTTTTCAACAGAGAAACATGAAACACCTGATTAATCTTCCAGGAGGTAGGAACCTCCAACCTAACAGCCAATTGGTTGACAACCTGAAGCACCTTAAAGGGCCCTACAAACTTGGGACCCAATTTTTTAGAAGGAATCCTCAACCTCAGATTCTTAGAGGATAACCAAACCATGTCACCAATAGCAAACAAAACCTCTTGCCGTTTCCTATCAAAGTACCCTTTAGATTTTCTGTTAGCCTCCTGAAGATTACCACGCACATCCGTCTAAACTCTCTCCAAATCACCAGAAAAATTTTCCTCTTCAGGCACGGCCGATACCAATTTGGAGAATGACCCAAATGACGGATGTCTTCCAGTACAACAAAAAAAAGGCGAACAACCAGCAGAGGAGGATGTATAATTGTTAAGAGCAAATTCAGCAAGTGGCAGAAACTCAGACCACCGCTCTTGATTGTCTGCCACAAAACAACGCAAGAACTGCTCAACAACCTGGTTTTTCCTTTCTGTCTGGCCATTAGACTCAGGATGATATCCGGATGAAAACGGCAAATGAACACTCAACCTGTCACAAAAGGCGCGCCAAAAACGAGCCACAAACTGAGGTCCCTATCAGAAACAATGTCAGTAGTAACGCCATGTAGTCTGACAATTTCCTTGACAAAGGCCTTAGCGAGAGTCTTAGCGCAGGGCAGTTTGATGAAAGGAACCAAGTGACTCATCTTGCTAAAACGGTCCACGACCACCCAGATGACAGTGAAACCCTCAGAGGGGGGAAGGTCAGCAATAAAGTCCATAGCCAAATGTGTCCAAGGTGCACTAGGAACCTCCAGAGGGCAAAGCAACCCCGCAGCAGAAGTATGTGAAGACTTAGATCTAGCACACACAGTACACTGATGCACCACTTAATGACTTCCTTCTGCCATCCAGGCCACCAAAAACTGCGACCCACAAGTCTCTTGGTCTCAGAGATTCCAGGATGACCTGCAAACCGAGACTCATGACACTCCACAAACAAATCTCTCCTAAAGGTCCCAGGCACAAACAACCTCCCATGGGGAGTGTTAGATGGAGCATTCTCCTGTGCTTTAAGAATCTCATCTTCCAACACAGAGTCCAAAGCAGCAATCACAACCCCTTCTTGTAAAATGTTCTCCTCCTCCTCAGTACCAATCATGGGAGAAAAACTGCGAGACAAAGCATCAGCTTTCACATTCTTAGTACCTGGGATGTAAGTGACAGAAAAATTAAACCACTAGAAAAACAGTGCCCACCTAGCCTGACGGGCATTCAAGCGTTTGGCAGCATCCAGATAGATCAGATTTTTATGATCCGTGAAAACCTGAACGGGAAATTCAGCACCTTCCAAGAGATGCCGCCAGTGTTCAAATGCGAGTTTAATGGCCAATAATTCCCGATTACCAATATCGTAATTCAGTTCAGTCTCAGAAAATTTTTTTGAAAAAAAAGCACAAGGATGCACTCCATCCGTGTTTTCCTGAGACAACACCGCGCCGACCCCCACAGAAGAAGCATCAACCTCAACCAAAAACGGTTTAGTCACATCAGGCTGCATAAGGATGGGAGCAGAGTTGAACCTCTCCTTTAAAAACACAAAAGCTTCAATGGCCTCAGTAGTCCACTGAACCGCATTAGCACCTTTCCTGGTGAGATCGGTCAGTGGTTTGACAATAATAGAAAATTTTTTAATGAATTTTCTATAATAATTGGCGAAACCCAAAAACCTCCGTAACAATTTCAAACCAATAGGCCTAGGCCATTCCTGCACAGCTTGAACTTTCACCGGGTCCATCTCAAAACCTTCGCTGGAGATAATGTAGCCCAAAAAACTAATTCTCTGTACAGCAAACTCACATTTCTCCAGCTTAGCAAAAAGCGAATTGTCCATTAACAACTGTAATACCTCACGCACACTCCGCCAATGAGACTCCAGATCCGGTGAATAAATCAAAATGTCATCCAAATACACAACCACACTTTTGCAGATCAAAGGTCTAAGGATGTCACTAATAAGATTCTGAAAAAATGCAGGAGCGTTGGTAAGACCAAAAGGCATTACCAGATTCTCAAAATGCCCCACAGGAGTGTTAAACGCAGTCTTCCATTCGTCACCCTCCTTCATGCGCAACAAATTGTATGCCCCCCGAAGATCAATTTTGGAAAACCACTTGGCCCCCACTAACTGGTTAAACAAATCAGGAATCAATGGCAGTGGGTAAGGATTGCGTACAGTAATTTTATTAATCTCACGAAAGTCCAAACAAGGACGTAAACCGCCGTCCTTTTTTTTAACAAAAACAAATCCAACAGCCACAGGAGACTTAGAAGGTCTAATGTGACCGGCGGCCAAGCTTGTCTGTATGTACTCCTCCAAAGCCTTTCTCTCAGGAATAGTCAAATTAAATAAACAACTTTTAGGAAGAGTCGCTCCAGGGACAAATTCAATAGTACAATCATAGTCTCTATGAGGGGGCAAAATCTGCGATTCCTTCTCAGAAAAAACTTTCCAAAAATCCTGATAGGTACAGGTAATTCTCCTTTATCCACAGCAGCAATACGCCCGTTACAACATTTGTCATAACACTTGGGGCTCCAGGACTTAATTTCATTTGTAGACCAGTCCAGTACAGCATTGTGTAATTTTAACCAGGGTAACCCCAAAATCACTGGAGAAGGCAAATTATTCAAAGCTACCAAATCCAAATTCTCTTGGTGAACACCATTAATAGTGAGAGGAAATTCACAGATCTTGTGAGTAACATTCTTCAAGGGAGAACCATCAACAGAAACCACAGCAATAGGGGATGACAAAGGTTTAGGTTTTAATTTAAGTTTTTCCAAGAATTCCCCATCAATCACATTCATAGTGGAACCACAATCGACAAATACCCGAAAATCCATTAATTCTTCCTGAGCAGCATTAGTAGTGGCAGAAAGAAAAACGCCCTTAGTATTTAAACTGGCTATACGGGCAAAACTGACCTTTTTTTTTTCTTTGTTCATACGAAGAACACAGTTCTTAATGAAATGGTCAGATTTGCCGCAATAAAAGCACAAACCTTCAGAAAACCGGCGGTCTTTTTCCTGAGAGTGAGGTGCCATCGCTCCAATCTCCATTGGCTCTCCAATGTCAGAGCAGAAACTCTCAAGACTTGGAGCTGACATGGCAGAGGATTTACTCTCATTAACCCTTGCACGCAGTCTCCTATCCACCCGTATGGCTAATTGCATAGCCTCTTGCAAGTTACCAGGTATGGGATAAGCAATCAGCAAATCTTTAACCCTTTCACTTAGCCCTGCAAGAAATAAACTTTTCAAAGCTGAATCGTTCCACCCCACCTGAGTAGACCACCGACGGAAGTGAGTACAGTATTTTTCCACATTACCTGATCCCTGTCTCAAACATCTCAATTCTGTCTCAGCTGATGAAACACGATCAGGATCGTCATATAATAACCCCAAAGCAGAAAAAAAACTATCCACTGATCTAAAGCATGGATCACTAGGTTGCAGAGAAAAGACCCAGTCCTGAGGTTCTTTGCGCAAAAGTGACATTATGAACCCTATGCGCTGTGATTCATCACCAGAAGATCTGGGTCTCAAACGGAAATACAACAAGCAAGCATTTTTAAAAGAAAAATAATCTTATTGTTCACCAAAAAATAAATTAGGCAAACGTACCTTTGGCTCCACAAAATGTGCTCCAGAACAACTACTCACGTGTTACTGGATCTCAGCCACCTCCAGAGAGAGTCCCTGCAGGCGTTGAGCCAAATCCTGAACCGACACCATGATGAAAACTGGAAATCTTTCCTTAGAGATATTTTGGGCTGGACTTACTGTTATGATCTGCTACAAGCACTAAGGAAAGAAGGGAGGTCTGTCCCTACAATAGAACTAAGCTGGATCTCTACGATGTAACGGGGAACCTGATCCTGCGATCAGACCCGCTAAAGTCCTCAGCTAGGCTGAACGAAGACCTATAGATGTGAGGGAGGGATCCCTACAAGGACTAGATACTGGGAGAAAAGATGGACACCTCCTAACAGAAGTAGTAGCAGCAAAAGGCAAAACAAAGAACATAGAACATAGAGGTCAAAAGACCAAGCAAAAACTGTCTGAGTTAGGTAACAAAGCACCTGTCTAGCTTAAGAGTATAAGTTACAATGAAGTCCAGCAAAGCCAGAAGGGTGGAGCCGGATTAAATAGGCCACAAAGGTCATGTGACCAGCAAGATAAAAAAAACCTAACAGGAGAGTTCTAACAGTATCCCCATATTTGGTCAATGAATTAATCTTGCGTCCCATGATGCATCTTACAACTTATTGTGTAACTGTTTATGCAACTCCCTATTCTCTATGCCAATTGTTATGTAACCTCATTTCCCTTTGATCTTGTACTATAAAAGATCACCCTGTCAATAAACTTTAGAGACTATTTGGAAAGACAACAAGCAGTGTGTCTCTCTGATTATTGCTTCATTGCGTGGGTACCCAATAGGATACAAAAGCCTGAATAGCGTTAGAAATCTCTCCTCTCACAAGACTATGGACCTCTCTGCCGTATAATGTTGTAATGAGTGATTCTCTACTAAAATTTAAGAAGGGACTGGATACCTTTCTTGAAAAGTATAATATTACAGGTTACATACACTAGTTTCCTAGATATTGCGTCGATCCAGGGAGCTAGTCTGATTGCCGTTTGTGGAGTCGGGAAGGAATTTTTTTCCCCAATGTGAAGATTACTGTTTGCCACATGTTTTTTTTTGCCTTCCTCTGGATCAACATGTTAGGTCAGGTTAGGATAGGATATGGGTTGAACTAGATGGACTTAAAGTCTTCCTTCAAACTTAATAACTATGTTACTATGTTACTCAATATGGACCAGAGAAAGCGAAGGAAAGAGTTGTCTCTGGAGATTAGAAAGAAAATTAAAGGCAAGCATGTTAAAGGTACAAGTTATAAGACCATCTCCAAGCAGCTTGATGTTCCTGTGACTACAGTTGCACATATTATTCAGAAATTTAGGCTCCATGGGACTGTAGCCAACCTCTCTGGACGGACGTGATAGCAGGAGAGAAATTGATGACAAATCAAAGAGATGCATAATACGAATGGTAACAAAAGAGCCCAGAAAAAGTTTAGATTAAAGGTGAACTTCAATCTCAAGGATCATCAGTGTCATATCGCACCATACGTCATTGTATGAGCCAAAGTGGACTTCATGGGAGACGACCAAGGAGAACACCATTGTTGAAAAAATCATAAAAAAGACTGGAATTTGCCAAACAACAAATTGGCAAGCCACAAAGCTTCTGGAGAATGTCCTATGGACAGATGAGACAAAAATGGAACTTTTTGGCAAGGCACATCAGCTGTATGCTCACAGATGGAAAAAAGCATATCAAGAAAAGAACACTGTTTCTACTGTGAAACATGGAGGAGGCTCTGTTATGTTCTGGGGCTGTTTTGCTGCATCTGGCACAGGGTGTCTAGAATCTGTGCAGGGTACAATGAAATCTCAAGACTATCAAGGGATTCTAGAGAGAAATGTCCTGTCCAGTGTCAGAAAGTTTGGTCTCAGTCACAGGTCATGGGTCTTGCAACAGGATAATGACCCAAAACACACAGCTAAAAACATCCAAGAATGGCTAAGAGGAAAAAATTGGACTATTCTGAAGTGGCCTTCTATGAGCCCTGACCTAACTCCTATTGAGCATCTTTGGAAAGAGCTGAAACATGCCGTCTGGAAAAGGCAACCTTCAAACACGAGACAACTGGAGCAGTTTGCTCTTGAGGAGTGGGTCAAAATACCTGTTGAGAGGTGCAGAAGTCTCATTGACAGTTACAGGAATCGTTTGATCGCAGTGATTGCCTCAAAAGGTTGTGCAGCAAAATATTAAGTTAAGGGTACAGTAATTTCTGTACAGGCCTATTTCATGAGTTTTATTTAAAAAAAAAAATCTGTGGAAGCATCGTTGAAAAGCAGTGTCTGACTTTCATTTGTTCCTTTTCATAGATTTTTGATTTATTATTACTTTTGTCAGATTCAAGTTATTTGTGTGACCATTGTGGGTTTTTCTGTCATTAAACGAGGGGTACCAACAATTTTGACCACGTATGTATAGAAATAGAGGTAAATAAAAATACTGCATATCATCAAATATATCACTATGCAAAAACTTCACACAATAAATGTGCTATTTCACAACCTTGTCTTTCTTTTCTTGTAATTCATTACTCCTACAGGAAAAAAATAAAGATAAAAAATACATATAATCTGAGGAAGGAAGAATAGGAAATTGAAGAAATAAATAATGTGATGTGTGAACCATAAAAATGAAATGTGGGGAACATATGAATAATAAAAATGAAATGTGTGTGAACATGTAAGTGAGATTCATTTATCAGTTAAAATTAGATTATCTGATAGGGCTTACAAAAAGCCATGATGAAAATAAATTAGGTGATGGAATAGGTAAGTAAGGTGCTCAAATTATTTGTGCAATTAGATCAATATAACTAATTCACTTGTATTAAATAATTAATATTGTACATTGCCAGTACTAAATCCTATAAAGACAGGCATGGAAATGAAAGACAGGAGATGCTGGGTGCGATCCTTTGGCCGGGGTCACACTCGCGAGTACAATGCAAGAGACTCGCGCGAGTTTCTCGCATTGCACTCGCAAGTGTGACCCTGGCCTTTCTCTGGTGTTCACTGAGTGTGATGGATCGCAGTGAGCTGTGCAAACCAGCAGTGAGGAGTAACTCTCCAGCCTCTTCAGACAAAGTGAATGGAATGGTGTGCGTGGGGAAAAAAATACATTTTACACAACGATATTGAAATAAAAGATAATTTCTTATAACGTGTGTCTGTTTGTGTATCTTGGAGAAATTCCTTGGTATAGTATCGGTACAACAATATACCAATATGTCAATATACCACAATGATCAAACAATATGAAAATGGACAGTTAAAAGTACAATTTATATATTCTTATAACCTGTGTATGTATTTCAAATACTTAGAACATTTCTCAGAAACAGATACAAAGTATATATAAAGTAATAAAAAGTATTAAACATTAAGTTCCTATTTAAAACCAAGATTAGTTGGAAATGATGCTTAGTTAATAATAATAATAATAATATTATTTCTACAGTACAGTGATGATACATGAGGCCCTATAATGCACAGTGATGATACATGAGGCCCTATAATGCACAGTAATGATACATGAGGCCCTATAGTGCACAGTGATGATACATGAGGCCCTATAATGCACAGTGATGATACATGAGCCCCTATAGTGCACAGTGATGATACATGAGGCCCTATAATGCACAGTGATGCTACATGAGGCCCTATAGTTGCACAGTGATGATACATGAGGCCCTATAGTGCACAGTGATGATACATGAGGCCCTATATGATGCACAGTGATGATACATGAGTCCCTATAATGCACAGTGATGATACATGAGGCCCTATAATGCAGTGATATGAGCCTGAGGCCCTATAGTGCACAGATGATGATACATGAGGCCCTATAGTGCACACTGATGATATATGAGGCCCTGTAGTGCACAGTGATGATACATGAGGCCCTATAATGCACAGTGATGATACATGAGGCCCTATAGTGCACACTGATGATATATGAGGCCCTGTAGTGCACAGTGATGATACATGAGGCCCTATAATGCAGTGATGATACATGAGGCCCTATAGTGCACATGATGATACATGAGGCCCTATAGTGCACAGTAATGATAATGAGGCCCTATAATGCACAGTGATGATACATGAGGCCCTATAATGCACAGTGATGATACATGAGGCCCTATAGTGCACACTGATGATATATGAGGCCCTATAGTAGCACAGTGATGATACACGAGGCCCTATAGTGCACAGTGACGATACATGAGGCCCTATAGTGCACAATGATGATACATGAGGCCCTATAGTGCACAGTGATGATACATGAGGCCCTATAGTGCACAGTGATGATACATGAGGCCCTATAGTGCACAGTGATGATACATGAGGCCCTATAATGCCAGTGATGATCATGAGCCATAGTGCAGTGGTACATGAGGCCCTATAATGCACAGTGATGATACATGAGGCCCTATAATGCACAGTGATGATACATGAGGCCCTATATGCACAGTGATGATACATGAGGCCCTGATAGTGCACAGTGATGATACATGAGGCCCTATAATGCACATGATGATATATGAGGCCCTTAGTGCACAGTGATGATACATGAGGCCCTATAATGCACAGTGATGATACATGAGGCCCTATAGTGCACAGTGATGATACATGAGGCCCTATAATGCACAGTTGATGATACATGAGTCCCTATAAGTGCACAGTGATGATACATGAGGCCCTATAATGCAGTGATGATACATGAGGCCCTATAATGCACAGTGATGATTACATGAGGCCCTATAATGCACAGTGATGATACATGAGGCCCTATAGTGCACAGTGATGATACATGAGGCCCTATAGTGCACAGATGATGATACATGAGTCCCTATAATGCACAGTGATGATACATGAGGCCCTATAATGCAGTGATGATACATGAGGCCCTAATACATGCCAGTGATGATACATGAGGCCCTATAGTGCAGTGATGATACATGAGGCCCTATAATGCACAGTGATGATACATGAGGCCCTATAGTGCACAGTAATGATACATGAGGCCCTATAATGCACAGTAATGATACATGAGGTCCTATAATGCACAGTGATGATACATGAGGCCCTATAGTGCACAGTAATGATACATGAGGCCCTATAGCGCACACTGATGATATATGAGGCCCTATAGTACACAGTGATGATACACGAGGCCCTATAGTGCACAGTGACGATACATGAGGCCCTATAGTGCACAGTGATGATACATGAGGCCCTATAGTGCACAGTGATGATACATGAGGCCCTATAGTGCACAGTGATGATACATGAGGCCCTATAGTGCACAGTGATGATACATGAGGCCCTATAATGCAGCGATGATTCATGAGGCCCTATAGTGCAGTGATGATACATGAGTCCCTATAATGCACAGTAATGATACATGAGGCCCTATAATGCACAGTGATGATACATGAGGCCCTATAATGCAGTGATGATACATGAGGCCCTGTAGTGCACAGTGATGATACATGAGGCCCTATAGTGCACACTGATGATATATGAGGCCCTGTAGTGCACAGTGATGATACATGAGGCCCTATAATGCACAGTGATGATACATGAGGCCCTAAAGTGCACAGTGACGATACATGAGGCCCTATAGATTACAGTGATGATACATGAGGCCCTATAGTGCACAGTGATGATACATGAGGCCCTGTAGTGCACAGTGATGATACATGAGGCCCTATAATGCAGTGATGATACATGAGGCCCTATAGTGCAGTGATGATACATGAGGCCCTATAATGCAGTTATGATACATGAGGCCCTATAGTGCAGTGATGATACATGAGGCCCTATAATGCACAGTGATGATACATGAGGCCTTATAGTGCACAGTGATGATACATGAGGCCCTATAGTGCACAGTGATGATACATGAGGCCCTATAGTGCACAGTGATGATACATGAGGCCCTGTAGTGCACAGTGACGATACATGAGGCCCTATAGTGCACAGTGATGTTACATGAGGCCCTATAGTGCATTTGATTTGAATAGGGGGGAAAATGTGCAGTAGCTGGCCATGGCCACAGAGACAGAGTAGCTCTGTAAGGCAGCAATTCCAGCTGGCACCAAGAACAGCTGACTGGCAGGGGTGCTAGGTGCGCACCCCACTGATCAGACATTGCTGACTTAGCCTAAGGTTAGCCAGTGTTAGTGATTTATCTGCATCCGGATTTTTTCTGCAAACGGATGCAAACGCATGCAACTGCATCCTGATCAGGATTTGGTTGGAAATTTGAAATTCTGACTTCTGGAGCAGAGAGGAGAGGAGAGAGACTGGTAAAAGTGAAAGAAAAAAAAATGTTGCTCCGAGCCTGCGCAGTATGAAATCCGCATGCAGATTGGATGCAGGCATCCTGATTCGGGTGCGTCTACATTGACAATCATATGTTTTTGGACGCGCTGCCACGTATCAGGATGTCTGCAGATTTTTTTAACACCCAAAATTTGCAACAAGCTGCGTTTGGGGAGCACATGAAAAATCCTGATGCAGACGCAGGTCCATGCGCCCCTATGTTAAGGATAGGGATGCAATCTGGATCAGGATTGCTACCCATCACAACACATCGTACCAAAACGCTAGTGTGAAAGCAGACAAACTCGTGCAGCCCCTCACCAGGTGCCCCCATGTCATATACATGCTTCCAATACATGTTATTAACATTAACACACTATAACATGGGGCACAAGCTCTTCTAGTGAGGCGGGAAAGATCACTGTATGACAGAACAGCATGGAGTCTACATTATGTCTGCATACTGGCCCCATACAGGGTCATCACTTTCACATACAGCACATCCCTCGCTTCTGAGCATGCTCAGTGCCGCAAAATGGATCCCTGCACACGGAAGCACCCGGATCCGTGTTGTCCTGGATCCGTGCTCTATAGAGCTCCATTTTAATTCCAGATGTGTAGCCGCGGATCGGTGCGTCTCCCGGTCCCTGCGTGTTTTTCAGACGACACAAAACTGCAACAAGTTATATTTTTGTGCGTCTGATAAAATATATGCAGACACAGGGATCCGTGGGAAAACGGTGACAACTGGATGCACACGCAAGTCCCATCCGTCACCACTGAAAGTCAATGGAGACGAAAACGGATCCGTGTGTCTGCATAGTTTATCAGACGCACAAAAACGCAACTTGTTGCAGTTTTGTGGTGCCTGAAAAACAACACAAGACATGTATGAAGCCAACATATCTTTATTTGGGACTCAAAAACTCACATGCATTTATTCCCAGCACACATTTACTGCTCTCCTGCCTGCTCCTCCAGATGAGTCACAGTCAGTCACACTGTCTGCAATAAGCTGCCAGCCAGGCACTCTTGAGTCTCACTGCAGAGCCTGCTCCTGTCATTCACATCAGGGAGCAGGCTCTTTGTATCAGGAAGGCACATCACTGAAGGAGCCGTACAGCTGCAGCGGGGGCGGGGACCCGGGGAGATCATGTTTTTTTAACCCTTTGCTGTGTCTGAGAGACGAGTCCCTGGCCAGCAGTATGTGCCCCAGCCCAGAAATGGACTAATAACTATTTAGTCACCTGGCTTCTGCTTCTGGGCACGAAGATATCATACTTCGCACATACTTCGTACACAAAGACACGGCTCCGCTCCGTACACCTCGTACACACACGGCTCCGCTCCGTACACCTCGTACACACACGGCTCCGCTCCGTACACCTCGCACACACACATGGCTCCGCTCTGTACACCTCGCACACACACGGCTCCCCTCTGTACACCTCGTACACACACGGCTTCACTCCGTACACCTCGTACACACACAACTCCACACCGTACACCTCGCACACACATGGCTCCACTCCGTACACCTCATACACACACAGCTCTGCTACATCCACACTGTAAACCTCTCCTGATCCCAAACATAAACTTACCTTCATCCAGCACAATGACAACCAGTACAGCAGAGACCTGCACACAGAGAGCCTGACCATGTGACCCCTGACTCCTCCCTCTCCTGTTACCTCATCACAGGTCATGTGCGCAAGGAGGAGGACAGCTAGCAAAGTCATTGCTCTGCTGTAAGAAGCTGAAGTGGTGAGCTGGGAGTGAGAGGAAGGGGTGCATGGGGGGCGTGGTGGCTTCTCTCACTGCCGGACACATAGCACAGTGCGCAGGAGTGTAAACTGACTGTGTGACTCAGCAGGGATTAAGGAGAGTCGGCACCACACCACATGCTCTGAGTTCCACCCTGCCGCCCCCTAGCTTCAGTGAGGAGCCACCGCTTGAGACAGAAGGCTCAACTCGCCTCATTATAGGTGCGCCCTGTTCGCATTGCCATTATGGATGTCCCATACATGTCTCAATGTAGGGGTATCTTCCTTCCTCCTAATATCTCCTATATACTCTAAAACTCAAGCAAGGTCTTTCCCACATATGTTTTTGGGCAAGTACATTTGGCCAGATAGACAATCCCCTCCATATGGCAATTAATAAATTCCCTATTATAAAAAACCTTACCAGTTGTGTCACTATTAAATGTTGTCTCCTTCGCAATATATTCACATGCTTTACATGATCCACACTTACAGTGCCTTGTGAAATTATTCGGCTCCCTGGAACTTTTAAACCTTTTCCCACATTTCTTGCTTCAAACATAAAGATACCAAATTTTAATTTTTGGTGAAGAATCAACAACAAGTGAGACACAATTGTGAAGTTGAACAAAATTTATTGTTTTTTTAAAATTTTTGTGGAAATACAAAAACTGAAAAGTGGGTCATGCAAAATTATTCGGCCCCTTTAACTTAATACTTCGTTGCGCCACCTTTTGCTGCGATTACAGCTGCAAGTCGCTTGGGGTATGCGGATTGCCCACCAGGGCAGTGGGGTACTTGGTACCGGGCCGCTTCTTAAAGGGGCAGTGTCACAGCGGCAGAGACCTGGTCCGTGGCCCTGGGCGTCCAGTAAAAGGGGAATATTTACAATGGATAATAGAGTTTGTAATAAGGTACTTGTGACGCCACCTGTGGTTTCTGGTCAGAGGTGACCAGTGCTGCAGTGCAGATCCTCTGGGACTGATGGTAATGCAGCAGAGTTGGTATAACTCTACACAGGCAGAGCTTAATCCTAGGGCAGATGTAGGATATGGAAGATGGTAATGTTGGTAGATGTAGCAGTGTTGGATCGATGATGCAGGAATGAATAGAGGACACAGTTTCCAAAGCTATACTCTCAGTTCTGGCTGCAGTACAGATGCCCGCTTGGTGCCGTGTCCTCCAGGTGAGGGGCTCAGCAAACTCCCAGGTAGTTCAAGATATACCTTTCAAGGACTCCTTTCAATATGTTCCTTTCTCTGTCGTCTCACTGTGCTAACTCTCCACCTTTCCTTCCTGTCCAACACCTCGCAATCAGTGTCCCAAGCCAGTAGCCGCGGACCTTATCAGATAGCGTTCTCTCTGCGTTTCCTTGCTCCCTTGTGGCTACATTTTCAGAGAAGATAACTGAGGTTCAGTAGCTGAGGCACCTAGAGATGCCACTGCCTCCAGCTTGCTAGTTGAGTCTTGAAGTTCTCTACTAGGCTAGGGGCCGGAGTCCCTTCTGTGACTTGGTCCCTCCACTACTGGATCGGGCCCCATGGATGGATCACTCACTATCCGTGCCCCTAGAACCCCTTCTGTCCTTCCAGAAGCTTCTTTCTGCTCCTTTCTTATTCTACCTTCTCTGTCTGGGGACAAGCTGCTACCAGCTCCAAGTCCCCTCCAAATCTTCTGACTCTACAGTCTCTTTCCTTCGGCAGGTCCTCCTGACAGGGAGCTGCTTCACCACACATCTGTTACTTTCACTTTCTCCTCACGTCTGACTCACTCTCTCTGCACTGTTCTTTTCCCGCTCTCTAAGCTTCATTTCCCCTCCTTCTTGCTTTTCTCCACCCACCGCCCATACACTCCTTCCTAACCAGCCTGGAGTGAGACCATTCTCCCTTAGGGTACGTCCAGGGGTGCCCAGCAGCTAAAATATGTGTTGGGTGCAGGTGTTAGAGTCCTGGGTGGTGCTCCCTCCTTATCTGAGAATGGGATATCACACCTCTGGTGGCGACTGAACCCTCAGGGGCGCCACATATGTCTTTATCAGTTTTGTTCATCGAGAGACTGAAAATCTTGCCCATTCTTCCTTGGCAAACAGCTCTAGCTCAGTGAGGTTGGATGGAGATCGTTTATGAACAGCAGTTTTCACCTCTTTCCACAGATTCTCGATTGGATTCAGGTCTGGACTTTGACTTGGCCATTCTAACACCTGGATACGTTTATTTGTGAACCATTCCATTGTAGATTTTGCTTTATGTTTGGGATCATTGTCCTTTTGGAAGACAAATCTCCATCCCAGTCTCAGGTCTTTTGCTGACTCCAACAGGTTTTCTTCAAGAATGGTCCTGTATTTGGCTCCATCCATCTTCCCATCAATTTGAACCAGCTTGCCTCTCCCTGCTGAAGAAAAGCAGGCCCAAACCATGATGCTGCCACCACCATGTTTGACAGTGGAGATGGTGTGTTCAGGGTCATGAGCTGTGTTGCCTTTGCGCCAAACATATCGTTTGGCATTGTTGCCAAAAAGTTCGATTTTGGTTTCATCTGACCAGAGCACCTTCTTCCACATGTTTGGTGTGTCTCCCAGGTGGCTTGTTGCAAACTTTAAATGACACTTTTTATGGATATCTTTGAGAAATGGCTTTCTTCGTGCCTCTCTTCCATAAATGCCAGATTTGTGCAGTGTACGATTGATTGTTGTCCTATGGACAGACTGTCCCACCTCAGCTGTAGATCTCTGCAGTTCATCCAGAGTGATCATAGGCCTCTTGGCTGCATCTCTGATCGTCTTCTCCTTGTTTGAGATGAAAGTTTAGAGGGACAGCGGGTCTTGGTAGATTTGCAGTGGTATGATACTCCTTCCATTTCAATATGATCACTTGCACAGTGCTCCTTGGGATGTGTAAAGGTTTGGAGATCATTTTGTATCCAAATCTGGATTTAAACTTCTCCACAACAGTATAACCTGCCTGTTGTGTTCATTGGTCTTCATGATGCTGTGTAGCCCAGCTGCGCTCTGGAGCCACATGTTACCCTGGAGGATGCAACTAAGGTAAACCCACAAAGACCCATTTGCACACAACACACCTGCACTAGTTCTCAGATCCACCAGAGGGAGCTCTTCTGCAACATATAAGGCAGTGTAGACACGTGAGTAGTGTTCAGTCACCTGAGGCTAGAGAAGAGTGCAGTTCAGTTCAGATCTCCTGAGATGTGTGCTTATGCTGAATGTTAGAGTAGGACGAAAGGCAAGTGGAAAGAAAGAAGAGAGTGTCAGAGGTTGAAACAGCACTGATCGCTTACCTCTGCTCTGCACTACCGGACACCGGATCCGAGCTTGCTAGCATCTACACGACTAGTGGGGGAAACCGGAGACCCTGTGGGACTTCAAGTCGCAGGGGCCCATCAGAGCTGATACGTAACTGGGGTCAGGAAGATGGAGTCTAGCAGGACACTGCATACAGAGACACTGTTCTATCCCAGAGAAGGCCTAACCACAAGTCAGCCAGGCATAGCTGAGAGGACAGAGTTAGACTTTGTTCTGTGCAGGTCAGAAACTCATACACATAAAGGAGTACAGAGGCCCTACACCTACTCAGTGGGATTACTGGAAGTGCCTCCTCCACCCTGACAGCTTCCCGGGACGTGCCTGCATCTACCATCAGTAAAGGTACAGAAAGAGACTTTCTTGAGTGTGTCTGCCTTATTGATCCTGCACCCCTACACCGCCATATTCCCTGAGGGATCAGTCTTGCCTGTGGGAGACTTAACACCTTGCTGCCCAGTAACAACCCCTCAGAGGATCTACCCTGCAGCGCTGGTCATCCTGACCAGGAACCACAGGTGGCGTCACGAACATTTCTACAAACCTATAATCCCCTGTAAATATCCCCCTTTTCAGTGAGTGCCCAGGGCAACGGACCGAGCTGCGCTACCCGTGACATCCCCAGTGAAGTGAACGGGCTCGGTGCCGAGTACTCCACAAGCCCTGGCCGAGCGACTCATCATTGGCTTCACGAACAGGATCCGAAGCTCGCTATATGCGAGTCCTGTGTGCCTGAAGTGGACTGTTTTTGTGCAAAGAGACTGTGTTGCTGTGGTTGTGATTTTTGGCGCCAATTGTCCGCCATTGCCCGCTATATAGCAGCGTTACAGCGCGAAGAGAAGGGGCGTACCTGCAGAAAGCGCGCGGAGTCCCGGACACGCCCCCAACGCTGACGCGGCGGCAGATCCTGTGGAGAGCTTCGGTGAACGCTCTGACGTCAGAGCGCCAGGGACGCAGGTCCTTCCACATCGCTGTGCCCTGCAGAGCTGCAGCCTTCAGAGAAGGTAGGCCACACTTAACTAGGGTGGCGCAGACATGTCGCAGCCGCAAGCTGACAGCGCGGCCGACGGCGACCGCTCCAATGACTTACTCGCCGGCGCTGCCGCGCAGGACGGAAACGCTGGCTCCTCACCAGGTCCTGTGGCCCCGATAGTACCGCTGACCCTGCCATACTGTCATGGGTGTATCGCCACAAGGATCGTCGCGATTACACACTCTGACTTCTCACAGCTGAGTTGCTGTTTCTTTGTGTTTGGTAATGAGGGAGTTAATTTTACCTAGCTCTTTGCTAAGACTAGGTCCAGCCTCGCCCGGCTGCTTTTGATTATGTTGTAATTAGATTCCTTCATATACCTGCCAGTCTGCTTGTTAGAGGCCGGTGAAAGCATTCATGTAGTCTAGCAGACTGGATCGGTTCTGAGAATACTTAAGCTAAGAGCTCCTTAGTTGTTTTTACTCTTATAGCTTATAGTTTATCTCTGAGACCTTAGGTGTTCCTACTGTGTGTGAGTGTTGTATGTAAGACTTTATTTACTTTATTTCTTGTCTTTCTTGTATGTCTTTCTGTTCATTAACCGTTACCTGTTCATTCCCTTTGGTGGTAATCAGGGTCCTTCTTAGGACTAGATTACAGTTGGCAGGGATTGATAAGAGACAGGGTTTACGCTGGTGGCCTGGACCTCTGTACCTTTAACAGTACCTCCAGGTAGAGGGATTAGTTAGGACCCCAGTTTAGGGTCAGCATAGACCCCGGTCACCCTCTAGCCGGAGACAGCGTATAACGGATTCCGTATTGACCCACTGGACTTTCTGTCAGGTAATTCTATGTTATCATATATCTATGCGCATGTTATATTGTATGTTGCCCTTTTGATATAGATTACTGTCATCACATATATATATCTGCTATACAGCGTGACATTTTCACCGGCCATACTAAAGATTCTCTCCAGCTGTCATGGATCCAGTAGCCCAGCTGGCCCGGCAGTTGCAGGGGTTGTCCATGGAGTTTGCAGACATTAAGTCCAAGGTTTTGTTCCCCCCGGAGCAAACCAGATCTGAACCTAAGGTTGCTCTCCCGGACAGGTTCACTGGTGGGCGGGACAAATTTTTTACTTTCCGGGAGGCATGTAAATTGTACTTTCGGCTGCGGCCTCGGTCATCTGGGAGTGAAGAGCAGAGGGTGGGAATTGTTATCTCGCTCTTACAAGGGGACCCTCAATCTTGGGCGTTCTCTATTCCTCCAGGCTCCCCAGATCTCCAGTCAGTGGATCGATTTTTTACTGCCCTGGGTCTGGTATATGATGATCCGGATCGAGTTTCCCTTGCTGAAACAAAGTTACGTAAAATACGGCAAGGAAATCGTCCAGCGGAGGAATATTCTTCTGAGTTCCGTAGATGGGCAACAGATACTCAGTGGAATGACCCAGCTCTTAGGAGCCAGTTTTGTCAAGGGTTGTCTGACAAATTAAAAGATGTGTTGGCTCAGTATGATTCTCCTCCATCACTGGAGGCTGCTATGGCCCTCGCTATTCGCATGGATAGACGAATTCGGGGAAGACGCGAGGTAACTCCGCCTCCCGTGATGACTCCACCTACTACTAAAGTCCCTTATACTGAGGTTCCCCTGGTCTGTTCTGAGGAACCCATGCAGTTGGGAGGGACATCTTTTTGTAGGAGGGAATTGGCGGTGCACCGCAAGACTAGAAGGTGTTTCTTTTGCGGGAGAGAGGGACATTTTGTTGGGGGGTGTCCATCCCGGGCCTCTTTGAGCAAAGGAGTTAACCTGGGAGTGTGTATTTCGTCCCCAAATCCCTCTCAGTTTCTCGTGCCTGCGGAGGTGGTGATTGGTACTAGAACTGAGAGGATTTCTGTTTTTCTTGATAGTGGGTCCGGGACTAATCTGGTGGACGCTCGGTTTGCCCAGGTGCATGGTATGCAACTGAGTGTATTGGCCAAACCGGTCCCTATAGTCTCTATTGATTCTAGACCTCTCGGTCAAGGTAGCTTGGTACAAGCTGTTCATAACATAGATCTTCGAGTAGGGGCAAGACATAAAGAGCAATTGTCTTGTTATGTGTTGGAGGGTCTACCTACTCCTATTGTGTTGGGACTTCCTTGGTTGGCTAAACATAACCCAGTGATTGATTGGCAATCCGGAAAGATAAGCCAGTGGGGTGAATTTTGCAGGAATAACTGCATGAGCACGGTCATCGGTGCGGTTGTGCCTAGGACTTTGTCTCCTTTTCTGGAGGACTTTGGGGAGATGTTCTCAGAGGAGGGGTGTAAAGAGTTACCTCCTCATCGCGCATATGACTGCTCAATAAAGTTGCTTCCTGATGCCTTATCTCGTACTTTCCCAGGGGCCGGGAAGACGGATGATCCGGTTCCTATTCCTCAGGAGGGAGTTGTAGTGTCAGCTGTATGCTCTGAGCTTGAGGGGGAGGTATTGGGGGCTCAGGGGGACGCCCCGGTGGGACTTCCAGGGAGACTGATAGTTCCAGATCGGTTAAGACTGAAGGTTACGGGGAACCGTTACAAATGGATGGCTGATAGGGGGAGAGTTTCTGGTCTAGATCTGAAGGTGAACGATCTAGTTTGGTTGTCTACCAGGAATATAAAACTTAAAGTTTCCTCCTGGAGGTTGGGTCCCAGATTCATCGGGCCGTACAGGATCAGTTCCATAATTAATCCTGTGGCATTTCGTCTGGACCTCCCTCCTACGTTGAAAATTCATAATGTGTTTCACAAGTCATTACTTAAAAAGTATGTGGCACCAGTCATACCGTCACCTCTACCTCCGCCTTCAGTGGTGGTCAATGATAACGTGGAATTTCATGGGTCGAAAATCATTGACTCACGTCTCAGTCGCCGATCCCTTCAGTACTTGGTTCATTGGAGGGGGTATGGTCCTGTGGAGAGGACGTGGGTCCCTGCGTCTGATGTTAACGCAGATCGATTGGTTCGGACCTTTCACACAACTCACCCGGGCAGACCTGGCCCTGAGGGTCCGGAGTCCCCTCGTAGAGGGGGGGGGTACTGTCATGGGTGTATCGCCACAAGGATCGTCGCGATTACACACTCTGACTTCTCACAGCTGAGTTGCTGTTTCTTTGTGTTTGGTAATGAGGGAGTTAATTTTACCTAGCTCTTTGCTAAGACTAGGTCCAGCCTCGCCCGGCTGCTTTTGATTATGTTCTAATTAGATTCCTTCATATACCTGCCAGTCTGCTTGTTAGAGGCCGGTGAAAGCATTCATGTAGTCTAGCAGACTGGATCGGTTCTGAGAATACTTAAGCTAAGAGCTCCTTAGTTGTTTTTACTCTTATAGCTTATAGTTTATCTCTGAGACCTTAGGTGTTCCTACTGTGTGTGAGTGTTGTATGTAAGACTTTATTTACTTTATTTCTTGTCTTTCTTGTATGTCTTTCTGTTCATTAACCGTTACCTGTTCATTCCCTTTGGTGGTAATCAGGGTCCTTCTTAGGACTAGATTACAGTTGGCAGGGATTGATAGGAGACAGGGTTTACGCTGGTGGCCTGGACCTCTGTACCTTTAACAGTACCTCCAGGTAGAGGGATTAGTTAGGACCCCAGTTTAGGGTCAGCATAGACCCCGGTCACCCTCTAGCCGGAGACAGCGTATAACGGATTCCGTATTGACCCACTGGACTTTCTGTCAGGTAATTCTATGTTATCATATATCTATGCGCATGTTATATTGTATGTTGCCCTTTTGATATAGATTACTGTCATCACATATATATATCTGCTATACAGCGTGACACATACCTGCCTGGAGCAAAGTGGCTCCCTCAGAATAGCGGTAAGCCAGACACCCTGTCAGGGTTTAAGCGCAAAATATGCAGCATAATGAACATGTACACTATGACAGAGAAACAAAGAGCTGCAGTGGTATTAGGACAACTGACTGGTGCTGCAGAAAGCGAAGTAGAGACTTGGACAGCTGCAGACCAGGAATCAGTGCTTTCAATATTCTTAAAGCTACAGACTATTTTTGAGGACCACACTGAAACAGATCTCCAGATGAGGTTTTACCAATGCTCCCAGAGACCAGATGACAGTATTAGGGACTACGCCTGCCGACTACAGGGGGCCCTGCGAGCTCTCAAACAGGTCAACCCTATAAGTGCCATTAATGAAAACATGTTGAAGGAACAATTTGTACGGGGATTGAGGTCCCAAGCTGAAAGCAGGACTGTGCACTGGTGGTCTTTGGATCATCCTGACGCTACCTTTGATGCCCTAAAGGATATGGCTATAAAAGGACTGCGACCCCTGGAGAAGCCCGAGGTGGCAACCCAGTGTCACCTGGGTGAAGCCACTCTAAAGCCAGCAGCATCCACCTTTTTCCCGCTGGTGGCGGAAGCCAAAACGCAGGTGGCGCCCCCTACTGAGTTGGACTGTCTGCGCTCAGAAGTGCGCCAGCTGACCAAAACCCTGGCCACTGTATTGAGTGCCCTGCAACTGCGGAAGGAGGAAATATCCTGCTAGCTGACTGCCCAGAGGATGTTCCTTGGATGAACCGGAGGAAAAGGAGGACGTCGCCCCACCAGAGGAGGACAACGCCACCCCCAGGAGCGACCCCCGATCAGCACCATCCTCGCCGAGAGATCATCTGCTACCGTTGCAACAGAGAAGGTCATCTAGCCCGACAGTGTCCTTTAAACGAGCAGATCCTGGGTCCGAGGGTCAACACCCAGGACTAGACTCTTCAGGCCCCTCAGATTGGAACCGCAGGTTTGTGGGAGGAAGACCGTACCTGTCCATCATCCTGGACGGGATTGCAATCCCTGCCCTGCTGGACACTGGATCTCAGGTGACCATCATACCTGATGTCCTGTATAATAAGTTTTGGTCCATGGACAGTCTCCAGCCCCCGAGCCCTGACTTTGCGGTGTACGCCTCTAATGGTCTCCCTGTTGATATACTCGGAGCCAAAAACGTGGACGTAAAGGTGGGCAGAGTGGAGCTGAAGGACCAGGGACTTTTAGTAGTAAAAACTGTAAATGAGGAAAATGGCTTAAATGTGGTTTTAGGTACAAACATTATCAGTAACTATCTGGGAGAAGTTGTGTTTTTGCTCCAACAGCTTGCTGAAGTTGCCAAGCCAAAGCAAAAGGGAGTGATCCAGAGGGAGATTCGGGCCCTGATGTGCCAGCAGCAAGCGAAACTGACAGATGGTGAAATTGGTAATGTACGGGTAACAGACCCGAACCCCATTGTGATACCCCCAATGAGTGAAATGCTTATATGGTGTAGAGCAGCAATAGGTCTGAGAGGACAGAACTACCAAGCAGTAGTAGAGCCCCATTGTTCAGAGCACAGACCTACACTCTTGACTGCTAGAGGGGTAGTGGAAGTACGAAATGGGAGGGTACCAGTACGTCTTCTCAACTGGGGAGAAGATGAAGTGACTTTACCACGTTATGCCACTGTTGCTAAATTACATACTGTAGATAACAACTCCATTCTCACAACGGAGTCTTTAGCCTCCCCCCAACCAGTGGAGGATAACGACCCAGCTACCCAGGTGGAGGATTGGTGTCAGCAGCTCCATGTCGGGACAGACACCACTCCAGCCCACCAGAAACAGGGAGTACTTTGAGTGGTACAGGAGTACACACAGGTATTTAGCAAACACCCACTTGACTTTGGGACAATTAAGGGAGTGCAACACCATATCCCTACAGGCAACCATCCTCCCATTAAAGAACGGTACAGGCCTATACCTCCAACACACTACCAGAAAGCCAAGGAGATGTTGCGTGACATGAAGGAAGCAGGGGTGATAAGGGATAGTTGTAGTCCCTGGGCAGCACCTCTAGTCCTAGTCAGGAAAAAGTACGGAAGCATGAGAATGTGTGTAGATTACAGACAAGTGAATCGCATTACACATAAGGATGCATACCCTTTACCATGCATTGAGGAATCTTTAGCTGCCTTAAAAACTGCTAACTACTTTTCCACCCTTGACCTCGCTAGTGGGTACTGGCAAGTAGCTGTGGCTGAGGAGGATCGGGAGAAGACGGCTTTCACCACCCCGATGGGATTCTGTGAGTTTGACAGGATGCCGTTTGGACTCAGCAGTGCCCCGGGAACGTTCCAGAGAGTAATGGAGAGTTGCCTGGCACATCTCAACTTTGAAACCGTGTTGCTGTACCTGGACGACGTAATTGTGTATTCCAAGACGTATGAGGATCATCTGAAGCACCTGGCAGAGGTATTCGAGTCACTGTCCAAGTATGGGATGAAACTGAAGCCTTCAAAGTGCCATCTGCTCAAACAAAAGGTACAGTACTTGGGACATATTGTCAGCTCAGAAGGAGTAGCGCTAGACCCCGAGAAGGTCACCGCCATCCAGAAATGGCCAGAGCCGAAGAATCTCAAGGAGGTGCGCCAGTTCCTGGGACTGACAGGTTACTACCGGAGGTTTGTAAAGGACTACACCAAGAAAGCAGCACCTTTGCAGGACCTCCTGGTAGGACAATCCCTTAAGAGCAGAAATTCTCCATTCCACTGGGGTAAGGAGCAAGCTGAGGCATTCAAGGAGATGAAGGAGATCCTGACAGGCGATGAGATCTTAGCCTACCCTGACTACAGCCAGCCGTTCCTGCTGTACACTGATGCCAGCAACGAAGGATTGGGAGCTGTCCTCAGTCAGAAGCAAAATGGCCTCGAGAAAGTCATCGCATATGCAAGCAGGAAGCTCCGGCCGACCGAGAGAAACCCAGAGAACTATAGCAGCTTCAAGTTGGAGTTCCTGGCTCTGGTCTGGGCCATTACAGAAAGATTCAAGCATTACCTAGCCTCCAGCAAGTTCACTGCTTACACTGACAATAACCCCTTGACACATCTTGAAACAGCCAAGCTGGGAGTCATGGAGCAACGTTGGATGGCTCGGCTGTCGAACTATCAATTTACAATCAAGTACAGGGCGGGCCGTAAGAATGCCAATGCTGATGCCTTGTCCAGAATGCCGCATGAGTCCGACACGGAAGAGGAATTGGATGACCTAGAAGAGATTGAGCTACCTGCATTCCACAGAAATGGGATGATCCACGAGCAACGAGTCTGCAGGAGGCAGCGTGGTAAGACGTTAAACCCTTTACCTCACCACAGCTGGAAGGAGACCCAGGACAGTGACCCGGTTGTCAGCCGTATCAAGGAGCTGATAACTCAGGAAGGTTCCTCCTTAGAGAAGGATGCGTCTCAGCAAGCAAAGCAGCTGTGGAATGAGAGAAGCTGGCTGTTTATCTACCGTGAGAAGCTGTGCCGAAGGTACGTCAACCCAAAAACCCATGAGATGGTATGGCAGATAGTAGTCCCCAGAACGGACATCCAGATGGTGTTGGAAGCCTACCACGATCATAGAATCATAGAATCATAGAATGGTAGAGTTGGAAGGGACCTCCTGGGTCATCTGGTCCAACCCCCTGCTCAAAGCAGGATTCTCTAAATCATCCCAGACAGATGTCTATCCAGCCTCTGTTTGAAGACTTCCATTGAAGGAGAACTCACCACCTCTTGTGGCAGCCTGTTCCACTCATTGATCACCCTAACTGTCAAAAAGTTTTTTCTAATATCTAATCGATATTAGTGATCGAGCGGGGCACTTTGGCTGGAAGAAGCTGGAAACCCTGCTGAAGTGTCGTTTCTACTGGGTGGGAATGTGCAGTTCCATCGAGAAATGGTGTAAAAACTGTGTGGCTTGTAGCCTCCGAAGAAAAGACTACAGCAGCCAGAAAGCACCCCTGCAACCCATCAAGATGACTCGTCTCTTGGAGATCGTGGCCTTGGACCATGTAAAGTTGTCACCCAGCCGGTCAGGATACTCATATGCCCTGACCATGGTGGATCACTACTCCAGGTTCCTGGTGGTCGCCCCTGTCAAAGATCTGACAGCTGAAACAGCAGCAAGGAAGTTTCAAGCGTATTTCTGCAGACACCATGGATATCCAGAGCAAGTGTTAACTGATCAGGGTCCCGCCTTTGAAGCCGAGTTGTTTAAAGAGTTCTGTTAATTGTACGGATGCAAGCAGATAAGAACCACACCGTACCACCCCCAAACAAATGGTCTCTGTGAAAAGATGAATCACATAGTCATTGATCTGCTGAAGACGGTACCACTTGAGGAGAGGAATCGGTGGCCAGACCTACTACCTGACCTGGTACATCTGTACAATCACATACCTGTGAGTTCCACCAACTGCACTCCAGCCTACCTTATGCGAGCAAGACCAGGAAAGTTGCCCATGGATTTGGAACTTGGTGTTGTAGAACCAGAAGCTGATGTTACTACTGAAGATTGGGACACGAACCGACAGGAACAGTACAGGAGAGTACAAGCCTGCGTGGAAGATAGTCTCAATAAAGTAAGGGAAAAACAAGAGGAAAACTACAACAAAAGTGCACCAGCTGAACCTTTTGTACCTGGAGAAATTGTGCTGAAGAGAAAAAGAAGAATGCACAAACTAGACGATCAATGGGAAAAAGAGCCATATGTCGTGCAAAATTGCAAGTTTGACAACAGGAAAACCTGTACCATTAGCAAAGATGGAGGAAAGACGACCACCACCGTATCAAGAGACCACCTAAAACTGTGTCCAGACATGTTAAAGCTTCACGAAGAAGAACCTGTTATGGAAAAAGAGAAACCTGGTGAAGTCATACACACGGACCTAGGAGATTTTCCTGCAGATTGGCCTTGTATCGGAGACGCTGTGATTATTCCAGTACTTCAATTTTTCCAACCACAAGAAGCGCTTCAACGTCCAGTTGAGCCAGTTGCCGCAGCAGAAGAAATAGTTCAGGAGGAACTTGCTCCTGTAGAACCTTCAGATGTAGAGTTTCAAGAAGTGGAGTCTCAAAACATGGAACCTTCCGATGTTGAGTCTCAGGAAGAAGAATACCCTGGCGAAACAGAACCGCATCGCCCAGCCACAAGTATGCTTGCCAGATACCTAGAGAGGTTAAGGCAGTATTACAGTTTACCGGCACGTAGGACAGATAGGCCAGATGCTACTATACCTGACGCAACACCACGTAGGTCAGTACGCACTACAAAAGGAAAGTTACCTGTTAGGTACCAAGAGTAGGCCTAGCAAATTGAACCAGTAACCAAGATCTGTGTAAATATCTGTATATATGTTCCTTGTATTTATGGAAACGTTCTAAGTGACCTACCTCCCGCAAGGGATGAGTTGTTATAGTTATTATTATTGTTATTGTTATTGTTAATGTATAAAAAAAAATGTACTTATTTTTCAGCCCGGGAGTGCTGACTATAACTAGGGGGGGATGTGTAGCCCAGCTGCGCTCTGGAGCCACATGTTACCCTGGAGGATGCAACTAAGGTAAACCCACAAAGACCCATTTGCACACAACACACCTGCACTAGTTCCCAGATCCACCAGAGGGAGCTCTTCTGCAAGATATAAGACAGTGCAGATACGTGAGACAGTCAGATTAGTCTGAGTTCAGATCACGTCGGTACTTGAGAGAGAGTTCTGTCAACTGAGGCTAGAGAAGAGTGCAGTTCAGTTCAGATCTCCTGAGAGTTGTGCTTATGCTGAAGTTTAGAGTAGGACGAAAGGCAAGCGGAAGATTTGAGAGAGCGTCAGAGGTTGAAACAGCATTGATCGCTTACCTCTGCTCTGCATTACCGGACACCGGGTCCGAGCTTGCTAGCTACTTCACGACTAGTAGGAGAAACCGGAGACCCTGTGGGACTTCAAGTCGCAGGGGCCCATCAGAGCTGATACGTAACTGGGGTCAGGAAGACGGAGTCAAGCAGGACGCTGCATACAGAGACACTGTTCTATCCCAGAGAAGGCCTAACCACAAAGTCAGCCGGGCGTAGCTGAGAGGACAGAGTTAGACTTTGTTCTGTGGGGGTCAGAAACTCACACACATAAAGGAGTACAGAGGCCCTACATCTACTCAGTGGGATTACTGGAAGTGCATCCTCCACCCTGACAGCTTCCCGGGACGTGCCTGCATCTATCATCAGTAAAGGTACAGAAAGAGACTTTCTTGTGTGTGTCTGCCTTATTGATCCTGCACCCCTACACCGCTATATTCCCTGAGGGATCAGTCTTGCCTGTGGGAGACTTAACACCTTGCTGCCCAGTAACAACCCCTCAGAGGATCTACCCTGCAGCGCTGGTCATCCTGACCAGGAACCACAGGTGGTGTCACGAATATTTCTACAAACCTACAATCCCCTGTAAATGTCCCCCTTTTCAGTGAGTGCCCAGGACAACGGACCGAGCTGCGCTACCCGTGACATCCCCCAGTGAAGTGAACGGGCTCGGTGCCGAGTACCCCACAAGCCCTGGCCGAGCGACTCAATGCTCTCTGTGCTTCAAACAGAAACCTGAGACTGAGAACCCTGTGACTATCACAGAGCAGGTGCATTAATACAAAGACTTGATTACATACAGATGGATTATATTTATCATCATTAGTCATTTAGGACAACATTGGATCATTCAGAGATCCACTATGAATTTCTGGAGTGAGTTTGCTGCACTGAAAGTAAAGGGGCCGAATAATATTGCATGCCCCACTTTTCAGCTTTTGTATTTCCACAAAAATTTAAAATAACCAATAAATTTCATTCAACTTCACAATTGTGTCCCACTTGTTGTTGATTCTTCACCAAAAATTAACATTTGGTATCTTTATGTTTGAAGCATGATATGTGGGAAAAGGTTTAAAAGTTCCAGGGAGCCGAATACTTTTACAAGGCACTGTAAATGTGCCCACAACCTTAGTTTTATTCAGTCACGTAGGGTCAGGACGGTCCACCTGCAGATGACAATGGACCAAACGGTCCCTCAGGTTCCTTCCCCTATGTTACGTGATTGATGGATTATGGGTGATCACTTCTTTGAAATCAGGGTAAAGCTTCAGTACATCCCAAGATGTTCTCAAAAGGTCCATCACTTTAGCAGATTTGTCATCAAAATTCCCAATAAGGCGTATTACATTATCACTTTAGTTTCTCTCCCTAGGTAGAGCAATGATGTTCTATTTGCTGCCCTGGCGTGATGATATGCTACTTCCAACAGCTTCCTAGGGTAACCTTTTTAGTGAATCTCTCACCAAGTTCCCCTGATCTCCTTTCAAAGTCATCAACAATGGAACAATTGCACCTTAGCCTTAAAAATTGTCCTTCTCGAATCCCTCTTTTAAGTGATAGAGGGTCATGACTTTGCCACTGCAGAAGGCTATTCGTAGCTGTCGGCTTCTTAAGCGAATCAATCACAATGAAATTCGCGGGGTCAATGCGAATGGAAATGTCCAAAAAAGAAATCTGATTTTCAAGGAAGGTGGACGTCAGTCTCAGCCCAATATCATTCACATTCAAAAAGGAGACAAAACACTCAAATTGTTCCACCGTCGCGGTCCACAACAAGAGGATATCGTCTATATATCTTACCCAAAAGGGTATTTTAGACGTCCAGATAGCATTACTCTCATTGAAGACCAGGACTTCCTCCTGCCATCCCAGGAATAGATTTTTATATGTGGGGGCAAAGGGCTCCCCATCGCAGTACTCCTGAGCTGGTGGAAGTAGTGCCCATCAAACAAAAAATAATTGTGATCAAGAATTAACAAAAGATCCATGACAAAATCATTATGTCTCCCGAGGTGCATCCCTCTCATTTGCAGGTAGAATTTCACTGCCTCACAACCCACCTGGTATGATATAGAGCTATAAAGAGCTTCCACATCCAGCTTGTGAAAAAAACACCTTCATCTACCAGGAAATCTTCCAATCTCCTAAGGACGTCCATTGTGTCTCGGACAAAGGAAGGAAGGGCCACACCAGTAGCGTAGCTACCGGGGGGGCAGAGGGGGCGGGGGCCCACATGGAGCTACGATACTAAACTGTATCGGCGTGCACAGCGCGCCCATACAGTTACATTCTGCGGCAGAGCAGGGAGAATCGCTCTCCCTGCTCTGCCGCCCGGCCGCTATGGGGCCCCTGAACAGGCGGTGGGGGGCACGGTGTCAGCAGGGGTCCCCCGCCCATCTTCGTAGGGTCAGCTGTATCGTTATCTAGTCGATACAGCTGACCGCATTGTGAGAGAAGGAGCGAGCGCTCCTTCTCTCTCATAATCCCCCTCTCAGCATCTGACAGCGGGCGCAATGACGTCACTGCCCGGCGCCCGCTGTCAGGAGAAGAGAGGGAGAGCAGGGAGCAGCGCAGGAGCTGGGAGCAAGAGAGGTGAGTGCTGGATTTAATATTTTTGAAATGAGGCTGCATTATCATACAGAGGCTGCCTATGGGTGTGCATTATAAATAAGACTGCCTATGGGGTGCATTATAAATAAGGCTGATTATGGGTGTGCATTATAAATAAGGCTGCCTATGGGGGGGTGCATTATAAATAAGACTGCCTATGGGGTGCATTATAAATAAGACTGCCTATGGGGTACATTATAAATAAGGCTGCCTATGGGGTGCATTATAAATAAGCCTGCCTATGAGGGTGCATTATAAATGACTGCCTATGGGGGTACATTATAAATAAGGCTGCCTATGGGGAGTGCATTATAAATAAGGCTGCCTATGGGGTGCATTATAAATAAGACTGCCTATGGGGGTACATTATAAATAAGAATGCCTATGGGGGTACATTATAAATAAGACTGCCTATGGGGTGCATTATAAATAAGACTGCCTATGGGGTGCATTATGAATAAGACTGCCTATGGGGTGCATTATGAATAAGACTGCCTATGGGGTGCATTATAAATAAGACTGCCTATGGGGTGCATTATAAATAAGGCTGCCTATGGGGTGCATTATAAATAAGACTGCCTATGGGGTGCATTATAAATAAGACTGCCTATGGGGTGCATTATGAATAAGACTGCCTATGGGGTGCATTATAAATAAGACTGCCTATGGGGTGCATTATAAATAAGGCTGCCTATGGGGTGAATATAAATAAGGCTGCCTATGGGGTGCATTATAAATAAGGCTGCCTATGGGGGTGCATTATAAATAAGGCTGCCTATGGGGGTGCATTATAAATAAGGCTGCCTATGGAGTGCTTTATAAATAAGGCTGCCTATGGGGTGCATTATAAATAAGGCTGCCTATGGGGTGCATTATAAATAAGGCTGCCTATGGGGAATGCATTATAAATAAGGCTGCTTATGGGGTGCATTATAATACAAAGGCTGCCTATGGGGAGCGCATTATAATATAGAGGCTGCCTATGGGGGGTGCATTATAAATAAGACTGCCTATGGGGTGCATTATAAATAAGGCTGCCTATGGGGGGTGCATTATAAATGAGACTGCCTATGGGAAGTGCATTATAAATAAGGCTGCCTATGGGGTGCATTATAAATAAGGCTGCCTATGGGGAATGCATTATAAATAAGGTGCCTATGGGGAGTGCATTATAAATAAGGCTGCCTATGGGGTGCATTATAAATAAGGCTGCCTATGGGGAATGCATTATAAATAAGGCTGCCTATGGGGAATGCATTATAAATAAGGCTACTTATGGGGGTGCATTATAAATAAGGCTGCCTATGAGGGTGCATTATAAATGAGGCTGCTTATGGGGGTGTATTATAATACAAAGGCTGCCTATGGGGAGTGCATTATAATATAGAGACTGCCTATGGGGGGTGCATTATAAATAAGACTGCCTATGGGGGTACATTATAAATAATGCTGCTTATGGGGGTACATTTTAAATAAGGCTGCCTATGGGGTGCATTATAAATAAGGCTGCCTATGGGGAGTGCATTATAAATAAAGCTGCCTATGGGGTGCATTATAAATAAGGCTGCCTATGTGGAATGCATTATAAATAAGACTGCCTATGGGGTGCATTATAAATAAGACTGCCTATGGGGAATGCATTATAAATAAGGCTGCCTATGGGGTGCATTATAAATAAGGCTGCCTATGGGGAATGCATTATAAATAAGGCTGCCTATGGGGGTGCATTATAAATAAGGCTGCCTATGGGGGGTGCATTATAAATAAGGCTGCCTATGGGGTGCATTATAAATAAGGCTGCCTATGGGGAATGCATTATAAATAAGGCTGCCTATGGGGGTGCATTATAAATAAGGCTGCCTATGGGGGGTACATTATAAATAAGGCTGCCTATGGGGAATGCATTATAAATAATAATGGATTTGTTATTTTTGTAATGGGGCTGCATTATCATACAGAGGCTGCCTATGGGGGTGCATTATGCACTCCCATAAGGCTGCTTATGGGGTGCATTATAATACAAAGGCTGCTTATGGGGTGCATTATAATACAAAGGCTGCCTATGGGGAGTGCATTATAATATAGAGGCTGCCTATGGGGAGTGCATTATAATAGAGAAGCTGCCTATGGGGGTGCATTATAATACAGAGGCTGCTTATGGGAGTGCATTACAATATAGAGACTGTCTGTGGGGGTGCATTATAATATAGAGGCTGCCTATGCGGGTGCATTATAATACAGAGGCTGCTTATGGGGAGTGCATTATAATACAGAGGCTACCTATGGGGTGCATTATACTACAGAGGCTGTCTATGGGGTGCATTATAATACAGAAGCTGCCTATGGGGGTGCATTACAATACAAAGGCTGCTTATGGGGTGCATTATAATACAAAGGCTGCCTATGGGGAGTGCATTATAATATAGAGGCTGCCTATGGGGAGTGCATTATAATAGAGAAGCTGCCTATGGGGGTGCATTATAATACAGAGGCTGCTTATGGGAGTGCATTACAATATAGAGACTGTCTGTGGGGGTGCATTATAATATAGAGGCTGCCTATGGGGGTGCATTATAATACAGAGGCTGCTTATGGGGAGTGCATTATAATACAGAGGCTACCTATGGGGGTGCATTATACTACAGAGGCTGTCTATGGGGGTACATTATAATACAGAGGCTGCCTATGGGGAGTGCATTATACTATATTGAGGACTATCTGGTGTATTATGCTATATGGAGGCTATCTAGGGGGCCATCATACAGTGTGGGGATTATGGTGGCGGGGCTATCATACAGTGTTGGAGCCATTAAATAGTTTGGGGATATTAAGGGGTCAGTATATATCCAGTGAGGGGGCATCACACTGTGTATAGGGGAGCTGTACAGGGGGAGACTCGGAACATTATTAAGTGTAAAGTGGGCACATTGTTATAGGGGAACTCTGGTTACTGTGACTGTCAAAGGGGCACACACAGGGCATTATTACATTGTAGGGGACAAAATGTGGGCGCTGTTTTCTAGGGCACTTGCACCCGGCATTACTATATTATAGAGAGTAGCTTTAGAATTTAGAGGACACACAGAACCACACAATAGGTGCAGTAATAGGGACACATACAGCAGCAGCGGCTCAGTATTGGGGTATCAGGTGCAGTAATAGGGACGCATATGACAGCAGCTCAGTATTGGGGTATCAGGTGCAGTAATAGGGAGACATATGGCAGCAGCAGCTCAGTATTGGGGTATCAGGAGCAGTAATAGGGACACATATGGCAGCAGCGGCTCAGTATTGGGGTATCAGCAGGATGAGGAATTTGTGCAGGTTGAGAATAGTCCAATTGGTGACCGTGACAGTGCTGAAAATATAAGAAGTGAAACGTGCATTACTATATTATAGAGGGTTGCTTTAGAATTTAGAGGTCACACAGAACCACACAATAGGTGCAGTAATAGGGACACATATGGCAGCAGCGGCTCAGTATTGGGGTATCAGGTGCAGTAATAGGGACACATACGGCAGCAGCAGCTCAGTATTGGGGTATGAGGTGCAGTAATAGGGACACATACGGCAGCAGCGGCTCAGTATTGGGGTATGAGGTGCAGTAATAGGGACACATACGGCAGCAGCGGCTCAGCATTGGGGTATCAGGAGCAGTAATAGGGGCACATATGGCAGCAGCAGCTCAGTATTGGGGTATGAGATGCAGTAATAGGGACACATACGGCAGCAGCAGCTCAGTATTGGGGTATGAGGTGCAGTAATAGGGACACATACGGCAGCAGCGGCTCAGTATTGGGGTATCAGGTGCAGTAATAGGGACACATACGGCAGCAGCGGCTCAGCATTGGGGTATCAGGGCAGTAATAGGGGCACATATGGCAGCAGCAGCTCAGTATTGGGGTATGAGATGCAGTAATAGGGACACATACGGCAGCAGCAGCTCAGTATTGGGGTATGAGGTGCAGTAATAGGGACACATACGGCAGCAGCGGCTCAGTATTGGGGTATGAGGTGCAGTAATAGGGACACATACGGCAGCAGTGGCTCAGTATTGGGGTATGAGGTGCAGTAATAGGGACACATACGGCAGCAGCGGCTCAGCATTGGGGTATCAGGAGCAGTAATAGGGGCACATATGGCAGCAGCAGCTCAGTATTGGGGTATGAGATGCAGTAATAGGGACACATACGGCAGCAGCAGCTCAGTATTGGGGTATGAGGTGCAGTAATAGGGACACATACGGCAGCAGCGGTTCAGTATTGGGGTATGAGGTGCAGTAATAGGGACACATACGGCAGCAGCGGCTCAGTATTGGGGTATCAGGTGCAGTAATAGGGACACATACGGCAGCAGCGGCTCAGTATTGGGGTATCAGGTGCAGTAATAGGGACACATGGCAGCAGCGGCTCGATAGTGGGGTATCAGGTGCAGTAATAGGGACACATATGGCAGCAACGGCTCAGTATTGGGGTATCAGGTGCAGTGATAGGGACACATGGCAGCAGCGGCTCAGTATTGGGGTATGAGGTGCAGTAATAGGGACACATACGGCAGCAGCGGCTCAGTATTGGGGTATCAGGAGCAGTATTAGGGACACATATGGCAGCAGTGGCTCAGTATTGGGGTATCTGCAGGATGAGGAGTTTGTGCAGGTTGAGAATAGTCCAATTAGTGACCGTGCTGAAAATATGAGAAGTGAAATGTGTCTTTGTTGTATTCTCTGCAGTTGAGTCCTGACTGGAGGAGTCGTTATGTCGGTCTGGGGCCAGATGAAAAAGACACGAAAAGTGAACGATTCCATCAGAAAGAACATCAGCGGTAAGTCATTATCTGTAACTCTGCTGTTAATCTATTATATGTTCTGTAGGACTGGTATTATTTAACACTGACCATATGGCGGTGATATCAACATTGGTCTTTTTATATATAGATTATTTTTGGCAACAGCGCAGTCATTTGCTGAGGTTCTCTTGTTAGGGGCCAACTCAGAAGTTTCGCCCCCCTAAACCGAAACCCTAGCTAACCTGTGGCCAGCACAAAAGATCTTAATATCTTATCCACATATGTACTGATACCCTGTGTAAGACTTCCAATGCCCGAGACAATAGGACATCCTTTTAAAGGGGTATATCCCTTGTGCACTTTAGGGAGACCATAAAAAGTAACAACCTGAGGGCATTTCACTTTCAGGAACGATATCTCATTTTTATCGATCAGTTGATCATCCAGGGCCTTGATCAACAAAATCACCAACTTTTGTCCATAAACAGTGGTAGGATCATGTCTAAGAATGTTGTAACAATTTTGATCAGACAATACACGTGGTCAAAATTGTTGGTACCCTTGATTAATGACAGAAAAAACAACAATGGTCACAGAAATAAATTGAATTTGACAAAAGTAATAATTAATCAAAAATCTATGAAAATGAACAAATGAAAGTCAGAGATTGCTTTTTGTTCTGCCTTCTTCCACGTATGACTGTGTGTCTTCCAGCATACTGCTAAACCCTTCATCCACTCCAATAAAAGACTGTATGGGTGCTTAAGTCTATATTTATTGAGATGATGTGAACAACAATGGTAGATGATAACGGATGGTATAATGAAGGAAATTGGTGAACACAATAGTGAGTGAAATCGGGTAAAAACTGCAAGAAATAGACAGTATAGTATCAATACTGGCATGTACAGTGTGCAATTACATAAGTAACTGGAACATTACAACAAAGAATGATACAGAGTACATAATACAAGAATGCTACTAGTACTGCTCTGCACCATGCGAAAATGCATCTATCTATATGTGGAGTAAACAACATTACATCCTGAGAAATACAGAGCTCAATATGCCTCACTTACAATGCACTACACTGTGGCTGCATAACGGTTAACTAACACAGATACGTAGCACTACACATAACTGTATTAAACCCTCACCGGAATCCGCTTTGACAGAAGCAGTGATTTACAGAGAGCAGGAAACACATGAATCTCTTCAGAAAGCCCGGGAGAATATGTCTGTGTGACTAGTTTTCCCCGGGAAGGTAAGGGGGCAGTTCTTAACCAGAATGCTTTTCTCAATTAAAGGGGAAGCTTCCCTGAAACCTGGAACAGGAAAAATGGGAACGACTTATGACATAACCGGAACTACGCTATGAGTTAACTTGCTGCACAAAAGTGGGCAGAACACTCCCCGCTTGGCATTCCTTTGGGGAAAATAACAACACAAGTTCTGTAACTGGCCTGAGAAACAGTTTGTTCTCCCCAAGTTTGCACACTCTGACTTCTACTTTCCGTACTTTCCCATCCTTGCTGGGAAGAGGCTTGGTGACTAGGCCGAGTGGCCACTCGTTTCGATGCGACTGACTGTCTTTGACGAGTACAACATCGCCAGGCTGGATGTTTCGGCGGTATTTCTGCCACTTCATCCTGGTTTGCAGAGTGGAGAGATGCTGCTTCCTCCATCTGTCCCAAAAGACATTGGACACGCTTTGCACTTGCCTC
Source organism: Oophaga sylvatica (assembly GCA_033576555.1). Classification (NCBI taxonomy): domain Eukaryota; kingdom Metazoa; phylum Chordata; class Amphibia; order Anura; family Dendrobatidae; genus Oophaga; species Oophaga sylvatica. The sequence goes on from JARQOD010000002.1 coordinate 409,579,305, forward strand.
CACTGTCGCCTGTAGAGGTCTTGATCGTTGAATTCTCCGAGTGGAGCTGTCGAGACTCAGGTTTTCTGTGTGAGTAGCATGGCAGGAGTAAGGACTGTCGGGTCTCTGGAATCACTGGAAAGTGCTGTGAGTGGCCTGGCGTTCATGATAGCTGAGACCTCTGCCAAGAACGTAGTTAAACTCTCATTTGTGAGCCTGGTGTTCGCTTGTAAGAAGATAGAGTCTAGTATTCTGCGTGCTATCCCTATCATTCTTTCCCAGGCACCTCCCATGTGCGAAGAGTGTGGGGGATTGAAAGTCCAAGTGCATCCTTGCTCGCCTAGGTACCTTTCAACATTAGCGATGTCTAAATTGGAAGGAATTTGGAGTTCTCTTGCCGCTCCGACGAAATTTGTACCTCGGTCAGAGCGAATATACTTCACGGGGCCTCTGATTGCGATGAAGCGTCAAAGCGCATTTACAAAACTTGAAGTGTCCATGGATTCGATTACTTCAATATGAACGGCTCTGATGGACAGACAGGTGAATAGAACTGCCCAACACTTTACTTCAGTATTGATATTCCTAATGCGTCGAGTAGCCATGGACCAAGGACCGAATACATCTAGTCCAACGTTGGTGAAAGGAGGTTCAGTACTAAGTCTGTCAGATGGAAGATTAGCCATCTTTGGATTTTGGAACATGCCACGGAGTTTGCGACACGTAACACAGTTAAAGATGAGTTTGCTCACGCTTCTTTTAGCACCGACTATCCATAGTCCAGCCGCCCGCAGATTCCCTTCTGTGAACAAACGGCCTTGGTGTTGCACCAAGTCATGATGATTCTGGATGAGTAGGGTTGTGACGTGATGACGTCCAGGGATTATTACCGGGTGTTTCTCTGAAACTTCTACCTTAGCTTTTTGAAGACGGCCACCTACTCTCAGCACCCCATCTTGGTCGACAATTGGATCGAGTTTCCTTAGCGCGCTGTCTCCAGGAACGGGTTGTTCCTTGTTGAGGTTGTCTATTTCTCTGGGGTAGGTTTACTTTTGTACCACACGAAGTATTGTTACCCTTGCTCTTTCCAGGTTGAGGGCGGTAAAAGCATGCTTGCAGTGATGCCAACCTTTACAAGATCTTTGGCTTGCAGGTAATGCTGACTTGTAGGACTGGGCCACATGAAGTAGACAAGCAACGGCTTGAACAAGTGACTTCCAGGTTGAGAACCTGCTGACCGATGAGATTCCAGGTAATGACTTGAAATCTCTGTATGCAGAGCAGACACATGAGGACGGAGCTCTTCGTCTGCATCTGGATCCACTAGTTTGAAGGTTTCAGGCCTGTCGATGTGGGGCATCGAACAGTACAAGGAAGCAGGGCCTGTGAACCATGTAGTGTCCCTAAGATGACTTGAAGCAACGGATTTAGTCACATGGTCCACAGGATTGAGGTGAGTAGGTACATAGAGCCACTGACTGGGGCAGGTAGATCTTCTTATCCTCAGTATCCGGTTGCTGACGTAGACATAAAAGCGTCGCGTTTCATTGCAGATGTATCCTAGTACCACTTTGCTATCTGTGTAGAACTCTGCTTCTTTGGTCTCCATATTCATCACACCTGAGGTAAGCTCGGCCAACTCAACTGCGAGGACAGCAGCGCAGAGTTCCAGTCTGGGTACCGTGTGTTCGCGGAGTGGTGCCAGTTTAGTCCGGCTCATCACAAACCCGATGTGGCTCTGTTCGTTGACATCTATGGTTTTGAGGTATGCTACTGCTGTGATTGCTTTGACTGATGCATCACAGAAGATACAAAGTCTTTGTGTATTGACTTCTGTGGATGGCACAGGAGCATACGGTCGTTTCACACGAAGGTCGGTCAAGGCCTCGAGAGACCTCTTCCACTCTGCCCACAGGTCTGCCTTTTCTGCTGGCTGTGGGTCATCCCAATCAGATGTGTCTTGGGTGAAGTCTCTTAGCATCATTTTCCCTTGGACAGTAACTGGAGCTACGAATCCCAGGGGGTCGTATAGACTATTCACGAAAGAAAGAACTCCTCTGCGCGTGAAGAGTTTCTCGTCTTTACTGAGCTGAAAGGTGAAGGCATCCGTCTTCAGATCCCAAAGCAATCCAAGACTCCGCTGCATGGGAAGAGTGTCGATACTTAGGTCTAGGTCCTTTAGATCGCTGGAATAGTCTTGAGAGGGAAATGCTTCCATCAACTCTCGACTGTTGGCGGAAATCTTGTGTAACCTTAGGTTAGACTGAGCGAGCATTTCTTGAGCCCTTTTTAGTAGACTGATTGCAGCCTCATTTGTTGGTGTGGACTTCAAACAGTCGTCTAAGTAGAAGTCCTTTTCTACGAAGGATCTGATGTCAGACCCATACTTTTCTTCGCCTTCTTTGGCAGAATTACGGAGGCCATAGATAGCGACTGCTGGGGAAGGGATGTTCCCGAAGATGTGTACCCTCATCCGGTACTCTGTGATGTCTTTGTCAGGGTCATTGTCACGGTACCAGAAGAACCTCAAGTAGTTTCTGTGTTCCTCTTTGACGAGAAAACAGTGGAACATCTGTTGTATGTCAGCCATAAATGCCACCGTAACTCTGCGGAAAGAGAGTAGTACTTCCAGAAGTCTGTTGTTGAGGTCTGGGCCCGACAGTAGGACATCATTTAATGAGACATCTTCACATTTGGCACTTGAGTTGAATACCACTCTTATTTGACCTTGCTTCTTGGGATGGTATACTCCGAAGATGGGCAGGTACCAACACTCCTCTGAGGGCCGAAGTGCAGGTGCAATCTCCGTGTGGTTGTTCTGGAATCCTTCCCATGAAGGTAAAGAAGTGTTCCTTCGTCTCAGGTGTCTTCTTAAGCTTGTGTCTGAGGGAGATGAATTGGCTGTAGACCAGTTCCCTGTTGTTGGGTAGGCGCCTTCTCTGAGGTCGAAATGGTAAGGGTGCGACCTAACTGTTCGATTTGTCTTTGACTATTTGTCTATCCATGATGTCAAGGAACATCCTATCTTCTATGGACATCGCTACCTTGTCGTCTTCCTTTGTCCTGTGGAAGACTGTACATCCCATGTGGTCTTGTTCACCATGTGGTCTTGTTCACCTTCACAGGCGTGGCCTTCGTTGGTAGGTACTGAGAAAGGGCAAGGTAGGGGAGCGCTGTTTGGCAATTCCTTTACCAGCAGACAATTGTGACATGGCCGGAAGAGAGACGGACGTCCATTTTCTAGTGTGCTGGTGAGCATACTGTTGACTGAGGCCGGCTTGTGTGCTCCTCCTAGACAGACGTCTCCTATGATGACCCATCCAAGGTCGAGCCTCTGAGAGTACGGAGCATTTTTGGAGCCGTTTATAGATTCTTTAATCTTGTGGACTCGTAGTAATAATAATAATAATAATAATAATAATCTTTATTTATATAGCGCCAACATATTCCGCAGCGCTTTACAGTTTAACAATTTCAAAACACAAGTCATAGGTAACAACGTTAACAATACAATAATTAAAGCAAAATAAGCCGACCCTGCTCGTGAGAGCTTACAATCTACAATGAGGTGGGGAGATACAAAGTACAGGTGTATATATACAATGGTGCATTTACAATGATGGTCCAGCCATCTTGAGGGAGTGAGGGATGGATGGAGATAGTGAATGGGCTACACACACACACTTACACATAGAATGACTTTGGTTAGTGAATGTGATAGGCCGCTCTGAACAAATGTGTTTTGAGGGAGCGCCTGAAACCATGCAAATTGTGGATAGTCCTAATTTCTTGGGGTAGAGCATTCCAGAGGATTGGCGCAGCACGGGAGAAGTCTTGGAGTCGGGAGGGGAGATACGGATTAGTGCAGAGGTTAGTCGAACGTCGTTTGCAGAGCGCAGCAGTCGGTTGGGCCGATAGATAGAAATGAGGGAGGAGATGTAGGGGGGTGCTGCATTGTGGAGAGCTTTGTGGGTGAGAACCAGTACTTTGAATTGGATCCTATAATGAATGGGCAGCCAGTGTAAGGACTGGCGAAGAGCGGACGCGTCCGAGTACCGATTAGCCAGATGGATGACCCTGGCTGCTGCATTAAGGATGGACTGGAGAGGGGATAGTCAAGTAATGGGGAGGCCAAGTAATAGTGCGTTGCAGTAGTCCAGGCGGGAGTGGATCAATGCTACAGTGAGGGTTTTTGTTGTTTCCATTGTGAGGAAAGGGCGGATTCTAGAGATGTTCTTTAGGTGTAGACGGCAAGAGCAGGCAAGAGATTGTATATGGGAGGTGAAGGAGAGATTGGTGTCAAACATAACACCCAGACAGCGAGCCTGCTGCCGGGGTGTTATTATGGTGCCGCCCACAGAGAGGGAAATGTCAGATTTAGGGAGGTTATTAGATGGCGGGAGCAGAAGCAGTTCAGTCTTGGAAAGGTTAAGTTTCAGATAGAGAGCGGACATGATGTTGGAGACTGCGGACAGACAGTCGGTGGTGTTCTGTAGAACAGCGTGGGTAAGGTCGGGGGATGACGTGTATAGTTGTGTGTCATCGGCATAAAGATGGTACTGAAAGCCAAATCTGCTGATGGTCTGTCCAATTGGGGCCGTGTAGAGAGAGAGAGAAGGGGGCCAAGGACTGAGCCCTGGGGTACACCGACAGTGAGAGGAAGAGGAGATGACGTGGAGCCAGAGAACGAGACACTAAAGGAGCGGTCAGAAAGATAGGAGGAGAACCAGGAGAGAACAGTGTCCTTAATACCTAGTGACTGGAGCCTAGACAGTAGGAGACGGTGGTCAACCGTGTCAAAAGCTGCAGAAAGGTCGAGTAGAATGAGCAGAGAGTGGTCACCGTTACGTTTTGCTGTAAGAAGGTCATTGGTCACTTTGATGAGTGCAGTTTCAGTCGAATGTAGGGGTCGGAAGCCGGACTGTGAAGGGTCTAGGAGGGAGTGAGTGGAGAGGTAACGGGTGAGGCGGGAGTATACTAGGCGCTCCAAAAGTTTAGAGATGAAGGGGAGATTGGAGACCGGTCTGTAGTTGTTTGTGCAGGAAGGGTCAAGAGTGGGTTTCTTTAGTAGTGGAGTAATGATGGAGTGTTTGAAGGAGGATGGGAAAATGCCAGAGGAGAGGGAGAGATTAAAGATTGTAGTTAGGTGAGTTGTGACAACTGGAGAGAGAGACTGGAGGAGATGTGAGGGCATGGGGTCGGTAGTGCATGTAGTCGGACGAGAGGAAGAGAGGAGTCTGGAGACTTCTTCTTCTGTGATGGTAGCAAATGTGGAAAGTGAGCCAGGGGAAATGCAGGGTGGGATGGGGGTCACAGCACTTGGTGGTTGAGAGCAGATTTCCTGACGGATAGTATCTATTTTTTCTATAAAGTGGGAGGCCAGGTCGTCAGCACAAATGTCTGTGATAGGGGCTTGTGCTTTTGGCCTGAGGAGGGAGTGAAAAGTGTCAAAGAGTTTCTTGGGGTTGTTGGCTAGTGAGGAGATCAGTGTGGTGAAGTAGGTCTGTTTGGCGAGGTGAAGGGCAGCATTATAAGTTCTTAACATGAATTTAAAGTGGATGAAGTCTTCTGGTGTGCAGGTTTTTCTCCAGAGGCGTTCAGCACTCCTAGAGCATCGCTGAAGAAGTCGAGTTTGCAATGTGAGCCAGGGCTGTTTTACTGTGTGTTTGGAGGTTCTGAGGGTGAGCGGTGCTACTTGGTCAAGGGTGTTTCTAAGAGTGTCATTGTAGTGATGAACAGCCAGATCAGTACAGGAAAAAGAGGAGATTGGGGACAGCGATGAGTGTAGGGAGTCTGAAAGTGTCTGAGGGTTAATGGCTTGTAGATTTCTGAATGTGTGGTAGGTGGGAGTGCGCTGGGGTGGTGGAGGATTTGTGAGCGTGAAGGAGAGAATGTTGTGGTCAGAGAGTGGAAGCGGTGAGTTATTTAGGTGGGAGATTGAACAGAGGCGGACAAAGACCAGGTCAAGGGTGTTGCCATCCTTGTGTGTCTCAGAGGTTGAAAGCTGTGAGAGGCCTAGAGAAGTGGTTAGTGATAGAAGCTGAGATGCAGATGTGGAAGTAGGGCTGTTAATGGGATGTTGAAGTCTCCAAGGATAAGGGTTGGTAGTTCTGAGGACATGAAGTGCGGCAGCCAGGCTGAGAAGTGGTCGAGGAACTGGGTGGGTGAGCCTGGGGGCCGATATATGACCGCTACTCTGAGGGAGAGGGGATGGAAGAGCCTGATGGTGTGGACCTCAAAAGAAGGGAATGAGAGTGATGGAATTGGGGGGATGACCTGGAAAGTGCATTGTGGGGACAGGAGTATGCCAACTCCACCACCATGTCTGTTTGTGGGTCTCGGGGAATGGGAGAACTGTAAACCACCATAGGAAATGGCAGCAGGGGAGACCGTGTCAGAATCCTGAATCCAGGTTTCAGTGAGTGCCAACAGATTAAGAGAGTGGTTCAGAAAGTAGTTGTGCAGGAAGGGTAGCTTGTTGCATGCAGACCGTGGATTCCAGAGGGCACAATTGAAAGAAGGAGATGAGGGAGTGCAAGTAATATTAATAAGATTATTATTGTTTCGGAATGAGGTAGGGTAGGGATTGAGGTTGGGGGATGGTGGACCAGGGTTGGGGGAGATGTCCCCTGAAATCAGTAGGAGTAGGAAGATAAAGAGCAGGTAGTTTTTGGAATTGTAAGTAGGTTTTTTCTGTGATGTGTTTGGGCAAGATGAGCTGAGGTTTTTCAGGAAGATGAGGAGTGCATGGGAGCTGTACATGGGAGAGGGAAGGATAGAGGGGCTGATGTGTATGAGTCGTGATGGAGGGGGGATGGGGCGGTGAATGTGGATGGCAAGGGAACACAGGAGGATAGGGATAAAATACATAATTAAAAAGAAGCAAAGTGTGGGATACCTGATTCCAGTCCTGATTAATATATTGGTCAAATTCCAGTCCAATTCTAGTCTAATTCATAGTATAGTAATTAGAAATCTGTAATTTGAAAGATGGAATTTGAAATAGTAATCCTGTGCAGACTACGTCTGTGCAGACGCATGGCTCTGAATATATCTAGGACTGAGGTGGATCAGCTGTGAGGGGGATGTGGGCGTGATTACCCAGACCACATGGTCACAGATAAGCAAAGCTAATAAAAGAGGGGGAAGGGGCTGGCAGCTCAGGTATGCATGGAGGACACAAGGGGAATGAATGCAATTGTGAATACAGGAGGATGAGTAAGTGAAATGCCAGGGATATTATATGCACTTATTAAACAGTCAAAAACAGAGAAAAAGCTGCATAGATGATTGCACAACATGCAAAATTAAGCAGTTCAAAAACACACACAGCAATTTGGTAAAGCTGGAGATATTTGCTTCATACCATGCAAAATTAAGCAGTTCAAAAACACACACAGCAATTTGGTAAAGCTGGAGATATTTGCTTCATACCATGCAAAATTAAGCAGTTCAAAAACACACACAGCAATTTGGTAAAGCTGGAGATATTTGCTTCATACCATGCAAAATTAAGCAGTTCAAAAACACACACAGCAATTTGGTAAAGCTGGAGATATTTGCTTCATACCATGCAAAATTAAGCAGTTCAAAAACACACACAGCAATTTGGTAAAGCTGGAGATATTTGCTTCATACCATGCAAAATTAAGCAGTTCAAAAACACACACAGCAATTTGGTAAAGCTGGAGATATTTGCTTCATACCATGCAAAATTAAGCAGTTCAAAAACACACACAGCAATTTGGTAAAGCTGGAGATATTGCTTCATACCATGCAAAATTAAGCAGTTCAAAAACACACACAGCAATTTGGTAAAGCTGGAGATATTTGCTTCATACCATGCAAAATTAAGCAGTTCAAAAACACACACAGCAATTTGGTAAAGCTGGAGATATTTGCTTCATACCATGCAAAATTAAGCAGTTCAAAAACACACACAGCAATTTGGTAAAGCTGGAGATATTTGCTTCATACCATGCAAAATTAAGCAGTTCAAAAACACACACAGCAATTTGGTAAAGCTGGAGATATTTGCTTCATACCATGCAAAATTAAGCAGTTCAAAAACACACACAGCAATTTGGTAAAGCTGGAGATATTTGCTTCATACCATGCAAAATTAAGCAGTTCAAAAACACACACAGCAATTTGGTAAAGCTGGAGATATTTGCTTCATACCTGTAGGAAGAGGAGAAACAGCTTGATTAGAGTGGTACAGATGACATTGCAGGAGCGTAGTATATCTCTTCCCAGGAGTAGGGCTATTGGGGCTTCTCGATCCAACTCAGGTATCAGGTGGGCTATACGCTTCATATGGGGGTGATATGTCGCCACCTCCAGTGATGGTATCTCTGACCTGTTGTTGGGAATCTGGTTGCACTCCAGGATGGTTGGTAGCGATAGGCAGGTTTGACCATCTATGGACTCCACCTTGAATCCCGTCGCTTTTCTCCCTGACGTCTCAATGGTACCTGAAAACGTCCTCAGGGAGTAGGGAGAACGAGGGCCTACAATTCTGAAGTTGTCAAAGAAGACGGACCTGGCTAAAGACCTGTTACTTTGGTCATCCAGGATTGCATATATCTTGAGGGCTTTGTCCTTGCGGCCTGCAGGATAGACTTGGACAAGGCAGATTTTTGAACAGGACCTTCCTCCTGTGAGTCCCTTACAGATCTCCATACATTGAGAGCTGACCACAGGGGTATCTTCATCAGTGTTCTCTTTCCCATCGTGCTCCTCTGCTTGTGACAACACTCGTGGAAGTTGTCCAGAGTGCAAGACTGTATTGTGACCTGTGCTGAGGCATTCTGCACATTTCACGCTAGCTTCACAGTTCCTGGCGAGGTGAGAGGTTGTGGCACAACATTTGAAGCAGATGTTGTTCTCTTTGAGGAAACCTGTGCGATCCTCCAAAGACTTCTCCCTGAAGGCTCTGCATTTTAGTAGAGGATGTGGTTTCTTGTGTAGAGGACACTGTTTATTGACATCCTGAGGCTTGTTCTCGTCTGGAGGGGGTTTACTCGCATTGTGAGGAGGGCCTGCGGAAACAATGTTAGTTTTGTGGACTGCCACGGGTGTCTGTCACGCTGTATAGCAGATATATATATGTGATGACAATAATCTATATCAAAAGGGCAACATACTATATAACATGCGCATAGCTATATGATAACATAGATTTACCTGACAGAAAGTCCAGTGGGTCAGAACGGAATCCGTTATACGCTGTCTCCGGCTAGAGGGTGACCGGGGTCTAAGCTGACCCTAACTGGGTCCTAACTAATCCCTCAACCTGGAGGTACTGTTAAAGGTACAGAGGTCCAGGCCACCAGCGTAAACCCTGTCTCCTATCAATCCCTGCCAACTGTATTCTAGTCCTAAGAAGGACCCTGAATACCACCAAAGGGAATGACCAGGTAATGGTTAATGAACAGAAAGACAAACAAGAAAGATAAGAAATAAAGTAAATAAAGTCTTACATACAACACTCACACACAGTAGGAACACCTTAGGTCTCAGAGATAAACTATAAGCTGTAAGAGTAAAAACAACTAAGGAGCTCTTAGCTTAAGTATTCCCAGAACCGATCCAGTCTGCTAAACTATATGAATGCTTTCACCGGCATCAAACACCCAGACTGGCAGGAATATAAAGGAAACTAATTAGAACATAATCCAAAGCAGCCGGGCGAGGCTGGACCTAGTCTTAGCAAAGAGCTAGGTAAAATTAACTCTCTCATTACCAAACACAAAGAAACAGCAGCTCAGCTGTGAGAAGTCAGAATGTGCAATCGCGACGATCTTCGTGGCGATGCACCCATGACAGTACCCCCCCTTCTACGAGGGGCCTCCGGACCCTCATGACCAGGTCTGTCCGGGTAAATTGTGTGAAAGGTCCGAACCAATCGATCTGCGTTATCATCAGACGCAGGGACCCACGTCCTCTCCTCAGGACCATACCCCCTCCAATGAACTTCCACGTTATCATTGACTACCACTGAAGGAGGAGGTAGAGGTGACGGTATGACTGGTGCCACATACTTTTTAAGTAATGACTTGTGAAACACATTATGAATTTTAAATGTAGGAGGGAGGTCCAGACGAAATGCCACAGGATTAATTATGGAACTGATCCTGTATGGCCCGATGAATCTGGGACCCAACCTCCAGGAGGGAACTTTAAGTTTATATTCCTGGTAGACAACCACACCAGATCGTTCACCCTCAGATCTAGACCAGAAACTCTCCTCCTATCAGCCATCCGTTTGTAAGGGTTCTCCGTAACCTTCAGTCTTAAGCGATCTGGAACTATCAGTCTCCCTGGAAGTCCCACAGGGGCGTCCCCCTGAGCCCCCAATACCCCCCCTCAAGCTCAGAGCATACAGCTGACACTACAACTCCCTCCTGAGGAATAGGAACCGGATCATCCGTCTTCCCGACCCCTGGGAAAGTACGAGATAAGGCATCAGGAAGCAACTTTATTGAGAAGTCATATGTGCGATGAGGAGGTAACTCTTTACACCCCTCCTCTGAGAACTTCTCCCAAAAGTCCTCCAGAAAAGGAGGCAAAGTCCTAGGCACAACCGCACCGATGACCGTGCTCATGCAGTTATTCTTGCAAAATTCACCCCACTGGCTTATCTTTCTGGATTGCCAATCAATCACTGGGTTATGTTTAGCCAACCAAGGAAGTCCCAACACAATAGGAGCAGGCAGACCCTCCAACACATAACAAGACAATTGCTCTTTATGTATTGCCCCTACTCGAAGATCTATGTTATGAACAGCTTGTACCAAGCTACCTTGACCAAGAGGTCTAGAATCAATAGAGAGTATAGGGACCGGTTTGGCCAATACACTCAGTTGCATACCATGCACCTGGGCAAACCGAGTGTCCACCAAATTAGCCCCGGACCCACTATCAAGAAAAACAGAAATCCTCTCAGTTCTAGTACCAATCACCACCTCCGCAGGCACGAGAAACTGAGAGGGATTTGGGGACGAAATACACACTCCCAGGTTAACTCCTTGGTTCAAAGAGGTCCGGGATGGACACCCCCCAACAAAATGTCCCTCTCTCCCCGCAAAAGAAACACCTTCTAGTCTTGCGGCGCACCGCTGATTCCCTCCTACAAAATGATGTCCCTCCCAACTGCATGGGTTAATCAGAACAGACCAGGGGAACCTCAGTATAAGGGACTTTAGTAGTAGGTGGAGTCATCACGGGGGCGGAGTTACCTCGCGTCTTCCCCGAAGACGTCTATCAATGCGAATAGCGAGGGCCATAGCAGCCTCCAGTGATGGAGGAGAATCATACTGAGCTAACACATCCTTTAATTTGTCAGACAACCCTTGACAAAACTGGCTCCTAAGAGCTGGGTCATTCCACTGAGTATCTGTTGCCCATCTACGGAACTCAGAAGAATATTCCTCCGCTGGACGATTTCCTTGCCGTATTTTACGTAACCTTGTTTCAGCAAGGGAGACTCGATCCGGATCATCATATACCAGACCCAGGGCAGTAAAAAATCGATCCACTGACTGGAGATCTGGGGAGCCTGGAGGAATAGAGAACGCCCAAGATTGAGGATCCCCTTGTAAGAGCGAGATAACAATTCCCACCCTCTGCTCTTCACTCCCAGATGACCGAGGCCGCAGCCGAAAGTACAATTTACATGCCTCCCGGAAAGTAAAAAATTTGTCCCGCCCACCAGTGAACCTGTCCGGGAGAGCAACCTTAGGTTCAGATCTGGTTTGCTCCGGGGGGGACAAAACCTTGGACTTAATGTCTGCCAACTCCATGGACAATCCCTGCAACTGCCGGGCCAGCTGGGCTACTGGATCCATGATAGCTGGGGAGAATCTTTAGTATGGGCCGGTGAAAATGTCACGCTGTATAGCAGATATATATATGTGATGACAATAATCTATATCAAAAGGGCAACATACTATATAACATGCGCATAGCTATATGATAACATAGATTTACCTGACAGAAAGTCCAGTGGGTCAGAACGGAATCCGTTATACGCTGTCTCCGGCTAGAGGGTGACCGGGGTCTAAGCTGACCCTAACTGGGGTCCTAACTAATCCCTCAACCTGGAGGTACTGTTAAAGGTACAGAGGTCCAGGCCACCAGCGTAAACCCTGTCTCCTATCAATCCCTGCCAACTGTATTCTAGTCCTAAGAAGGACCCTGAATACCACCAAAGGGAATGACCAGGTAATGGTTAATGAACAGAAAGACAAACAAGAAAGATAAGAAATAAAGTAAATAAAGTCTTACATACAACACTCACACACAGTAGGAACACCTTAGGTCTCAGAGATAAACTATAAGCTGTAAGAGTAAAAAAAAACTAAGGAGCTCTTAGCTTAAGTATTCCCAGAACCGATCCAGTCTGCTAAACTATATGAATGCTTTCACCGGCATCAAACACCCAGACTGGCAGGAATATAAAGGAAACTAATTAGAACATAATCCAAAGCAGCCGGGCGAGGCTGGACCTAGTCTTAGCAAAGAGCTAGGTAAAATTAACTCTCTCATTACCAAACACAAAGAAACAGCAGCTCAGCTGTGAGAAGTCAGAATGTGCAATCGCGACGATCTTCGTGGCGATGCACCCATGACAGTGTCCTACTGGGTTTGACACCGGGGGCAGTAGAACATGACAGAGTGAAGTCAAAACTAGGGTCATTTCTGATCTTAGCTTGTTGGGTGACAAATTCTACGAATACAGTGAAAGGAGGGAATGATACATTATGGTTTTGTTATATCGTGAACCATATGTAACCCACTTTTCTTGTAGGTTGTAAGGAAGTTTTTGTATTATTGGATTGACACCCCTAGCGGTGTCTAAGAATGCCAATCCGGGCAAATCTCCTTCCTCCTGGGCAACCTGTAACTCTATCAATAAATTACTCAATTCTCTAAGCTCTTGATAACCTTTAGGTCCTATCTTAGGAAAATCATCAATTCTTTTCTATAATGCATTCTCTATGACTTCTACTGTCCCGTAGCATTCATCAAGTCTTTCTCACACTTTGCATAGACCTATGTGTGGATGCTTTATATTGATGTCTCTTAGTCTTTTGGCATGCTCGACCGACTCACTTCCGAGCCACTTTACTGGGAGGTCTAACTCCGCACAATTAGAAAGGTCCAGACCATGAATGGCATTCCAGAACGAGGCTCGCCATGACCTATAGTTCTCGGGTTTATCAGTGAACTTTACAAGTCCTTTTGTAACCAGTTCTTGGCGGGCAAGGAACTTTGCAAAGTCTAGGGTGGCTTGGTCATTGCTGGCAAGAGCTGGTGTGTTATAGTCATGTCTATTGTGTGGTGTATCACCATACCTGTGAGACGCTTCTGACTTCGTATAGTCTGTGCAGTACCTTCTCGGTGAAACAGGTGTCTTTTTAAGGCGGGATGGGAGCTGTACCTTCTGCTCAGTGGAACAGCCGCTGTGGTCGACATCTCTGCGCTGGACGACTCCTTGTTTGTGGTAACGAAGTTCGGGGTTGGATCGTTGGTAACCGGCATAGACTGGTCGATGTGGTGCATCAGGGCTGTCATCCATGCCAGAATGTTGACGGACGTACTCTGCTACGCGCTGCGCTGGATCTTGCTGTTCTAGATCTGGTCCGCGAATGTTGCTGCGTCTCTCACAATCAGGATCCTTCATAGCTTCCAAATACTCTGCTTAGCAATTGCAGATGCTGTCTCTTTGTCTGCCGCAAGTTTTTCTAGCTCTGCTCGCAAACGTGCAGTTTCCGCTTCTCTCTCTGCTTGCAAATGTGCAGTTTCAGCTTGCAGGCGTGCGGTTTTGGCCTCTCTCTCTACTTGCAAACGTTCAGTTTCTGCTTCTCTCTCTGCCTGCAAACGTGCAGTTTCAGCTTGCAGGCTTGCGATTTCGGCTTCTCTCTCTGCCTGCAAACGTGCACTATCTGCATCTTGCTCCGCCTGCATCAGCTTTAGGTGCATCTCTCTTTCAGTAAAGGAGGATCTTGCTTTGGCTGCCTCGGCTTCTGCATGGGCTACGGCAGTGAGCTCTGCTAATGATGACCTGCTGGAGCATGCTCGTGACCTTGTTTTAAGTGAGGATGTGCTGTTTCGAGACATGGTGTGCTTAGCTGCGTTCTGCTGAGTATTTTGGTGGGAAACTGAGTCTATGCGTGGTGGGAATGATGTAGCACTTATTGGCGGGCTGCAGTAACGTTCTTCGGCTGTATGGAGGCTGCTGTGATACCCGTATGCGGAGCAGTGTGGGTGTTAGCGGTCCCGTACAGTCTGGTCAACTGCAGCCTGCGACCGGCTGTCAGTTTCACTGAAGGCAGCTAATCTGTTCTTATCGGGCTTGGGTTCTTGGTCCCTGCGGCTGTATGGCGGCTGCTGTAATACCCGTATGCGGAGCAGTTTGAGTGGTAGCGGTCCCGTACAGTCTATGCAATCACCACTTGCGACCGGCTGTCAGTTTTTACTGTGCACTGTGCTCTTACTCTCTGCAGCTGTATGGCGGCTGCTGTAATACCCGTATGCGGTGCAGTCTGGGTGATAGCGGTCACGTATAGCCTGTGTAACCACCACCTGCGACCGGCGGATTCTGTTTTTACTGTTCTGCCTTCTCACGTATGACTGTGTGGCTTCCAGCATACGGCTAAACCCTTCATCCACTTCAATAAAAGACTGTATGGGTGCTTAAGTCTATATTTATTGAGATGATGTGAACAATAATGGTAGATGATAACGGATGGTATAATGAAGGAAATTGGTGAACACAATAGTGGGTGAAATCGGGTAAAAACTGCAAGAAATAGACAGTATAGTATCAATACTGGCATGTACAGTGTGCAATTACATAAGTAACTGGAACATTACAACAAAGAATGATACAGAGTACAATGATACAAGAATGCTACTAGTACTGTTCTGCACCATACGAAAATGCATCTGTCTATATGTGGAGTAAACAACATTACATCCTAACTGAGAAATACAGAGCTCAATATGCCTCACTTTCAATGCACTACACTGTGGCTGCATAACGGTTAACTAACACAGATACGTAGCACTACACATAACTGTATTAAACCCTCACCGGAATCCGCTTTGACAGAAGCAGTGATTTACAGAGAGCAGGAAACACATGAATCTCTTCAGAAAGCCCGGGAGAATATGTCTGCGTGACTAGTTTTCCCCGGGAAGGTAAAGGGGCAGTTCTTAACCAGAATGCTTTTCTCAAGTAAAGGGGAAGCTTCCCTGAAACCTGGAACAGGAAAAATGGGAACGACTTATGACATAACCGATCATAACCGGAACTACGCTATGAGTTAACTTGCTGCACAAAAGTGGGCAGAACACTTTTCAACCATGCTTCCACAGAATTTAAAAAAAATAAAACTCATGAAATAGGCCTGTACAGAAATGATAGTACCCTTAACTTAATGTTTTGTTGCACAACCTTTTGAGGCAATCACTGCAATCAAATGATTCCTGTAAATGTCAATGAGACTTCTGCACCTCTCGACAGGTATATAAGCCCACTCTTCAAGAGCAAACTGCTCTAGTTGTCTCGTTTTTGAAGGTTGACTTTTTGAGATGGCATGTTTCAGCTCTTTCCAAAGATGCTTAATAAGATTTAGTTCAGGGCTCATAGTTGGCCACTTCAGAATAGTCCAATTTTTTCCTCTTAGCCATTCTTGAATGTTTTTAGCTGTGTGTTTTGGGTCATTATCCTGTTGCAAGACCCATGACCTGTGACTGAGACCAAGATTTCTGATACTGGGCAGCACATTTCTCTCTAGAATCCCTTAATAGTCTTGAGATTTCTTTGCACCCTGCACAGATTCTAGACACCCTGTGCTAGATGCAGCAAAGCAGCCCCAGAACATAACAGAGCCCCCTCCATGTTTCACAGTAGGGACAGTGTTCTTTTGTTGATATGCTTCATTTTTCCGGCTGTGAACATAGATCTGATGTGCTTTGCCAAAAAGTTCCATGTTTGTCTCATCTGTTCATAGGACATTCTCCCAGAAGCTTTGTGGCTTGTCACCTTGTAGTTTGGCAAATTCCAGTCTGACTTTTTTATGATTTTTTTTCAACAATGGTGTCCTCCTTTGTCGTCTCCCATGAAATCCACTTTAGCTCATACAATGACGGATGTGTGATCTGACACTGATATTCCTTGAGCTTGAAGTTCACCTTTAATTTGTTTAGAAGTTTTTCTGGGCTCTTTTGTTACCATTTGTATTATTCATCTCTTTGATTTATCATCAATTTTCCTCCTTCGGCCACCTCCAGGGAGGTTGGCTACAGTTCGATGGAGCTTACATTTTTGAATAATATGTGTAATTGTAGTCACAGGAACATCAAGCTGCTTGGAGATGGTCTTAGAACGTTTACCTTTAACATGTTTGTCTATAATTTTCTTTTTTATCTCCTGAGATAACTCTTTCCTTTGCTTTCTCTGGCCCAAGTTGAGTGTGATACACACAATGTCACCAAACAGAACAGTGAGCATCTGTAGCCCTCTATACAGGCTCACTCACTGATTCCAAGATTGTAGACACTTGTGATGCTAATTAGTGGACACACCTTGATTTAACATGTTGCTTTTGTCACATTGTTTTCAGGGGTACAATCATTTCTGTCCAATATAAACAACTGAGAACCAAGAGTCAAAATGCTAAATAAAAAACTAATTTTATTGAAACAAATTATAAAAATCTCAAACAAGAAGAAAACAGAAATATAAACATAATCCAACCCTGAAGAAGGTGTACCGAAACGTACGTCGGGGATTGCGGTGTCCTGCGCCCACTTTAGCACCACTATGACCGGTAACTATTACTAATGGCTGATGTATCATTGATTATTTATTTATTTTTCTTTTTTTTTTCTTTTTTCTTTTCTGTGTGCTTAATGATGAAGCTGTTGCTTCATGAGTTGTAATCTCAGCGCTGAGCTGTCCCTCTGAGTGCCAGCAATATACTTACTAATCTGGATTTCTATTTAAAACCGCCTTGTGCAGTTTTTCCTTATTTCAATAGCACTTGGGTCCAACTCAGCGCTGCGTATCACTATGTATACAACTGTGACTTTGTACTACTCAGTTATTGGCCCGGAGAAACTCTGATTTATATATTTATGGCTCAGCTCTTGCTACTATTCATGTGGTGCAGGTGTTAACAGGACACCTTTGTTTTTTCAGTTTGGTATTCTGGTTTTCTATCATGACCGCATACTATTCCTCATTCATGTACTAAATCTGCTCCCAGTAACGTCTCCACACGGTTGGATTATGTTTATATTTCTGTTTTCTTCTTGTTTGAGATTTTTATAATTTGTTTCAATAAAATTAGTTTTTTATTTAGCATTTTGACTCTTGGTTCTCAGTTGTTTATATGTTAAGATGAGTCGCAGCTATGTTGCTATTTAGTGTAATTTGATAGTGGATTTCCACTCCCATTCACTCAACTAATATGTTTTGGAGATACCTTTTGTTATGTTCATTTCTGTCCAAGCCTTTTTCATGGGTTTTATTTTTGGAAAATTCTGTGGAAGCATGGTTGAAAATCAATGTCTGACTTTCATTTGTTCATTTTCATAGATTTTTTAGTTATTATTACTTTTGTCAGATTCAAGTTATTTCTGTGACCATTGTGGGTTTTTCTGTCATTAAACGAGGGTATCAACAATTTTTACCAAGTGTGTAAATGCATTTTTGCTGCACTATCTGCAACATGATCCCCGTATAGTTACAATTAGAAATAGTGCTGACAACTGGGCTATCACTCTGTTAGATCCATGTTATAAAACCACATTTTGACGAATGCTTCCTGCACTGGATAAGGACCCGCCAATGCTGGAATATCGAAACACGCTTTTACACAACCTTAAGAGAGGTTTTCCCCAAGACAGCAGTGAAGCACAGAGTTCGCATCGCAGATCTAGACTTTCAACGTCCGGCACGTCAATTCATCAACACCAAAACATTTGCAGCAGCAATAGTGTAAGTGGAAGAAACAATTTTTGTGAGTGCTTTGACACTTTTTTTAGACCAGCTCACGCACCAGCACAATGTAGTGGATGACCTGTCTGTCCCTATTATACTATTTATACTCTTGTGAAATTTATGCCACTTCGGTGGTGTCGGGCCCTCATTTTTTGAAATTTGAAAACTCCTGGTTGGGTGTCCATCTGCTGGGTTGGTTGTAGTAGAAGACCTATCGGTCCCTATTATACTATTTATACTGTGGTGAAATTGATGCCACTTTGGTGGTGTCTGCCAGTAATTTTTAGAAATGTGAACACTCCTGGTTGGGTGTCCATCTGCTAGGTTGGGTGTAGTGGAAGACCTGTCAGTCCCTATTATACTGTTCATACTGTGGTGAAATTGATGCCACTTTATTGGTGTCAGCCACTAATTTTTTTAAATGTGAACACTCCTGGTTGGGTCTCCTTCATGTGTGTTCCCTGTAGCAGTAGGCCTCCAAAACCATCAGACCTCCACTTCATTGGAGTTAAGTACCCATGTTACTACTATCCTTAGATTTTTCTGACAATGATAGTCTACGAAACTGATGTTTGTGCCACCTGAGTGTGGCTCAGCATGAAAGCAGGTTGAGCTGTTGTATTTGATATCAGGGCTCCGCACAGTAGTCCTGCACCAATCCCTCACCCACCTTGTCTTAGTTTGACGTTCAGTTGAAAGCTGTAAATACTGGCCCAG
Source organism: Oophaga sylvatica (assembly GCA_033576555.1). Lineage (NCBI taxonomy): Eukaryota > Metazoa > Chordata > Amphibia > Anura > Dendrobatidae > Oophaga > Oophaga sylvatica. The sequence continues at coordinate 409,598,017 of JARQOD010000002.1, forward strand.
ATCATGATACCTCATGTATATCTGATTGCTGCAGTGCCATGCTACAATTTGTACTGTGGGTGAAATGAGGCCAATTTTCTGGTGTCTGTCCCTCATTTGATGTGTTTTAGCAGCTTTTGGGGCCATTAGAAGGTTTTGTGCATGTGTTTGTTTTTGCCTCCCATTGACTGAAATGGCATTTGGCTATATTCGGTGAATATTCGATGAATAAATCAGCAAATATTGCAAATTTGGCAATCATAATCCGAACCAAACATTGAAATATTCACTCATCTCTAGTGAAAACTGCTGTTTTGGTGCACGGCAGGAATCGCAAGGGATAGAGCTCATTTGGCTTTTTGAATGCAAAATTTGCAAGAATAATAGCGGATGCCATGTTGCGTTTGGAGAGCCCCTAATGTACCTAAAAAGTGTACACGCTCCACAAATGACCCTATTTTAGAAACTAAACCCCTCAATTAACTTGTCTAGATGTGTGGTGAGCACCTTGAACCCCCAGATGATTCATATAAGTTTATAACAAGCCGTGAAAATAAAAAAAAATCACATTTTCCTCACTGAAATGTTCTTTTATCCCAAATTTTCTATTTTCACAAGGGTAACAGGAGAAATTGAGCAACAAATTTTGGGTTCCATATTCTCCTGAGAACGCCGATTCCCATATGTGGGGGAAAACAGCGCTTAGAAAGGATGAAGTGACGTTTTGAAACGCAGATTTTGATGGAATGTTCTATGGGTGTCATGGACAGCCCCTGATGTACCTAAACATCGGAAACCTCCCACAAGTGACCCCATTTTGGAAACTAGACCATTCAAGGAATCTATATATATAAGAGGCATCGTGATTACTTGCTAATCCCGCCCCCTGCACAGTAGCTCTGCCCCACCACATTACCACACATAATCCCGCCCCCACCACATTACCACACATAATCCCACCCCCTCACCACATTACCACACATAATCCCGCCCCCCCACCACATTACCACACATAATCCCGCCCCCCACCACATTACCACCTGAATCCAGTTTGTTTTCGATTTTACACTGTGAATAAAATGTATCATTGGTATTATTCAGATTTTTGATGATTATTATTGTTAACTTCATTTTAATTTAATTTACCACCTGCGTAAGCGCTATTGAATGTTGTCATTATTTACTTTAGTTTAATCACCAGCAGCGTTAATTAGATAGCAATGAGCGTGCCGAGCGTTAGCTGGCTGGAAACAGCTAGTTTATTTATATGTGTAGTGAGCACCTTGAACTTCCAGGTGCTTCACAGAAGTTTATAACACTGAGCCATGAAAATAAAAAATCTAATTTTTTCCACAAAAAAGTTTTTTCTAGCCCCAATTTAATTTATTTTCACAAGGGTAATAGGAGAAAATTGACCCCAAAATTGTTGTAAAATTACTTCTGAGCATACCAATACCCCATATGTGGTTGAAAACTACATATGAGGAACAGTGCAAAGCTTAGAATGGAAGAACCATCATTGAAGTTCAGATTTCTCTGGACTGGTTTGGGAGTGCCATATCACATTGGTAAAGCCCCTGAGGTACCAGAAAAGCAGAATCCCCCATAAGTTACCCCATTTTACAAACTACACCTCTCAATGAATTAATCTGGTGGTTAGTGATGAGCGAATTTGTTTGGAGAACGATTGCCAAACATAAATTCAGCACGAATATGACACATTCGGATTCGTGATCGGAAGCACGAGCACAATTTTACAAGCTGATGTGAGCCATCTCATATTCCCCTCTCCCTCGGGGACAGAGTACCAGAATGCAAAGTTTTATATTTCTGTAAGTTTTCTCCCTGTTATTTTATACTATTTTTGCATATTTGTACAGCATGTCCCTTTTTATTTCCATTTTTAAATCATTTTTATTGTAAGCACTGTACCTTTTATATTAAAGCTTAAAACTTTAATAAGTCTGAACCTTGTATGCTCTAAAGAATCCATAGCCTTAAAAAGTGTGTGCTCCTGGTGATTGGCACATAGTAGTGGTAGTACTTCCGGGACTCATCGGCCGTGTGTTCGGTAAGTGGTGGCAGCGTTTATGAAGCTGGGTGTGTGGTCTGTGTCAGGGTGTGATTTATGCTCCCATTGCAGCATAGAACAGAGGTTGAATGCTGGACTGAGTGAAAGGAGATAGATTAACCCTTACAGGCGCAACCACAAACCACGTGCTGAGAAGCAGGTACATGATAATTGGTGGCAGTGGTGGGATAACTAAGATAAGCCCCCCTGCGATTGTGATATCCATGTGCTGGTTTTCGTGACAATCGCCAAACATAAATTCGGCACAAATATGACACATTTGGATTCGTGATCGGAAACACGAGCACAATTTTATAAAATCGGAAATAATCAGTAACATTCGGTAAAAAGTGCAGGAAAATATTTGCGTTACCACAAAAGTATTTTCAGCACTTTAGCAATGATAATGGTGGTGTATCATGAGTGTTTGGCACATGTTTGATGAAGAAGGTGGGGTTGCAGAGTTCAGAGGCGCAGCGTTCCTGTAAACAGTCATTTTTTTCCTAACTTTATGTGTGCACATTGCGACTAGCCAATCAGGGCTCAGGAAACACCCACAATGTCCTGACACAACAGCTTGTGTCATTGGCTGCTGAAATCAATTGTCTCTCTACATATAAATAGCTGACATCTTGTTTTAGTGCCATTTTGACACTGTAACAGCGCAGAGAGGCTGCTCCTGACACTGGCACTGTTAGCAGCTAGATTTTAGCTAGTTAGCTAGGCGGTTGTATATCAGTCAGATAGTGTAGCTAGCGAGTGTCAAGGGTGGCTGTTAAATTTACCTTCCAGCATTTTTTTTTGACATTACTGAGGTCCACAGACAAAGCCAGCAGGGCACATGTTCTACAAGTGTGTTGTGAACTGCGCCTATTGTGCTCCATGCACGAGTATAGCATTCTAAATAATATTTTTTCACTAGCTAAATTTTAAACAGCCTGCTGTATCCCACCTTGTCATTTTGTGCTGTGGTTATATGAAACTGTCTGCAGTCCTAAGGTACATTAAAAAGAAAATATAATTTTTCAGTTGCAAAAAGTTACACAACTCGCTGTATCACACTTTGTCATTTTGTTGGGTTGAAATTAAGCTGTAGAAGCCTAATCCAGAGGTCAAAGAAAATTCTTCTATTCCTAGTGTCATACAGAAGGAGACTTGACTTTCAAATAGTTTGTAGCATCTAGTGTGTTATAGAGGCCCAGTCCAGAGGCCACAAAAAATTCTTCTGTTCCTAGTGTCATACAGTAGGAGACCTGACTTTCAAATAGTTTGCAGCATCTAGTGTGTTATAGAAGCCTGATCCAGAGGCCACAAAAAATTCTTCTGTTCCTAGTGTCATACAGTAGGAGACTTGACTTTAAAATAGTTTGTAGCATCTAGTTTGTTAAAGAGGCCTGATCCAGAGGCCACAAAAAATCTTCTTTTCCTAGTGTCATACAGTAGGGGACATCTGACTTTCAAATAGTTTGTAGCATCTAGTGTGTTATAGAGGCCTTATCCAGAGGCCACCAAAAAATTATTTTGCTCCTAACGTCATACAATAGGGGACATCTGACTTTCAAATAGTTCGCAGCATCTAGTGTGTTATAGAGGCTTGATCCAGAGGCCACCAAAAATACTTCTGTTCCTAGTATCATACAGTAGGAGAGCCAGGGGCTGACAACAGGTCCCCACACTTTGCAGTCAATAGTGAATTGTTGCATAGAGTGACTACAATGAGGAGAGGTGAAATAGTGGAGAAGCTGTTGGTTCCAGGGCCATACCGGCAGAGGGTTCTAGACATGGCCCATTCACATGTTTTCGGGGGACATCTGGAAGTAGAGAAAACACAGGAGAGAATATTACAGAGGTTATATTGGCTGGGACATTATCAGGAGATCCTGAATTATTGTAGGTCCTGCCCCACCTGCCAGATAACCACTCCCTCTTCTCACTCCGATGTCCTCTAATCGCAGTTAAGTCTGCATGTGGGCCTCAATACAGTGGGGGAAAAAAAAGTATTTAATCAGCCACCAATTGTGCAAGTTCTCCCACTTAAAAAGATGAGAGAGGCCTATAATTGACAACATAGGTTGAATGAGAGTCAAAATGAGAAAACAAATCCAGAAAATGGTGGAAAATAAGTATTTGGTCATTAACAAAAGTTCACCTCAATATATTGTTATATTTGCTTTGTTGGCAATGACAGAGGTCAAACATTTTCAGTAAGTCTTCACAAGGTTACCACCCCCTATTGGTGGTATGTTGGCCCATTCCTCCATGCATATCTCCTCTAGAGCAGTGATGTTTTGGGTCTGTTGCTGAGCAACACGGACTTTCAAATCCCTCCAAAGGTTTTCTTTGGGGTTGATATCTGGAGACTGGCTAGGCCACTCCAGGACCTTCATATGCTTCTTACGAAGCCACTTCTTCGTTGCCCTGGCAGTGTGCTTGGGATCATTATCATGCTGAAAGACCATCTTCAAAGCCCCTACTGATGGAAGAAGGTTGGCACTCAAAATCTCATGATACATGGCCCCATTCATTCTTTCAGTTGTCCTGGTCCCATTGCAGGGAAACAGCCCCAAAGCATGATGTTTCCACCCCCATGCTTCACAGTAGGTATGGTGTTCTTTGGTTTCAACTCAGCATTCTGTCTCCTCTAAACACGACGAGTTTTGTTTCTACCAAACTGTTCTGTCTCCGACATTTAATTGTTTCTGACGTTATTTGTTTTGCATAATTGTACTTTCATTTGTGTATATAGGAGTTTTAACAATTTGCAGTGTTTTGGCTCCTCTAGTGACCAGTGTCATATTCGCAGTCTTTTATTGTTTTTTTTTCACTTTCAGTAAATCTTTCCCCCCTTCACAATGCATTATGGTAGCTTCGCAATGCATTATGGTAGCCTTGCAAAGCATTGTGGTAGCTTTCCCTCACTTTCCTCCCTTTTCCTTCATCCTACATCCAGGAAGCATCTCATCTTTTTGTCTCCCCTAGTGATAGCCTCGCCGGTACCTACTTATCCTTTCTGTAGTTGATTCCTGTCCCATATTAGCCTGGTTTAATCAGTCCTGCTCCTGGTCAGCTATTAGTGTGCAATGTTCATTCCAGTGTACTATGTATAATATGTATTTGTAATATTCCCCTGTACTGATTGTATACATATTATGTTTGTATTATAGTTTCACCACATCAATATATCAAGTTCAATAAAAGCACAGACTCAACCACAGTCTCCTTATTGGACCCCGGTATAGTGGTTTAGCTTTCTGTATAGCTGCAATAAGTCTGCTTCATTCAGTGAGGACAGAACAGTGAAATGTCGGCCATCCAGCTAGTGGGAATTCTGTGAAAAGACAGCCATCCAGCTTATAGGACCTAGTGAAACTGCAGCCATCCACCTAGTGAGATTCAAGTCAACGGCTACACAGAGACTTAATACAGCTACAGCAATCTCTGCACAGCAAAGCATTTCCCCAAGACACCATGTCCCACAAATCACACAGGACAAAATCTGTTACTTCTGTCTCCTCAAAGACAACATCCATCAGCAGCGCGGTCGCCATTGCCAGCGCAATTGCTGAGGCCGCCAAAATGCGAGCAAGCTTTGCTGACCAAGAGATGCAACTTAAGTTAGAGAAGGCACGCCTAGAGGACCAAGAGAGAAGGTCACGCATAGAGAGAGATGACCAAGAGAGAAAGACGCAGTTAGAGAAGGCACGCATGGATGCCGCCTTAGAGAGCCTAGCAGCAAAAAGGGAAGCTGCCGCAGCCCTTGCCAAAGCAGAGTCGCTAGAAGCCACGCAAAACCCTGAGCTGCATAGCCGAAACAGTACGTCAAGTCTGGAGTTTCCACTGCAAGATTCACCACAATGCACCTCCCAGTACGTTAATGAACTTCCTGATCCAAACTATAACCCTGAACCGGCATCAGAACAAGAACATGACATCTCCAGTGAAGAGAGCGAGAGTCATCATGAGGCTCAGCTCCAGGACAGATACAAACATGAAAACGAGGAGCAAAACAACTCTGCTAATGACTACCTTGCCCCTCACCAGGTAACCAATATAAATCACCTTGCTGACAGCCCACACATCAGACTAAAGCAACACGACACTGGCTGGCACCACCCAGAGGATACTAACAGGTACGAACGCACCTCACATAGCTATAAGGGTGACCCATCGCCAGGATACTCTACTGACAACCGGTTCACAACAGAATTTGCTAAGTTCTTCACACGACGTGAACTGGTTGCCAAGGGACTTATGAAATTCACTGACCAAGCTGAAAGTTACAGAGCTTGGAAAGCTTCCATCTAAAATTTCACTAGAGACTTGGGGCTACAACACAGGGAAGAGATAGACCTCTTAGTCAAATACCTGGGAGAAGAGTCAGTCAAACACGCAGTTAGGATCAGAGACATTAATATAAACCACCCTGAGATTGGCCTCAAAGAGATCTGGAAGAGGCTGGATGAGTGTTGTGGCTCAGCAGAGGTAATAGAAAAAGCCTTGTTCAAAAGAATTGATGACTTTCCTAAAATATCTAACAAAGGTCTCCAGAAACTTAGAGAACTAAGTGACCTGCTAAAGGAAGTCCAAGTTGTCAAATGTGAAGATGACCTACAGGGACTAGCATTCCTTGACACAGCCAGAGGTGTTAACCCTGTAGTCCAAAAGTTGCCCTACAATCTACAGGCGAGATGGCTCACACATTGTTCCATGTACAAATACAAACACAGTGTTCCATTCCCCCTTTCTCCGTTTTGCAGACTTTATACACCAACAAGCGAGAATTAGAAACGATCCCTGTTATGAATGTGCTAGAGATGGTTTCTGAGCAGAGGCTCCCTCTGGTTGTTACAGACAGTACTGAACCTTTCAGCGAGGAGTGGCAATCTGGAATCATGGACTGGTCTGATATAACGGAGGTTCCCTCCCATGATGGTTGCCGGTGATCAATTGTTCTTTTCTCAATTGTGGTTCCTGGTTCATTTGGAAGTTTGCTGGAGTCCTGTCTGCATCTCCTGCTTTCTGATAAGATATTTTTTGCTTTTCTTTTTGTGCTTGCTTTTTGCATTGTTTTCTGCACTCTTGTGGAGGTGAGCCAGGTCCCTCCTGGGGCCTGAGCTCCTCACAGTTTTTCTGCAGCCAGTTATTTGCTCATTTGCTTTTTCCTGTTTTTTCAACGGCTGCTGCTTGGTTTTCGTTCACACTGAGATCTGATTTAGTGGGAGGCGAGATCGTGTGATCTCAGTATTTTTGTAATCAGAATTGTTGGATTTTTGTAGGGTTTTCTGGGTTGCAGAAAGTAATCTCCCCTGTCCTATCCTATTTAGTCAGCTTGTGGCCCCAGCATTTGCTCAGTCTATTTTCTGCCTATGTTTGTATTTTCATCTTGTCTAACCACCATTATATGTTTGGGGGCTTCCTGTTTTCTTTGGGGATCTGCTCCGGGGCAGATAGCTTTCATCTTTCTGCCTTTAGGTGTAGTTATCTCTCAGGCTGTGACGAGGCATCTAGGATCAACGTAGGAACGCTCCACGGCTACCTCTAGTTGTGTCGTTAGTTTAGGAATCTGCAACCCATCAGTTACCAACATCTCAGGTGTTCGGCTGCCCTGCTGTTGTTCCTGTCCTCCTCAGCTACCGAAACATAACAGATCCCAGCTTTGACTTTGCAATGCCATATGCCACACCATCACCAGCTGCAAACCCACGCAGTGCCTGTTTCTTCTCCAGGTTCCAACTACAGGTCTGTTGGCTGCTCCCAATCAGAGACAAAGGTGCAGGACCCTGACAAGCAGTGCCCGCTCCATCAGAAGCCTCATCCTCTTCTGAAATGCAGAGCCTTCAGAGGAAAATCTATGCCAGATCGCAGAAGCTTCCTGAAAGAGAACAGTATCTGCTACAAGTGCTCCTAGTCCACAGCTCAGCTCGCTAAAGATTGCAGGGTCAGTGTAAAATGCACTGAATGTGGCACCACAGATCATAATACTGCTCTACACCCTGGCCCAGCTCCATGGAGTACACAAAACACGCCAGCTGACAGTGAGCATGGCGGGGAGGAAAGGAACACTGATGCAGCTACGCCAGAGATCACTTCACGATGTACTGAAATCTGTAAAGGGACAATAGACAGTAGGTCCTGTTCAAAGATATGCCTCGCCAGAGTGTACCCAAAGGGCCATAGAGACAAAGCTGTAAAGCCCCCATCTCACATAGCGAGATCGCTAGCGAGATAGCTGCTGAGTCACAAGTTTTGTGACTTAACAGTGATCGCCCCAGCGATATTGCTGTGTGTGACACGCAGCGACGATCAGCCCCACTGCTGGGTATCGCTGATCGTCGCTGAATGTCCTTGACATTTTTTTGATCGTTGGTCTCCCGCTGGCCAGCACGCATCGCTGCGTGTGGCAGGCCGGAGAACAGCGATCAGCGAGCTGGAGCTGGTAAACAAGGTACACATCGGGTTTCTAGGCACCTAGAAACCCGATGTGTACCTTGGTTACCAGCTCTCTGCACCAGCGCGCTGGTATCTAAGGTACACTGCGGGTAACTAAGCAACGTGCATCGCTTGTTACCCGCATAGTCGCTGTCCTGATCGCTGCTGAGAGCTGCCTGTTTGGCAGCTCACCAGCGATCATGTAGCGACACACCAGCAATCCTGACAAGTTCATATCATTGTCGGGATCGCTGGTATGTCGCTATGTGTGACGGTGCCCTAAGACTGTATGGTATCTTGGATGATCAAGGTAATCGATCCTTGGCTAGATCAACATTCTTTGACCAATTCAACATCAAAGGGCCAAGCACCCCCTACTCATTAAAGACGTGTGTAGATACTGTGACAACAGCAGGTAGGAAAGCTACTGACTACCAAATTGAGTCCTTAGACGGACAATTCTGCCTACCACTACCTACAATCATCGAGTGTAATCAGATCCCAGACAACAGATCTGAAATACCTACGCCAGATGTGGCAATTCATCACGCTCACTTGAAACGCATAGCACACTTTATACCGGAACTAGACCATCAGGCCCAGATAATACCGCTGCTGGGAAGAGATATCCTACAGGTTCATAAAGTGAGATGTCATATCAATGGACTCCACAATGCTCCCTATGCCCAAAAGCTAGACCTAGGATGGGTCATAATAGGAAACGTACGCTTGGGATGCATGCACGCCCCATCTTCTGTGACAAGCATGCTGACAAATACATTGGAGAAAGGACGCCCATCTCTGTTTCAACCTTGTAACAACGAATTCCATGTCAGAGAGCTACCACACAGCATCCAACTGCCCAATCATCTAATAGACTTTACTCATGACAGCAGTATAGTGTCAGGAAGCAAGGAGGATCAGTTAGGGTGAACAGTCTTCCAGAGAACTAAGCAAGACAATCAAGTGGCAATGTCGGTAGAGGACAAGTTGTTCTTAGAGGTAATGGACAAGGGAATTGTTAAAGATGAGACCAACAGCTGGGTCGCACCTTTGCCCTTCAGAACCCACAGACCACGTCTACCGAACAACTGAAATCAAGCATTAAAATGTTTATCCTCTCTCAAACATAATCTGCAAAAGAAACCAGAGATGAAAGATCACTTTTTCTCCTGTCAAAGATTTTTGAGAATTGTCATGCAGAGCTAGCTCCCACTCTCAAAGACTCTGAAGAATGCTGGTTCCTACCTATGTTTGGAATATACCACCCTAAGAAACCAGGCCAAATTAGAGTGGTGTTTGACTCCAGTGCTAATTTTGTTGATATCTCATTGAATGATGTTCTACTGACAGGACCAGACCTCAATAACAAACTGCTGGGAGTACCTATGCGTCTCCGTAAGGATTCCATTGCCTTCATCGCTGACATCCAGCAAATGTTCTATTGTTTCCTTGTGAGAAAGAGAGACAGGAACTTCCTAAGATTCTTCTGGTACAGAGACAATGATCCTGCTAAAGAAGTCACAGAGTATCGCATGAGAGTGCCCATCTTTGGCAACAGTCCTTCACCTGCAGTCGCCATTTATGGACTCAAAAGGTTGGCTCAAGAAGCAGAAACAGAATATGGATCAGATGTCAGACAATTCAGAGAAAAAGACTTTTATGTTGACGACTGTCTGAAAGCCATGCCTTCAAATGAGAGTGCCATCAGTCTTCTCAGGAGAGCCCAAGAGATGCTTGCTCAAATCTCAGGCTTCACAAAATAGCCTCAAACAGCCAAGAACTCATGGAAGCATTCCCTTCACAAGACTTATGTAACAGTCTCAGAGACGTAGACTTGGGGTCAGAACAGGCGCCAATGTAATGCAGCCTCAAGCTTCTCTGGAATCTACAGTCAGACACTTTCACCTTCCAGGTCAGCCAGGAAGAAAAGCCTTTCACACGTAGAGGTGTCCTATCCACCATCAACAGTCTGTACGATCCCTTGGGTTTCGCAGCTCCTGTTACTATACAAGGCAAAGCCTTACTAAGAGACTTAACTAAGGAAACATCCGACTGGGATGCACCTCTGCCACCTGATAAGAGAATCCAGTGGGAAGGATGGAAGAACTCTTTAGCAGCCCTCTCCAACCTGAATGTGCCAAGACCAAACACCCCTGTGTTGTCTACAGAAATACAAAGCCAAAAACTGTATGTATTTGCAGAAGCTTCTGTCAAAGCAATTGCCGCTGTCACCTATCTCAAAACTGTAGACTCCAAATGTCAGAGCCACATTGGATTCGTTATGGGGAAGGCCAAACTTGCTCCACAACCAGAGCACACTATACCTAGAGCTTTGTGCTGCAGTCTTAGCAATTGAGTTTGCAGAGTTCATCGCATCCGAGATGGATATCGACCTGACACAGGCCAAGTTCTACTTAGACATCAAAGTAGTCCTTGGATATATCCACAATGAAACTAGGTGATTCTATGTTTACGTCAAAAACAGAGTTCTACGAATTAGGAGATCAGTTCATCCAAAACAGTGGCATTACATCCCCACGGACCAAAATCCTGCAGATCATGCAACTAGAGCAGTTGACGCAAGTCGACTAGGAAGCACAACATGGCTCTCAGGACCAAAACTATTGTACACTGAGGAACGTTTCTCAGACACCTTTGAACTAGTAGGAGAGGACTCAGATGCTGAAATCGACCCTCAGGTGTCTACACTTCATACAACAACCTCTGCTATCCAGCTTAGATCTCACAGGCTTGACAAATTTTCAAGTTGGAAGTCACTTATTCGAGCCATTACCTGCCTGACTCATATAGCTCACTCATTCAGGACCACCAGATCTTGTGACACAGAAAAATGTAAAGGAGCAGCGAGGCTTACCCACGAAAGCCTGATCACCTTCATGCAGAAGCCGCAGCTATAATCATTGCAAGACCCTTGGTTCCAGTCCCTAACGACCCGAGGAGCCCTTGTTATTGACTCCAGCTATTCTCCTTACCCAGAAAACAGGACTTATCCGATGCCCTTCCAGGAGGATTCGATGCCAAGGACCTCTACAAGCGCCAATGGAGACAGGTACAAAGTCTTGCAAATACTTTCTGGGACAGGTGGCATGAACAGTATTTGTCCACCCTGCAGCCACAGATAAAGTGGCAATCCACTAGGCCTAATCTGTGCATTGGTGTCCTTGTTCTTGTGAAAGACTGCCAAGTTCACCGGAACCAGTGGTCACTTGGTCTAGTGACTGCAATATTCCCGAGTAAGGATGGCAACGTCCGCAAAGTTGAACTGAGGATGGCCAAAGGGAATGAACCTAAGACATTCTTCAGACCAGTATCCGAATTGGTCTTATTGTTGCCTTCGAAGGAAAAAGGATAGTGACATCTGTTGATGCCAGATGGGGAGTGTTCTGTCTCTGACATTTAATTGTTTCTGACGTTGTTTGTTTTGCATAATTGTACTTTCATTTGTGTATATAGCAGTTTTAACAATTTGCAGTGTTTTGGCTCCCTCTAGTGACCAGTGTCATATTCGCAGTCTTATATTATTTTTCTTTCACTTTCAGTGAATCTTTTCCCTCCCTTCGCAATGCATTATGGTAGCTTCGCAATGCATTATGGTAGCCTTACAAAGCATTGTGGTAGCTTTCCCTCACTTTCCTCCATTTTCCTTCATCCTGCATCCAGGAAGCATCTCATCTTTTCCTCTCCCTAGTGATAGCATCGCCAGTATGTAGTTATCCTTTCTGTAGCTGATTCCTGTCCCATATTAGCCTGGTTTAATCAGTCCTGCTCCTGGTCAGCTATTAGTGTGCAATGTTCATTCACAGTGTACTATGTATAATACAGCGCAGACCAAAAGTTTGGACACACCTCATTTAAAGATTTTTCTGTATTTTCATGACTATGAAAATTGTACATTCACACTGAAGGCATCAAAACTATGAATTAACACATTTGGAATTATATACTTAACAAAAAATTGTGAAACAACTGAAAATATGTCTTATATTCTAGGTTCTTCAAAGTAGCCACCTTTTGCTTTGAAGACTGTTTTGCACACTCTTGGCATTCTCTTGATGAGCTTCAAGAGGTAGTCACCAGAAATGGTCTTCCAACAATCTTAAAGGAGTTCCCAGAGATGCTTAGCACTTGTTGGCCCTTTTGCCTTCACTCTGCAGTCAAGCTCACCCCAAACCATCTCGATTGGGTTCAGGTCTGGTGACTGTGGAGGCCAGGTCATCTGGCGTAGCGCCCCATCACTCTCCTTATAGGTCATGTGTAGCCCTGGTGTTAGGCACACGCAGTACCCTGGAGAGTGTGTGGCGAGACAGCAGTTTAATGCTAAATACCCATTCACTCAACATACACTAGACACACCCTTAGGGTAGTGTAGTTTACTATTGAGGGAGTGGTCAGGGTGTATGTTTGTGGAGTGATTTTAGTGAGTTCAGTTCCTGTCTTCGGACGGAGCAGACGTCTGGAGTTTAGCTGGAGGGAGGAAGCAGTCCAGCCTGCTCTATCATCAGTTCAGAACGTGGAGGCTGGTACAGGTGGTCTAATTCACCTTAGTCTAGTCAGAGCTGTACCTCATCAGACTACATTGAAAGAAAGAAGGAGATTAGTGCAGAAAGACTTCAGTCACCTGTCTAAAGGACAGTGAAAGGTTCAGAGACGTGCTCCTGCCTAGTGATAACTGAGCATCTGTAACTAACTTTGAAGAAAGTGAATGAAGGAAGTGACTACCCGACTTTATGCTAGTGTGAGTGCTTATGCTACCAGCGAGGACAAGGCGAAAGGCACAGTGGATTATTGGAAAGGTGCGTTTGGGATTGAAGAAGTCCTGCACATTGCAACCGGTCACTGGGGACCGAAGGATCACTATTAGCTTCAAGCATAGTGGTAAGAAAACCAGGAATTTACCGGACCCTAGGTCGCGGCAAACAGCCCCTTATAGTCAGTACGTAACTGGAGTCAGGTGGAATAGGGACTTTGAGTCAAGCGCAGACAAAAGCAAGAACCTAGTTTCATCAATTGGAAGGCTCCTACCACAAAACTGACTGGGCAGTACAGCTATGGATTAGCTGGAGTTATTGAGGGAACTACGCTTCAGGCTGGTTGTACTCATTGTGTTGGAAGCAAAGGAGGCCCCTAACTTGTCCAGCTGCTGTCTCAAGATACACTCCCCTTGGATCAGCCTCCCTGGGACCTGCTTGAACATCTTACAAGTAAAGGTATGGAAAGACGCTGACCGTGTGAGACTGAGTTATTGATTTGCATGCCCGCACAATCCCTACCTAACTACCGACCTGAGGGAAGAGTTCCACCTGTAGGGGACCTGACATCTAGCTGCCTCACCATCCCCTCAGAGATCTATAGCAGCGCTGGTACAAATTACCAGAATACTACAGGTGGCGTCACGAACTGTATATAAATCTATCCCCTGTAAATATTCCCCCCAACATACGCCAGACCGCCAGGGCCACAGACCGAGCCACAGCTACCTGTGACAATCCCCATAGACTTCTACGGGCTCGGCTCTGAGTACCCCATTGCCCTGGTAACCCACAATTGTGGTGGCGGGTCGACACAAAACTTTGGCGTCACGAACAGGATGCGAAACTCACAGAATTGCGAGCCCTGTGTGCCTAAGGAATTGTTTTTGTGAAAAAGGACTGTTTGCACTTTTGGCGCCAAAATCGCCATTTTTGTCGCCATATTCGCGCCCTCAGGCGCTGGAGAAGAAGGTGGGCGTACCTTCGTGGGCGTCTACCCCCCTGTGGCGCGAAGAAAATGCCTGCCCTCACAAAGTGCTATTACAATATGCGATCCTGCCCTACAGCAAAGGAGGTCCGCCTCCTCTTCACCTTCCCTGCGAGGAGGAGGAGACGCAAACCCCACCTCCACGGAAGAGACCGGATGTCTCCGGAGGAAGAAGAAAGAATCTTCTGGAACATCATGGAAGCAGGACGTGTGCAGCCGAGCAGGGAAGCGGAGGAAGGCAGGCCCCGTGCCCCAGCCAAGCTGCCACCAGCACAGGAGTCATCCGTGGTCCTGCACCTGCAGCAAGCATTGCTGGAAATCAAAGAAGAACATGCACGATTCGAGTTACCGAAAATTCTGCTGCCCAAGGCAAAGGAGCAACCGGAGGCTGCCCCCGAAAGTACCAATCCTGATCCCACCGGTGAAGCGGTGGAGGCGAAGGAGGTTGAGGAGGTACCGCCAGTTCCGGAACGCCCGCCCGGCCAGGAGGCCGCAGCAGATGATCGATCCCCGGTAGGGACACCGTCGGGGACTCAGCCGTCAATGATGGAGCAGCAACAGCAGCAGGTTAGTGCGTCCCCAACTGAGCCATTGCGCACACCTGCTTCCTGCTCTGCATCACACCAGCATTGTGCATCGGCATCGCCCCCTGCGTACACCTCCGTATCGCAATCGGCGATCTACTCTGCATCGCAATCGGCGACCCAATCTACATCGCAAGAGTCTGATGCGATCTCAATTGAGCCACTACAAAAGCCTGCTTTTTGCCCAGTATCTTATGCTGCAGCAGCGTCCCCAGAGGAGGACGGGCCCTGCGGCCTAGAGGACCGGAGTGAACCGGCCCTGCAGGTAACCAGCGATGATGACACCCTGCTGGAACCCCCAACATCCCCACCAGCCCAGTGCACACCAGCCACACAGACCCCGATGGTGGAGTCGATGATCTTGGTGCTGGGCACTGGGCCCAGGAATAGGAACGGTCCTGTGCGAACATCGCATTGTTCCAGCCCCCGGGGTGGAAAGTGTATTTGAAAATGAATAAATAGTAAAGAAGAAACGGTGAGATCCCTATAGGGTCTACCATAAGTAATATTGTAGAAAATTTGAGAATGTTTTACAAGATTTTGCATAAGTTGAAGAGTATAATGCATATATATTTTGCTAACCGTAGAATGCCCGGCTGGGTAACCAGAAAAAGTTTGCACTTTAGTATAATAATGTGATATTATATCTATGTCTTTGGTTTTACAATGGACTTTGAGGTTGAGGACTGCGCCAACCCAGAACTTATTTGTACATAGTTGCGCTTCGGTGCCTTATCTTGGTTTCACATAAACCAGCACAACTACCTCTGAATACAAAAACCCGTGTGGTGTGGCACTGAGTGAGGTCTGCATTCGGATGTCCTGCAGCCCACCCAGGACCCACGTTGAAGGTTTGGTGCGGGTCCTTCACAAGTATACTGTATATTTATTGAATGCTATTTAATACTTTTGTATTTCTATATATAATGTTAATGTTTGCAACGTTCAAGATATCCTCACCTCCCGGATGGGACGAATTAATGTTATTGTTAATGTTTTCATGCATAAACAAAATGTCTCTTTTGTATTTTACAGCCCGGGAGTGCTGTCTTTTACCATGGGGGAATGTGTAGCCCTGGTGTTAGGCACACGCAGTACCCTGGAGAGTGTGTGGCGAGACAGCAGTTTAATGCTAAATACCCATTCACTCAACATACACTAGACACACCCTTAGGGTAGTGTAGTTTACTATTGAGGGAGTGGTCAGGGTGTATGTTTGTGGAGTGATTTTAGTGAGTTCAGTTCCTGTCTTCGGACGGAGCAGACGTCTGGAGTTTAGCTGGAGGAGGAAGCAGTCCAGCCTGCTCTATCATCAGTTCAGAACGTGGAGGCTGGTACAGGTGGTCTAATTCACCTTAGTCTAGTCAGAGCTGTACCTCATCAGACTACATTGAAAGAAAGAAGGAGATTAGTGCAGAAAGACTTCAGTCACCTGTCTAAAGGACAGTGAAAGGTTCAGAGACGTGCTCCTGCCTAGTGATAACTGAGCATCTGTAACTAACTTTGAAGAAAGTGAATGAAGGAAGTGACTACCCGACTTTATGCTAGTGTGAGTGCTTATGCTACCAGCGAGGACAAGGCGAAAGGCACAGTGGATTATTGGAAAGGTGCGTTTGGGATTGAAGAAGTCCTGCACATTGCAACCGGTCACTGGGGACCGAAGGATCACTATTAGCTTCAAGCATAGTGGTAAGAAAACCAGGAATTTACCGGACCCTAGGTCGCGGCAAACAGCCCCTTATAGTCAGTACGTAACTGGAGTCAGGTGGAATAGGGACTTTGAGTCAAGCGCAGACAAAAGCAAGAACCTATTTCATCAATTGGAAGGCTCCTACCACAAAACTGACTGGGCAGTACAGCTATGGATTAGCTGGAGTTATTGAGGGAACTACGCTTCAGGCTGGTTGTACTCATTGTGTTGGAAGCAAAGGAGGCCCCTAACTTGTCCAGCTGCTGTCTCAAGATACACTCCCCTTGGATCAGCCTCCCTGGGACCTGCTTGAACATCTTACAAGTAAAGGTATGGAAAGACGCTGACCGTGTGAGACTGAGTTATTGATTTGCATGCCCGCACAATCCCTACCTAACTACCGACCTGAGGGAAGAGTTCCACCTGTAGGGGACCTGACATCTAGCTGCCTCACCATCCCCTCAGAGATCTATAGCAGCGCTGGTACAAATTACCAGAATACTACAGGTGGCGTCACGAACTGTATATAAATCTATCCCCTGTAAATATTCCCCCCAACATACGCCAGACCGCCAGGGCCACAGACCGAGCCACAGCTACCTGTGACAATCCCCATAGACTTCTACGGGCTCGGCTCTGAGTACCCCATTGCCCTGGTAACCCACAATTGTGGTGGCGGGTCGACACAGTCAAATAGCCCTTACACAGCCTGGAGGTGTGTTTGGGGTCATTGTCCTGTTGAAAAATAAATGATGGTCCAACTAAACGCAAGCCAGATGGAATAGCATGCCGCTGCAAGATGCTGTGGTAGCCATGCTGGTTCAGTATGCCTTCAATTCTGAATAAATCCCCAACAGTGTCACCAGCAAAGCACCCCCACACCATCACACCTACTCCTCCATGCTTCACGATGGGAACCAGGCATGTAGAGTCTATCTGTTCACCTTTTCTGCGTCGCACAAAGACACGGTGGTTGGAACCAAAGATCTCAAATTTGGACTCATCAGACCAAAGCACAGATTTTCACTGGTCTAATGTCCATTCCTTGTGTTCTTTAGCCCAAACAAGTCTCTTCAGCTTGCTGCCTGTCCTTAGCAGTGGTTTCCAAGCAGCTATTTTACGATAAAGGCCTGCTGCACAAAGTCTCCTCTTAACAGTTGTTGTAGAAATGTGTCTGCTGCTAGAACTCTGTGTGGCATTGACCTGGTCTCTAATCTGAGCTGCTGTAAACCTGCGATTTCTGAGGCTGGTGACTCGGATAAACTTATCCTCAGAAGCAGAGGTGACTCTTGGTTTTCCTTTCCTGGGGCGGTCCTCATGTGAGCCAGTTTCTTTGTAGCGCTTGATGGTTTTTGCAACTGCACTTGGGGACACTTTCAAAGTTTTCCCAACTTTTTGGACTGACTGACCTTCATTTCTTAAAGTAATGATGGCATTGGCCACTCGTTTTTCTTTACTTAGCTGCTTTTTTTTGCCATAATACAAATTCTACAGTCTATTCAGCAGGACTATCAGCTGTGTATCCACCAGACTTCTGCACAACACAACTTATGGTCCCAACCCCATTTATAAGGCCAGAAATCCCACTTATTAAACCTGACAGGGCACACCTATGAAGTGAAAACCATTTCCGGTGACT
The DNA here is from genome assembly GCA_033576555.1 of Oophaga sylvatica. Classification (NCBI taxonomy): domain Eukaryota; kingdom Metazoa; phylum Chordata; class Amphibia; order Anura; family Dendrobatidae; genus Oophaga; species Oophaga sylvatica. Next base: position 409,616,169 of record JARQOD010000002.1, read on the forward strand.
ACCTCTTGAAGCTCATCAAGAGAATGCCAAGAGTGTGCAAAGCAGTCATCAAAGCAAAAGGTAGCTAATTTGAAGAACCTAGAATATAAGACATAATTTCAGTTGTTACACACTTTTTTGTTAAGTATATAATTCCACATGTGTTAATTCATAGTTTTGATGCCTTCAGTGTGAATTTACAATTTTCATAGTCATGAAAATACAGAAAAATCTTTAAATGAGACTGTGTCCAAACTTTTGGTTTGTACTGTATGTATTTGTAATATGCCCCTGTACTGATTGTATGCATATTATGTTTGTATTATAGTTTTACCGCATCAATATATCAAGTTCAATAAAAGCACAGACTTAACCACAGTAACCTTATTGGACCCCGGTATAGCGGTTTAGCTTTCTGTATAGCTGCAATAAGTCTGCTTCATTCAGTGAGGACAGAATACAAACAGTTCTACTTTGGTTTCATCAGACCATATGACATTCTCCCAATATTCTTCTGGATAATCCAAATGCTCTCTAGCAAACTTCAGACGGGCTTAGACATGTACTGGCTTAAACAGGGGGACACGTCTGGCACTGCAGGATGTGAGTCCCTGGCGGCGTAGTGTGTTACTGATGTTATGGTGGTTATGGTTTGTTATGGTGGTCCCAGCTCTATGCAGGTCATTCACTAGGTCCCCTTGTGCGGTTCTGGGATTTTTGCTCACCGTTCTTGTGATCATTTTGACCACAAGGAGTGAGTGTTAGAATCTATTTAGTTTTGACCATCCACCATCTTGTTGTGGTTTTCTGGCTGCTGGTGTTTTTCCCCTGGTGCTGGGCTTGTCGTTTGTCAGATGATTGTTTCACCCTTTATTACCCTGCACCTGCCTCCCAGTCCTTGCTGGACATCAGTGTTAATCCGCTAGAGTTCTGGCTAGGTGCTTTGATAGCTTTTTGGGTTTAACTTGGTGCAGTTATGGGAACTCCCTTCTAAAAAACTGGGGCCTAAATTTGTAGGACCCTTCAAAGTGGTTCAGGTTGTCAACTCAGCAGCAGTGAGATTAGACATCCCCTCGTCCTGGAGAATTAATTCAGTTTTTCATGTATTTTTACTGAAGAAAGTTTACACGCCAGATAAGAAGGCGATGCCGAATGTTCCTCCAATTGATGAGGACAGCGAGTTTGAGATTTCACGCATATTGGATTCCAGGTGGCGCAGAGGAAGATTGCACTATCTCGTGTCCTGGAAGGGTTTCGATCCCGAGGATAATGCCTGGGTGAAAGCTGAGGACGTCTCGGCTTCAAGGCTGATTAAAGCTTTTCACAGGAGATTTCAGAACAAGGCTCGGCCAAGAGGATCTGGAGGATCCTCGTAAAAGGGGAGGTACTGTTAGAGTCTATTTTTCCCCTGGTGCTGGGCTTGTCATTTGTCAGGTGATTGTATCACCCTTTATTACCCTGCTCCTGCCTCCCAGTCCTTGCTGGACATCAGTGTTAATCCGCTAGAGTTCTGGCTAGGTGTTTTGATAGCTTTTTGGATTTAACTTGGTGCAGTTATGGGAACTCTAGTTCTGCTTTCTTAGTCTTTTGTTTTTCCTTTCGTCTTTGCAACTCCCTCTTTTTCCCTGCTAGGAGGTTACCTGTTTTTTGTTCCCAGTCCCTAGATCTTTCAGGGATACCCTTCCCCCACCTTTAGTTCTTTGCTTGAGTCTAGACTAGGAAACGTCGGTGGGTCTATTCACAAGGAATAGGTAGCCCGCCTATCATAGGGATTCAGTCTAGTCCAAGTGCAGGGTCAGCTTCTTCCCTCCTGTCCTATTCCTGAGTTGCAGAAACATAACAGTATGTCCACTCATTCCCAGGGGCGATGTCCTCTCATTCCAGGAGAGGGAGAGGAGGTTCTCTGAGGGGCTATGCTTGTATTGTGGTAAGGCGGACCATTTTATTAAGCAATGCGAGGTTCGCATAAGGAAAGAAAAGAAAAAAAGGTCAGTGGGAGCAACACTCCCATTCGTATTGCATTTTTACGGTCCGCAGGAGTTTTTTTCTGGTAATACCACCTATCATGGTCATTCCATTGATTTTCAGGTCATGGTGGATTGTGGTTCTGCACTGAATTTGATTAATCAACAATTTCTAGACAAATACAAGTTTGATTCTGAACCATTGTCATCTCATTTTCCTGTTGTGGCGATTGATAACACTCCCCTGGAACATGGGTGCCTTTCTTGAAAGTTCACTGGGTTCCCACTTATTGTCAATATGGAACATCAGGAGTGTATAGACTTGTTTGTACTTGATAAATTGCCTGTTCCAGTCGTCCTGGGTTTACCCTGGTTAAAAATGCACAATCCTTTGCTGGACTAGTCGTCTGGTATTATAAGGTCCTGGGGTCAGTGGTGTTATGGTAAATGTTGCAATGTTCACATTGCTGCTGTTGTGAAGAGGGAGCTGCCTGAAGCAATTCAGGATTTCTGGAAGGTATTTTCAGAAGTTGAGTCACAAGCTCTACCACTTAATAGAGATTACGATTGCGCTATTGAGTTTGTCCCAGTTGCTACACTCCCTAAGAGCCGTTTATTTAATCTGACGATTCCCAATGGGAGGCCTTAAAGGAATACCTATAGACTAGTTTGGCTGCAGGTCATATAAGACCCTCTAAGTCTCCTGTGGCCGTAGGATATTTTTTTGGCAAAAAGAAGGATGGTGGTTGTGATGAAACGTGCACACGGTCCGCCACACGGTAGCCCGGGGTATCACGGCTTGTGATCCCTCCGTGCCGCAAATGTGACGAAAACGCGCACACACACGACGGCTGCTGCCGTCCGACCCAGTACACTGCAGGGATTTATATTTATCCCATTTCCACTTAGGAACTTGCAGCTCTCTGGCGCCCCCCTTACCCTCAGGTCAGTCAGGGAACTGCACCTAGGATAATTAGTCGCCAGACGGGTCACTTGGATGTGTGCTGGCTATTGGGCACGCTGCAGTGAGGGAATTATAATTACTCCGGGCCGCAGCCAGGCAATACACTTATAAAACCCGCTCCGTCACTGCCAACGCCACCCCATAGGTCAACACTTTACACCCCTTCTTTTAGCTGCCACCAGCTACGATTTACTTAATGAACAATTTATCAAGAGGGTCCGTAGCAACCCCTAAACAGTAGCGTAGTACTTCAGGCACGTGCAAATTCGTTTATAGAGCAGGAGAAACAAACTAGTAAATTTTATATCTTTACTCCAAAAAGGTTTGACAGTGTTTATAAAGTTTTAAAACAAGATTTTAAAAAAGGGGAGACAATCGAAATATGTACAATATGGTTACAGAAAATAAAAGGGGTTAACATAAGGAAGATCAACTCACAGTTCATAGATCATAGTAGGCAAGTCATGCGGTCGGGGGATGGGGGACACATCACAATGCATTACAGAGCTGTGCTACATCTGGTGTCCAGGGCAGATCTGAGGCAGAATACCTGGCCCCTACCTTATAGACCTGTGGCCGTGACATCATAAACGGGGTGGAGTTACCAGGGTCCTCCTCTTGCTCTAAGTGGTAATCTTAGTTCAGAATACACCTAACCTTCATAACTTAGAGATGGAGTCTCTTACAGCGATGCACAGCATACCATTGTACTCCGCAAGATGTTGGCGTGCATTTAAGTCTAAATGGGTGGATCGGCTAAGCAGAAATCTGTTTCTTGGGTTCTGTTGGAGTTACGGGTTCACCAGTACCACAGGAACAATGCCTGTCAGCGTATGTTTCACAATAGTAACTTTCGTGTTTCTGACGCAAATTCCCACCGTGTTATAAGCAAAAAGAATGAATTCTCATAATGGCTGCTAGGGGAGGAATAGCACATGGGCAGAAAATGCAGACCCCCTGCAGTGAGGCGGGAAAATTCCAGCACTGGCAGCTCAGATTACACTACCTGTGTGCAGGCTGGGGGTTGATGAGAAGCGTGAGAGAGGGAGGGGGGGGAACTTTGCTCTGTGGGCTGTCAGCAGCAAAAAAAGATGAAGACTGTAGTTCTAGCACAGCACAAGACATGGAGCTTCCAGTATCCTCACAGTGGTCTTAGACCGTGTCTGGATTTTCAAGAAATTAATAAGATCACTGTGCGCAATCCTTACCCGTTGCCGCTAATTCCGGATTTGTTTAACCAACTAACAGGAGCAAAGTGGTTTCTCTAAAATTGACCTTCGTGGGGCATATAATTTGCTGCGGGTGAAGAATGGCGATGAATGGAAGACAGCCTTTAATACCCCGGAGGGTCATTTTGAGTGTCTGGTGATGCCTTTTGGCCTTACTAATGCGCCTGCGTTTTTTCAAAATTTCATTAATGACATTCTGAGGTCGTTAATCGGTAGGAGTATTATTGTTTATTTGGACGATATTTTGATCTAGTCACTTGATCTGGAGTCGCATTGGCAGAGAGTCCACGAAGTTCTACAGACTTTGAGCGAAAACAACCTCTTTGCTAAATTGGACAAGTACGAGTTTGCAGTACAGAAAATGAGTTTTTTGGGGTACTTGGTCTCCAGTGATGGGTTTGAGATGGACCCGGTGAAGGTTCAGGTAGTACTGGATTGGCCTAGGCCTGAATGTTTAAAGTCTGTTCAAAGAGTTTTAGGGTTTGCCAATTATTATAGAAAATTCATAAAGAATTTTTCTGCTATCGCTAAACCTATAACTGATATCACCAAGAAGGGTTCTAATACTGTCCAATGGTCCATTGAGGCTGTTAAGGCTTTTGAGCATCTCAAGGAGAGGTTTAGCTCTGCTCCTGTGTTGATCCAGACAGATGAGACCAAGCCTTTTCTGGTAGAGGTTGATGCCTCACCAGTAGGGGTGGGAGGAGTTCTGTCCCAGGAGGGAGAGGAAGGGGTGCATCCCTGTGCTCTCTTTTCTAAAAATTTTTCGGAGACTGAGCTCAACTATGATGTTGGGAACCGAGAGTTGCTGGCTATTAAACTCGCATTTGAGCATTGGCGACATTTTTTGGAGGGGGCTAGACATCCGATACGGGTTTTTAATGATCATAAAAATCTGATATATCTAGATGCTGCTAAACATTTGAATGCCCGTCAAGCCAGGTGGGCACTGTTTTTTGCCCGGTTCCATTTCTCCATAACATATATCCCTGGCACAAAGAATGTTAAAGTGGATGCTTTGTCTCGTAGTTTCTCCAGCAGTTAATACTGAGAAGGAGGAATGTATTTTGCAGAGAGGGGTGGTGGTGGCAGCAGTGGGTTCTGAGTTGGAGAATAGCATCCTAGGAGCCCAGAATTCTGCACCAACAAACACTCCATATGGTAAATTATTTGTGCCCAAAGACTTGAGGAGAGCTTTGTTTGCTGAATGTCATGAGTCTCGGTTGGCGGGTCATCCAGGGATTTCGGAAACTAGAAAGTCGATTGGTCAAAGTTTCTGGTGGTTAGGGTGGCATAGAGAAATCATCAAGTGGGTGCGTCAGTGTACGGTGTGCGCTAGGTCGAAGGCCTCTCATGCCCTGGCTGCAGGATTGCTTTGCCCTTTGGAGGTTCCTAGCTCGCCATGGACGCATCTGGCTATGGATTTTATACCGATCTGCCGGTCTCTGAGGGTTTTTCTGTCATCTGGGTACTTGTGGACCGGTTTAGTAAGATGTGTCATCTGGTCCCGTTCAATAAATTACCCTGACTCTAGCTAAGGCATTTGTAAAAAAGATTGTCAGGTTCCATGGTGTTCCCACGGACATTGTTTCCAACAGAGGACCACAGTTTGTGGCTTGCTTTTGGTGTGCTTTTTGTGAGAGATTAAAGGTTCATTTGTCATTTTCGTCAGGTTATCATCTGGAGTCCAATGGACAGACCGAAAGGAAGAACCAGGACGTTGAGTAGTTTTTGAGATGTTTTGTAGCAATCAGGAGATGTGGTCGGAATATCTACCACTAGTCAAGTTTGCTCTGAATAATCATACGTCTGCCTCGGCTGGGTGTTCTCCTTTTTTTTGCTGTACAGGGAGACATCCATCTTTGGATCCATTTTCAAAGATTCGGGTGGCTGTGCCTGAGGACTAGAGTTTTTCTGGAAGTTTGGAAAGGGTTTGGACCAGTGTACGCCATAATCTGAAAGAGGCGAATAGGATGTCTAAGAAATATTTTGACAAGAAAAGAAGGGAGGCGTTGTTTGCAGTTGGGGACATGGTATGGTTGTCCTCTAGGAATCTGCGTTTAAAGATACCTTCTAAAAAACTGGGGCCTAAATTTGTAGGACCCTTCAAAGCGGTTCAGGTTGTCAACTCAGCAGCAGTGAGATTAGACATCCCCTCGTCCTGGAGAATTAATTCAGTTTTTCATGTATTTTTACTGAAGAAAGTTTACACGCTAGATAAGGAGGCGATGCCGAATGTTCCTCCAATTGATGAGGACAGTGAGTTTGAGATTTCACGCATATTGGACTCCCGGTGGCGCAGAGGAAGATAGCAGTATCTCGTCTCCTGGAAGGGTCTCGGTCCCGAGGTTAATTCCTGGGTGAAAGCTGAGGACGTCTCGGCTTCAAGGCTGATTAAAGCTTTTCACAGGAGATTTCAGAACAAGGCTCGGCCAAGAGGATCCGGAGGATCCTCGTAAAAGGGGAGGTACTGTTAGAGTCTATTTAGTTTTGACCATCCGCCATCTTGTGGTTTTCTGGCTGCTGGTCTTTTTCCCCTGGTGCTGGGCTTGTCATTTGTCAGGTGATTGTATCACCCTTTATTACCCTGCACCTGCCTCCCAGTCCTTGCTGGACATCAGTGTTAATCCGCTAGAGTTCTAGCTAGGTGCTTTGATAGCTTTTTTGGTTTAACTTGGTGCAGTTATGGGAACTCTAGTTCTGCTTGCTCAGTCTTTTGTTTTTCCTTTCGTTTTTGCAACTCCTTCTTTTTCCCTGCTAGGAGGTTACCTGTTTTTTGTTCCCAGTCCCTAGATCTTTCAGGGATATCCTTCCCCCCACCTTTAGGTCTTCGCTCGAGTCTGGACTAGGAAACGTCAGTGGGTCTATTCAGAAGGAATAGGTCGCCCACCCCATCATAGGGATTCAGTCTAGTCCAAGTGCAGGGTCAGCTTCTCCCCCTCCTGTCCTATTCCTGAGTTGCAGAAACATAACAGTGAGAGCTTGCATGGAGCTCCAGATGGAGGGAGATTATCAGTGGTCTTGTATGTCTTCCATTTTCTTATTATTGGTCCAACAGTTGATTTCATCACACCAAGATGCTTGCCAATTGCAGATTCAGTCTTCCCAGTCTGGTGCAGGGTTGCAATTTTGTTTATGGTATCCTTCGACAGCTCTTTGGTCTTCACCATAGTGGAGTTTGGAGAGTGACTGTTTGAGGTTGTGGACAGGTGTCTTTTATACTGATAACAAGTTCAAACAGGTGCCATTACCACAGGTAATAAGTGGAGTACAGAGGAGCCTCTTAAAGAAGAATTTACAGGTCTGTGAGAGCCAGAAATCTTGCATGTTTTTAGGTGACCAAATACTTATTTTCCACCATAATTTTCAAAAAAAAATCTTACCAAATTAGACAAGGTGATTTTCTAGACTTGTTTTCTCATTTTGACTCATAGTTTTGGCCTACCTATGATGTCAATTACAGGCCTCTCTTATTTTTTCAAATCGGAGAATTTGCACAATTGGTGGCTGACTAAATACTTTTTTCCCTACTGTATATTCTAGTGGCCATGGTCTATGTGACCCGGTACCCTGAAGCAGTACCCCTAAAGAACTCTTTGGCTAAGAGTATCGCCTGGGAACTTGTCCATATATTTGCTATGACAGGCCTGCCAAAGGAGATTTTGACAGACCTGTGCACCCCCTTCATAAGCAAGGTAATGAAAGTACTGTGTAGGGTCCTCCAGATTGCCCAGCTGAGAACCTCAGTGTACCATCCACAGACGGACGACCTAGTAGAACGCTTCAATAAAACCTTGAAAACCATGCTCAAAAAGGTAATTGAGATTAACAGTCGAGACTGGGACTACCTGCTTCTGTTTTTGCTCTTCTCCATCAGGGAAGTTCTCCAGGCATCTACTGGCTTCTCGCCGTTTGAGCTCCTGTATGGTCGACATCCGCTAGGGCTCCAAGGAAACGTGGTAAGCCGAGGTCACGCCACACTAGATTATCATGTCACCCAGTTGCTAAAGAGAATGGCGAAAGTGATGCCTATCATGAAGGAGCATCTTCTCCAGGTGCAGGAGACACAGGCAAGGGTGTATAACCGACCAGCGAAGCTGAGGCAGTTCCAGCCCGGGGACTGCGTGCTAGTGCTTATCCCCAAGGTGGAAAACAAATTCCTAGCCAAGTGGCAAGACCTTTTACGAGGTGGTGGAAAAACTGGGCAAAGTTAATTACAAGGTACACCAGCCGGGGCTAAGGAAGCCGCACCAGGTCTATCATGTGAACTTGCTGAACCCCTGGCGAGACCGAGAATCGCTGGACACCCCTTGCCTGGGAGCCAGTCCCAAAGTCACAGTGGATGATGTCACCATTGCAGAGACTCTAACGCCGGCCCAGAGGCAACAGTGTCGGGAGCTGTTGCAGCAGAATCGTGACCTATTCTCAGAGTTGTGGGGGCATACGCAGGTAGTGGAGCATGAAGTGTTGACAGAACCGCATGTAACGGTGAACCTCTAGCCCTATAGAATTTTGGAAGCACTGAGAGAGGAGATATCAAATGAGGTGAAGAGGATGCTAGACCTTGAGGTAATAGAGGAGTCGAAAAGTGGATGGTCGAGTCCCATTGTCCTCATAACGAAGTCCGACGGTGAGTGGTGGTTTTGTAATGACTACTGCAGGCTAATTGAAGTTTCTAGTTTTGATGCTTACCCGATGCCTCGTGTGGATGAACTCATTGAGATACTTGGACCCGCTAGGTACATTACAACCCTGGACCTGACGAAGGGCTATTGGCAGATCCCCATGTCCCAGAGTGCCAAGGAGAAGACAGCCTTCTTGATGCCTGATGGGTGTTTTGAATACACCAGGATGCTCTTTGGTCTGCAGGAGTCTCCAGTTCAACCTCGTGTCTGATCATGCCCCTCTGAGATGGTTAAGGGAGAAAAAGGGTAAGAATGCTTAGGTGACTAGCTGGTTCTTAGACCTCCAGGATTTCAGGTTCCACATAGAACAGAGACCTGGGAAGTTACACGGGAAAGCAGATGCCCTCTCACAAATTCCCTGTTTGGTGTCCGAAGGTGCCAAAGTTCCCAGCTTTTGGCAGAGTGGGTGGGATATGTGACAGGGTCACTGGTGCCATATGTGAGGGGAGATATGTGTCGCAAAGGTTGCTTTCCTGAGTGATGTGAAAGCCATAAGTGTTTTCACCATATCTGCACCTCCAGGGTGTATCTGGAGGGAATTAAATGTCCAGACAGGTTTTTTTAACTTGATGTGTGTTGTGTGGAGGAGAGGAAGCCTCCAGACCTGCAGGTCCTGTGACAGTTGCCATATGTGTTGTCTCAGAGGCACTGGGCAGAACTTAATATGAACTTTTTATTTTCATTTGAGCCAGAAAGGTTGTTTTTCTGTTACCAGTTTGGGTTTTTTGTTTATAATGCAATAAACCACCCAGAGACTTTAACCACACGTGTGGCTGTGTCTACTTCGAGGAGCAGCTAAGTGAATCTTCCATAGTAGCTAAATACTATCTCCATCTCAACAAGATAGAGGTAAAAAAATAGCAACAAACAGTATGGCAGTCTAGAAAATAACAGTGGAGTTCATGATATCTAAGTCTTTAATTTTGTGAGACAGTGGTGGACATTAGAGTTGAGCGAAACAGGTCGGTCAGGTTAAAAAAAAAACAGACTTTCGCCAAAGTCAGGTTTCGCCGATCGAAACCCGACCATAGCGTGAGGTCGGCCATGCGTTAAGGCGACCCGAGAGCCAAAGTCGGTTTTACCATAATGCTTGCAGGCGCCTTTTCTCAGCCAATGAGCAAGGATGTACACTGTGGGCTACGGGATGACATGCACAGAGGCTACCACCATCTTAGAGAAGGGCATTGCAGTGATTGGCTTGCTTTGTGTGGCGTCACAGTGCCAATAAAAGCCCTCACCGCCGACACCCATTTTACTTCTGACGATCTTAGCGTAGGGAGAGGTTGCTGCCGCTGGTTCTCAGTAGGGAGAGCATTAAGCAGGAAAAAAAAAGTTATTCTGTGCTTGTGCTGATAGCGATTAGCTGTACAGTTAGTGTGCAGTGACAGGGGAGGAATTTGTTGTGTGCAGCAGCGCTGGTTATTAGGCTGCCTGCCAGTGACAGGGGAGGAATTTCTTGCGTGCAGCAGCAGAGCTGATTATTAGGCTGCCTGCCAGTGACAGGGGAGGAATTTCTTGTGTGCAGCAGCAGAGCTGATTATTAGGCTGCCTGCTAGCTGTATTGCTGTGTGTACACTGCTGTGCAGAGTGCTTTTTAACACAGCACCTACACAGCACTAATACTTTTATTCTTTTTTTCTGCACAGTTACCGAGCATTCATTTTTCCCCACAACGTTTATACCGTGTTCCAAATTATTATGCAAATGATATTTTTCTCTGATTTTCCTAAGTGGTCGGTGCAAATGACAGTCAGTCTAATAAAAGTCATCATCCGTTAGAGTATACATCGAATTTTATTGAAGAAACCTCCCAATGATAACCGTATAATCTCCAAAATGAATAAAAACTCAAAATACACTGTTCCAAATTATTAGGCACAGTACAATTTCTAAACATTTGATATGTTTTAAAGAACTGAAAATGCTCATTTGTGGAATTTGCAGCATTAGGAGGTCACATTCACTGAACAAAAAAGCTATTTAACATCCTAACAGGCCAAGTTACTGTACATGTAACATAGGAACCCTTCTTTGATATCACCTTCACAATTCTTGCATCCATAGAACTTGTGAGTTTTTGGAGAGTTTCTGCTTGTATTTCTTTGCATGAAGTCAGAATAGCCTCCCAGAGCTGCTGTTTTGATGTGAACTGCCTCCCACCCTCATAGATCTTTTGCTTGATGATACTCCAAAGGTTCTCTATAGGGTTGAGGTCAGGGGAAGATGGTGGCCACACCATGAGTTTATCTCCTTTTATGCCGATAGCAGCCAGTGACTCAGAGGTATTCTTTGCAGCATGAGATGGTGCATTGACATGCATGAAGATGATTTTGCTCCTGAATTTCTGCTTTTTATACCATGGAAGAAAGTTGTCAGTCAGAAACTCTATATACTTTGCAGAGGTCATTTCCACACCTTCAGAACCTTAAAGTGCCCTACCAGCTGTTTCCCCATGATTCCGGCTCAAAACATGACTCCTCCACCCCTTGCTGATGTCGCAGCCTTGTTGGGACATGGTGGCTATCCACCAACCATCCACTGCTCCATCCATCTGGACCATCCAGGGTTGCTCGACACTCATCAGTAAACAAGACTGTTTGAAAATTAGTCTTCATGTATGTCTGGACCTACTGCAACCGTTTCTGCTTGTGCACTGTTTAGGGGTGGCCGAGTAGTAGGTTTATGCACCACAGCAAGCCTTTGAATGATCCTACACCTTGAGGTTCGAGGGACTCCAGAGGCACCAGCAGCTTCAAATATCTGTTTGCTGGTTTCTAATGTCTTTTTAGCAGCTGCTCTCCTAATTTGATGAACTTGCCTGGCAGAAACCTTCCTCCTTCTGCCTTTTGCAGCACAAACACATCTGTGCTCAGAATCAGCCACAAATCTCTTAACAGTACGATGTTCACGCTTAAGTTTTCAGGAAATATCTAATGTTTTCATCCCTTGACCAAGGCATTGCACTATTTGATGCTTTTCAGCAGCAGAGAGATCCTTTTTCTTTCCCATGTTACTTGAAAACTCAGGCCTGCTTAATAGTGTGGAACATCCAGTTTTCCTTTTATTGGGTTCACATGGCAAACTAATTATCACAGGTATCTGAGATTGATTTCAATGATCCAAAGAACCCTGAGACACAATACCATCAATGGGTTTCATTTACAAAAAAAAGAAAAAAAAACCACTATGATACTTAAAACCAATATGCATAATAATTTGGAACATGGTGTAGAGCTGTACGCTCCTCACACACTACCGTGTACCGGCTAGTATCACGGACAAATATATGCTTACTATTTGTGTGTGACTCCGGAAATATTTACGGAGATTTAAATTTTCCCCAAAACCGTATACAGCTGGTATCTTCTGATACAGCACTGTTTTTGTGCCTTCTGTATTACGGTCAAATCCATACTGAGAGAACGTCTGTGTGTGACTCCGGAAATATATACGGAGATTTACATTTTCCCCAAAACCGTATACAGCTGGTATCTTCTGATGCAATACCGTTTTTCTTCCTTCTGTATTACGGTCAAATCCATACTGAGAGAGCGTCTGTGTGTGACTCCGGCAATATATACGGAGATTTACATTTTCCCCAAAACCGTATACAGCTGGTATCTTCTGATACAGTACCGTTTTTCTGCCTTCTGTATTACGGTCAAATACATACTGAGAGAGCATCTGTGTGTGACTCCGGAAATATATACGGAGATTTAAATTTTCCCCAAAACCGTATACAGCTGGTATCTTCTGATACAGTACCGTTTTTCTGCCTTCTGTATTACGGTCAAATCCATACTGAGAGAGCGTCTGTGTGTGACTCCGGCAATATATACGGAGATTTACATTTTCCCCAAAACCGTATACAGCTGGTATCTTCTGATACAGTACCGTTTTTCTGCCTTCTGTATTACGGTCAAATCCATACTGAGAGAGCATCTGTGTGTGACTCCGGAAATATATACGGAGATTTAAATTTTCCCCAAAACCGTATACAGCTGGCATCTTCTGATACAGTACTGTTTTTCTGCCTTCTGTATTACGGTCAAATCCATACTGAGAGAGCGTCTGTGTGTTACTCCGGAAATATATACAGAGATTTAAAATTACCTCAACAGATACAGATATACAGATATACACAGATATATACAGATATACAGATACAGCTGTACGCTACTGATACAGTACACTTTTTCTGCTTTTCATATTCTGGTCTACTCCATACTGAGCCTGTGAGCATCTGTGTGTTACTCCTAAAATATATATGGAAATTTAAATTACCCCAACACTGTATATAGCTGTACCCTACTGATACAGTACACTTTTTCTGCTTTTCATATTCTGGTCTACTCCATACTGAGGCTGTGAGCGTCTGTGTGTTACTCCTGAAATATATCCGGAGATTTAAAATTACCCCAACACTGTATACAGCTATACGCTACTGATACAGTACACTTTTTCTGCTTTTCATATTCTGATCTATTCCATAGTGAGCATGTGACCGTCTGTCTGTTACTCTGGAAATATATACGGAGATTTAAAATTACCCCAACACTGTATACAGCTGTACGCTACTGATACAGTACACTTTTTATGCTTTTCATATTCTGGTCTAATCCATACTGAGCCTGTGAGCGTTTGTGTGTTACACCTGAAATATATATGGAGATTTAAAATTACCCCAACACTATATACAGCTGTACACTACTGATACAGTATTTTTTTTCTGCTATTCATATTCTGGTCTACTCCATACTGAGCCTGTGAGCGTCTGTGTGTTACTCCTGAAATATATACGGAGATTTAAAATTACCCCAACACTGTATGCAGCTGTACGCTACTGATACAGTACACTTTTTCTGCTTTTCATATTTTGGTCTACTCCATACCGAGCCTGTGAGCGTCTGTTTGTTACTACTGAAATATATAGGAAAGATGTGTATCTTCGTACCGTGTTAGCCAGTAGATAGAAAAATATTTAGACTTGAGAGTCCTCAGTGGTTGATACCTTTTAATGGCTAACTGAAAAGATGGTAACAAATTGCAAGCTTTCGAGACTACTCAGGTCTCTTCATCAGGCTAGACTAATACAAAATCTGAAGAATCACATATTTATATACACAACAGGACACAGGAATAATGCAATAGGTAAGACAAGTGACGTGAAGCAGAACTGTCATTATGGCAGAGGGATGAACATAAATATTGGAACAGTTCATAGATAAGGAGTGAAAGTTTTATTACCCTCTGATTGGGGTCTGGTATTGTGTTGTGATGCCCCCAAAAGGTCAGAGAAGCAGATTCCTTAATTGATATAGAAAGACATAAATCCATGTGACACGTTCATTCCAGCACTAAGAGTGTCAAAGGTCATCATAAGTCATCATATTGCCCGGTCATAGCATGATGGATATGGAATTACTTGTATTAAAATCTAAAATCTCTCTAAAATCAGAGAAGCAGATTCCTTAATTTGCCTGATGAAGAGACCTGAGTAGTCTCGAAAGCTTGCAATTTGTTACCATCTTTTCAGTTAGCCATTAAAAGGTATCAACCACTGAGGACTCTCAAGTCTAAATATTTAATTGATATAGAAAGACATAAATCCATGTGACTCGTTCATTCCAGCACTAAGAGTGTCAAAGATCATCATAAGTTTATATTCCCAAACCTTTCTATCTTTCTCAGATTTGAAGTTAGATTTTAATACAAGTAATTCCATATCCATCATGCTATGACCGGGCAATATGATGACTTATGATGACCTTTGACACTCTTAGTGCTGGAATGAACGTGTCACATGGATTTATGTCTTTCTATATCAATTAAGGAATCTGCTTCTCTGACCTTTTGGGGCATCACAACACAATACCAGACCCCAATCAGAGGGTAATAAAACTTTCACTCCTTATCTATGAACTGTTCCAATATTTATGTTCATCCCTCTGCCATAATGACAGTTCTGCTTCACGTCACTTGTCTTACCTATTGCATTATTCCTGTGTCCTGTTGTGTATATAAATATGTGATTCTTCAGATTTTGTATTAGTCTTTGCCTGATGAAGAGACCTGAGTAGTCTCGAAAGCTTGCAATTTGTTACCATCTTTTCAGTTAGCCATTAAAAGGTATCAACCACTGAGGACTCTCAAGTCTAAATATTTTACTGAAATATAAACAGAGATTTAAAATTACCCCAACACTGTATACAGCTGTAAGCTTCTAATACATTACCCTTTTTCAACTTTTTATATTCTGGTCTAATCCATACTGAGACTGTGAGGGTCTGTGTGTGACTCTGGAAATATATACGGAGATTAAAAATTACCCCAGCACTGTATACGGCTGTACGCTTCTGATGCAGTACACTTTTTTTGCTTTTTATATTCTGGTGTAATCCATACTGAGCCTGTGAGAGTCTGTGTCTGACTCTGGAAATATATATGGAGATTTAAAATTACCCCAACACTGTATACAACTGTACGCTTCTGATACATTACTTTTTTTCTACTTTTTATATTCTGGTCTAAACCATACTGAGCCTGTGAGAGTCTGTGTCTGTTGCTTCGCAAATATATACAGAGATTTAAATTTTTCACCTTCACCGTATACAGCTGTATGCTGCTAATACAGTACCATATAACTGCTGGTATTTTGGGTACATTTTCACAAACATGAGGAAGTATGGTGGAAGAGGCCGCGGACGTGGGCGTGGGGGGCCAGCTGTTACTGATGATGGTAGTGGTGCATCTGCTGATAGTGCCAAAAGCACAATAGCACCTAAGGCAGGAGGTGTTGAGCCTGCATTATCGTCTGGCTCCAGAAGGCCTGGAAGGCTCGCTTTTCTGGGAGTAGGTAAACCGCTTTTAAAGCCGGAGCATCAGGAACAGGTTTTGGCTTACATTGTCGAAACAGCCTCCAGCTCTATGTCCTCCTCTTCTGAAGTTTCAAAAACTCCAAGCACTGAGTCGTCAGTGCAAGCTTCTGGTCAGGAACAACCCCTTTCCTTGTGTCCTTCACCCCCCACCAAAAGTGAAGGATGCGGCAGGCCACACTTCAGATTACTCCATGGAGCTCTTTTCACATACCATGCCTGGGTTATCAAGTCAAATCCTGAATTCCCCAGTCAAAGATGAATCTGACATGGAGTGCACTGATGCACAGCCACTGCTATATGATTCTGCTGGTACATTCACCCAGAGCACTACATTGCCCTCTCAGTCTACTGAGCCAGAATGTGACCCTGATGAAACTCAGGTACCCCTTTCTGCATACTATACCACCTTACACAGTGACACAGAGGAAGGTGCAGATGAAATTGAAGAGGAGGTGATGGATGACCCAGTTGTTGCCCCGGATTGGCATCCAGTGGGGGAAGAGGGTGCGGCTAGCAATAGCTCAGAAGAGGAGGAGGATCCGCAACAGGTATCGACATTGCAGCTGGGGTTATCTGGCAGGCCCGTAGCAGTCCAAAAACGTGTTAAAAAAACAAAAAGAGTTGCAGGACAGCTTGTCCAGACGGTTAAATTAGCACTGCATGCAAGCCCTGAAAATTTATACCATAGTAGGAAGAGTGCAGTGTGGCATTTTTTTGACCAAAATCCTATTGATGAGGCAAAGGTTATCTGTAAGAAGTGCGGAGGGACCTTTAGCCGAGGGAAAAATCTCAGAAATTTGAATACCAGTTGCATGCTTAGACATTTAATCAACATGCACTTGCAAGCGTGGACGGACTACAAAACCTCAGGTAGCACATGTGCACCTGCTCCGACTGAAGTTAGCCAACAGCGCTCCATTGCTTCCCTCACTGTAAGCCCACCGGTTAGCACACCACCAGCAAGAAATGTTGAGGTGTCATCGCAAGGCCAAAGCAGTCAGGGAATCACAATGTTTTTGCAATGAAAGACTGAATCTAGGCCATCACCACCATCACCAACCCCCTCTCAGTCCGTCATGTCCACCGCTAGTTCCCCCATATGCAGCTCTCAAGTTCAGTTCACCCTAGCAGACACTCTGAGTAGGACAAGAAAGTACTCATCCTCTTACACTGGCTTTGAATGCCTACATTGCCAAACTGATCTCATTAGAGATGATGCCCTTCCGTTTGGTTGAAAGCGCAGCGTTCCGAGAGCTCATGGCCTTCGCTGTCCCACGCTATGACCTACCCAGTCGACACTTCTTTTCTAGAAAAGCCATCCCTGCGCTCCACCTGCATGTGAAAGACCGCATTGTCCATGCACTCAAACAATCAGTGAGTGGAAAGGTGCACCTCACAACAGATGCATGGGCCAGTAGGCATGGCCAGGGCCGTTACGTGTCCATCACTGCGCACTGGGTTAATGTGGTGGATGCAGGGTCCACAGGGGACAGCGGCGGTGTGACAGTGCTGCCTAGCCCACGGTATAGGCAACAGTTGGCTGTAGGCGTTCGACCCTCCTCCTCCTCAAGAAGTGAAAGCTCGTCGACAGAGTGCAGTTGCACGAGCACTCCATCCGCAGCTGCCACTGTTGCGCACGAGGTGTCCCACTATCGAACAGCTAGTGGTAAGCATCAGCAGGATGTTTTAAAAATGATGTCTTTGGGGGACAACAGACACACCGCGGAAGTACTGGCCGACTACTTGCAGTGAGAAATTGAGTCATGGCTGGGCAGTCTACATCTTGAGCCAGGTAAGGTAGTCAGTCATGACAGGCATAATTTTGTGGTGGACATAGCCCTGGCAAATCTTAGACACATACCTTGCCTGGCTCACACCTTGAACCTGGTGGTGCAGTGCTTCTTAAATAATTATCCGGAGTTAACAGCCCTGCTCCATAAAGTGCGAAGACTGTGCTCGCACATCCGTCGCTCGCCCGTAGACTCCAGTCGTATGCAGAGGCTGCAGCGATCGCTCCACCTCTCCAAGCACCGCCTAATCATAGACGTTGCAACAAGGTGGAACTCCACCATGCACATGGTTGAGCGGCTGTGCGAACAGAGGCAGGCTGTAATGCATTTGTGGAAGGATACACGGGCAGGCAGTTTGAGGGCAGACATGGAGTTGTCGGGTGTGCAGTGGTCAAAGTTGAAAGACCTCTGTACAGTACTTCAGTGTTTTGAGGAATGCACACGGCTGGTAAGCGCAGACGACGCCATCATAAGCATGAGCATCCCACTTATGCGTCTGCTCATGCAAACTTTGATGCACATTAAGGATCAGATGTCTGCAGCGGAGGAGGAGGAGGGAAGCCTTGATGACAGTCAGCCATTTCTGCTCAGGGAACTGTCCTGGACGAGGTGGAGGCAGAAGAGAAAGAGGAGGAGGATGAGGGGGATGATTATTTTGGTGAGGAAGATGCTTCTAAGGGGGCAAGAGAAAATGTTGTCTTGCCAAGGTCAGGTACAGGGATTGTGCGTGACTGTAGGGATGTGGATTTGGCAGAAAGTGCTCCTCCATCCACCACTGGCAGTGCGTCATTGACACCTGGAACATTGGCCCACATGTGTGATTATGCCTTGCGAATCCTAAAAAGGGACCCCCGCATTGCCAAAATTATGAAGGATGACGAATACTGGTTGGCCAGCATCCTCGATCCATGCTATAAAGGTAAATTACAGAACATCATGCCACAGGAGAACCTATAGCTAATATTGGCGAACAAACGAGCAACTCTGGTAAACCGTTTGTTAGAGGCATTCCCAGCACACAGCAGCGTTGCAGGTTCTACCACGAGTCGTACTGGGCCAAATGGAAGAGGTGTTCGTGGTGCACACAGCCGAAGTAGCATTGGAAACAGGGGTTTCATGACCATGTTGTGGACTGATTTCTCGAATAACGCTCACACGATTGGTAATAATGAATGAATTGCAACAGACAGGAGACAGCAGTTGTCAACTATGGTTCAAAATTACTTCTACTCCCCTATCGATGTTCTCCCTCACAGGTCATTCCCCTTTGACTACAGGGCCTGTATACTGGACACCTGGCCTGAATTGGCACAAAATGCCTTACAGGAGCTCGCTTGCCCTGCTGGTAGTGTGCTATCAGAAAGAGTCTTTAGTGCTGCTGGATCAATCCTGACAGAAAGAAGGACCTGGCTGTCAACCCAAAATGTTGGTGATCTCACCTTCATTAAATGAACCATGCCTGGGCTTCAAAGGATTTTGTACCACCTTCGCCTGATGACACATGATGCCAGCAAAATGGCTCGCTTTGTCCTCCTCTTCCTCGGACTTCTCCAATTCCTCCATTTGCAGCAGCTGAACATCCAGCCTACACCTCAACATATGCCAGTTTTTCCACCTCCCTAACTGGGCTGTACCCCACCAGGGCCGGCGTCAGCACCTGGCGCACCGGGCAAGTGCCATTTCCCTGAGCAGATGGGGGGGGGCCGACACGTGGGCTACGGCACTGGCACATGGCCCCTCATAGTACTCAAAAGTGTCTCTGATGGTGGGGGGGGCCCACTCACCTTCAGACACACCGGCATGCTATGAGGGGCCGTGTGCCAGTGCCATCGCCCACGAGTGGGCCCCCCTGCTTGCTCAGGACCACAGCACTTGCAATACTTACCTCTGCCTGCTCCACCGCTGTGACGTCTTCTGCATTTCCTGACAGTGACATTCAGGTCAGAGAGGGGGATCACTATACATCTGTACGCCCTCTGCCTAAACAGTCCTAGTGCAGAGAGCTGGAAGATGGCGACGCTAAGGGTCCAGAGAAGAGCAGTGCCCAGCGAGAAGAGGTATTTCTTTTTTTTTAATGTTGGGAGCAATATATGAGGAGCATTATACACTAGAGAATGATATAAGGGGCCCATCATACACTGGAGTATCATCCATGGGGCCCATCATATACTGGAGCATTCTAAATGGGGGACATCAGACACTGGAGCAGCATCTATGGGGCCCATTATACAGTGGAGCATTATAAATGGGGCCCATTATATATGAAGCATTATATTGGCCCATCATACACTGGAGCAGCAGCCATGGGGCCCATTATATACTGGAGCATTGCAAATGGGGGACATCAGACACTGGAGCAGCATCTATGGGGCCCGTTATACAGTGGAGCATTATAAATGGGGCCCATTATATATGGAGCATTATATTGGCCCATCATACAGTGGAGCATCATCCATGGGGCCCATCATATACTGGAGCATTGTAAATGGGGGACCTCAGACACTGGATCAGCATTTACGAGGCCCATTATACACTGGAGCATTATAAATGGGGCCCATTATATATGGAGCATTGTATTGGCCCATCGTACACTGGAGCATCATCCATGGGACCCATCATATTCTGGAGCATTCAAAATGGGGGACATCAGGCACTGCAGCAGCATCTACGGGGCTCATTATATATGGAGCATTATATTGGCCCATCATACACTGGAGCATCATCCATGGGGCCCATCATAAACTGGAGCATACTAAATGGGGGACATCAGACACTGGAGCAGCATCTACAGGGCCCATTATATATGGAGCATTATATTGACCCATCATACACTGGAGCATCATTCATGGGGCCCATCATTTACTGGAGCATACAAAATGGGGGCATCAGACACTGGAGTAGCATCTACGGGGCCCATTATACACTGGAGCATAATAAATGGGGCCCATTATATATGGAGCATTATATTGGCCCATCATACACTGGAGCAGCATCCATGGGGCCCATCATATACTGGAGCATTCTAAATGGGGGACATCAGACACTGGAGCATCATTTACGGGGTCCATTATACACTGGAGCATTCTAAATGGGGCCCATTATACATGGAGCATTATATTGGCCCATCATACACTGGAGCATCATCCATGGGGCCCATCATATACTGGAGCATTGTAAATGGGGGACATCAGACACTGGAGCAGCATTTACGGGGCCATTATACACTGGAGCATTATAATTGGGGCCCATTATTTATGGAGCATTATATTGGCCCATCATAGACTGGAGCATCATCCATGGGGCTCATCATTTACTGGAGCATTTCAAATGGGGGACATCAGACACTGGAGCAGAATTACGGGGCCCATTATAATGGAGCATTATATTGGCCCATCAAACACTGGAGCATCATCATGGGGCCCATCATATACTGGAGCATACTAAATGGTGGACATCAGACACTGGAGCATGCATTACGGGGGCCCATTATGCACTCGAGCATTATTAATGGGGCCCATTATATATTGAGCATTATATTGGCCCATCATACACTGAAGCATCATCCATGGGGCCCATCATATACTGGAGCATTGTAAATGGGGGACATCAGACACTGGAGCATCATTACGGGGCCCATTATACACTGAGCATTCTAAATGGGGCCCATTATATATGGAGCATTATATTGGCCCATCATACACTGGAGCATTATCCATGGGACTCATCATATACTGGAGCATTATAAATGGGGTACATCAGACACTGGAGCAGCATCTACAGGGCCCATTATACACTGGAGCATTCTAAATGGGGCCCATATATATAGAGCATTATATTGGCCCATCATATACTGGAGCATTCTAAATGGGAGACATCAACACTGGAGCATCATCATGGAGCCATCAAATATGGGGCATCAATATGGGGTTCATTGCTTATGGGCATTCATATGGGACCCACATATATGGGGGGCCGCTATTTCTTGTATGGAGCATTAAATGGAGCCCATATATGGGGCCCATCATATACTGTATGGAGCTTTATATGCGACTCATTATACTGTATGGAACAATATGTGGGGCTCATTCTACTCTATGGGGAACGTCCTATACCAATGATGGCGAACCTTGGCACTCCAGCTGTTGGAGAACTACAACTCCCAGCATGCCTCAACAGCTGCCTCAACTGCTGCAGGTTGCAAGGGCATGCTGGGAGTTGTAGTTTTACAACAGCTGGAGTGCCAAGGTTAGCCATCACTGTCCTATACTGTATGGCACATTATATGGGGACCATCATATACTGTAGCATTATGTGGAGCTCATCATATACTGTATGGAACATTATATGGGACCAATTATTCTGTATGGAGCAATATATGGGGCTCATTATTCTGTATGGGCACTATGTGGTGGCCATAATACTGTATGGATGACTATACTGTTTGTCTTTTGAGCTATTGTAGAATTTAAAATAGATATCACTCATGTAATGTAAGAAGTGAGTATTTGTCATTGTACTATACCTATATTTCTCTGCCGTATCGGAGCATCATGAATTGTGGTATGTGTTAAAGGGGCCCACTGACACACTTTCGTCCGGGGCCCACGAAAACCTGTAGCCAGCCCTGCCCCCCACACAACTTTAGCCAAACAACCCCCAGTTTTCAACTATTATTATAAAGTAAATGAAGGTTGACAAGCTTGAGTAATAAGAATTGATGTCGTTGGCATTGAAATGGGCACTGTAGGTGTGTTTACTGTCCTCCACTCCCTGCTGACTTTGCTTCCCATTGACTTGCATTGGGTTTCGTGTTTCAGTCGGACCTCCGACTTTTCTCTGCAGTTGGCCGATTTCTTTCGACTCGACTTTTGAGAAAGTCGGGTTTCATGAAACCCGACTCGACCCTAAAAAAGGCAAAGCCGCTCATCTCTAGTGGACATATTTTTAACTCTCCAACAGACTGGATATTTTTTATTGTCAATATGCTCCACAATTGAAAGATGGGCCAGGAAATGGATGTAGTCTAAATTGCAATCCTTTGTTTCCAAATTGTGGCACAATTTTAAATAACTTGGTCAACCAAGTTATAGATTTACATTAGATAGTCTAAAAAGTGTCAAGTTTATTAAATAGTGTGAGCCACTTTTATGTTAAATTTATTAAACAGTATGAGCCATTTTCAATTTCAAGAGCTAATAAACTGCCATTCAGCCATAAAAATTCCAATCATCGACAGATAAAGTAAGTAAAATTAACAAAAAAATAACTCCCAAGGCTTCATAGCTATGGACTGGTTAAAATCCCAGTTTTTAAGCTATGCCAAATTTATCTTTCAACAGGATAATGTCACTATGCTTGACTACTGCTTCATTTCATATTAAGGTATGTTCACACTGTAACAAGGTGGGCGAGTCCATTAAGCAACAGTCAGCAAGCACCCAGGCACCTTGCACATGGAGAGATGGGTACAGACAGGTACTCACTTCTGTCACTGGAATTCCTTCTTTCTCCAGCTCCAAGGTTCCAGGAAACACCACAAAGTCACAGTTCTTTTCTAATAGTTGAACTTTACTGAACGGCAAGGCATTCATCACATCAGCAGCACAGTTCACACAGGGCAATGTTTCTTGTCCTTTACCTGCTTTCCGGGCAAACTCTAGTATCTCTGTCATTTCTCTCTCTTTACTCTCGGCGTTCACATCCGTACCTCTAACCAGACTCTGTCCTGTCTGCGCTTTCCTTTCCTCCGCCATCTGGGCAGCATCGTTGGACAGTTTGTGTCCCATTTGTACCTTCAGCATCACCAGCTCCCTGTCAGTCCCTTGACCTTCCTGGGGATGATCCTGTTGAACTGGTGCCCAACTGCACTATTCTCCAGCCTGGGGTTCCTTACTGTCATCCACAGCTTTACCCCCACGGCCTCTAACTGTCTCACTGTATGCCGGCGTCTGTCTCTAAACAGGAAGTGCCTTTCCTATATCTCCCTGCTCTGTGCTGCTCTGCTCTAACTCCTCCCTTCTGAATAACCCCTTGCTGCCTGTGCCTAAACTAATACTATTATTTATCCTAGTCTCTATCTCTAATATGCCCCCCTCTATTCTAACCCCACTATTACTCTATGCTAACTTCTATCCCTAATCCTAAACATATACACAGTACATAGAAAATACATGACATCACATTTCACATTAAAGAACAATGAGGTGCTGCATTTGACACAGGTGAATAGCGTTCAGGAGAGAGAAAGTACATGAGGGTCCCCGCCACCTCCTTACAACAGGACAGAATTTTCATGCTGGTGTGAAAAAAAAACTAACTTTACACAGATAGCTCTTGGATCAATGTTAATCAATTGGGTTGTTCAGATGACCGTTTATTCACGCTGACAGAATATCTGTGATAAAAAAAATCTCGCCATGCACTAGTTTCTTACTTACAGTGGGTACGTAAAGTATTCAGATGCCTATACATTTTTCCCTCTTTGTTTTATTGCAACCATTTGGTAAATTCAAAAAAGTTCATTTTTTTCTCATTAATGTACACTCTTCATCCCATCTTGACTGAAAAAAAAACAGAAATGTAGAAATTTTTGCAAATTTATTAAAAAAAGAAAAACTGAAATATCACATGGTCATAAGTATTCAGACCCTTTGCTCAGACACTCAAATTTAAGTCACATGGTGTCCATTTCTTTGTGATCCTCCTTGAGATGCTTCTACTCCTTCATTGGAGTCCAGCTGTGTTTAATTAAAGCGGACCTGTCAGCTGTTTTGACTGATATAAGATGCGGACACAGCCTTACAAGGCTTATCTACAGCATTCTATAATGCTGTAGATAAGAACCCGATCTGACCTGCAAGAGAAGAAAAATAACTTTTATTATACTTACCCACGGAGCGGTTTGGTCTGATAGGTTTCGCAGGTCCAGGTCCGGCACCTCCCATCTTCATATCATCGCTGCCCTCCTGCTTGCTTCAAGGTCCCCGGCATCACGCTTCTGCACAGGCGTACTTATCTGCCCTGTTGAGGGCAGAGCAAAGTACTGCAGTGCGCAGACTTCAGGAAATGTCACTGCAGTACTTTGCATTGCCCTCAACAGGGAGATAAGTACGCCTGCGCAGGAGCGCGATGCCGGAGAGCCATGAAGCAAGCAGGAGGGCGGCATCGCAAGAAGATGGGAGCCGCCGGACACGGACCCGCGACACCCTCAGTATCGGGCCGACCGCCGGGAGAGTATAATAAAACTTATTTTTCTTATCTTTCAGGTCGGATTGGGGGCTTATCGACAGCAGTCCTGAAAGGCTGTGGCCGCATCTTATATAGGCCAAAACAGCTGACAGGTTCCCTTTAAACTGATAGGACTTGATTTGTAAAGGCACACACCTGTCTATATGAGACCTCACAGCTCAAAGTGCATGTCAGATCAAATGAGAATCATGAAGTCAAAGGAACTTGCCAAGGAACTCTTAGACAGAATTGTGGCAAAGCACACATCTGGCCAAGGTTACAAAATAATTTCTGCGGTGCTTAAGGTTCCTAAGAGCACAGTGACCTCCATAATCCTTAAATGGAAGAAGTTTGGGACCACCAGAAGTCTTCCTAAACCTGGCCGTTCAGCCAATCTGAGCATTTATGGGAGAAAAGCCTTGGTGAGAGAGGTAAAGAAGGATCCCAAGATCACTGTGGCTGAGCTCCACAGATGTAGTAGGGAGAAGGGAGAAAGTTCCACAAAGTCAACTATCACTGCAGCCTCTACCAGTCGGGCCTTTATATCAGAGTGGCCCTACAGAAGCCTCTCCTCAGTGCAAGACATATGAAAGCCCGCATAGAGTTTGCTAAAAAAAAACACATGAAGGACTCTCAGACTATAAGAAGTAAGATTCTCTGGTCTGATGACACGAAGATAGAACTTTTTGGTGATAATTCTAAGCGGTTTGTGAGGAGAAAACCAGGCACTGCTCATCACCTGCCCAAAACAATCCCAACAGTGAAACACGGTTGTGGCAGCATCATGCTATGGGGGTGTTTTTCAGCTGCAGGGACAGGATGACTAGTTGCAATTGAAGTTAACATGAATGCGGCCAAGTACAGAGATATCTCAGATGAAAACCTCTTCCAGAGTACTCTGGACCTCAGACTTGGCCGAAGGTTCACCTTCCAACAAGACAATAACCCCAAGCACACAGCTAAAATAACAAAGGAGTTTCTTCAAAACAACTCTGTGACCATTCTTGACTGGCCCAGCCAGAGTCCTGACCTAAACCCAATTGAACATCTCTGGAGAGACCTGAAAATGGCTGTTCACCAACGTTCACCATCCAACCTTACGGAACTGAAGAAGATCTGCAAGAAAGAATGGCAGAGGATCCACAAATCCAGGTGTGAAAAACTTGTTGCATCATTTCCAAGAAGACTCATGGCTGTACTAGTGTAAGGGCGGGCCCGGACTGTAGTTGTGACCTGGATTACCGTAACATCCATGTCCGGCCCATCCTCTACATGAAACAGTGTTCTTCCCTCTGGCTTCCCAGGCACTGACGGTCCCTCTTCCAGGCGACCCCCAGTAATGGAGACACAGTCCAGAACAACTTGAACACTCTCTTTACTGAATTCTTTACATGTTTCATCCACAGTTGGCGCAACAGGTATTACATTTGTCTCCTTTGCTCTCGCTGCCTTACTGTCACTTCTGTGCAGTACATACCCAGACCGGACCGTCCCAGACTGCTCCCCAATTCCTTCCAGGCCTGACCTCACCATAATGACATCTCCTCCAGCCTGCTTCGCCTCAGAGCTGAATTCATCAATCACTAGGTTGAGTGGCACCTGATGAATCATCTGGCCCGTCTGCACTGAAATTGTCAAAGCTCCTACTCTCCTCAGTTCCTTGGCCCAGCCAATTTCTACCCTAAAAGCATTGACCCAGGTGGTAAGGTGCCACATTTTTCCTCTTCTGTCTAGGCCCACTGCGAGACTATGCAGTGGCCGTGGGTAACGTGGGTTGTTATTCTTGGAACGTTGCATGGCTGCTGGTTGTCTGAGCCTAAGCCCTTGTGAACACTTGGACACGCTAGCCCGTCTGAACTAACTTCCTACAAACCCGTCTTACTACCCATCAGCCCCTCCTACACTTAACCCTATGAAAACTATCTAGGAACTCTACTTAACAAGGCCCACTAGTATACCCCCATCTAGAGGCCGTAATAGTACTATACTTACCCATATATATATATATATATATATATATATATATATATATATATATACAGTACAGACCAAAAGTTTGGCACAACCATGTTATTCTGAAAATTTTTAGAACACAAAAATATTCATGGTAAAATGAGTGCACTATTTTGTAAAATATCTAAAGATATTTATAGTCTAATATATATTTATATATATACAGTACAGACCAAAAGTTTGGACACACCTTCTCATTTAAAGATGTTTCTGTATTTTCATGACTATGAAAATTGTAAATTCACACTGAAGGCATCAAAACTATGAATTAACACATAGGGAATTAGAGTATATACTTAACAAAAAAGTGTGAAACAACTGAAAATATTTCTTATATTCTAGGTTCTTCAAAGTAGACACCTTTTGCTTTGATGACTGCTTTGCACACTCTTGGCATTCTCCTGATGAGCTTCAAAAGGTAGTCACCGTAAATGGTTTTCACTTTTTCGCCCCCCTAAACCAAAACCCTAGCTACGCCTCAGACTGAAAATAAAGATTAAACAACAACCACAAGACGGATTTCATCACCCAGGTATCATTTTAATCAGTATAACGGCGACGCCTTGACACTGTGTGTAGGTTACTGTGCTCAATCCTGCTGACAGGTTCCCTTTAATGTTTATTCGATCGCTAAATTTCTCACTTGTTTCTGTCTTGCCTTCTCCTGTGTCTTTATTCTGCATTTGATATACCTTCCTGTTCATGTTTTACATTCACAGCTGCTATTAGGAGGGCTCTCATATCTCAGTGCAATCTCTCTATTTGCTTGATGTTTTCCTCTTGAGGTTCAGAGCCAGGCAGTATCACTCCCTCCTCCCTTCTTTCATACCCCTTCTCTCTGCCCTCTACGCGCTGATCTCAGAAGTGGCATTTACTGTATTTAGCGAGGGGCAGATCAATAAATTCCCAACATGTATATCTGATACAGACCCTGCTTGTGGCTCTGTACGTGATTTTGGGCATATCTGGCATATTATCATATCTAACTTGTAAAGAGTGAATGGAAAAGTGTGCGTGGGAGAGAGAGATGATTGTACGTGGGGGTGGAAGGTAAAGAGGTGGCTGTAAAGTGGGTGGTTTACAGAAGAAAGAAATGAATGAGATGGTTGTCACAATGCCAAGTTAAAAGAAATATATATTTAGCTTTCACTGCTGAAAACATGAAAGATGCAGATACATGCACATGTAGCAACTCATGTGGCTCAGCCATGTGATTAGGATCTGATTAAAGACCCCAAATCACATGTTTCCTCCAGGGGCTGCAGTAAGACGTCACCCACATTATCCCTGATACACAAAGCTGCACTATTACCCTCGCCCCACTGGGTATATAGGGCCCAGGGCGCATTCTGTACCCAACACCATCAACTCTTATCTTATTCCCCCGAAGCAAATGCTCTACCAGGATCATGGCGCTCAAATCCTCTCCTGCTTCCTCAGTGTTGTGTTTATCTGAGACCTTTCTTTAATCTGCTTCCATTTCTCACTCTCTCAAATCTTCTCTTTCTGCCATCCTCTCCGCATTATTTCTTATTACACTGAATAGTCTCTGCACCCTCCTTCCTCTATCCTCTGGCTGTTATGCTCATTCAATCAAGCCGTACATTCACATCTTAGGAAGTGGCTATTAACGCACAAAGCATCCTGGGGTCACACTCCCCCTCTCAGTCACCATACACCTACTCCCATAAACACCCCTGCCCCCCAGCTTCACGTCACAATCCTCCTATTCGGCAAACTTCTTACAGGCAGGTGGGGTCCTAAGTGAATGTGTATGTGTATATACGTGCATGCAATCTATAGACGATTTTCCCATAATACTGAAATTTTATTGCATGAATAAACTGCAATCCTGAAACATAATGAGCATTTCTAATGACGCCTCCAATTGCATGTAGCATTCACATAATGGCAATATTCATCACGTAGGTTGAATGCATTGCTGAGTGTCTTTGGCAGCCCTTTAACTGTACATGTGACTTTTAGAGAAATATATGAAACAAGCCTTCATGAAGTGTTATATCCATAGAGATGCGGAGTCTAAGCTAGGATTAGACGTATCCTCTGCTCTTCTCTTCTTCTCTTGGCGTCAGCAGAATCTACTTGTTTTAAATAATTTATCCATAGACGTCACGATCCAAGTGATTTTATATGTTTGTGCGCTGTCATATGCAGACTAGAGTGTGAGTGACGTTCACAGCAGAGCAGAATTATTAGGTTCATTTCATACTTTAAAGTATGAAATGAACCTTAGTATGCTAAGATGTGATCATTACTATATGTATTTTTGTGCTTATTTTTTCTATTTGTTTTTTTCTAGTTTATGCCTGATTTTTTTTCTTATTTCCTTTAAAAAGTTCCTTTTGCATTGATTTGTCTGCAAGATTTCTTCTTCTAGACTGGTAAAAAAAATATTTTCTTTATAGATTCTTTTAGATATGAACCAGTTGTTTCCCTGGGAATACTGGTCCTGATGTGTTACTTCTGCCATCTGTAATCACATATTGTTTTGTATAATACCTTATTTTACATTAAGGAAACATGTCATGACCAAAAAAATATAAATCTGCAGATACGGGGTCATCTGCAGGCTAGTAGCGGTCTAAAGCCACAAGGATGCCACACCGACAGCCCAACTGCCTATAGAAAATGAACTTTTCTCCTCCCTGAAGTCTTGGGCTTTCAGTCATATAGGCAGTGCACTGATGCACTGCTGAGCTGGCTGTCAGTTAGGGCATTGTTACAGCCATCTCTCTCTGTATGCGGCGTTCTCATGTGGTATATGGCTGAGGGTTGTACTCCTGACAGGGTATGATGTATCTTACGGTGGCCAAGCTTTCTGTCAGGTGAAGAGTCTTTCCTTCTTAAATTACACTCACACAGGAAACTCCACAATACAACGTTTGCACAGTAACTGCCTCTAGGCAGAAGATGATGATGGTGGTAGTAGTTGGTGCATTTGAGCCCCAGTCATGAAGCAGCCATAAGAATTTGAAACAGAAGTCTTTTTACTGAAGGTAAAGGGATAAATTATTGTTTACAAACAGCAGTAAACTGAGGTACCGGATTACACTCACGGTTGATGATTGCTGTGTACCTGCGGACAGGCAGATCTTAGTAACCTCTGGTTTTATTAAGTCTGAATATTTCTTCTTTAGCACTGTGCTATGTTTCTGCCCTGAGGTAATTCTTCCTCCTAGAGCTGCAATGGTAGTCTTCCTCATATGAAGACTATTAACTCCTCTTATTGTGCCAGTCCCCTTTGTAAGCAAAGCCGGCAGGGAGAAAGTAGGTAATTCTTTCACCTACAAAATGGCTTCCTCTTCTCAAGATGTCTGACCACCAACTGCCACTTCAAATTTAAAACTATCCCCCAGGACTTGGCTCCTCCCCCTTTCTATTTGACTGTAGAGCTGCAGTCATTGGCTCACTGCCCTGAGCCGTTTTTCCAGAACCTTCTGCATATTAAAACAGCTGGGTCACCTGATCAAGCTTGGGAGGACAATATTAACATTTTTTGTGCTGCCTGTCAGCAGGTCTCACAATGTATTTAAAATGCACAGTCCACATAAAAATTCACAGCACTTATATGGAAACACACTATATATCCGGTATCCCGTAGAAATGGCCACTTTGTTGGATACCACATGTATACTGTGGTATATTCAGTGGTAAATGAAGCCGTATCAGCCACTCCTCTATGATTGAAAGCTTGGAACTACCTGGAGGAATAAACTTAATTTCCCCTTGCCAGCAGGGCTTTCAGTGTGACTGTCGCACAACTTTAGAACACTATTAACCTGCAAAATAATCTCATATCTAATAGTGTTTTTGAAATGACAGGTTACCTTTAATGCCACATACAGAATAGACAATAATAATAGGCAACACAGCACTCATGAATAAAGAAGTTGGTGCTCGAGTTGGGTTTCCAACCCGGTAGACAAATACAAAAAATACTTGGCACTCAATTGGTGAAAAAAAGGAGATAATTTCTTTTACTTGATATTTTTTATTTTTTGCATCCAGACAAAATAGACTGATATATGAACGTTTTCGGTCCGTCAGAGGACCTTCATCAGAATATACTATAGCGAGAACTGAAATGAACAAAAATTAAAAAGACAAACATTGTCAATTGATGATACAAATAATGTCACATGATGCAAGAAAATATACATATGCATGAATCAGAATACAGATGATCAAAAATCAATTCGCTTTTTCCTTTTGACGAGTTGATTTGTGATCATCTGTATTCTGATTCATGGATATGTATATGTATATTTTCTTGCATCATGTAACATTATTTGTATCATCAATTGACAATATTTGTCTTTTTAATTTTTGTTCATTTCAGTTCTCGCTATAGTATGTTCTGATGAAGGTCCTCCGACGGACCGAAAACTTTCATATAGGAGTCTATTTTGTCTGGATGCAATAAATAAAACATAAAGAATAGATGTCAGTCGGAGGACCAGCTGATCCTCTGATGTGTACATGGGCCTTTTAAATCTTCCCCATCCAATGCTAACTGTCGAGGGAGATAGGAGTTGAGAGAAGGGATGGCAGCTGTCAGGTGAGATAGTTGTCAACTGAACAAATGTTCAGTTGACTGTTATATAATGTCTATGGCCAGCTTTACTGTAGAGTGTTCATTTGTGTCTCAAATACATGATGCCTTTCTACTAACCAAGGTGCCCTGTCCAAAATATATACAGCCAACACAAAAGATAACACATATACATTCCATGAATGTCTGAATCTGCCGATTTGGAAAGGACTTGATAACCACCTAATGCGTGTGGAGCTGTCCTGACTATCCCTCAGTGAAAAAGTATGGTGAAAAGTGAGGTTTTGCATGCTGGAATTCAAAATGTCTGATCTTTCTGTTTTTACAAAATATAAATCCTATTAAACATATCTTCATGCTTCATGGAAAATACATGCATGTTTGGGACACTGAGTACTTACATACACTGTGTTCCAAATTATTATGCAAAAATTGTTTAGGAGTGAAAAGGTAAGAATTTTTTTGTTTGTCAGTTAAACTCATTGATGGTGATGTGTGTCAGGGCTCTTTATATCACTGTAAGCAATTGCAGACACCTGTGCTAATTAGTTTGGCAGGTGTGTCCAATGAAAGGCAAGACTACTTAAGAAGGCTGTCCCACATTATTAAGCAGCCTACATTTTCTGCCAAAATGGGAAAGAAAAAGGATGTGTCGGCTGCTGAGAAGCAACAAATTGTGGAGTGTTTAGGTCAAGGCATGAATACAATCAACATTGATAAAGACACTTCATTGTGATCATCGCACAATCAAGAAGTACGTAGCTGATTCACAGTACACACGTGTGTGTGCTGATAAGGGAAAATTGAGGACTCTTTCCTACAGGTAATTACGTCAGGTTAAAAGAGCAGCGGCAAAAAAGCCTTGTGAAAGCAGCATACAAGTTTTTGAAGCTGCTGGTGCCTCCAACATCCCCCGAACAACAAGATGCAGGGTCCTTCAGAGGTTTGCAGCTGTGCGTAAACCATCCTGTCGACCTCCTCTATCCACTGCACACAAGCAGAAACGGCTCCAGTGGGCCAAACAATACATGAAGACAGACTTCAAAACTGTTGTGTTCACCGATGAGTGCCGTGCAACGCTCGATGGTCCAGATGGATGGAGTGGAGGATGGCTGGTTGATGGACACCCCATGCAAACACGGCTACGGCGCCAACAAGGAGGAGGTGGAGCAATGTTTTGGGCTGGAATCATGGGGAGAGACATTGTCGGCCCCTTTAGGATCCCTGAAGGGGTAAAGATGAACTCCATAGTGTATGTTGAGTTTCTCAAACAGCACTTCCTGCCATGGTTCAAGAAGAACCGTGCATTCCGCAGCAAGATCATTTTCATGCATGATAATGCACCGTCTCATGCTGCACATAACACATCTGCATCTCTGGCTGCTATGGGCATAAAAGGGGACAAACTTATGGTGTGGCCCCCATGCTCCCCTGACCTCAACCCCATTGAGAACCTCCGGAGCATCATCAAAAGGAGTGTCTATGATGGCGGGAGGCAGTTCACATCTAAGCAACAGCTCTGGGAGGGTATTCTGTCCTCATGCAAAACAATTGAAACAGAAACCATCCAAAACCTGACCAAATTCAATGGCCGAGAGAGTTCAGAAGCTCCTTTCGAACAAGGAGTCCTATGTGCAAATGTAACATCACCTAGAATAAAGTTTTGAGTTGAAAACTGTTTGATTTCAGTTTGTAATAACCTGCTAATGCTTATAATTTCAAAAATGACCAATTTTTTGTTCTTTATTAAAATGAAAAGGTTGAAAACTCTGCTGTGCATAATAATTTGGAACATGCATTTTGAGTGCAGTTTGAGTGTTTTATTTTTTTAAAAATATACTGTTATCATAGGCAGTTTGTACAAAAACCTTTCAATTGTACTGTAATAGTTATTTGACTGGAAAATTACAATGACTGCAATTCATATAGGTAATTTGGGAAAATCTCAGAAAATATTATTTGCATAATAATTTGGAACACAGTGTATATAAGGCAGTCGGGATTAATAGATGTCAACCAAATGAGTGTAGTTCTCTAAGGCTTCATTCAGAAGGCTTCATCCATTTTCACATACGTGTTTTATCCATGTTCTTCACTTATGTAACAGGCATGCATTAGTCTATGGTGATGCTCATATATCCATTTTTTTTATATACCTTGTGTCAACAAAAAAATCAAGGAGACACGACTGCTTTTTTTTTTAAATCTAAACCAAGGATTACAATCACTGACGTGTATATATACAGTTGTGTAAAAAAGCGTTTGACTCCTTCCTGACTTTCTATTCTGTTGCATGTTTGTCACACTGAAATGTTTCATATCACCAAAAAAATTAAATATTAGGCAAAGATAACACTAGATAACATAAAATACAAATTTTAAACGAAGGTCTTTATTATTAAGAGAAAAAGAAATCCAAACCTACAGTGCCCTGTGTGAAAAAGTGATTGCCCCTTAAACCTTACAACTGGTTAGACCAACTGTAATGAAGTGTTTGCAATAACTGGCAATGAGTCTTTACCAACACTATGGAGGAATTTTGACAAACTCATCTTTGCAGAATTGTTGTAATTGAGCCACAATGGAGGGTTTCCAAACATGAACAGCCTTTTTAAGGTCATGTCACAGTGTCTCCATCAGATTAATGTCAGGACTTTGACTAGGCTACTCCAAAGTCTTATTTTTGTTTTTCTTAAGCCATTCAGAGGTGGACTTGCTGGCATGTTTTGGATCATTGCCCTGCTGTATAACCCAAGTGCGCTTCATGTTGAGGTCACGAACAGATGGCTGGACATTCTCCTTCAGGATTTTTTGGTAGACGGCAGAATCCACGGTTTTTGTCTTTGAACTTTTTGCCCAGTCTCTTTCTTATAGTGGAGTCATGAACACTGAGCTTAAGTGAGGTAAATGAGGCCTGCAGTTCTTTGTATGTTGTTATGGGGTCTTTTGTAACTGCTTGGATGAGTTATCACTGTGTTCTTGGGGTAATTTTGGTCAGCCGGCCACTCCTAGGAAGGTTCACCACTGTTCCATGTTTTCGCCATTTGTGGATAATGGCTCTCACTATGGTTTGTAGGAGTCCCAAAGCTTTAGAAATCGCTTTATAACCTTTTTCAGACTGATAGAGTAATAGATCTCAATTACTTTGTTTCTCATTTGTTCCAGAATCTCTTTAGATTGCGGAATGGTGTCTAGCTTTTGAGGAACTTTTGGTCTACTTCTGTTGGCTGCGGATTACTCACTATACTTTCCAAGCGTGTGACAACAGAACTTGTTTATTCAGGAACAATCAAGAACAATATATGATAAACTTAATAGATCAGGAATAAATCATTTGTGTGTCTCTATCTGTGCAGCATCTACAGCAGGCTGCTTCTCTCATACACAGGCACAGGATAACAGGAAATACAGTCACATGCTATCCCTGTGTGAACCTCTGGGAGTTTTTTTTTGTTCTAACTTTATAAACAGCATATAAATCTAGCAAGTAAACACTCATAGACAGGCAAACACTCATAGACAGGAATGGAGTTGTTGCACCAAACATATTCTAACACCCCCACTCAACAACTACTTATCCTGTTAGTCCCATTGTGGTTCTGATGTCCACAAACTTGGCTCTTGATAATGGCTTTGTCATACCATCAGCTATTATCTTGTCAGACTCGCTATAAACAAACTCGAGTACACCATGTTCAACTAAGTCACGTAAGTGGTGATGTTTTACATCAATGTGCTTAGTCCTTGCACTAATCTTCTCACTGCTGGCAAGTTTTTATGCATCCTTGATTGTCCTCATAGATAACAGTTGATTGAGCTAATGGCTTGCCGAAATCTTCCAAAAGTTGTTTCAACCAAATTACTTCTTGACATGCATAAGCAGCAGACATATATTCTGCTTCTGTAGAAGATAATGCAACTGACACTTGTTTTGTGCTGGACCAAGAAACTGAATTTTCTCCTAACTTGAACAAGTAACCACTTGTTGATTTCCGATTACTTGAATCTCCAGCCCAATCTGCATCCACATAACCTCTGAGAGTGAGATCTCCTGATGCACATATCTTAAGATTTAACCTTTGAGTTTCTTTAAGATATTTAAGAATTCTCTTAATTGCATTCCAGTTTTTTTGACTGGCTTGCTTACACGTCGGCAGAGAATTCCGACTGTGGCTGTGATCTGGACGAGTTGTGGTTGCTATGTACAGAAACGCCCCCACTGCTTGTCTGTAACTCTCATTGCTGGGTAGCAGAACTTCTTCTCCTTCCAACTTTAAGTAGGATGGATCCATTGCTGTTGACGCACCTTTGGCTTCTGACATCCAAACTGGTTTGGTATTGCGAAAATGTTAGAACTTTGGTTGAGAAGAATACGCCCATCTTCCTCTCTCTGGATTTGGATTTCCAAATAATATGTCACATTTCCAAGGTCCTTAGTCTCAAAGTGCTGGTTGAGAATTTCACCTAGCTTTTCAATTTCTTTTTCATTGTGGCAGCTCAGTAAGCTCCCATGTCTGGAGTTGATGAAGGGATTCCATCTCTTTATTAGCAGTATTTATCGACTTCTGTTTCTTGTGGACAGGCAGTTTTTGCATCTCTTACCATGACTGTGGTTCTGGTTCAGGAAGTGTTCTGACCATATAAGAAAGGCATCTAGCTGGGATACCTTTGTTTGGCGTTTCTGATTTCCTGACTGGAGGTTGACTTGGTTCTTCTGTGTCTTCTTTGGTTGTTTCAGAGCTTATGCATACTTCGGTGTTTTCTTTTTTGGTGTCTGGGTTTGGTTATTGAGATTCTTGTTCTTGCTTCTTAGGTTGAATAATTGGTTTAACTTCATGGAATTTGAGCAATAGAGAGTTTTCATCAATCACTTAATCTCTGCTGATTGTTACTGTGTTGGTCTCTGGGTGCAGTATTCTGTATCCCTTTTGAGTTTCGCTACAGCCCACCAGGATTACTTGCTTTGTTTGTGATTCCCACTGGGAACGTTTTTCTTTGGAAACATACATAAACGTTTTGCTTCCAAACATCCTGAGGTGCTTCAGGTTAGGCTTCTCGCAGTTCTATAGGTCATATAGCGTTTTATTTGTGGCTTTACCTGCCACTCTGTTTTGAAGATAGCAAGCTGTCATGATGGCTTCTCCCCAATACGTTGTAGGTAGATTTGCATCAAACAACATACTTCTTCTACTTTCACAGAGAGTATGGTTCTTTCTCTCTGCAATGCCCTTTTGTTCTGGGTTGTATGGAATGGTAGTCTGGAACACGATTCCATTCTTTTTCAAAATGGTTTGCACCTTACCACTTGTATATTCGGTTCCATTATCTGCATGCAGGGCTTTTGGCATTCTTCCAAATTTGTTAAACTCTACAGTAAGATATTCTTCAAGTTTCTGTGGAACTTCATCTGTAAGCAGGTTGCGGGATGCAGTGACAAACAAGAGGCAGAGCAAGGGTTAACAAATTTAAGTTTAATCCAACAGGGTATTAAACTCCTCGCAGGGAGATAAATGGTTTAAGGGTAGGTAAAAGAAACAACAAGTGCAGAATAATAGCAGTCCAGTTATCAAACTTATTGTGTCTCTTATGTTCCTCCTCCGCAGATGATCCCGCAGGGGTTGTAGCGCTGGCAACGGCGGCAGAGATGCCCACCCAGGGGGTCCTTTAAACGATGATCCATCTTCTGGCGGCAGCGGTCGGTCTCCTGTACCTTCTGCTGAGCGCCTAGTCCATGAACTTGAGCGGCCAAAGCAATCCAGGCCACAGCACTCTCAGAGTTAAACGTGGGCTGACATACAGCAAGTGGCAGGGTAGGCCACAAACGAATGTCCGGTATACGGCCTTCTCTCCTCCACATGTGTGCAGTTCTCACAGTCTCTGGCACCTCTCTCGCTTATGCTCCCGTGGATGGCGATGGGAGCTGGCAATCGCAGCCTGTCACAGCGCCGATGCTCAGGAGATGGAGCATGCTGCTCACCCTGCTGCTCACTGCATGTTCGTGCCAAAAGCCCTGCCGCTGCGCACGGTTTTGCTTTTATAATGCCCCTCCTACCCAGGTCATGAGGTTGATCCAGTCCCTCATTCCTTCCCCAAGGCAACATTGGAGACAGCCTCAACAGTTTCGGACCCGGCTCAGTCTTCATCCTTACACATCCTTACTGTGAAGCAGGTAGGCAGCTGTATATCTGGAGTAGTCATCAATAAATGTGAGAAAATATCTCTTCTTGCTAGGAGTTTGAACGCTCATTTGACCGCATATATCTGTATGTATCATATCCAGTGGCTGTGCAGATCTAGTGGTGCTTATTTTAGGAAAGAATTTTCTGGACATTTTCCCTTTAAGACAGGTAGTGAACTTCATCATTTGACTACACTGGTTGATTTCAATACCTTTGCAAATTGAGCTAGATTCCTTACTGCTTCTGGGTCTCTGTACCCATGACGTCTGTGCCATACATGGATACAGTTGTCATGTATAGTGTACAGTTCCTATAGCGTCTTGTGCTTGGGTGCGAGGAAAACACAGGAGACACAGGTTGATATGAAATGACTTGTATTACTTCATACAAGCATGCTGAAAAGTTCACACAGTTTGCAGGAACAGCGACAGGAGACACAGCAGGCCAGAGTAACTTCAAGCACTACAATAAATCTCCAAAGCAGGTTCAGGATCTCTTCTCTGTACCGTAATTCCTCTGCAAACATGGATTCACCAAACAGCAGGTTCACAGAGTCCAAAAGTGTTCCAAGGTTCCTCAGTAGGGAATAGCTGGAGTACAAGTCCAAGGTTTCCAGAAGTCAGGTCACAGACTTACTGAGGCTTGATTCAGGAGCACTGATTGTTCAGCTGAGGCTGCTTAAGAAGCAAGAGGGAAGAATCAGGGCGGGAACATGAAAACTGGAAACTCCATATTAACTGAGGGCAAGAGCTGCAGAAAGACAGAAAGCAAAATGGCCGACGGAAAACTGAGTTTCAAGGAACATGTCAACAGAGACAAAGAACCTTACATTACTCCCCCCTTAGGGACAACCTCCGGATGACCTCAGACCAGGCTTGTCAGGGTACCTCTGATGAAACTGGCGGAGCAGGCGAGGAGCATTTACATTATTGACTGGTTCCCATGAGTTGTCCTCCACTGGGTAGCCCTGCCATTTAATCAAATATTGCAACTGATTTCTGTACAACCTGGAATCTAGAATCCTTTCCACCATAAATTCTTCCTGACCATCGACCAGCACTGGGTCAGGGCAAGGAGAAGAACGTCCAGGAAACGTATTGGGTGTTGCAGCCTTTAGTAGGGATACATGAAAGACAGGGTGGATTCTCATAGTTCTGGGCAGTTGAAGACGACAAGCAACACCACTTATAATCTTATTGATCTTATAAGGTCCAATGTACTTATGTCCCAATTTAGACGATGGAATCTTTAATTTAAGATTTCTGGTTGACAGCCAGACCAAATCTCCTACCTTGAAAGCTGGTGCAGGTTTACGAAATTTATCTGCTGCTTTCTTGTACCT
The DNA here is from genome assembly GCA_033576555.1 of Oophaga sylvatica. Lineage (NCBI taxonomy): Eukaryota > Metazoa > Chordata > Amphibia > Anura > Dendrobatidae > Oophaga > Oophaga sylvatica. Next base: position 409,654,992 of record JARQOD010000002.1, read on the forward strand.
TTCCTGAGCCAATTCTAGATTTTCCTTTAGAAGATCCATATTCTTTTGTAAAGAAGTGATTCTTTCAGCCACTGCCAGCAAGGGCGTATCTATGGGAAATCGAGGAAGAATGTTAGGATGATAACCTAGATTGGAGTAAAAAGGAGACTGCTTAGTGGAGGCGCTCTGAGAGTTGTTATAAGAGAACTCAGCCAGTGGAAGTAGATCCACCCAATCATCCTGTAGGTGGCAGATAAAACAGCGGAGATACTGCTCCAGGGTCTGATTGGTTCGTTCTGTCTGTCCATTAGTCTGGGGATGAAAAGCAGAAGAAAGGTTTACTTTAATGTCCAATGCTGCACAGAAATTTTGCCAAAACCTTGAAGTGAATTGCACCCCTCGATCCGAAATGACCTCATCCGGTACTCCATGTAAGCGAAACACATTCTTAATCATCAAGTCTGATGTCTGTTTTGCAGTGGGTAAGCCGACACAAGGGATAAAATGAGCTGCCTTTGTTAGACGGTCAACCACCACTAGAATGGTGTTCTTCCCTTGAGAGGTTGGTAACTCCACAATGAAGTCCATAGAAATGGATCCCCACGGGCGGGACGGGGTGGGAAGAGGTTGCAACAGACCAGTTGGTGAGGAGCGAGGTGTTTTGCATCTTGCACAGACTTCACATGAAGTGACATAGTTTAAGACATCTTTCCTGTAAGTGGGCCACCAAAAGAAACGAGAAAGAAATTCTTGTGTCTTTAGAATTCCCCTATGCCCGGCTATCTTGGAATCGTGGATGAGTTGCAATACTCTCAATCTGACTGTTTCAGGTATATACAGACGTTGTCCCTGAATCCACACACCATTCTTAAAGACAAGACTTACGTCCCTTGGGGGTTGAGCCAACAAAGAATCCGCATGGTATGCTTCCTTGATGTCCTTAAGTAGGTCTTGATTATGAATCACTCCCAGGAATCTAGAGTCAGGAAGAATAGTCTTAGGAGGAGTAAGTGGACGTGTCTCTGCTGAATGAATCCTAGAGAGTGCATCAGCCTTTCCATTGCGCGATCCTGGTCTATAAGAAATGACAAAATTAAATTGGTTTAGGAAAAGATTCCAGCGAGCCTGGCGAGGAGTCAGGCACTTAGCCGACCTGATAAATTCAAGGTTACGATGGTCTGTCAGGATGACTATTTGCTGTGCAGCTCCCTGAAGAAGGTGTCTCCATTCCTTGAAGGCGGCAATAATGGCCAACAATTCTCTATTGCCCACATCGTAGTTCCTCTCAGCCGAAGACAACTGCTGGGAAAAGAAGGTACAGGGATGCAAGACATTCTTCTCACCTGTTCTCTGAGAGAGTATAGCTCCAACGGCACAGTCTGAAGCATCCACCTCTATTATGAAGGCAAGCTCGGGGTTGGGATGTACTAAGATAGGTGCGGTGGTAAATTTATCCTTTAAACAGGAAAATGCTTCCTGAGCTTGCGGGGTCCAGGAGAACCTAGACTGTTTCCGGGTAAGTTGGGTGATAGGTGACACTACCTCAGAAAAATTCTTAATGAAACGTCTATAGAAGTTGGCAAACCCGATGAAACGCTGCACCTCCTTCACATTTCTAGGAATTGGCCAATCCTTGATGGCTTGGGTCTTGCTTCCATCCATACTAATCCCTTGCGTAGATAGTACATACCCCAGAAATTGAATTTCGGTCCTATGGAATTCACATTTTTCAAGTTTGATGTAGAGATGGTTTTGTCTTAGGCGTTCTAAGACCATTCTCACATGTCCATGATGTTCCTCTGTGGAGTTAGAAAAAATTAGAATATCATCCAGATAAATCACCACAAATGTATCTAGGAGATCCCTGAAGATATCATTCACGAAGTGTTGGAAAGTGGCTGGGGCGGTACTCAGACCAAAAGGCATAACTAGATATTCAAAGTGTCCATAGCGTGACCTGAAAGCAGTCTTCCATTCATCCCCAGGTCTAATACGGACCAAGTTATAGGCCCCACGGAGATCGAGTTTAGAGAAAATTTTGGCATGCCGCACTCTCTCCAACAACTCAGGGATTAAAGGCAATGGATAACGGTTTCTAATAGTAACCTTATTGAGTTCCCTATAGTCTATGCAGGGTCTCAGAGATCCATCTTTCTTCTTCACAAAGAAGATGGGTGCACCTGCGGGAGATGAAGAGGGGCGTATGAAGCCCTTGGCTAAATTTTCGTCTATATAATCCTTCAAAGCTTTTAGCTCGGGCCCCGCTAGGGGGTAGATCTTACCAAAAGGTATCTCGGCTCCAGGCAATAATTCAATTGGACAATCATATGGACGGTGAGGAGGAAGCTGATCAGCTTTCTTCTTGTCACATAAATCCACATAGTCCTGGTATACAGCTGGTAGTTCAGGGACTGACATGGTTCCTTTAGGAACAGAGCAAGCTGAAACTCCTTGACTCATCTGTTTCTCCGGAAAGTGTAATTCCTTGGTCTCCCAGTTAATCGTAGGATTCTGCGCCTGCAGCCATGGTAGCCCTAGAATAATGGGAAAGTGGGGAGAAGAGATAAGCAAAAAAGACATTTTCTCCTGATGATCTTTACCCATAAGGACCCTCAAAGGCTCTGTTTCTTGATCCACTGGTCCAGAAGTCAGTAGAGAGCCATCCACAGTCTCCATCTGTACTGGAGTAGCCTTCTTCACTGAACGTATCCCCTGTTTCAGAGCAAAGGAGATATCCATAAAATTTCCACTTGCTCCTGAGTCGATCATAGCAGAGCTAGACACCCAGACTGAGTCAACCCAGAGTTTGATGGAAAGGAAGCAATGAGAACTGTTTCTTTTATAACTCAGCTGGGACACCGCTGAGGAAACTTGAAAAATTGCAGCGTTTATACCGTCATCGTCCCCAGAACTAACAGAGTTTAAGTCCGAGAAATCAAGATCTCTTGCAGCAGATCTCTCTGGAGCCTGAGGCTCGGACATGACAGAGCTCCTCTCGCAACACTCACAGTGAATGACTGCTGCAGTAGTCTTACGAGAACGGCTGGGGCAGTTTATAATGAAGTGCCCTGACTTACCACAGTAGAAACATAGATTTTACTTTATACGATGTTCTTTGCGTGCATCACTAACCCGTCTTTGTAAAGAGTCCACCTGCATGGGTTCAGGTTCTGGTTCCCTTGTGATCCTACTCAAAGGTTCCTTAGCTGAGGAGGGAGGTAGTAAAAGGTTAGTGCGATTATTTTCGAACCATCTCTCTTGTCTGCGTTCAGTCAGACGAGCATCAATACGGATACAATAGTTAATAAAGTCACCTAACGCAGTGGGAGGGTCGGCACGAGCAAGTTCATCCTTAATCAGTGGAGACAACCCTTTCCGAAAAATAGATTTTTTAGCGGAAGTGTCCCAAGTGGTATCAAGAGCCCATCTCCTGAAATCCAGGGCATATTCGGCTACTGAACGCTTACCTTGGCGCAAAGTTAGCATGGCTGCTTCAGCTGTTGCACCTCGATTGGGGTCATCAAACACCCTCCCCATGGCTGAAATAAAAGCATCAAGGTGATTCAAACAATCATCCTCAGTCTCAATCAGAGGGTTTGCCCACATCAAAGCCTTATTGGTAAGCAACATGATTATAGTAAGCACTTTGGATCGTTCAGTGGGAAATTGTGAAGCATGTGCAGAGAAAAATAAATTGCATTGATTAATAAATCCCCTGAATTTCTCACGTTCACCGCCAAAACGAAAAGGAGGTAATTTGGGGATCCCAGAACTCGGGGTTTGGCAGGAGCCTGGACTCGTTCCTCTAGAGCCTCAATCCTGGCTCGCAATTCCTGGGTAGTCTGTCCAAACACTTGCAAATTATGATTAGTGAGGTCCTGTAGGCTTGCAAATCGGGTTTTTAAAGTCTGTACATCTGAAAGGATTGTATCAGTCACTCCGCAAAGTTCCTTTATGCGGGCCTCCATCTTCCAGATCTTTTAAGGCAGAAGTGCTGGAAGGAGAAGAGGAAAGGAAAAAAAAAAAAAAACAATAGTGTTTACCTGTGGTAACACTCCAGAGTAAAATTTTAAGGGAATGCGCTCACCTGGAATGGTTGTGAGAAGTCACAACCACTGTCATCACATAAGGTATTAAACGGACATCTGATATCCACAGTCACAGCAGACACGGCTTTCCCAGACCCAGCAGACACTAAACATTGGCTCCTGAATCTTGTCATGTATAGTGTACAGTTCCTATAGCGTCTTGTGCTTGGGTGCGAGGAAAACACAGGAGACATAGGTTGATATGAAATGACTTGTATTACTTCATACAAGCATGCTGAAAAGTTCACACAGTTTGCAGGAACAGCGACAGGAGACACAGCAGGCCAGAGTAACTTCAAGCACTACAGTAAATCTCCAAAGCAGGTTCAGGATCTCTTCTCTGTACCGTAATTCCTCTGCAAACATGGATTCACCAAACAGCAGGTTTCCAGAGTCCAAAAGTGTTCCAAGGTTCCTCAGTAGGGAATAGCTGGAGTACAAGTCCAAGGTTTCCAGAAGTCAGGTCACAGACTGACTGAGGCTTGATTCAGGAGCACTGATTGTTCAGCTGAGGCTGCTTAAGAAGCAAGAGGGAAGAATCAGGGCGGGAACATGAAAACTGGAAACTCCATATTAACTGAGGGCAAGAGCTGCAGAAAGACAGAAAGCAAAATGGCCGACGGAAAACTGAGTTTCAAGGAACATGTCAACAGAGACAAAGAACCTTACAACAGTTCTTATGCAGATCTTGTCTAAGACTGTACAATCTTTCTTTGCATTTTAGCTGATAAAGTTCATCTTGGATTTTTCCTTCTGCAAGAGTGTGACCCTTCTTTGAGATGATGCTGCTGTTATCTTTAAAAGTAACTACATTCCCCTTTTGCGTGAGCTTCTTTACTGACAGAATATTGCTTTCAAGGCTGAGAACATAGAGAATAGTGATGAGCCACCCCTGAAGTGTTCGAGTTCAGTTTGGTTCGCCGAACAGCAGTATGTTCGAGTAACTGTTCGTCGAACTGTTGGTCGAACACAGTTAAAACCAATGGCAGGCAAACAAAAACACATAGAAGCACATAGAAAACACATAGAAAACACTTCAAAGGTGTCCAAAAGCTGACAATAAATATATATATATTTTTTATAGTTCATACACTTCTACATAGTATAATAGCCGCTAATTCAATTGCCGGCTTTTGTGAAATTACAGACCCGACATGAAATGACACATGGTTTACATACAGTTAACCATGTCATTTCATGTACTTTGATATATCGTTTTGACTAACAATTACATGAGTATATGTGCTCAAAATTTCAGACATGTTGGGGTTAATTAAAGGTGTAAATTCGTTGAAAAAAATTCAACAAATTTACACCTTTAATTAACCCCTAGATGTCTGAAATTTTGTACACATACACTCAAGTAATTGTTAGTGAAAACCTTATATCAAACTACATGAAATGACATGGTTAACTGTATGTAAACCATGTGTCATTTCTAGGGTTGAGCGATACTTTCCGATATCAAGAAGTATCGGATCGGAATGGGTATCGCCGATACCCCAAAAGTATCGGCGATACCTGATTCCGATACCGGAAATCCAATGCAAGTCTATAAGACAGAAATATCGTAACTAAAAAAACCTCTTTCTTTCCTTGTAAACACTAAATATACACACATAGAATACATATATTTATATATATATATATATATATATATATACACACATGTCATTGTGACATATATATACATATATTTATAGTTTATACACTTCTACATAGTAAAATAGCCTCTGATTCAATTGCCGGGTAATGCCGGCTTTTGTGAAAATACAGAAGCACCTGACATGAAATGACACTTGGTTTACATAGAGTTAACCATGTCTTTTCATGTAGTTTGATATCTGATTTACACAAACAATTACATGAGTGTATGTGTGCAAAATTTCACACCTGTAGGGGTTAAAGAAAGGTGTAAATTCGTTGTAAAAATAACGGACTTTTTTGCTACGAATTTACACCTTTAATTAACCCCTACAGGTGTGAAATTTTGCACACATACACTCATGTAATTGTTAGTGAAAACAATAGATCAAACAACTTGAAATGACAAGGTTAACTCTATGTAAACCATGTGTCATTTCATGTCGGGTTCTGCATTTTCACAAAAGCCGGCAATTGAATTAGCGGCTATTATACTATGTAGAAGTGTATGAACTATAAATATAAATATATATATATGTGTCACAAATTCAATGACATGTATATATATATATATATATATATGAGGTGTAAAATTGTTGAAAAAAAAGTGTGGGCTCCCGCCCTATTTTCGCAACCAGACAGACAAAGCCAGCGAGTGGGGCAGATAATAATAGCCCAGAGAGGGACCATTATTTTTGCCCCCCCCCCTAGCTACTAACATCTTCCCCCAGACACCCCAGAAAAGACAAATCTATAATTAGATTCGCCCTTTCTGGCACTTTGCCCGTCTATTCCCATTGCCCTGTAGCGGTGGCGAATGGGTTGATAAGGGGTTAAAGCCACCTTGCTATTGAAAGGTGACCTTAAGCCAGGTTAATAATTGAGAGCTGTCAATTAGACAACTATCAATTATTAATCCTATTGTATGATAGAAAAATCAAACACACAGTTTAATAAAAAAGAAGTTTAATTAAATAATCACACAATTTTTGACCATATTTTATTTTCCTGCTAAAACCATTTCCTGTAATAAAAATAAAATAAAAAAGCAAAATTATTCCTACCAATCCGATGCACAGTCAGGTCCCACGCTGTAATCCATCAGAAAGGGTTAACAGGTTACAGCTCACAGAGAGCTAATGCTGTGTGCTAGCTGTAACACCCCGAATGAATAACTTCCTCTCCCAGCGAAAGGAGAGGAAGAGATTAATGAATGGAGCTTAATTGATTTATTGGCACTTTTACTTCAGTGACCTGACCTAAAGTGAAAGTGGGACACAATCAATTAAGCTTTATTCATTAATCACATCCTCTCCTGTCGGCAGGAGATAAGCTCATTCATTCAGGAGCTTTCAGCTGAGCACGCAGGATTACTTGCGCTGCTTAGCTGATTGCTAGTTAACCCTTTGTGAAGGATTACATCGTGGGACGTGACAGATCGCCAGATAGGTAAGAATAATGTTGTTTTATTATTTTTTCTTTATTATAGAAGATCAAGGGCTTCGCAGGGATTGAGTTTAATAAAAGATGGTCAAAAAAATGTGTTTTTATTTCATTAAAATTATTGATTCTTAAAGTGTGTGTGATTTTTTTATTTCCTTCAATAGGATTAATAATTGATAGTTGTCTAATTGACAGCTCTCAATTATTAACCTGGCTTAAAGTGACCTTTCAATAGCAAGGTGGCTTTAACCCCTTATTAACCCATTCGCCACCCCTACAGGGCAATGGGAATAGACGGGCAAAGTGCCAGAAAGGGTGAATCTAATTAGAGATTTGCCCTTTCTGGGGTGTCTGGGGGCAGATGTTAGTAGCCAGGGGGGGGCACAAAAAAAATGTACCCTCCCTAGGCTATTATTATCTGCCCCCACTCGCTTGCTTTGTCTGTCTGGTGGAGAAAATACACCGGAAGCCCACGCATTTTTTTTCAACGAATTTACACCTTTAATTAACCCCTACATGTCTGAAATTTTGCACACATACACTTATGTAATTGTAAGTTAAAACCATATATCAAAATACATGAAATGACATGGTTAACTGTGTATAAACAATGTATCATTTCATGTCGGCTTTTGTGATTTCACAAAAGCCGGCAATTGAATTAGCAGCTATTATACTATGTAGAAGTGTATGAACTATAAATATATGTATATATATAATAATATATATATATATATATATATATGTCACAATTACATATTGTGAGGCAGTGACCGGGATCGTTTACGAGGGACGTTATATTTCCCCCAGAATGTGTACAGAGACCTATTAAAGCCATTGGAGTGCATTGCAGTCACACACACAGCTGCGGCTGCAATGCAGGAATGAAGGTGAGCAATGACCTAGTCAGACTACCTGGCTAAGGCAGATAAAATCCGGCAAGGCCTTCATTTCTTGGAGGAGGTCACAGGAGGAAGTGGGGCGGCCTCCTCCCTCCAACCCGGGTTTTCCAGTGGCTTTTGCCACAGGTCTTTAAAACTCCTGCACTAAGGAGTAGTGTTGTTCTATGTTGGGATCCTGCAAGGAGCATAGCAGGAAAGCTCCACAGGACTGTGTGTAGCTGAACCCAGGCCTGGGACGGCTCTGCACCAGTCAGGCTCTGTTCGGCCCGGCGCGGCCGTTGTCCCCGGCAACCAGTGTTTATGGACTGATGTTAACCCGGCTGCGTACCGGAGGACTTTTCTGTTTTACCCGTGAGTTACTGAATAAAAGCTGTTATATATATATATATATATATATAATATTCTATGTGTGTATATGTATTGTTTCTATTCTTTATTAAAGCTGTCAGTGTGATTTTACAGTATAGCCAGGGATGAATTAGCGGCTATTATACTATGTAGAAGTGTATGACCTATATATATATATATTTATATATATATAATTATTTGCTTTTTGTGTACATTTTTTTTTACAATGTGATTTTTACATGACTTTTTACATAGAGATAACTGCTCTATGTAAAACTTCATGTTAAAATCGCATTGCATACAGATGGAAAACTGATGGAAAACGCATGGTGCGATTTAAAATCGCATCAAAATCGCATGCCTTTTTACAACAAATGTACCGTTTTTTTCCTGCAGAAAATGGACCGATTTTTTTCCAGCCAGTGAGTATGAGCCCAAAAGGTTAATGTTTACTGCAGGGACCGCAGCTAATGCTGCAGCCTCACAGTAAACCCCCGAATGAATGAGCTCCTCTCCTGGCTGACAGGAGAGGAAGTGGAAAGCTTAATTGATTGCTTTCCACTTTCACTTCAGGTCAGCCAGGGACACCATCAGTGACGTCAGAGGGAACTGATTAACAAAAATAGGGGTTCCCTTCGAAAAAAAAATGGCGTGGGGTCCCCCCTATTTTTGTTAACCAGCCTGATGAAGCAGACTGCTGAGGCATGGTATTTAAGGCTGTTAAGGAGTCAATATCCATGGACCTTGCCAGCAGCATCGGACTGGAGTACCTTGGGCCCACCAGAGAAAAATTATTCTTGGGGCCCACCATCATACTTCCCAACCTTTGAAGAAGGGAAAGAGGGACAAAGGCTGTGGCACGCTGTGCCTGCTGCAACAAATTTTAGGCCATGCCACGTTGCACCACAGACTGTCCAGGAGTTGGTGGATGCTTTAGTCCAGGTGTGGGAGGAGATCCCTCAGGAAACCATCCATCGCGCTCATCAGGAGCATGCCCAGAAGTTGTAGGGAGGTCATACAGCATACCTCCCAACTTTTGAAGACAGGAAAGAGGGTTAAAGGCTGCGGCAAATTTTAGGCCACGCCCCGACCACACCCATTTAACAACTAATCACACCCATATCCTCGCCCCAACCGTACCCATTTAGCACTGCTGATCACACTGACTGGTAATGAGGGCACAGTCGCTGGCATTATGGGCACAGTGGTTGGTACTGAGGAAAAGAAAGAAAGAGCAGCGAGAGAGAAAAAGGAGAGAGAGAGAGAAAGAACAAACAGAGAAAGAAAGAGAGGAAAGAAAGAAAAGAGAGAGAGAAAGAAAGAACAGAGAGAAAAAAGAACAGAGAGCGAGAAAGAAAGAACAGAGAAAGAGAGAACAGAGAGAGAAAGAAAGAACAGAGAGCGAGAAAGACTAGAAAGAGAAAGAAAGACTAGCTAGGGTTTTGGTTTAGTGGGGGCGAAACTTCTGAGTGGGCCCCTAACCAGAGAACCTCAGCAAATGACCGCGCTGTTGCCAAAAATAATCTATATATAAAAAGACCAATATTGATATCACCGCCATATGGTCTGTTGTAAATAATACCAGTCCTACAGAACATATAATAGATTACAGCACAGGTATAGATAATGACTTACCGCTGATGTTCTTTCTAATGGAATTGTTCACTTTTCATGTCTTTTCCATCTGGCCCAGACCGTCATGACGACTTCTCCAGCCAGGACTCGACTGCAGAGATTACAACAAAGACACATTTCACTTCTCATATTTTTAGCACTGTCACGGTCACCAATTGGACTATTCTCAACCTGCACAAACTCCTCATCCTGCTGATACCCCAATACTGAGCCGCTGCTGCCATATGTGTCCCTATTTCTGCACCTGATACCCCAATACTGAGCCGCTGCTGCCGTATGTGTCCCTATTACTGCACCTGATACCCCAATACTGAGCTGCTGCTGCCGTATGTGTCCCTATTACTGCACCTGCTGTGTGGTTCTGTGTGACCTCTAAATTCTAAAGCACCCCTCTAGAATATAGTAATGCCGGGTGCAAGTGCCCTAGAAAACAGTGCCCACATTTTGTCCCCTAGACTGTAATAATGCAATAATGCCCTGTGTGCCCCTTTGACAGTCACAGTAACCCGAGTTCCCCTATAACAATAAGTGTCCACTTTACATTTAATAATGTCCCAAGTCTCCCCCTGTACATCTCCCCTATACACAGAATAATGCCCCTCACTGGATATATACTGACCCCTTAATGTCCCCAAACTATTTAATGGGTCCAACACTGTATGATGGCCCCTAGATAGCATCCATACAGCATAATACACCAGATAGTCCTCAATATAGTATAATGCACCCCCATAGGCAGCCTCTATATTATAATAAACCCCCATAGGCAGAGTCTATAATATAATGCACCACCATAGGCAGCCGCTATATTATAATGCACCCCCATAGGCAGCCTCTGTAGTATAATGCATCCCCATAGGGAGTCTCTGTAGTATAATGCACCCCCATATGGAGCCTCTGTAGTATAATGCAGCCCCCAAATACAGCCTCTGTAGTATAATGCAGCCCCATATACAGCCTCTGTAGTATAATGCACCCCCCATATACAGCCTCTGTAGTATAATGCACCCCCATTAAAAAAAAAAAAACAATACTCACCTCCCGGCTCCTGTGCTGCTCACTGTTCTCCCTCTCAGCGTCTGACAGCGGGCGCCGGCAGGTGACGTCATCGCGCCCGCTGTCAGATGCTGAGAGGGGGATTATGGGAGAGAAGGAGCGCTCGCTCCTTCTCTCTCTATGCGGTCAGCTATATCGGCTGGATGCCGATAAAGATGACCCTCCGATGACGGGTGGGGGGCCCACTGCTGGCACCGGGCCCCCCCACCGCCTGTTCAGGCCCCATAGCGGCCGGGCAGCAGAGCAGGGAGAGCGATTCTCCCTGCTCTGCCGCAGAATGTAACTGTATCGGCGTGCTGTGCACGCTGATACAGTTACTGTAGCGTAGCTCCGGATGGGCCCCTCAGAGCGCGGGGCCCGGGCCACCACCCCCTCTGCCCCGCGACCTATCCTTTCAAATCAGGGCCCACCACGCAGGAGCTGGGGCCCACCGGAGGTTTCTCCGGTGTCCCGGTGGCTCAGTCCGACCCTGCTTGCCAGCCTGATAATACCAGGCCACAGCAGTCTGCTTATCTTGGCTGGTTAACAAAAATAGGGGATCCCCTCGAAAAAAATTGGCGTGGGGTCACCCCTATTTTTGTTAACCAGCCAGATGAAGCAGACTGCTGAGGCCTGGATTTTCAGGCTGTTAAGGAGCCAAGATCCATGAACCTTGCCAGCCTGATTATACCAGGCCACAGCAGTCTGCTTATCTTGGCTGGTTAACAAAAATAGGGGATCCCCTCGAAAAAAATTGGCGTGGGGTCCCCCCTATTTCTGTTAACCAGCCAGATGAAGCAGACTGCTGAGGCCTGGATTTTCAGGCTGTTAAGGAGCCAAGATCCATGAACCTTGCCAGCCTGATAATACCAGGCCACAGCAGTCTGCATATCTTGGCTGGTTAACAAAAATAGGGGATCCCCTCGAAAAAAATTGGCATGGGGTCCTCCCTATTTTTGTTAACCAGCCAGATGAAGCAGACTGCTGAGGCCTGGATTTTCAGGCTGGTAAGGATCCAATATCCATGGACCTTGCAAGCCTGATAATACCAGGCCGCAGTAGTCTGCTTAGCTTGGCTGGTTAACAAAAATAGGGGATCCCCTCGAAAAAAAAATGGCGTGGAGTCCCCCCTATTTTTGTTAACCAGCCAAGTAAAATGCAGACTGCTGCGGCCTGGTATTAAAAGACTGTCAAGGCCCATGGATTTTGGCCCTCAACAGACTGATAATACCAGGTTACAGCAGCCCCACAATTGGCGCATCCAAAGATGTGCCAATTGTGGCACTTTACCCAGCTCTTCCCACTTGCCCTGTAGTGGTGGAAGCGGGGTAATAAGGGGTTAATGTCACCGTTGATTGCACGGTGACAATAAGCCCGGTTAATAATGGAGAGGCGTCAATAAGACACCGATCCATTATTAATCCCAAGGTTTTTAAATGTTTAAAAAAAGACACAGCCAGAAAAAAGTATTTTAATGAAATAAAAGAGACAACACAGTTTCCATTAATTTTATTATACGCTCATTCCTGCGACGCCATCGATCTCCTGTAAAAAAAGAAAAAAAACAAACCAACAGTATACCACCAGTCCGACGCAGTCCATATAACGAGGCTCCCACGACGATCCAGCTCTGCTACATCGGAATGCCAGGCAGAGCCTAACATCCCGACGCAGCACAGCTGATTACCTGCTTCCCCGGCGGTGACGTCATCGGACTGCTTTACGGCCGCGATTACCCGGCAGTCACTGCAGTTATCGTGAGAAACTGCATGTGACCGCCAGGGAGAAGATGATGGCGGCCATCAAGCAGTCCAGGACGTGACCGCCGGAGATCTTCTGCCAGGTAAGTGCCGCTGACTCCTGACAGACCCGACCGACGGACAGCGACAGTGACACGACAATTACGATTCCGGTATCCGATATGACGAAAATATCGGTACTCGGAATCGGAATTCCGATACAGCGAATATCGGCCGATACCCGATATTTGCAGTATCGGAATGCTCAACACTAGTCATTTCATGTCGGGTGGTTCTGTAATTTCACAACAGTCGGCAATTGAATTAGCGGCTATTACACTATGTAGAAGTGTATGTGCTACAAATATATATAAATATATGTCACAATGACATGTATATATATATATATATATAAATATATATATATATACTGTATGTAATCTATGTGTATATATGTAGTGTTTTGTGAGCTGTCAGTGAGATTTTACAGTAGCAGGGGATGAATTGCCGGCTTTTCAAAGGACACTGGTGAGTATAAATCTCACATAACGACGCTGCAGCAATCCCGCTGGCGATGCAACCAGATAAGGATCGTTGCTGCATCGCTATGTGATCGGTACTGAGATCTGCCAAACATGCAGATCTCAGCAGCGATCAGGACAGTGAGTACTCCGGTAACAAGAAACACACGTCGCTTAGTTACCGGCTGTGTACCTTGGATACCAGCCCACTGATGCAGGAGCTGGTAACCAAGGTACACTGCGCAGTGCCTGGAAAACCGCTGTGTACCTTGGTTACCAGCTCCCCTGCAGCAACGCTCTGGTATCCAACGTACACATCGGATTTCCAACACAGCCCCGCGCCTTGAAAAGCCGGGAATTCATCCCTGGCTACTGTAAAATCACACTGACAGCTCACAAAACACTACATATATACACATAGAATACATATATACATATATACATGTCATTGTGACATATATATATTTATAGTTCATACACTTCTACATAGTGTAATAGTCGCTAATTCAGTTGACGGCTTTTGTGAAATTACAGACCCAACATGAAATGACACATGGTTTACATACAGTTAACCATGTCATTTCATGTAGTTTGATATCTGGTTTTCACTAACAATTACATGAGTGTATGTGTGCAAAATTTCACACCTGTAGGGGTTAATTAAAGGTGTAAATTCGTTGACAAAAAATGCGTGGGCTCCCGCCCTATTTTCTCAACTAGACAGACAAAGCCAGCGAGTGGGGGCAGATAATATTAGCCTAGGGAGGGTGCATTTATTTAGTGCCCCCCCTGGCTACTAACATCTGCCCCAAGCCACCCCAGAAAAACTGTCTTTATTTCATTAAAAGGAATAATAATTAATGTGTGTGTGTGGTTTTTTTCCTTTCATACAATAGGATTAATAATTGAGAGTTGTCAAATTGACAACTCTCAATTATTAACCTGCCTTAAAGTCACCTTTCAATAGCAAGGTGGCTTTAACCCATTATTAACCCATTCGCCACCGCTACAGGGCAATGGGAATAGACGGGCAAAGTGCCAGAAAGGGCGAATCTACAGTTAGGTCCATAAATATTTGGACAGAGACAACATTTATCTAATTTTGGTTCTAGACATTACCACAATGAATTTGAAACAAAACAAATCAGATGCAGTTGAAGTTCAGACTTTCAGCTTTCATTTGAGGGTATCCACATTAAAATTGGATGAAGGGTTTAGGAGTTTCAGCTCCTTAACATGTGCCACCCTGTTTTTAAAGGGACCAAAAGTAATTGGACAAATGACTCCAAGGCTATTTCATGGACAGGTGTGGGCAATCCCTTTGTTATGTCATTCTCAATCAAGCAGATGAAAGGGCCGGAGTTGATTTGAGGTGTGGTGTTTGTATTTGGAAGGTTTTGCTGTGAAGGAAACATGTGGTCACAGGAGCTCTCCATGCAGGTGAAACAAGCCATCCTTAAGCTGCAAGAACAGAAAAAAACCCATCCAAGAAATTGCTACAACATTAGAAGTGGCAAAATCTACAATTTGGTACATCCTGAGAAAGAAAGAAAGCACTGGTGAACTCATCAATCCAAAAAGACCTGGGAGCCCACGGAAGACAACAGTGGTGGATGATCGCCGCATACTTTCTTTGGTGAAGAAGAACCCGTTCACAACATCAACTGAAGTCCAGAACACTCTCAGTGAAGTAGGTGTATCTGTCTCTAAGTCTACAGTAAAGAGAAGACTCCATGAAAGTAAATACAAAGGGTTCACATCTAGATGCAAACCATTCATCAATTCCAAAAATAGACAGGCCAGAGTTAAATTTGCTGAAAAACACCTCCAGAAGCCAGCTCAGTTCTGGAAAAGTATTCTATGGACAGATGAGACAAAGATCAACCTGTACCAGAATGATGGGAAGCCAAAAGTTTGGAGAAGAAAGGGAACGGCACATGATCCAAGGCACACCACATCCTCTGTAAAACATGGTGGAGGCAACGTGATGGCATGGCCATGCATGGCTTTCAATGGCACTGGGTCACTTGTGTTTATAGATGACATAACAGCAGACAAGAGTAGCCGGATGAATTCTGAAGTGTACCGGGATATACTTTCAGCCCAGATTCAGCCAAATGCTGCAAACTTGATTGGACGGCGCTTCATAGTACAGATGGATAATGACACCAAGCATACAGCCAAAGCTACACAGGAGTTCATGAGTGCAAAAAAGTGGAACATTCTTCAATGGCCAAGTCAATCACCAGATCTTAACCCAATTGAGCATGCATTTCACTTGCTCAAATCCAGACTTAAGAGGGAAAGACCCACAAACAAGCAAGACCTGAAGGCTGCGGCTGTAAAGGCCTGGCAAAGCATTAAGAAGGAGGAAACCCAGCGTTTGGTGATGTCCATGGGTTCCAGACTTAAGGCAGTGATTGCCTCCAAAGGATTCGCCACAAAATTTTGAAAATAAAAATATTTTGTTTGGGTTATGTTTATTTGTCCAATTACTTTTGACCTCCTAAAATGTGGAGTGTTTGTAAAGAAATGTGTACAATTCCTACATTTTCTAACACATATTTTTGTTCAACCCTTCAAATTAAACGTTACAATCTGCACTTGAATTCTGTTGTAGAGGTTTCATTTCAAATCCAATGTGGTGGCATGCAGAGCCCAACTCGCGAAAATTGTGTCACTGTCCAAATATTTCTGGCCCTGACTGTAAGATGCGCCAATTGTGGCACTTTACCCGGCTCTTCCCACTTGCCCTGTAGCGGTGGCAAGTGGGGTAATTGAACGGTGACAATAAGCCCGGTTAATAATGGAGAGGCGTCAATAAGACACCGATCCATTATTAATCATAAGGTTTGTAAATGTTTAAAAAAAGACACAGCCAGAAAAAAGTCTTTTATTGAAATAATACACAACACAGTTTTCATTATTTTTTATTCCACGCTCATCCTGCGATGCCATCGATCTCCTGTAAAAAAACAAAAATAACAAACCAACACAAATACTCCCTGTCCGACGCAGTCCAAAATCACGAGTGTCCCACGACGAGTCCAGCTCTGCTACATCTGGATGACAGGCTGATCCTGACATCCCGACGCAGCAGAGCTGCTTACCGGTGTAGATTCCCCGGCGGTGACGTCATTTGTGTTTCTCACGGCCAGCTGTCGCGAGATTACCCATTTTCCCGACCGTTGTGGACATTTATTAGCATAATGCCCTAACTGTTGGCAAACATTACAGATCACAGGTGCTCGAGCTGCCCGAGACTTAGGTCTCTCTCGAGAAACCTCCATGGCCTCAGGGGAATTGGGCGCCTGAACGGAAGATTCAAGAGGTCTGTCGAAGGTGGGCGCCAGCCGGAACTTCTGCCTACACTGGGTCCGCTCCAACCTCCGCTCGTTAAAATGGAGGTCGATGCGGGTAGATATGGTAATGAGCTCCTCCAGTGTGGCGGGAATCTCCCTGGTGGACAAGGCATCCTTCACATGGTCTGCTAGTCCCCTCCAGTACAGTGGTATAAGGACTTTATCTGGCCACTCCAGCTCAGAGACCAGAGTCCGAAATTGGACGGCGAACTGGCTGACCATGGATGAACCCTAGGGTGATTGCCAACAGTTGGAGAGCCGTATCATGGGTGACACGAGGTCCTAAAAAGACCTGTCTCAGAGTATCCAAAAAGAGAGGAGCACTCTGCACCACACGATCATCACGCTCCCACAACGGCGTTGCCCACTCCAACGCCCTGCCCGACAAAAGGGATATGATAAAACCCACTTTCGCCCGCTCCGTGGGAAAACGTGCAGCCAGGAGCTCTAAATGTATGGAGCACTGACTGACGAAACCCCGACATTGTTTACTGGCGCCAGTAAACTTATCAGAAAGTGGGAGGCGGGAAAAAGTCGGAGCAGGGGTAGCAGAGGACAAACTGGCTGCAGCCACACTAGCAGCCTGAACAGCGACTGCAGTAACATCCACAGCTGAAGTTGTGCGCTCTAGAGTCGCCAACCTACCCTCCAGCTGCTTTATATACCGCTGCACACACTGGTCGTCCGCCATTTTACTAGCCAGACCCTGGCGCTAGTATACTGTTAGGGTCTGCGGAACGCACCAGATAAATATAAATAGTGGGTGCGTTCACAGCCCGGGGTCCATCGTGCAGGCAGAGCCTGCTACTAGTAAGATGGCAGTATAGGCAAACTCTGTTACAACACAGAGTCACTGAGGTAAAGACGCAGAGATAGGTACTGTGTCCTGTTAACTCCACAGGGTTACACAGATAACTGCTGTGCGGATAGCAGAACGTGATCATGCAGACAGCAGCGCAATCAAGCAATCTCCTCACTAGAGAAGCCGGTATTCTAGGGGCTTATTTCAGCCAAGCCCTAACCACGTGCACACAAATCTCCTCACCGGAGGTGCCGGTATTCTAGGGGCTTATTTCAGCCGAGCCCTAACCACATGCATGCATGATCACACTGGCCCAAAGCACATAATGCAATTGATACTAGCGCATGGCCGCATGGCCATTCAACCCTTTTATAGAAGCAACTACAGGGCCTGCCAGAAAAGGACCAATGAGAAACTGTTCAGAACACATGTAGTTTCAGGACCTTCCTGGTGGACCAATAGTAGCTGCTGCGGTACCTGAGCATGTGACCCCTGATCTCCAATGAGAGATCTTACCCTGGGCATGCTCAGAAGGGGAAATGCAGGACTTAGTCCTAAAGACGTCTGCTCGCCGCTGACCAGTACTGGCTACAATAGCAGAACCTGGAGAGGCAGCAGTAAACCTCTGCACAGTACTAGGCTGAGCAAGACGCTGGGACTGACGTCTCTGCTGAGGAGACTCCACTGTGGCCGGAGACGGATAGGGGACCGCAGCGGGAATGGCTCGAGATTCCCCCTGTGCAGAGGCGGGAACTCGACCTCTAACACACCGGTCACAGGAATCTGTAATAGCCTTTTCAAAGTTCTCACCCTCCACATCTGGAATACTGAGAGAGTCTCCCTCTGATTTTCCGTGAGAGCATATCCAGCAAGTTGGCTTCCTGGTATACGGTTCCCCTGAAATCAGCAAGCAAAAAACAGTCACCGTTCCATCTATCTTCAGGGTTCTCACAAAAACATGAAACACATACACAGCAGGAGCAAACACCTTATATCCCAGGGTTTTGGATAAGGGTGTGGACTTTTTACACTACCTGGGAATGCGGTGGTGACCACACCTGATCGGCAAGAGGTAAAGACCCAGACTGGGCACAGGGGACATTCAGGTAAGATGACAAGATTTTCTTACCTTACTTATGGAGCTGCGCAGTCTCCGTCCTGTGAGCCAAGGCTGTGGCCAACACCTCTGTCTCTCCGATCAACAGGTCCCCATGCATTTTGTCCACTGCCCCACATTGGGCGCCAATTGTTATGGAAATTTGATTAGGATAAATCTATCCCCATGTTTGCTGCTGCTGTTCCCAAATTAGCCTGAGTATTTTGAGAGCTCTCTAGAAATGAACACTGTCCACACAAAGTGCCAGCATAGCATTTCATCAATACTGAAACTTTATTATCCATACATAGTCTTATACCTTTACAAAAAAGGGGTGGTTAGTTAATTAACATACAATTAGAAGCTGCTAGGTTATTGGCTGTTTGAATATAAAAATATAACAAAAGGCTGAATTAGCGATTTATTACTTCTGTCCTAGCTTTCCGGAAATTTCAGCAGAAACTAGCCATCAGTTCAGACCATCTGCCACTAGTTCCGCTTTCATTTCTGGGAAAGTACCATAGAGCTGTCTAGTTTTGCACTAGCCTGACTTATGTGGGTCAGGGGTCATGTCTTAAGCAACTGATTATAGTCTGCATCAGCTCTGAATATATATATATATATGTGTAAGTACAGGAGTAAATATGCAAGTGAGATCTACCTGAATATACATGGAATACATGAAATACATGAAATACATATATATTTCCATCACAACAGGTGTTTACAATCTTAGAATCAGTGAGTGGGCCTGTATAGGGGCTGCAGATACTCACTGTGCTGTTTGTTGACATGGTGTGCTATAGCTTGCCAAATAAGGAGGGAGCCAACAATATTCGCTCATCTCTAGTTGTGACGTGGTCTCTCTGTACACAAGTACACCATAAGATGTAGCATTAATTGCACTGAATTTTAATCTGTCACACTACAGTGGATATACTATGGATTAGTGTAATTACATCATGTCAGTTACCCATTTCTTAATGACTCAGAATTCTTTTGTATTTGACAAACTATTTTATTTTTTGCGGTGCAGAGGTGTTTCGATGGTGGCTAAATATTCCCCCTCATTAACAAACTTGATGTCATTTTGGGAATTCATTATTTATACACTGATTCTAACCCTTTTTTGTTTGATGTCTTCTGGTATGGGAGATAGGTCGACGACCTCCTCATCTGAAGGGGCAATATGTATCTGCCATCAATCTCATAGATTGTAAGCTTGCAAGCAGGGCCCTCATTCCTCTTGGTATCTGTTTTTATCTATGTGTTTATTGGTATGATGTAATGTCTATTGTCTGCACAAGTCCCCTCTATAATTTAAAGTGCTGCAGAATATGTTGGCACTATAAAAATAAAATTATTATTATTATTTATTATAGCCATAAAAAATTTAATTGGTCACATTAACAATAATAACTGTAATCTTACCTTTACACATAACGTTCATCCCACTACAATTTCCTTCCTGGATAACAAGCTGGATGGATTGGATATTAGAATTGACCTATTCTGAGCCTTTATATATGTTGTTATAGAAATCTTAATCTTATATTATTCTTTGATAGCTTAATATTATAGAATCTTCTATAAAGTCTATATTCATTATATTGCTGACATGTAAGATTTTCATGTGTGGTATTTTTCCAGAATGTCTGTGTGGGATGATTCAAGGCCGGGAAATGTTTTTACTCCTAGACATCTGGATGATTTATTAAAACAACAAACTCACTGAAAATATAATTAACTTGTGATGAAAAGTATCTCTTGTATTAATGGAAATGTTTCAAATGTATGTAACATGTATAACAACGTCCTTCAATGTTGATTATAAAAATAGAAGTAACCCCAGAAGAGGGAGACACTCTGCTTTATTCTTTCTGAGGTTATTTTTTGAGCTGTCTCCTCATATATGAGAAATAAACCTGGGTGTTGATTCGACCTCAGCCGTGTCTACGGCCATTTCATTCCATAGAAAGGAGATTTTCTTGATATTTTTGGTCCTTCAAAGCCGAGTCCAAATATTCCCTCCTGCGGTCTCTGAACAGCAAGACTGACACCGTGCACGGGGAGGGTCACAGACTCTCTACAACTAAGGGTCCCATTACACATAGCGACTCACCAGCGATCCCGAAAACGATATGAACTTGTCAGGATTGCTGGTGTGTCGCTACATGATCGCTGGTGAGCTGTCAAACAGGCAGATCTCAGCAGCGATCAGGACAGCGACTATGCGGGTAAGAAGCGATGCACGTCGCTTAGACCCCCCGCAGTGTACGTTAGATACCAGCGCGCTGGTGCAGGGAGCTGGTAACCAAGGTAAACAACGGGTTTCTAAGCGCCGCGCGACGCTTAGAAACCCGCTGTTTGCCTTGGTTACCAGCTCCCCTGCACCAGCGCGCTGGTAGCTAACATACACATCGGGTTTCTAGGCGCCGGGCGGCGCCTAGAAACCCGATGTTTACCTTGGTTATCAGCTCCAGCTCGCTGATCGCTGGTCTCCCGCCTGTCACACGCAGCGATGAGCGCTGGCCAGCGGGAGTCCAACGATCAAAAAATGGTCCAGTACATTCAGCGATGATCAGCGATACCCAGCAGGGGGGCTGATCGTCGCTGCGTGTCACACTAAGCGGGATCGCTGGCTAGGTCACTGTTACGTCACAAAATGGGTGACGATTCAGCGATCTCGCTAGCGATCTCGCTTAGTGTAATGGGGCCTTAAGTACTCCTTCTGAATTGAAGACAAAAGAGGCCAGTTTTCTCATTGACTACAGTAGGGGTGACAGATTTGAACACAGCCAAGGAGACACTTGTGACCTCGGTAACATAGTAGCATAGTTATTAAGGTTGAAGGAAGACTTTAAGTCCATCTAGTTCAACCCAAGACCCTTTGTTTATTGTTTGTTAGATAAGGCTGGTTATTCAGAATGATTTGTAATAGTTTTGCTTAGCTGTAGGGGAATCTAAGGGATTTAGCAAAATTGAGAACAAGGGAGTCCATTCCGGTCTACTTGGTACCTGAGACAAAACCTGTAGATAAATCAATGTTTTATTGCCTGAGATAACTTATAACCATACTGTTACTTGTTACTTACTCTGAGTGCCTGAGTTCCTGGAGACGTCTGGCTATCTCTTGTATCAGACTAAACTAACACTTGGGGAACATTATTGGATGGAATAAGTACATTGTATTGAACATTGGATCCTTTTAATTGAGTGAAAATCCTGAGGATTGAAGGACCTTGTAGAGAGGATAACTACTTTCAATTGCAGATGAGTCGATTGAGGGTCCTTGCACACGGTCTAGGAGAAGACCACTGTAATAAACTACTCCATGCGCATGTTAAAAGATACAGGGGTTGGACAAAATAATGGAAACACCTAACGTTTTGGTATCATAATCTTCGAACATGTTATAAACATGCAAACCGTGACATATGGTAATGTTTTGTAGCTGATTATTTGTGTTATGTGATATGTGTATGTAAATTAACTGTTTGTTTTGCATAATTGTAAGAACATTGATGAGAACCTGATACCAATGGCAGACCTCTCGGATTTTCAAAGAGGCCAAATTGTTGGTGCTGGTATGGCAGGCGCTAGTGTAACCGAAAGTGCCCGAATGTTTGGCGTGTCAAGAGGTACTGTCTTCAAAGTAATGAATGCATTTGAAAGAGAAGGAAAAACATCCGCAACAAAGCACAGGTCCGGGCGAAAGTCGAAGTTGACTGAGAGAGACCGTCAGACTCTAAAGCGAATTGTAAGAGAGGATCGCAAGACCACGGCTCCGAAAATCACTGCTGAGCTCAATGAACACCTACAGAATCCAGTTTCCACGAAAACTGTTTGTCAGGAGCTGAACAACTCTGGATTCCACGGAAGAGCTGCAATTCGAAAACCGCTGCTCTCAATGACAAATGTTTCCAAGCGTTTACAGTGGTGTAGAACCCTCCAGGATTGGTCCTTCGAGCCGTGGAAACATGTGATATTCTCAGACGAATCATCGTTTACCCTATTTCCGACCTCCGGCCGCGTATACGTTTGGAGACAGCTGAAAGAAGCATTCCAATCAGACTGCCTTCTCCCAACCGTAAAACATGGCGGAGGTTCTGTGATGATCTGGGGTGCTATTTCGTGGAGATCTGCCGGGCCAATGATATTCCTTCATGGAAGAATTAACAGCCGCGATTATTTAGGCATTTTGGGCGACCAAGTGCATCCTATGGTTCAAGCACTGTTCCCAGAGGGAACGCCATCTTTCAGGATGATAATGCACCAATTCATACAGCTAGAATTGTTAAAGCATGGCACGAGGAACATTCTAATGAAGTTGAGCATCTCATCTGGCCCCACAATCCCCAGACCTCAAAATTATAGAGCATTTATGGTCGATTTTAGAGATTCAAGTTAGACGTCGATTTCCGCCGCCATCGTCGCTCAAAGAACTGGAGGGTGTTTTAACTAAAGAATGGGCTAAAATTCCTTTGGAAACAATTCACAACTTGTATGAATCCATACCTCGAATAATTGAGGCTGTAATCGCCGCAAAAGGTGGACCTACATCATATTAAACTAACTTTTGCTGATGTTTCCAGGTGTTTCCATTATTTTGGCCAATCCCTGTACTTTGTCTAGACAGTTAAGGTAAGGCATATATGTATTAACATTTGTTTGTAGAATAATTGTGTGTGCATGAAAATGACTGATATATGAGACTCCTTGAATGAACTGAATGACCATATGCAAGTAATAAGGATTTTAAAAAAAATATCCTGCCTGTTTGAAGGAGTCCAATTAGGTGTGATCCCTGGTCAACTGGCACCTGGGATAAAACAAAGGAAAATTAACAAGTGAAACATATAGTCACACTTGTAAGAGTGAGATAAGCTGAAACCAAATATTTTGTTATTATTGTGAAGCTAAGCAGAAAGACTGGGAACACGCAGTCGGGCATGTCCTGTCCGTGCTTCTGGTTGCCTATGGTTTTGCGATAATCTAACTAATATTTGGGGAGGTTGCAAGTGAAACAACTGTGCTAAATGCTCTGCAGATTTTGTGTGGATTGTGCATGTTTCAGAAAAAGAACGGACGAGAATCGTGTCCTTTATGGTAGGTGGTTACTAACCAAAGTATTTCCAAAGACCACACGGCCAAAAATAAGATTTGTAAAACAAGGGATTACTCGGTGGGCACTCTGGTATGTGAATATCCATGCCCTATTAAGTAATTCTCATTTAAACCATACCCCAACAGACTTGAAAACCAGTGCCCTGTATTTACATCAAAGTCCAGACGGACAGGTCTTTCACACCAATTGCATATGTGTTAGAAACAGCTCCTAATTAAATATACGTATATATTTATATATACATATATTTATACATATATGTATATATTTATATGAATACATGGAAAACAGTACTGGTTAACCCCTTAACGACCAAGCCATTTTGTAGGTTAAAGACCAGGCCAATTTTTACAATTCTGACCACTGTCACTTTATGTGCTTATAACTCTGGAACGCTTCAACGGATATTGGCGATTCTGAGAATGTTTTCTCGTGACATATGGTACTTCATGATAGTGGTAAAATTTCTTCAATATAACTTGCATTAATTTATGAAAAAAACGGAAATATGGCAAAAATTTTGAAAATTTTGCAATTTTCAAACTTTTAAGTTTTATGCCATTAAATCAGAGAGATATGTCACAAAAAATAGTCAATAAATAACATTTCCCACATGTCTACTTTACATCAGCACAATTTTGGAACCAATTTTTTTTTTGTTAGGAAGTTATAAGTGTTAAAAGTTGACCAGCAATTTCTCATTTTTCCAACAAATTTACAAAACCATTTTTTTTAGGGACCACCTCACATTTGAAGTGAATTTGAGGGGTCA
Organism: Oophaga sylvatica; assembly: GCA_033576555.1. Lineage (NCBI taxonomy): Eukaryota > Metazoa > Chordata > Amphibia > Anura > Dendrobatidae > Oophaga > Oophaga sylvatica. The sequence goes on from JARQOD010000002.1 coordinate 409,679,486, forward strand.
ATATGACAGAAAATACCCAAAAGTGACACCATTCTAAAAACTGCACCCCTCAAGGTGTTCAAAGCCACATTCAAGAAATTTATTAACCCTTTAGGTACTTCACAAGAATTGAACCAATGTGGAAGGAAAAAATGAACATTTAACTTTTTTTCCTAAAATTTTTCTTTCGACACAATTTTTTAAATTTTGTCAAGGGTATCAGTAGAAAATGAACCACAATATTTGTTGTACAATTTCTCCTGAGTACACCGATACCCCATGTGTGGGGGTAAACCACTATTTGGGCGCATGGCAGAGCTCGGAAGGGAAGCAGCGCCATTTGACTTTTTTGGCTGGAATTGAGATTGGACGCCATGTCGCATTTGGAGAGTCCCTGTGTGCCTAAACAGTGGAAACCCCCTACAAGTGACCCCATTTTGTAAACTAGACCCCCCAAGGAACTTATTTAAATGTGTTGTGAGAGTTTGGAACCCCAAAGGGCTTCACAGAAGGTTATAACGTAGAGCCGTAAAATTAAAAAATCATATTTTTTCCACAAAAATGATCTTTTCATCCCAATTTTTATTTTCCAAAGGATAAAAGGACCCCAAAAGTTATTGTGCAATTAGTCCTGAGTACGCTGATACCCCATATGTGGGGGTAAACCACTATTTGGGCGCATGGCAGAGCTCGGAAGGGAAGCAGCGCCATTTGACTTTTTTGGCTGGAATTGAGATTGAACGCCATGTCGCATTTGGAGAGTCCCTGTGTGCCTAAACAGTGGAAACCCCCCACAAGTGACCCCATTTTGGAAGCTAGACCCCCCAAGGAACTTATATAAATGTGTTGTGAGATCTTTGAATCCCCAAGGGCTTCACAGAAGGTTATAACGTAGAGCCGTAAAATTAAAAAATCATATTTTTTTCACAAAAATGATCTTTTCATCCCAATTTTTATTTTCCAAAGGATAAAAGGACCCCAAAAGTTATTGTCCAATTAGTCCTGAGTACGCTGATACCCTATATGTGGGGGTAAACCACTATTTGGGCGCATGGCAGAGCTTGGAAGGGAAGCAGCGCCATTTGACTTTTTTGGCTGGAATTGAGATTGGACGCCATGTCGCATTTGGAGAGTCCCTGTGTGCCTAAACAGTGAAAACCCCCCACAAGTGACCCCATTTTGGAAACTAGACCCCCCAATGAACTTATCTAGATGTGTGGTGAGAGCTTTGAACCCCCAAGGGCTTCACAGAAGGTTATAACGTAGAGCTGTAAAATTAAAAAATCATATTTTTTCCACAAAAATGATCTTTCCACCCCCAATTTTTATTTAGCAAAGGGTAACAGGACCCCAAACGTTATTGTGCAATTTGTCCTGAGTACACTGATACCCCATATGTGGGGGTAAACCACTATTTTGATGCATGGCAGAGCTCGGAAGGGAAGGAGCGCCTTTTTCAAATGCAGACTTTGATGGAATGGTCTGCGGGTGTCATGTCACGTTTGGAGAGCCCCTGATGTGCCTAAACAGTAGAAACCCCCCACAAGTGACTCCATTTTGGAAACTAGACCCCCAAGGAACTTATCTAGATGTGTGATGAGCACTTTGAACCCCCAAGTGCTTCACAGAAGTTTATAACGTAGAGCCGTGAAAATAAAAAAATCATATTTTTTTCCACAAAAATAATCTTTTTGCCCCAAAATTTTTATTTTTATAAGGGTAACAGGAGAATTAGGACCCCAAATGCTATTGTGCAATTTGTCCTGAGTACGCTGATACCCCATATGTGGGGGGGAACCACTATTTTGACGCATGGCAGAGCTCGGAAGGGAAGGAGCACCGTTTTTAAATGCAGACTTTGATGGAATGGTCTGCGGGTGTCATGTCACGTTTGGAGAGCCCCTGATGTGCCTAAACAGTAGAAACCCCCCACAAGTGACCCCATTTTGCAAACTAGACCCCCCAAGGAACTTATCTAGGTGTGTGGTCAGCACTTTGAACCCCCAAGGGTTTCACAGAAGTTTATAACGTAGAGCCGTGAAAATAAAAAAAATCATATTTTTTTTCCACAAAAATGACCTTTTTGCCCCCAAATTTTATTTTTATAAGGGTAACAGGAGAAATAGGACCCCAAAAGTTGATGTGCATTTTGTCCTGAGTATGCTGATAGCCCATATGTGGGGGGGAACCACTGTGATCGCCTTACTGCGATCTTTGGGAGGCAGAATGAACTAATCCACAAAAGGTGAAGAATTGGTTTTCTTTTTTACGCTGTTCCTCGTGTGGTATTACTGATTAGGCGACTTTATTCCTCAGGTCGGTGCGATTACAGCGACACCAGATTTATACCCTTTTTTCATGTTTAGCTTCTGTCGCACTCTAAAAGACGCTTTTTTTGGAAGAATTTTTTGTAAGAAATTTTTGCACCGCCGTATTTTGAGAGCTATAATTTTTCCATATTTTGGCCGACAGAGTTATCTATGGGCTTATTTTTTGCGGGACAAGCTGACGTTTTTATTGGTACCATATTCGGGCACATAACGTTTTTTGATCGATTCCTATTCCGATTTTTTGTGGAAGCAGAATGAACAAAAACCAGCAATTCAGGAAATGTTTTTTTTTTTTCCTCCGTTCCGCAGGTGGTAAAATTGATAAAGCAGCTTTATTCTTCAGGTCACTGCGATTACAGCGATACCTCATTTATATATTTTTTTATGTTTTGGCGTTTTTTACACAATAAAAAATTTTATAGAAAAAATAATTATTTTTGCATCAGTTTATTCCGCGAGCTATAACTTTTTTATTTTTTCGCTGATGATGCTGAATAGTGGCTTGTTTTTTGCGGGACAAGATGACGTTTTCAGCGGTACTATGATTATTTATATCCCACTTTTTGATCGCGTGTTATTGCACTTTTTCCAAGCGGTATGATGATACCGCTTGGAAAAAGTATAATTTACTACTTTTTTGTGTTTTATTTTTATGGCTTTCACTGAAGGGGTTAACTAGGGTTACGCTTTTATAGATGGGATTTTTATGGACGTGGCGATACCAAACATGTGTATTTTTTTTGTTTTTTGTTTTTTTTATTACATAAAAATGTGTATTTTTAGGGGATTTTTTTAAAATTATTTTTTAATATTTTTTTTACAATTTTTTTTAAAAAATGCTTTTTTTTAACTTGTCCCTTTATGGGACTTTCACTTTTTTACTTTTTATTGCAGTTACAATGCATTGCAATGCTCCAGCATTGCAATGCATTGTACCTATCGTGAAAGCTGCTGTGAGCATGATTACAGCAGCTTTCCGTAGCTAGATTACCCGGAGGTTGTCATGACAACCACCGGGTCATCAAGGCAGAGATCGGGCCCGCAAATACATTGCAGGGCGCCGATCTGAGGCAGAGGGAGCTCCCGACCCTCTGCCTCCCCCCTGAGCGCTGCGATCGTGCTCGATCGCAGCAGTCAGGGGGTTAACAGCCAGGGGCCGTGGGGGCACCGCTCCTGGCTGTCAGTGCAGGAAGCTCGGCCACTGCAGCGCCGGCTCCTGCACTGATCGCGCTGTAGATGCTGAAATTTCAGCATCTCCTGCGCGATCGCTGCTGTGTTTGGTCAGTCAGATTGACTGACCAATCACAGCGATGTGGTGTGGGGACCGATGGCAAAGTTCCTCGCACCACTTGCCGTGCCTGTCAGCTGTCTGTGACAGCTGTCGACACTGAACTTCCACTGCGTGTTTACACGCAGTGGTAGTTCAAAGGCATGATGTGCACAGTCCGTCAAGGTGCCAAAACTGACACCTTGCCATGAAGGACTGTGCACGTCAATGGACATTAAGGGGTTAAGTGAGTTCGCACACATCGCTATATAGCGCTGCGGCACTCCTTCTAGCGGCTCTGTGGAATAACAGAGTTCGCACATATTGCCACAGCGCGTTACGGCGTTTATTTTGGCGACTCTGCGGGATAACAGAGTTCGCTTCTTGTGCCTTTTTACTAGCAACAGGCTCCGCCTGCACGGTGGACCCCGGGCTGCGAACGCACCTCTTTACATCATATATTTGGTGCGTTCCGCAGACCCTAACAGTCCCTTTATGGGACTTTCACTTTTTTACTTTTTATTGCAGTTACAATGCATTGCAATGCTCCAGCATTGCAATGCATTGTAACTATAGTGAAAGCTGCTGTGACCATTATCACAGCAGCTTTCCGTAGCTAGATGACCCGGAGGTTGTCATGACAACCCCCGGGTCATCAAGGCAGAGATCGGGCCCTACAAATACATTGCAGGGCACCGATCTGAGGCAGAGGGAGCTCCCGACCCTCTGCCTCCCCCCCTGAGCACTGCGATCGCTGTCAGTGCAGGAAGCTCGGCCACTGCAGCGCTGAGCTCCTTCACTGATCGGGCAGAAGAGGCTGAAATTTCAGCCTTTTCTGCTCGATCGCTGCTGTGTTTGGTCAGTCACATTGACTGACCAATCACAGCGCTGTAGGTGTGGGGACCGACTGCAAAGGTCCCCGCACCGCTTGCCTTGCCTGTCAGCTGTCTGTGACAGCTGTCGGCACTGAACTACCACTGCGTGTTTACACGCAGTGGTAGTTCAAAGGCATGACGTGCACAGTCCATCAAGGTGCCAAAACTGACACCTTGCCATGACGGACTGTGCACGTCATTGGACATTAATCTACATTGTCCCGAAGGCACTGCTCTTGTTTTTCTTGGAATTGTGATATTTACATTGTGTGTAGCAGTTAGGATTACCTGGAATATAGTGAAAGGGAGACCTCTGGCAAATATCTTGTTGATGTCGTGCCCTGAGTGTAAATTTGGATTGATGTTAGCTATATCCTTCGAGGGTTGGAGAATTGTTAAAATTGTTGACAAAGGTTATAGTCAAGTGTACACTGGGTTTAAAGTATTCAGACTTAATGTTCATGGGATACCCATTGTTCAGTGGACCCCTGGAACATTGTTGAATCACATAGAAGAACATAATCTCTGGTATCCTAAAAACATACTAATCAAGTGTTCTCTAAATAATGGAAAACCAGAGGATCACACCCAGTCTACAAAACTTTCTGTTCTCCTCAGTGGATTCAAACTATAAAATGAGTAACGTGTCAGGTAAAAGAATAAAATGTGACTGATGTGTCACAAGGACAGACCACTTGAAGGTGATATTAAGTATATGCATAAAGTTGATCCAGAATGTGTAAAGTATGTTGATAGATGGGGGAAGAGGTATGGTTTCAAAGGAATGCTCAGTTTGAATATCCACGCTGCTATAAAGATGAAAATCCGGACATATAAAAAATAAAGATGATGGTTTATTCTCTCAACGCGTTTAAAAGTCACTGGGACTTCTTCTTCAGGAGATGCTTAAACTTACAATATCGTACATACTGTTTAAATAAGTTGCACATTCAAAAATGGCACCAGAAAAGAGTCACATGTCCTACAGTGTCAAAGTTCATAAGATAGACACATGGTACAACACATGACATACAGTATGCGGATCATCTATAGGAGCAAACAAAATTATTAGTAATTAATATACTCATATAATCTCTTATACAGTGCCTTGTGAAAGTATTCGGCCCCCTGGAACTTTTCAACCTTTTCCCACATATCATACTTCAAACATAAAGATACCAAATGTTAATTTTTGGTGAAGAATCAACAACAAGTGGGACACAATTGTGAAGTTGAATGAAATTTATTGTTTTTTTTAATTTCTGTGGAAATACAAAAACTGAAAAGTGGGGCTTGCAAAATTATTCAGCCCCTTTAACTTAATACTTTGTTGCGCCACCTTTTGCTGCGATTACAGCTGCAAGTCGCTTGGGGTATGTCTCTATCAGTTTTGTACATCGAGAGACTGAAATTCTCGCCCATTCTTCCCTGGCTCAGTGAGGTTGGATAGAGATCGTTTGTGAACAGCAGTTTTCAGCTCTTTCCACAGATTCTCACTTGGATTCAGGTCTGGACTTTAACTTGGCCATTCTAACACCTGGATACGTTTACTGTATTTGTGAACCATTCCATTGTAGATTTTGCTTTATGTTTGGGATCATTGTCTTGTTGGAAGACAAATCTCCGTCCCAGTCTCAGGTCTTTTGCAGACTCCAACAGGTTTTCTTCAAGAATGGTCCTGTGTTTGGCTCCATCCATCTTCCCATCAATTTGAAGCAGCTTCCCTGTCCCTGCTGAAGAAAAGCAGGCCCAAACCATGTTACTGCGACCACCATGTTTGACAGTGGGGATGGTGTGTTCAGGGTGATGAGCTGTGTTGCATTTACGCCAAACATAGTTTGGCATTGTTGCCAAAAAGTTCGATTTTGGTTTCATCTGAACAGAGCACCTTCTTCCACATGTTTGATGTGTCTCCCAGGTGGCTTGTTGCAAACTTTAAACAACAATTTTTGTGGATATCTTTGAGAAATGGCTTTCTTCATGCCACTATTCCATAAATGCCAGATTTGTGCAGTGTGCGACTGATTGTTGTCCTATGGACAGACTGTCCCACCTCAGCTGTAGATCTCTGCAGTTCATCCAGAGTGATCATTGGCCTCTTGACTGCATCTCTGATCAGTCTTCTCCTTGTTTGAGATGAAAGTTTAGAGGGACGGCGGGTCTTGGTAGATTTGCAGTGGTATGATATTCATTCAATTTCAATATGATCGCTTGCACAGTCTCCTTGGAATGTTTAAAGTTTTGGAAATCATTTTGTATCCAAATCCGGCTTTAATCTTCTCCACAACAGTATCAGGACCTGCCTGTTGTGTTCCTTGGTCTTCATGATGCTCTCTGTGCTTCAAACAGAACCCTGAGACTATCACAGAGCAGGTGCACTTATATGGAGACTTGATTACACACAGGTGGATTATATTTATCATCATTAGTCATTTAGGACAACATTGGATCATTCAGAGATCCACAATGAACTTCTGGAGTCAGTTTGCTGCACTGAAAGTTAAGGGGCCGAATAATATTGCACGCCCCACTTTTCAGTTTTTGTATTTCCACAAAAATTTAAAATAACCAATAAATTTCGTTCAACTTCACAATTGTGTCCCACTTGTTGTTGATTCTTCACCAAAAATTAACATTTGGCATCTTATTGTTTGATGCACGATATGTGGGAAAAGGTTGAAAAGTTCCAGGGGCCGAATACTTTCGCAAGGCACTGTATTTTAATAGGTTCTGTTATGTTTCGGTAGCTGAGGAGTGCAGGTAAAAAAGGCAATACACCAGAGCAGTTGGAATCTATGAGATTGCAGTACCCTGACTAACCACCACAACTAGAGGCAGCCGTGGAGCGTTCCTACGTTGGTCCTAGACGCCTCGTCACAGCCTGAGAAACTAACTACACCTAAAGATAGAAAAAGGAAAGCTATCTGCCCCGGAGCAGAACCCCAAAGATAATAGAAAGCCCCCAAACATATAATGGTGGTTAGACAAGATGAAATACTGACACAGAAAGAAAATAGTATGAGCAAACGCTGGGGCCCAAACTAACTAAATAGAAAAGGATAGGAAGGGTACTTACTGCAATCCCAGAAAACCCTGAAAGGCACCAACTCTACTAATTTCAAAAACACCTGAGATCACACGACCTCTTCCACCTAAATTAGTTCTCTGGTGTAACAAAATCAAAACAGCAGCCACTGAAAAAACTGGAAAAAGCAAAAGTACAAACATCAGTGGCTGAACAAAACTGAGAGGGC
>JARQOD010000002.1:409687290-409719982 GCA_033576555.1 Oophaga sylvatica
CTCTAAGACCCCTCATACCCGTCCGTCTGGGACCCTCTTACCCTTGAAACTTCCGGAGCGTCCATGGACTCATTTGTCTATGGACTTCATCACGGACCTTCCTCAGTCGTCAGGGAAGACTGTCATACTGGTGGTTGTTGACAGGTTCAGTAAGATGGCACATTTCATTGCTCTTCCTGCCCTCCCTAATGCTAAAACTCTGGCGCAGGTGTTCATTGGGGAGATTGTGAGACTTCATGGGTTGCCTTCTGATGTGGTGTCAGATAGGGGGTCTCAGTTTGTGTCCAAGTTTTGGAGGGCATTTTGTTTACGTCGGGGGATGCAATTGTCATTTTCCTCGGCCTTTCATCCGCAGACCAATGGTCAGACAGAGCGTCTGAATCAAAGCCTAGAGACTTATCTTCGGTGTTTTGTCTCAGAGAACCAGGAGGACTGGTCTTCTTTCTTGCCTCTGGCAGAGTTCGCTCTTAACAACAGGCGGAGCGAGTCCACTGGTAAGTCCCCGTTTTTTGGGGCATATGGTTTTCATCCCCAGTTTTGTACATTCAATGGGGGGGTCCCTTCTGGGGTTCCTGAGGAGGAGCGTTTCTCGTCGTCACTTGCTTCAGTGTGGAGAGGTGTATTGAATAATCTGAGTGCTATGGGGAACCGTTATAAACGTATGGCTGATAGGAGGAGAGTTTCTGGTCCAGATCTTAATGTGAATGATCTGGTATGGTTGTCTACCAGGAATATAAAACTTAAAGTTCCCTCCTGGAAGCTGGGCCCCAGATTCATCGGGCCGTACAGGATCAGTTCCATAATTAATCCTGTGGCATTTCGTCTGGACCTCCCTCCTACGTTTAAAATCCACAATGTGTTCCACAAGTCATTACTTAAGAGGTACGTGGCACCAGTCATACCATCACCTCTACCTCCTCCTCCAGTGGTGGTCAATGGTAACTTGGAGTTTCAAGTGTCAAAGATCATTGACTCACGTCTGAATCGCCGGTCCCTTCAGTACTTGGTGCATTGGAAGGGGTATGGTCCAGAGGAGAGGACGTGGGTTCCTGCGTCTGACATTAACGCAGATCGTTTGGTGCGGACCTTTCACAGAACTCACCCGGGCAAACCTGGCCCTGAGGGTCCGGAGGCCCCTCGTAGAAGGGGGGGTACTGTCATGTGTGCATTGCCACGAAGATCGTCGCGGTTGCACATTCTGACTTCTCACAGCTGAGTTGCTGTTTCTTTGTGTTTGGCAGTTAGGGAGTTAATTCTGTCTGTGCTCAGTTCTGGGAATGGGTGCAGTTTCTCCCGGCTGCAATTAATTATTTGTTGATTGGTTTCCTTTAAATCTCTGGTTGTCTGTGTTGGGAGTTGCCAGTGAAATTCTTCATGCAGACCACAGATAGGATTGTATCTGTATAGACTTAAGTTAAAGAGCTCCTTAGTTGTTTTAAGCTCACCTTGCTTAGAGTTTAATATCCCAGATCATTTATGTTCCTTCTGTGTTTGAGTGTGTATGCAAGTCTGTGTTTTCTCCAGTCTGTCTAATATGTCTAATCTGTGTATTTAGCAGAGATCAGCCCATATTCCTTTGGTGGTAATCAGTATCCTTCTTAGGACTGATTACAGGGTTCAGGGACTGATAGGAGACAGGGTTAGGCTGGAGACTTGGACCTCTGAACCATTATCAGTACCTCCAAGGTGAGGGATTAGTTAGGACCCCAGTTTAGGGTCAGGTTAGACCCCCGGGTCCTCCTCTTTCCTGTGTCAGTGTATCAAGTCCTCAAGATTAACCCTGAGTTCAACGGATATCGTGTCAGGTAAATCTATTCTATATTTACATGCTGATGTTGCTAATCTATATGTTGTATAGAGTGTTGTTCTTTTAAGAATAGTTTACTGACATCGTACACATATCATAAGACCGCGTGACATACAAGGACTGACACTTTCCTTGTTGCATCCCTCCGTGTTGAGGAGGGACATACCCCCATTGGTAACTGCCTACCCCGGAAAATACACCTGCTCCCAGAAAAAAGGCGCTGGTAAGAACTTAAAGACCTTGGGTAAAAACTACTGTGCCCAGTCCATAAATATAACTGACCCTGGGTCTAACTATCCTAAGGACTGGTTGGAGAACCAGGACTCCGTGAGGGCAGATATATGGTGGTTATGCAGGGATGGGAGGTTGAGGCCCAGCCTTACAGCCAAATGGAAGGGGAGCTGTGCCTTGGTATACCTTAATTATGCAAATTGTCTCTTCAGAGAGGAAGAGAGCTAGAACTCTATTGGAAGGTAGCAATCCTACAAGTCAATGTTGACCCTTTAACGAGCCTTATCACATGACCTAGGATAATAGCCAAACCAGAATCTCAATTTGCAGACACTGTGTTTCTTTTTTTTTTTTTTTTTTTTTAAACCATTCAGGTTAGTTATAAACAACTCAATATAAGCTCATCAACTTAAATGTCGTTGTTTCAACTCTCATCATCATGGTTCATATTTAATTCAGCATAAAAACTAAAGGTATACACAAAAGACGTCATAAACATCAATAAACATCACTAAAATTCACTGATATTTGATCAGGTGCTGCCATTTTTTAAATTTCCAAACGCCCTCTGCATCAGAACCACCACCGCCTTCACTGTCTAATTTATAAATCAAGTATAATCTAGAAAGGATCAGCCCGACACACTTATTGACAGATAAATGCTTCTCTTTGAAAATTCCTAAATTCCTCACATCCCACAAACTCTGCATCACACAAGTCATAATTAACCATAGGATTCTATTTTTCACACGACCACATGCACCAATTCCAAACATTGCAACACGCCAGTCAATAAAACTCACCCCCGCTAACTCCTTACACAACCCACCTACACACTTCCACACACTGTACGCGTAATCACAGTCCCACATAGTATGCCACACAGTCTCACATCCACCACAACCTTCTCTCGGGCACACATCCGTTCTGGTCAGACCTCGTCTCTTCTGAACCTGTCGCACAGGCAAAATATTGTGCAAGGACATCCATACAATATCCCTCTGTCTATTAGACATCCCATGCGTTCCCAAACTCTTCCATGCAACCGAGACTTCATTCCCTCTCAAACCCACAATATTACTCTCCACATCATTCTTATGTATTATCTTCATCACCATCTTAGCCATTCTAAAATCATTCATCGGCACACTCAGTAAATCATGCTTCCTCACAAACTTTTCAATCACCTCATACCAGACCGGACACTTGAAAGCAACAGGCACTCTAGCATCCCTCTTTCTCCAACACAAGCCATACAACATCCAACCAGCAGAATATCTTGCCATATAAGCTCCTTTATTTCCTTTATTCAACAAAATAACTACAGTTTTGATATACTGAAGCCCCAGAAAAATCTCAATGTTTGGAAAGGCCATGCCACCATGGTGACATGCCTTAAAAAGACTTTCTCTCTTAAGTTTTTCTATTTTACTACTCCAGAAAAAAGTAAAAACTAACTTTTCCACTCTTTTTATTTTCCTATTAGACGGTGGAAAAACTGTTGCAATAAAAAGCAGAATCGGAAGAATCACCGCTTTTATGACCAAAATCTTACCACTCAAGGTCAAGTCTCTCAGTCGCCAAAAATTTAACTTACGCTCTATGCGCAATCCACACTCCTCCCAGCTCTCCTTACCTTCCAGCTCCTTATTAAATAATACTCCCAGCACTTTGAGAGCACCCTCCTCACATTTAACCCCCTCCATTTTAACCCCATCATCCCCAAAACATTTAAAACTACATTTATTCCAATTCACTCTAAAACCAGACGCACCACAGAAAAACTCCAAAAGCAACTTAACTCTACTCATAGACGCAACACTTTCACTCACAACCACAACATCATCCATATATCCAAGAACTTTCACATGCTTTCCACCACTCCCCGGTACCAACAAACCTCTCACCACTTTATCACGTCTCACCAAGCACAACAAAGGTTCAATCACACATACAAATAAGACAGGGGACATGGGACACCCCTGCCTTACACCAGACATAATATTCACTTTCTCACTCAACCATCCATTAACAAGAAACTCGCTTGACACACAATCATACAAAGACATTATCCCATTCACAAATTTTTTAGGAAATCCCATTCTCTCCAGAACTTTAAACAAAAACACATGTGAGACCCTATCAAACGCTTTCTCAAAATCAATTGTCAGAACCATACACTTTTGTTTCCTTCCCATGCAGTCCCCAATCAAATCCCTTAATAACAATAAGTTATCACTCATACTTCTCCCAGGCACCGCACACACCTGATCCTCATCCACAACATTACCAATCACCTCATGCATACGATTCGCCAACAATTTGCTATAAATTTTGTAATCTGCATTCAGCAGCGTTATAGGTCTCTCCAATTCTCTAAACACTTTCTCTCACCTTTCTTATACACAAGCACAACCACCCCCTCCTTCATTGATTCACACAACTTACCATTCTCCCACATGTACTTACATATCTCAGTCAAATCAGCACCCAGAAGATCCCATGCTTTCACATAGAATTCTACCGGCAATCCGTCTTTCCCTGGTGTCTTATTCTTTTTAGCACTCTTCATCACATTTTCTACTTCATCCATAATCACATCCTCATTCAAAATATCACATTCTTCACTACCCAACTTGTTTTCTAACCCATTCAGCACTTCTGAAACAAGACCAGAGTCAATCCATTTTTTATCATATAACTTGCTGTAGAACCTATTCACCTCCTTTATCACATTCTCACCTGACACACACAAACCGTTCCTATCCAGGACTTTATCCATATCAACCTTTCTCCCATTCATTTTCTTAAAAAAGAACCTTGTGCACTTTTCATCTTTCTCAAGATGTTCTATTTTGGTGCGATAGATGATTTCCTTCCTTTCGCATCCATAACACGCTTTAGTTCACTCTTTGTCTCAGCCAGCTCATCAGACACATCCATCCCACTTTCTCCACACTTCCTTAACCAGTCTATATGCCTGTTTAAATCATTAAATCTTTCCCGATAAATAGCAGCTTTTTTATAGCCCCATTTTTTGAAGAATTTTTTGCAACACACCTTAACCCAGTCCCACCATTCCAGCACACACGCAAAATTCCTCTTACATACTCTCCACTCTTTATACTTTATTTTTAATTCATTCATCACATCCTCATCTTCTAACAACCTAACGTTCAGCTTCCAAACACCACCACCATACACACGGTCATCAATCGCACTAAACACACCTCTCAAACACTCATGATCAGAAAAAGGTACAGCATTTTGTTCAAAATTCATACACAACATATTTTTGGAAAACAACATTTTATCTATTCTGGATACAATACCACCCCTATCAGCATGGTATGTTGGCGGTGGTGGGATGCCAAATTTCAGAGCAGCAGCATCTAGAAGGGAAAAATCAGAAATAAGATTGGATAACTTTTTACCAGTTATGTCACAATTCCCTTCTGTGATGCAATTAAAGTCTCCAACTAAAACTGTAGGCATTTTGCCTGGAAGAAACAAACTTAATTTTTCCAAAAGAGCCAGACGCTCCTTTTTCCCATCCTTTCCTGATGGACAGTACACATTAATAATTCTAGCCCGCCACCCCCTATAGCTAACATGTGCAATTATACATCTACCCACCTCTACCACCGTGTAGCTATCTAAACTAATCTCCCTGTTACCCATTAATATCCCTACACCATCATTCCTATTAACACATGAGCCAGACCATACATGCTGACCGTAAGGCCAGTCCTTATCGCTTGGAGCGTCCTCAATCCCACATTCCTGAAGACAAAAGATGTCAGCATTCATCTGTTTAATATAATCTAGGACGACTGCCCTCCTGGATTTAAATCTAATTTGTCTGACATTCAGGGATGCAATGCCCCAACCAGCTTGGGGAGCCATAACATGATGGTGTTATTTACATGACGACAAACAGGCCACTTCTTCTTCAGCCGTTTTCGTCTTCCATCTGGAACTGCAACTCCCCGAATCTGTTTACGTCTGCGGGAATGCCTAAAAAAACATTGGTGTCAGGAGAGAAGACATTCTGAGGGTAACTACGTTCACTCACCGGACTTAAACAATCTTCACCGGCGTCCGCCCAATCCGTTCTGGGCTTTTTACAGGAAGTTCCAGGCTCCTCCTCCTCCTCAGAGGGCCTTGCAAGAGTGAAGTCACCTTGATCTCCACAACTGGTCAACTCCTCCTCAGTAGCTAACCAAGATATACTGGGGGTATTACCAAGAGAACCCTCCAACCCTCCTCCCCACAGACATCAGACTGATGAGGGAGCTCACATTCAACCTCAGCAAGTTCCAAACCTGCCACCTCTGGGCTGGGAGTCTTCGTTTCGGGCAGGGCCTCCTCATGTGCATCCATGATTTCAGGTTCCTCAGTAAGATCCGGGTCTGTAACCTGTGGAATGTCAACAACAGCAGCAGGGGGCGCAGCTGCCCCACCTGTGACCTCAGCGTAAGACCTAGGACTGATCCTGGCCTTACAATCCCGATACTTATGGCCCTCCTCACCACAAGCATTATACATAACAGGATTTGTGCAGTCTTTTGCCATATGGCCGGAACCATTGCAATTCCTACAAGTTGGCATGTCCTTGCAACTATCCTGGGTATGCCCGAAATTTTTACACCTCCTGCAATACAGTGGGGCATCTGTAAAAAACAAAAAAACACTATTTTTCCCAATTGAAAAATTAAGAGGGGGGTAATGGATGCCTCCCGGGCCTTGGGGATCCATCCCAAATCTCACAAAAAATTTGTACTTCCCGGTCCAGAGCCCTTCTCCATTCAGGACCCTGTGGGAGTACTGAACATAAATGCAATGTCTTTTCAAAAATAAAGTAATGTCCTCCAGGGAAACAAAAGGGTTGTGCATGAAAACCACAAGTGGGATATCCCCCTTAGAGTATAGCACAGTAAAGGTAAGTCCTTCCAGCAAAGGATTTGCAACTCCATTTTTCAGGGCAGTAAACAAATTCTGGCAAGCCGCCATAGAAGATAGCACCAGCACATACCTGCCTTCCCTCCTGAACTCCTGCAGGCATATTATATCGGACTTCCGAATCTTCAGAATGTCATAAAACACCATGTTGACCAAATATCCCAGGGAAAAATGCAACTTCTTATCTTCAGCGATTTCAATCCGGAATCCATTTTTGACCCGGCTATCACCGGTCCCAGAGAATTGAAGTCGGACTCCCATCGTCCACAACTCCAAGGATCTTCTCCCTGAATCCTCCTGGCTATCTCCCTAAAGCAGCAACCGGCTTAAGCCACCGAAGTGGCGATGCTGGAAGGCCAAGAGACAGCACTCAAGGTATCCAGGACACTTTGCACCTCGTCAGTGCAAAGCGGAGATCTGGTTTGGCTGTATGAGGGCGTCAGACCATTGTCCAAGAAGTATCGTCACTCCTTGCGGAGATCAACATGCTAAGCATGCCGAGATGAGGAGACAAGGGTATGCCACACTAAACGAGATCGCAAACGAGATCGCTAACGAGATCACTAAAACGTCACTATTTTACGATCTCGTTAGCGACCTCGTTGTGTGTGGCATGTAGCAACGATGTGGCCCCTGCTGTGATGTCGCTGATCGTTCACTAGAGTTCTGGACCGTTTTTTGATTGTTGGCGTCCCGCTGGTGAGCCTGAATCGCTGTGTTTGGCACCTTTTGCGAACGACGAGCGACCTCGTTTGTGACGCATGTGACTGTTTTGCGTCACGGAGTGGATCGCAATATCTGTAAGTTTTCTTTTGCGTCACAGAGAGGATCGCAGAAGTTGCAAAGCAGGCTAGTAGGACGCAGAGAGCAGGAGCGATGCTGGAAATTCCTATGAATCAGAAGCGCTCAGTACATGCTAATGACATCCTAACGACCGCCAAAGTCGTTAAAGAGATCGCTGACCGCTGATGTGTCGTTTATGAGATCTCCTGTTTGGCAGCTACTAGCGACCTAAAAGAGATCACACCAATGATTGCATCGTTATCGTGATCGCTAACGAGATCGCTAAGTGTGGCAGTACCTTAAAAGCTGCAATGCTCCTCAGGGAAATATGCTAATTATGCAAATTGTCTCTTCAGAGAGAAAGAGAGCTAGAACTCTAGTGCCACCTATTGGAAGGTAGCAATCCTACAAGTCAATGTTGACCCTTTAACGAGCCTTATCACATGACCTAGGATAATAGCCAAACCAGAATCTCAATTTGCAGACACTGTGTTTCGGGGCACTGCCCCTCATCAGTGCAAAGTGGAGATCTGGTTTGGCTGTATGAGAGGCGTCAGACCATTGTCCAAGAAGTATCCTCACTCCTTACGGAGATCAACATGCTAAGCATGCCGAGATGAGGAGACTTAAAGACGCAATGCTCCTCTGGGAAATATGCTAATTATGCAAATTGGTATACCTTCTAATGCCCTTCCACCTGTTCTCGGTGGGTAACCTAAAAGGGATCAGAAAAACACCATGGAGGGAGTGGCACAGAATTAAGAGGGAGCAGGTACCTGGTGGGTCCTTTGACCCACGGATATATATTGATGACATAGGAGTTCCATGGGGGTCCCTAGTGAATTTAAAGCAAAAAATCAAGTTGCTGCAGGGTTTGAATCTTTTCTGATGTGGTGGGTTACGATAAATAAAAAAGTAGATTGGATAAAATTACATTTATTACAATCAACAAATATTTGTTAATTATACTCGAGATGCGATAAAAGGCATTGCAGAACAGCTGGGTCCAACATCCCTAATGGCTTGGCAAAATCGAATGGCATTAAATATGTTGCTGGCAGACAGAGGTGGCGTGTGTAAGATGTTTGGAACTTTTTGCTGTACCTTCATCCCTAACAACACTGCCCCTGACGGTAGCATAACCAAAGTTCTTGAGAGTTTGACATCCTTGTTCGAAGAACTGTCAAACAATGCAGGAATAAATTATCCTTTTTCTGATTGGTTAGAAAACTAGTTTGGAAAATGGAGTGGTTTAATTACCTCATTCCTAATGTCTATAGGTGTAATGATCGCTATTTTAATTACCTGTGGTTGCTGTTGTATACCTTGTATCAGAGGATTAGCTGAAAGACTAATTACCATAGCCATAACCAGAACAATGTATCAAGAAGCATACCTCACCGAAGATCTTAATGATGACATCGACCTAAAGGACACTCACCTTGGTGTTGAAGAAGACGGTGATTCAGCCTAATGCCAAGAAGCAGATGAGCTCCCTACCTTGAGCTAAGAAAAATCCACCTCTCTGACAATGACGGCGCTTGTAAAACCAAGAGGAAGCAAGATACCCGAAGAAAAAGAGACTGGATAATGAATAACAGGAGGGAATGTTATAGAAATCTTAATCTTATATTAATCTTTGATAGCTTAATATAATAGAATCTTCTATAAAGTCTATATTTATTATATTGCTGACATGTAAGATTTTCTGTGTGGGATGATTCAAGGCCGGGAACTGTTTTTACCCCAAGACATCTGGATGGTTTATTAAAACAATGAACTCATTGAAAATGTAATTAACTTGTGATGAAAAGTATCTCTTGTAGTAATGGAAATGTTTCAAATGTATGTAACTTGTTTAACAACATCCTTCAATGTTGAATATAAAAATAGATGTAACCCCAGAAGAGGGAGACACTCTGCTTTATTCTTTCTGAGGTGATTTTTTGAGCTGTCTCCTCATATATGAGAAATAAACCGGGATGTTGATTCGACCTCAGCCGTGTCTACGGCCATTTCATTCCATAGAAAGGAGATTTTTATGATATATGTGTCAAGCAGTCATTCAAAACACACTATCAAAGCGATCCCCATGGGAGAATTCACTGCAGTGATAATATCAACTTAGGCCCCCTTCACACGTCCGTTTATTATGTCTGCCTGCGGTCCGTTTTTTAAGGACCACAAATACATATGTATTGTCTTGTACATTGTATTCAATGCTGATATGCACATGTCAGGTTTTTCACATGGACCGTGTGTCCATGTGAAAAACCCGCAGATATGTCAGATTTTGTAGGACAGCATGGACAAAATGCATGCCACACCCGTGCACATTGATTACACATGGATAACATCTGTGTGTTATCAAAGATAATAAACACGGCACTCAAAGAAAATATTAAGGATGAATGGTGCACAAGTAGGGTCTCCAGCCCAAAATAGCTTATGAAGAGGTAATGAAAGCTTTAGAATCCACCATAGGATATCCAATATATATTCAATAATGTCACCAGCAGCAATACCAGCAGGGCGCGGGAGCGCCGCTCTACAATCATTGCAAGACAGGTACACTGTGCTTATTGAATATATATTGGATATCCTATGGTGGATTCTAAAGCTTTCATTACCTCTTCATAAGCTTTTTACATACAATCTGATGAAGGCCATTAGTGATAGGCCGAAAACGTTCATTTATGTATACTACTTTGATCTCACACGGATGCAAATAAACTTCAGAAAGCACAAAAATCACTTTGTTCCGTTTTTCTCAATTGAGTGCCAAGTTATTTTTGTTTCATCTGTGTGTTATCAGCGTGACAAGTAATGGCACCTGGGAAAAAGAGGTACAGTTCACGCTGATCTCAGGTGCCAGTTACTGAAAGCAGCTCTCATAATTGTCGCCTGGTCTCACTGAGTTTGGTGCTACCAATGATGAGAGTTGTATTCAGCACCCACTGTGTACATCCTGGGTAAAATTGAGAATTAAATGAAAAATGGCATGGGCTCCTGTGTAATTTTCATAACTAGCAGAGGGAAAGCCCATAACTGGGGGCTGATGTTAATAATCTGTGAAAATGTATAATATCCCAAAAGGTTCCCAGGGTTTTAATAACAGCTTACAACTGTTTGCTTAGCCTTTAATGGAGAGTTTATGGGGGAATCCAGAAAAAATGGCTTAAGGTCTGTCTATAAAATTGATATAAATAGCCTGAGAAGGGGCTAAAGATATTGCCCATCCTCCCAGGCTACCAACATCAGCCATCAGGTCTCCAAGAAATGGCGCAATCATAAGATTCGTCTAATCTGGCACTTAGCCTTGCTATTCCCACTTGCTCTGTGTAACAAGTAGGGTAATATGGTTTGAGTTGATGTCAGCTTTGTATTGTCAGCTGACATAAAGTTCAGGGGTTAGTATATCTTTACACCTATAATTCATCAATGCCAATGTCCCCTGTAAAAGACAGAAAATAATAAACAACCATATCCCTCACCTGTCTGATGAGAAGATAATCCATACTGTCCCATGCCATAAAGCCATAATCCTTCTCTGCTTCATTTGGATTTCAAGCTGATCGGTGGCATGATGCTACAATTCACGCTAAAATCCAGGAGACACAGGATTTTCTCAAGGTGAGAATTCTTTCACAGTGCTAACGGTGATCTCATTGAGGTCACCGCAGTTCATCACGCTGGCTCCCAGTGAACTGAGCATGGGGACCATAGCTTCAGTGACCGGCGGTAACCTCTATGATGTTCCCGCAGGTCTCTGAAGCTGCGCTCTCAGTAGCTCAGTGTCTCCTGGATTTCAGCCTGAAAAATTGCATCATGCCATCGTTCATCTTGAAATCCAAATGAAGCAGAGATGGATTATGGCTTGGGAAAGTATGGATTATCTTCTCGTCGGACAGGTGAGGAATATGGTTGTTAATTATTTTTTGTCTTTTACAGGAACATGGACATTGATGGATTATAGGTAGAGATGGGCGAACCTGAACAGTAAAGTTCGGGTCTGTACTGAACACGTACTGTTCAGGCACGAACACCGAACATGGACTTCACAAGAAAGTTCATGTAACTGTTCGAGTTTAGCCCCCCAAACTACCACTGGTCAGACAGCCGCAGTTCCCATGCTGTCAAATAACCACCTCGGTTTCCACACTATATAAAGTTTATCTCCAGTCACTGGCACAGGCTGATGGACTACTGTGCCTGCTGTCACTAATAACAGCGAGAACAGGCAGCGGCTGGTGGAGAATACTTTCATCAGCTGCTGCCTGTGCGCTAAATAAATAATTTAAAAAAATAACCAGCATGAGTTACAACTGTATTTTTGATAATAGCCAGGTAAAACTGACAGCTGGAGGCTGCAACCTTCAGCTGTCAGCATTAGCAAACCTGGTGTTCAAGAATAGAGGGTGCCCACACTGTTTTGTTTTAATTATTTCAATAAATAATTTAAAAAATGGTGTGGGGTCCCCCCATTTTTGACAACCAGCCATGCTAAAGCAAACAGCTGGGGGCTGGTATTCTCAGGCTAGTAAGGGGCCATGGATATTGACCAATCCTAAACTAAAAATAGCAGCCCACAGCCACCCAGAAAATGCACATATCTTAGATTTGCCAACTCTGGCACTTTGCCCAGCTTTTCCCACTTGCCCTGTAGAGGTGGCAAGTGGGGTTCATATTTGTGGGGTTGATGTCACCTTTGTATTGCCTGATGATATCAAACCCACAGATTAGTAATGAAAGAGTGTCTATAAGACACCTCTTCATTACTAATCCTATACTTGTACTGTAAATAAAGACACAGCAAGTATAAAGTCTTTAATTTGAAATAAAAACAAAACACACTTTTCCTTTTTTATTTAAAAATAACAAACACAGTTATACTCACCTAATGCCCATTCCATTGAATCCCTCGTCTCCTGTAAGAAAACAAAAATAAAAAAGAGCCATATCCCTCACCTGTCCGACGTTCTGTCCACGCCGTAATCCATGCCTGGGGATAAATAGCATTCAACCTGGACGGTGCCAAGATGCGACCATCCAGTCTGAGAACCACTTTAGAGTGCAAGCGTTCGCTGATGAATATTCCCATCAGCTGCTGCCTGCTCTCATTGTCAATAGTGGCAGCAGGTGTAGTCTGATGGGAGCAGTAGTCCCATCATCCTGCACTAGTGACCAGAGGTAAACTTTATACCTCCGAAAACAGCTGCAAGGCTCATGCTGTCATTTTACAGCTTGGCAACCGCCCCTGTCGGTAATGATTTTACCACCAATCAGAAGCAGTGTTTGTACTTATCATGCACTAGAAGTTTGGGCCCCCCATTCAAGTAAATGCTGTTTGGGTTTGGGTCCAGGTACTGTTCTGGTACCCTAACCTGAACTTTTTTTTAACTGTTCGTCAGAACCTGCCTGATCCAGGTGTCCACCCATCTCTAATAATAGGCATGAAGGTAGGTATAACTTTGTATTTTTTTTTAATATATGTGTAAAAGAGGGTGTTGAGTTTTATTTAAAATAAAGGACTTTATTTTGTGTCTTTTTAACAATATGAATATGGGGTTCGTAATGAGGGCGTCTTATAGATGACTCTCCATTAGAGTTGAGCGATACTTTCCGATATCCTAAAGTATCGGAATCGGAATGGTATCGCCGATATCACTAAAATATCGGCGATACCCGATACCGATACCGGAAGTCCCATGTAAGTCTATGGGAACAAAATATCGAAATTAAAAAAAACCCATTCTTGCCTTGTTGGTTAATTGTACATGAAGGAAAACAAGAAAGAGTAATGTAGAATGTATTGGGAAGGTTGAGGAGACATTAAAGGCATAGATGTTTAACCCAATCAAATGGAATAGCATAAATATTTTTTTTTTAAAGATGTTCGGATTGACGAAGAAATTGACAATGTTAACGTTTTTTATATTTTGGCAAATATGTATATTACACAACTTCCATGCTCTTCATCTTCACCTTTTTAACTTTTCACACACTTTCTCCTTCATAATCTTCTGCAGCATCATCTTTTTCATCAAATTATTCTTCATCTTCACCTTCTTTATCTTCTTCTTAAACTTCTTGCTATTCATCTTTGTTAACATTACTCATATTCTTCTTATTAAACTATTATTCTTATTCATATTCTGCTTCATCTTCTTCATCATATTCTTATTTGTGACAGAGAATCCTGTACTTGTAATCTGTCAAAGTATGAATTTTTCATCCTTCCGTTCTTGCTGTCACAAAAGATTTAAATTACAACAGTATTTGTCCGTGTTCAGTTTAGCCTGCAGCAGCAGGCATTTTCCAGGGGCACCACGAGGAGGAACGGACTCACCCCCATACACTGCTTAGTCTTCTTCTGCTTAGAATTTAGAGCATATATTTTGCTCTTCATTTTGGTCTTATACTTCATGTTCTTCTGCTTTTAGATCTTCTGCTTATTGTTCTTGTGTCTCTTGTTCCGTATCTTGTATTTGTAGCACAATCTTGTACCAGCTGATGTTACTGGGACACGGTTACTAAGCAGGAGGTACCTGTGCTCCAAAGCACTACCAAGGACCAGCAGACGTTGCTGGAACTCGGATACCGAGATGGAGGCACCTAGGCCAAAGGCACTGCGGAGAACCAGTTGACGGTACTGGAACCCGGAGGGGCAGCAGAAGGAAAAGAGCCAATGGCACAACCGAGGACCAGCTGACGTTACTGGGACACGGTTACTAAGCAGGAGGTACCTGTGCTCCAAAGCACTACCAAGGACCAGCAGACGTTGCTGGAACTCGGATACCGAGATGGAGGCACCTAGGCCAAAGGCACTGCGGAGAACCAGTTGACGGTACTGGAACCCGGACGGGTAGCAGAAGGTACAAGAGCCAATGCAAGTAACGAGGACCAGATGACTGTGCTGGAACCCGGAGGGGCAGCAGAAGGAAAAGAGCCAATGGCACAACCGAGGACCAGCTGACGTTACTGAACCCCAGTAACACAGGAGCAAGTGTTGACTGTGCTAACAGCACTTCCGAGCAACAACTGGCGGTGTTGGAGCCCAGGGTCAAGGAGGATGTTTAAATACTAGATCAAGTAATTTCCTTGTTACCTGTCAATTTTAAATGTCTATACTTCAAACAAGAGAAAGATAACCTTTACTACCATAAGATGATGATTTCATTTAAACTAATATCTAGATAAATAAAGAATTGACAAACATAAACACATACATTAACATGTTGAACAGCAATGCAAACCACAAAATAAATTAGTTAAGGAATCTGCTATACGGTTGTACATAAAAGCATACAAGTACATATCTGAATCCATTAATGATGGATAAGTAACAGTATGTACACCATTTTTATTGTATAGACAATGAATGTCTGACTTCAAAACATCATCAGCATTACAAGTTATCTGTGATATTACTAAAAAGTTCCATTTGCTGAATAATGTCACTAAATATTTTATACAAAATTATACAATTTCCATCATGTAATACTCATAATATGTGGCAATAATCATTTTTATTAACAAACATAACCTTTCAAAAGTGCATAGTGCATAGTGAAAATTGCTATTTATGGCTGACTGTGACTGTCGACTTGGAAGCATGACAACAGATAGATAAGGTATATATAGATGAGACTGCATAGCCACAGATGGTGAATTGCGATGTAATACTGTACCTCAATAAAGTGTGCGTCACTACTACATAATTTTTTTTATATAGCTTTATAAACAGGGTACATGGATGTATGCTTGTGCCTTTGTTTTGACGCACAGACTGCCTTCCTGCTGAGACGCATTGGGTAGTGAACAGTTGTGTGCAGTGTTCACTGCAGTCTCTGCGGAATAACCACACTTAGACCTTATAACTTTTCAGAGTTTCTTTATCAATCTACCAAGATGAAGAAGGCAGGGAGTAAGGCACGTGGTCGTGGAGTTTCTTCAGGGAGAGGACGTGGGGATTCTGTGGCTGCTGCGGCCCCCAGTGACACAGCATCCACCAGTTTTCCCCGTGAGCGTTCCTTTATGCGCACTTTTGTAGGAGCTCGGAGTACCCCCCTGCTGCGGGAAGAACAAATTGAAGCCGTTGTTGTTTGGATGTCAGCCAATGCATCGACTTCAATTGCTTCCACCTCCTCTCAGGACCACAGCACTGTTGGGCAACCATCTGTCTCTTCACCGCCTGGCAAATTGCCCAGGCAGTCAGAGAGTTCTGTACAGGAGCCAGCTGAGTGTCTGCTTCTGTTCTCAGAATCTATTGGCTTGCAAACAGGGGCCCAGCCAAGCAGCATTCTGTAATGTGAAGAGGGAGTATGCAGTGATGCGCAACAGCTGTGTCTCTCTGAATCTGAAGAGGCGGGTGAGACAGTGCCGATGGTCAGCACACCGCAGAACGCATCTGATGATGATGAGACCCAGGTGCCAGTTTCTGTTGAGCATGGTGCTGGCCAGACCACCCAACAGCAGGTGTTGGAAGAGGGTAGTGGAGATGATGAGGTCCAAGACCCAACATGGCATGAGGAACAGGAAGGTGGTGGGAGCAGCTCAGAGGAATAATAATAATATTTATTTATATAGCGCCATCATATTCCGCAGCGCTTTACAGTTTAGCCGTTTCAGAACACAAGTCATAAGTAACAACGTTAACAATACAATAATTTAAGCTAAATAAGTCGCCCCTGCTCGTGACAGCTTACAATGTACAATGAGATGGGGGAGATACAAAGTATAGGTGTTTATATACAATGGTGCATTTACAATGATGTTCCAGCCATCTTAAGGGACTGAGGGATGGAGATAGTGAATGGGCTAGAGACACACACACACTTACACAGAATACATAGAATGACTTTGATTAGTGAATGTGATAGGCCGCTCTGAACAAATGTGTTTTGAGGGAGCGCCTGAAACCATGCAAATTGTGGATAGTCCTAATTTCTTGGGGTACAGCATTCCAGAGGATTGGCGTAGAGCAGGAGAAGTCTTGGAGTCGGGAGTGGGAGGTACGTATTAGTGCAGAGGTTAGTCGAAAGTCGTTTGCAGAGCGCAGCAGTCGGTTAGGCCGATAGATAGAAATGAGGGAGGAGATGTAGGAGGGGTGCTGCACTGTGGAGAGCTTTGTGGGTGAGAACCAGTACTTTGGTTGAAAGCTGGGAGAGGCCTAGAGAAATGGTTAGTGATAGAAGGAAGATAGAGGAAGACATTGCCCCAACGGTACAAACAGGAGGGAGAGTTAGGCTGCAGACTCGGTTGCCTGTAGCCTCCAGTTTGGCACCTGTTCGGAGCAGTTGTCTTCCAAAAGTCAAAACGTGCGCTCCCAGGACTTGCACTGCGTGGTCCTTTTTTCACACACTTGCACATGATATTTGCTATGTGAAATGCAAGCTGTGTAATTAAAAATTAAAAATAGCTAAAAGTGTCAGTCACCTCAATACCACAAATATGTGGAAACATGTGCGGACAAAGCACGTAGTTGAGTTACAAAGACACACTAGAGATGTAGGCCAACCTACAGCAGCACCTACATCTTCAGGTTGTGTTGAAGCCTCTTCATCGAGCTCACACACAGCTGGTTATGCTTCCTCACAGGATCGCCATGGAAGAACCTCGGCCACTGTTGTCCAGAGACAAACTGTTATTCCACACACAGCAGCAAGTTCCCTGTCATCCTCACACTCCCAGGCCACAAAACAGCCAGCGGTAGCACAGGCATGGATAAAAGACGGCCATACTCCGCAAACCATGCACGAGCACAGGCTCTGAATGCTGGCATTGCAAAACTCCTGTCCCTTGAAATGCTGTGATTCAGGCTGGTGGAGACAGACAGTTTCCGTAACTGAATATCATTGTCAATCCCACAATACAATGTGCCAAGCCGATTTCATTTCAGCAGGCAAGCCGTCCCTGGTCTGCAAAAGCATGTTGAGGGAAAAATTAAACATGCGCTACTAAAAGCCCTCAGTAGCAAGGTCCACCTGACCACCGATGCGTGGACCAGTACCCATTGTTATGATCTGCTACAACCAGTAAGGAAAGAAGGGAATTCTGTCCCTACAATACAACTAAGCTGAATCCCTACGATGTAACGGGGAACCTGATCCTGCGACCAGACCCGCTAAAGTCCTCATCTAGTGTGAACGAAGACCTATAGTTGCGAGGGAGTAATCCCTACAAGATCTAGGGACTGTGAGAAAAGGTGGACACCTCCTAACATAAATTGTAGCATGGATAATTAAACAGAAAAATAAATACTTTGTGATCCTAACATCAAGCAAAACTGACAGATTAAGGCACCTAAGCACCCGGCTAGCTTAACAGTAGATAATACAATGAAGTCAAGCAAAGCCAGAAGGGCGGAGCCAGACTAAATAGGGAAAAAAGGTCATGTGACCAGCAAACTGAAACAAAACCTAACAAGAGGGTTCTAACACCCATGGCCAGGGACAATACCTTTCCCTCACTGCCCATTGGGTCAATGTTGTGCAGCCGGTACTGATCTTGCGAGTGGCGCTGTACGTGTTCTGCCAACTCCAAGGATTGCAGGAATCAAGTCTGTACACATTGATTCCTCCTCCTATTCCAGTTCCTCAGAATCATCGCTGCAGGAGCCGTCACGGTCTACCTCCACATGGACCCGTGAACGTTTACCTGTTGCGACCGATATGAGCACAGCCGTGTCCAAATGTCAACAGGCCATCCTGAAATTAATTTCCATGGGAATCTTAGCCACACAGCGCAGGAGCTCTGTAATGCCATAAAGCAGGAGAGCGACGTGTGGTTTTTGGAAGAGAATCTACAGGCAGGCTTGGTAGTGTGTGACAATGGCCGAAATCTGGTGTCAGCTCTGGGCCTTGGCAACCTCACTCACATACCATGTCTGTCATATGTGCTCAACTTGGTCGTGCAGAGTTTTTGGAGGGACTATCCGGATCTTGATGCACTGCTGCACAAGGTCCGCCTAGAGTGCGCTCACTTGCGACGTTCCAGCATGGCCAGATCGCTGATTGCAGCTCTGCAACGCAGATTTCACCTTCATGAACATCGCATCATATGTGACGTACCCACCAGGTGGAATTCCTCGTTACATATGTTGGAGCGGTTGTGTGAGCAGCAGCCAACAGTAATGGAGTATCAGCTGCATCAGGCGCAGTCAACTCGCAATTTGCGCCGTTCACACTTCACCACTACTGAGTGGGCCTCTATAATAAGAATAATAATATTATTTATTTATATAGCGCCATAATATTCCGCAGTGCTTTACAGTTTAACAGTTTCAAAACACGAGTCATAAGTAACAACGTTAACAATACAATAATTAAAGCAAAATCAGCCGCCCCTGCTGGTGAAAGCTTACAATCTACAATGAGGTGTGGGAGATACAAAGTACAGGTGTTTATATACAATGGTGTTTTTACAATGATGGTCCAGCCATTTTAAGGAAGTGAGGGATGCATGGAGATAGTGAATGGGCTACACACACAGAATTACACATAGAATGACTTTGATTAGTGAATGTGATAGGCCACTGTGAACAAATGTGTTTTGAGGGAGCGCCTGAAACCATCCAAATTGCGGATAGTCCTAATTTCTTGGGGTAGAGCATTCCAGAGGATTGGCGCAGCGCGGGTGAAGTCTTGGAGTTGGGAGTGGGAGGTACGGATTAGTGCAGAGGTTAGTCGAAGGTCGTTTGCAGAGTGCAGCAGTCGGTTAGGCCGATAAATATAAATAAGGGAGGAGATGTAGGGGGGTGCTGCGCTGTGGAGAGCTTTGTTGGTGAGAACCAGTAATTAGAATTGGATCCTATAATGAATGGGCAGCCACTGCCAGTGTAATGAGTGGCGAATAACTCTATGAAGGATATCTGCCACGTTTTGCGTGCGTTTGATGAGTCAACGCGGATGGCGAGTGCAGATGATGCACTAGTCAGCCTGACTGTCCCCCTTATCTGCCTGCTTCAAAAAACACTGCAAGCACTAAGGCATGAGGTTTTGGAAGAGGTGGAGGATGAGGAGTCACAAATTCCATCACCTTCTGGACAGTCAGCGCAACGTGGTTCCTCACAAAGGGCTGGAGGACTTTCAAAGTACCATGCTGTATCAACAATTGAACCTCCAGAGTCGCTGTCTATATTTTCATAACCATTACAAACTTTTAATGTATTTACAAAGCACATAATGTACATTTTTTGTCTATCCTTTTGTAATGGTATTGTGTTTCCATAAACTGATGTTACAGAATTATGATACAAAGTTTTTAAATTTTGAGTTTTAAATTTTGTAAATTTATATGTATTTGAAGGACTTTGTGAGGAGGATGAGGAGGAGTCAATGGAGGAGGAAGACATCGCTCCAGAGGGAGGTAGACAATGCTCTAGTCAGTATGTAGACCAAGGGTGGGGTGATGCACAGCAGGCGGAGATGACGCCTCTTGCAGGGGACAACGTTTCTTGGCCAGTTGGGAGTCTGCAGCACATGGTTGATTTCATGCTGCAGTGGCTGAGAAACGACCGCCGCATCGAACACATTCACACCACGTCTGATTATTGGGTGTACACCCTCCTAGACCCTCGCTACCGGGACAACTTACAAAGCCTCATCACACCGTTGAACCGGGAGCGTAAAATGCGGAAGTACCAAGACACACTGGTGCAATCCATAATGTTCTCCATTCCAGCCGAGAGCACTGCTGCTGCTACTGATTTACAAAGCAGCTCTGTGCGTCGAGGCAGTGGAGACAGCTCTGCAACAAGAGGGAGCACAAGCAGCGCCTCTGCACAGGGCAAGAACAGTATGTTCCAAATGTGTCGAAGTTTTGTGGCAGCGCCACCAATGTCTACACCATCCGAGACGGCTCCAGTCAGCAGGAGGCAACATTTCCGTAAGATGGTTACAGACTACATGTCTTGCCCTCTCAGTGTACTCTCAGATGGCTCTTCCCCATTCAAGTTTTGTGTCTCTAAGCTGGATACATGGCCAGAGCTTAGCCAGTATGCATTGGAGGTGCTGGCTTGATCTGCTGCCAGTGTATTATCGGAGCGCGTCTTTACTGCTGCAGGTGGTGTACTAACAGACCGTTGCATGCGACTATCCTACGATAATGTAGAACGGCTTACTTTTCTGAAAATGAACTAGGCATGGATCTCGCCTGAATTTGCCTGTCCGGTTTCAGATTAACTAACTGGTTGGCAACGTTTTCCATGTCTCCTGTTATGTTCATCTTTCTACCACCTGAGCTATACTCCCTGGGCTACAACACTGCCAGTTGCTGCTCAGAAGTGTCGTGTCCACAGACCAATACACAAGCTATAGTAATAGTGGGGTTCAGTAACGCCTGCTGTTCCCCTGCTGTGTGTCCGGCAAAAATTACTGCTACCTAGCTACACATGTTTAAAAAAACATGACATGTTAAAGTGGCTAGTGCTACACATAGATATCAGGCTACACCCTTATTTCTAAGCTGTAAACAAGTGAAACGTCAAATTTAAAACCATTCAATGATTAGTGTTGGTAACAAATCTGTAACTAAATAATTGTGACATATTATGGCAGATATCCACATGTCTAACACAAATGCTAACACAAAAGCATACTTATGCTATAGGGTACTGATGGTGAACCTTCTCACTCCATAACTTTGACCAATCCAACTCACATCATGCCTCAAATGCTGCAATGTTGGAAGTGCATAATGTGGGTTGAACTTTGACAACAGCTGCAGTGCGAAGGTTATCCTTCTGTGTTCTTGGCTTTTAAATAAAAGCATACAAGTAAATATAATAATACATTGTTGATTAAGGGACATGATGTACACCTGTAATATTGTGCAAACAATGGATGTAGGACTATTCCTCTTCAACATTACTTATATTTGTGTCATTTGAAAAAATACATATTTTAGTTAAAAATTAAAAACCCATGTTCAGTAGCTGTGAAAGGCCCGTTTGTGTACTTCTATATTGTTTGCAACCAATGTATTGTATACGGATGGAAGCGCGTCACACTAATAGATTAGATTTATTTTAAATGGAATGTAGCAGAACCAATTGGAGATAAATGAAAAGGATGAGCCACTGAGACACGCTCAGCAGAGTACAAGCAGCAGTGCTTGAACAAGTAACTGGAGCGTGATCTGCACTCAAAAAAGTAAAAAACACAGACTGAAGTGAACACTGAAAC
Organism: Oophaga sylvatica; assembly: GCA_033576555.1. Taxonomy (NCBI): domain Eukaryota; kingdom Metazoa; phylum Chordata; class Amphibia; order Anura; family Dendrobatidae; genus Oophaga; species Oophaga sylvatica. Next base: position 409,709,260 of record JARQOD010000002.1, read on the forward strand.
ACAACTGTCCACAATCTGTGAAAAGCTCCTTTCTGTACTTCTATAGTGTTTGCAACCAATGTATTGTATACGGATGGAAGCGCGTCACACTAATAGATTAGATTTATTTTAAATGGAATGTAGCAGAACCAATTGGAGATAAATGAAAAGGATGAGCCACTGAGACACGCTCAGCAGAGTACAAGCAGCAGTGCTTGAACAAGTAACTGGAGCGTGATCTGCACTCAAAAAAGTAAAAAACACAGACTGAAGTGAACACTGAAACACAACTGTCCACAATCTGTGAAAAGCTCCTTTCTGTACTTCTATAGTGTTTGCAACCAATGTATTGTATACGGATGGAAGCGCGTCACACTAATAGATTAGATTTATTTTAAATGGAATGTAGCAGAACCAATTGGAGATAAATGAAAAGGATGAGCCACTGAGACACGCTCAGCAGAGTACAAGCAGCAGTGCTTGAACAAGTAACTGGAGCGTGATCTGCACTCAAAAAAGTAAAAAACACACAGACTGAAGTGAACACTGAAACACAACTGTCCACAATCTGTGAAAAGCTCCTTTCTGTACTTCTATAGTGTTTGCAACCAATGTATTGTATACGGATGGAAGCGCGTCACACTAATAGATTAGATTTATTTTAAATGGAATGTAGCAGAACCAATTGGAGATAAATGAAAAGGATGAGCCACTGAGACACGCTCAGCAGAGTACAAGCAGCAGTGCTTGAACAAGTAACTGGAGCGTGATCTGCACTCAAAAAAGTAAAAAACACAGACTGAAGTGAACACTGAAACACAACTGTCCACAATCTGTGAAAAGCTCCTTTCTGTACTTCTATAGTGTTTGCAACCAATGTATTGTATACGGATGGAAGCGCGTCACACTAATAGATTAGATTTATTTTAAATGGAATGTAGCAGAACCAATTGGAGATAAATGAAAAGGATGAGCCACTGAGACACGCTCAGCAGAGTACAAGCAGCAGTGCTTGAACAAGTAACTGGAGCGTGATCTGCACTCAAAAAAGTAAAAAACACAGACTGAAGTGAACACTGAAACACAACTGTCCACAATCTGTGAAAAGCTCCTTTCTGTACTTCTATAGTGTTTGCAACCAATGTATTGTATACGGATGGAAGCGCGTCACACTAATAGATTAGATTTATTTTAAATGGAATGTAGCAGAACCAATTGGAGATAAATGAAAAGGATGAGCCACTGAGACACGCTCAGCAGAGTACAAGCAGCAGTGCTTGAACAAGTAACTGGAGCGTGATCTGCACTCAAAAAAGTAAAAAACACAGACTGAAGTGAACACTGAAACACAACTGTCCACAATCTGTGAAAAGCTCCTTTCTGTACTTCTATAGTGTTTGCAACCAATGTATTGTATACGGATGGAAGCACGTCACACTAATAGATTTGATTTTTTTCTAATATAATGGAGCTGCACCAATTCCACTAAATAAAATAAAAAAAAAAAAAAAAAAAGTGACACGTGCAGATGCCTACAAACAGCGGTGGATGCAGAGCAAACTGCAGCGTCACCTGCACTGTCACACACACACCTTGCACAGAGCTGTTAAAACAACACTGGCAAAATGAAGCTTTACACAGCGGTTGGTAAACTAGCCTGCCTCAAGCACAGTAGTACACAAAATCGCAATATCTAACTGTCCCTCAGAGTCAGCACAGCAGCGTTCTGTCCCTAACTGAGTTCACAGCACAGTGACGCTAAAATGGCTGCGGCGCCTTTTATAGTGCATTCTGACATCATTTCAGCAGCCAATCACAGCCATGCCATTAGTTAAGATGACCGCATCATTACAGGATGTGCCCACACTTCGTAGGATTCCTCATTGGCTGACTAAAATCACATTGCCTCTCAAAGAATTATGGGAACTTCCGATTCCGGTATACGATATTGAAAAAGTATCGGAATTAAGTATCGGAATTCCGATAACGCGAATATCGGCCGATACCCGATACTTGCGGTATCGGAATGCTCAACACTACTCTCCATTACTAACCCTTGGGCTTGATGTTAGCTGACATTACAAAGCTGTAGGGAAGTTATCGACTCTGGTTTGCTGAAAAAAAAATAGTTACCTACAGGCCAGCTATTTTAAACAGGGTTTGGCCATCACATGGATCACATCTCAGTGTGCTGAAAATTCTGTCATTTCTGGCCTACTGTTAAATTTTGTTTCAGTGTCTTAGCGAAGTTATTGTATAGTAACTGAGCCAACCTGGCAGGATCACATGCAGAGTGAGGACAGCAGCAAACGGAGAGGGAGGAGTAGCACCCCAACAGGCAGGAAGACGCAGTGTGGTGGCCGCAGACAGAAGGCAGGCAACCGTTTCTCGTAACACGAACACGACGGAAGTTGCCAGTACAACTGTTAGGTCTTCCCGAGTCTGGTTCCTTTTTAAAGACTCTGCTGATAACCCCAAAAAGGCCATTTGCACCACCTGCCAAGCCAGCATCAGCAGGGGTATCAAAACTACCAGTCTGACCACCACCAACATGATCAGGCACATGGCAGCAAAGCACTTGACATTGTGGGCTAAACCCCAGGGTCGAGGAACAGTGTCTGCGGGTGACACCACTGCTTCTTCCGCTACTGTGTGTGCAAGCCAATCCCCTGTCCATTTTGCATTCGAAGATGCCTCCTGCCTGCACCTGTCATTGCACACACTCAGCTAGCACTATCAGCAGGCACGTCCACGTCCTTGTCCCAGCGCAGCGTTCAGTTGTCCATACCCCAGTCCTTGGAATGCAAGCACAAATACGCAGCCAATGCTCCACAGACCACACTACTAAATTCCCACATTTCGCGACTGCTTGCACTCAAAATGTTGCCTTTTAGGCTCATGGAGAAGGAAGCTTTCTGCAACCTACTGGCTATGGACATCCCTTGGTACTTGGTCCCCAGCCACCACTATTTCTCCCAGTGTGCCATCCCCGCATTACACAAGCACGTCCCACAACATTACCCATGCCCTCAACAATGCAGTTACTGGGAAAGTCCACCTAACCACGGACATGTGGACAAGTGCTTGTGGGCAGGGATGGTATATCTCGCTGACGGCACACTGGGTTAACATAGTCGAAGCCGAGACCCAGTCAGACTTTGGGATGGAATATGTCCTCCTGACGCTGAGGATAGCGGGCCCTTGGTCAATCAGGGTTGCCACCACAGTCTACAGCTCTTGCACCTCCTCCTCTTCAGCCGCCATCTCCGAAATGACAACATTAGTCACAAGTTGGAAGCACTGCAGCACATGCCTCAGCCAAGCGGCAACAGGCTGTGCTGAATCTAATATGCTTAGGTGAAAAACTGCACAATGCTGAAGAGTTGTGGACAGCTCTGAAAAAGCAGGCAGATCTGTGGCTGACACCGCTGAACCTACAGCCAGGCATGGTCATATGTGACAATGGCTGGAACCTGGTGGTGGCTCTGAGATGAGCTCGGCGAGATCACAAATGTATCATGCCTAGCCCATGTACTTAATCTCGTGGTTCAGCAATTTCTCAAAACCTATCCGGAGCTGCCAGATCTGCTTGTCAAAGTATGGCACTTGTGTGCCCATTTTAGAAAGTCTGCTACAGCTTCCACTGTCCTTGCCGTGCTTCAGCAGCGTTTGCAGCTTACAGCTAAACGACTGGTGTGTGATGTCCCCACGCGTTGGAACTCTACATTGCAGAAGTTGGGAAGTATGTATGAGCAGAAGAGGGCAGTTGTTGACTACCAGCATCAACAAGGCAGTCAGTATTCAGTTCAGACTCCACACATAAGACCTCAGGAATGGACTGGATGTCAGACATATGTACCATCCTCCAAAACTTTGAGGACTCCACCAAGATGGTGAGTGGCGATGACGCCATAATTAGCATCACCATCCTGCTTCTCTGTGTTCTGAAACACTCTCTGCTCACAATCAAAGAGAAAACAAAAAACAAGAAACAAATATCCTAAAATAAAACAAAATAAAAAATATATATTGCAAAACATGCATGAGGTTGTAATAATAATAATAAAGGGTATTATTACCAAATACCCTTATTATTATTATTACAACCTCATGCATGTTTTGCAATATATATTTTTTATTTTGTTTTATTTTAGGATATTTGTTTCTTGTTTTTTGTTTTCTCTGTATAATGGTCATGTGTTTGATATGCATTTACATTTTGCATACACATCAACTTACTTTTTCAGTTCAGACACAGTTTTTCACAATCAAAGAGAATGCATTGCAGGTGGAGCATGATGAGATGGAGCAAGGAACCATATAGAATGATTAAAAACAGCCCAGCCTCATCTCATTGTGGATTGGGTGACAATGGGGAAGAGGAGGAGGAAGAACAGGAGCTAGTTTCATGCGCTATAGACTTTACTACCAGCACAACTGTTATACCATCTGTTCAGCGTGGATGGCCTGAGGACAGGGAGGAAGAGGAGAGCATGGTCAGTCATCCTCTTGGTGAAGACACGGAAGTCTTGCCTGTTAGCAGTCTGGCACACATGGCTGAGTTTATGTTACGCTGCCTTTCCCGTGACCCTCGCGTTCTTAAACTTTTGGGTGACAGTCATTACTGGTTGGTGACACTTCTAGACCCACACTACAAGGAGAACTTTCTATCTCTTATTCCGAGGCGGATAGGTCTACTAAAATGGGGCAGTACCAGAAGGCCCTTGTTGCGGAATTATTAAAAAATTCCCATCTGAAAACGCTGACGGCAGAGGTCACAGTTCATTGGACAACCAAGGAGTACAGGCGAGAGAGACACAACTCTAATCCAGCAGAGGCAGGGGAATACTGGCAAAGTTCTGGGAAAGTTTTCTCAGACCCTCCCATTGCACAAGCCCTGAGGCGCAGGGTACTCTAAACAAAGAGTGCAAAGTTTGGGAAGATGCTGAGGGAGTACCTTGCTGACCGTACCAATGTCCTCCTTGATTCCTCTGTGCCTTATAATTATTGGGTATCCAAGCTGGACACGTGGCATGAACTGGCTCTCTTTGCCTTGGAGGTCCTGGCCTGCCTTGCCGCTAGTGTTTTGTTAGAACCGGTTTTTAGTGCCGCTGGTGGAATTATAACCGATAAGCACATTGGCCTATCAACTGACAATGCTCACAGGCTGACTCTTCTAAAAATTAACAAGGGCTGGATTGGGCCAGGCTTCTCAACACCACCAAATGATAGCAGCGTAACATAAACTCAAATCCAGTGTCTTTTTTTGGGAGGTCTATTCCCATGCACCTCTTCACAACCACACAAGGGTATACCCTTCCTGATTTTGGATATTTGCTGTTGTACTCCTCCTTCTCCTCATCCTCCACACCTTATCACCAGTGCGACCGTGGTCCATAATGCAACACCTACATAATTTTTTTAAAGGGCGTTTATGATGCCTGTAAAAAAAATTGTTATACAGTATGTTCATGTATACCCCCCAGGGGTAAATGTTTGTCAGCCCATACACTTAGTGCATGGGCACTACAATTATAGGAGACCCGCTCCTTTCTAATGGGAACATTATTTTATGAGTCCCTCCTCCTCGTCTCTTCAAAGGGCATTAGAGTGGCTCCATATTTTTGACAGCCCTTGCATTCACTGTATAAGCAAACACTATGGGAGACCCACTTCCTAATAATGTAAACATTTTTTAATGACGCCCTCCTCTGCGTCTCTTCAAAGGGGCCTTGGAGTGCCTCCAAATTTTTGGCAGCCCTTGTATTCACTGTATAGGCAAACAGTATGAGAGACCCACTTCCTAATAATGGGAACATTGTTTTCAGAAGGCCCTCCTGTACGTCTCTTCAAAGGGGTATTGGGGTGCGTCCAAATTTTGGGCAGCCCTGTCACTCACTGCATATGCAATAACAGTATATGAGATCCACTGTTTTTCAAATTGTTTGTAGCATAACTTATTTGTCATACAGGCCTCATCCACACTCAAACAATTATTTTTTCTGTGAATAACATGATACAGCACACCATATTTCAAGTTTGAATTTACTGTCGCTGAAATGTAGCTGTTAGCAGAGGTGGTGCAGAGGTTAAAATCTAATTTTTTGTTGCTAATACTGTGTTCCTACCACACTATCTGAGCAACATGACTGGGAAAACGCGAGGCCATGGTGGAAGGGGAATTAGGCTTGGTGTTCAAGGTGTAAGAGGGGTAGGTGGTAATGTTTGTGAAAACATTAGTGAAGCAACATCACGTCCTATTCAAAGACAACTGACAACTTACGTTACTGGACAGGCTACACCAGTACCTTTCTTTGGCAGACACACAGCGGTACGCCTTGTCGATGATGCCCAGAAAGAGTATGTGAGGCACCCCAGGAGTTTGGTTGCCACAGTGACCTTGCCTTCCTCCAGGGGAAGGTGATGTCATGCCTGAAAGCAAAGAGGGATCCCTTAACAGGTAACACAGCATGCAACACCTTTCTGACTCCAGACCAGAAGGGGGAGCTCAAACACCTGTTTTGAGGGGAGCTTCCCTGGAATATTCTGGCTGGGGAGGAGTAGTCAGTGTAGCTGGAGGAACAAGAGAGGACAGACGTGTGGAGATAAGCTGGGGACTGGAGCCATAGCAGGGCTCACCCCCAGGTCTGATCGCCAGAGACCGGACCCCTGGAGTCCGAGGCTGAGAGGGTGAAGTAAGGTCCCAGCAGCAGAATCTAGAGGGCAGAGGATGGCAGGTTCTCTGTCCCAATTAAGACTCTTCTTCAAAGCAGCAGCACAAGTGAGCCGGACACTCCATAAGTGAGTGATTCCTGAAACAGGTTACAGCTGCCTGTTATGAGAGTGAAATTCTACCTAAACAAGAGAAAGAGGGAGAGAGGAATTTGGACGGAGCTTATAGCAGCCAGTGCCTCAGAGAACAGCGCTAGAAAGGAGACCTCACATCCCACCTGAAATAAGAGGATTCCAAATTGCTTTCAGGCTGACCTACTCCAGCACTATCTGTACTCAATGCCCTGGATACTTTGCCAGCAAAACTGTAAGTAAAGCTTTGGAAACTGCAACTCACTGATTGTTTCTCAGTTTCTTCATGCGTCACCTACTACACTCAGCTACATCTCTCAGTACCATTACTCTAATAGTACAACATCTACCTGCCATGAGACCACCAGCTTCTCTTGTGGGAAGTTATTCCAACTCTGCTGCATCACACCATCAGTCTCAGAGGATCTGCACTGCAACGCTGGTCATCTCTGAGCAGACACCACAAGTGGCGTCACGAATACCTTACTACAAACTCTAAACATCCCCTTTAAATATTCCCCTTTTATTGGATGCCCAGGGCCACGGACCGGGTCACTGCCGCTGTGACACATCCCTTCAATACACCGGCCCGGTACGAGTATCCCACTGCCCTGGCGGGCGATTCAAATGTACTCGTGTGGATGGCAAGTGCAGCCTCAAGTGGCCTCCCTCTTCTTCCTCCACCTCAACATCACACCCAGTACAGTCCACAGATGTGGCACCAAAATTCCCCTTGCTTCCCCCGCATCCTAACTGTCCAACCATTCAACTGACTGTACGGAACCATAAATGGGTAACTCTGAAGAGCTATTCACACATTCTATGCCATGCTCATCAGAAGTGTACTCAAAAGCTTCACAGAGTCAAGAGGTGAAAATCTGCAATGATGCCCAAAATTTTTTTAGCTTGGATCCAGGGCAGGAAGAAGTACAGTCCAAACTGATGATGTGATCCTGATGAGACTCAGATATCTGAGGCTCAGGTGGGCTGCACTGTGCTGTCAGGGCAAGAAGAGGAGGAGGGTGACTCCAATAGTCAGGAATGTGATAACACAGAGGATGATGATGAGGTGTTAGATCCCAGTTGGCTGGAACATAGAGGCACACAGCTGAGTAGGTCATCTGAGGAGGAAGACGAGGAGGTTACGTTGTGCTGTCCATCATAGACATGTAGTGATGCAGCAATGACGAGCGATGCATCCTCAGCCACAACTGTGCCTCTGACTAGCAGTGTCCGCGGGTCTGCAGCTCACAGGGGTGGCAAGGGTTGCCTAGCCTGGGCCTTTTTTGACACTGCAAAGGATTAGCCAACTCACGTAATTTGTCAGCTTTGTAAAAAACTGAGTCGATGTAAAAAGTGCAATAATTTGACTACTACATGTATGAATCTTCACATGTGCAATCAACATGCTTTACTGTGGGAATCCCTCTACGCAAAAATTCAGACCAGCGGATCTCAACAACCATCAGCCGCCCCATCAATCGCATCTGCTGCTTCTTCCTCCTCCTCTGTTACTGTGCCAACTATTGAGATGCAGGTCTTTGATCGCAGAACCTCGGGTTCTTTACCCGCTCGAGTCACGCTGACTGAGAGGCCGCCTTCATCTGTAACGGAAGCAGACATGCCTGCTGTTTTTAACCGAACTCAGAGAAAGATCACACCACAAGTTTCTCAATCCACCGTGACATCTCCGCCTGCACCTCTCTCATGGTCCAGCAGTTTGTCTGGTTCACCGTACTCCACACTCTTACAGCACTGCAGCCAGTCCATGGTTCCACAGTTGTGGTCACGTAAAAGATTGCTTCCTTCTATGCATGACAAAGCTAAGAGGTTGAACTCCACCATCCCCAATTTTTTGGCCACGGAAATGTTGCCTTTCCACCTGGTATATACAGACGGTTTCCGAAAGATGATGGCAGTCGCAGTCCCCCAGTACAAATTAGCCAGTTGCCATTACTTTTCTAAGAAAGCTGTGCCTGTGCTACACCAGCATGACGCAGACAACATCACCCATTCCTTGACAAAATCTCTGTCTGCCAGGGTGCATTTCACCACAGACACTTGAACAAGTAAGCATAGCCAAGGGCATCACATCTCACTGACTGGGCACTGGGTGACTCTGGTGACTATGGGGAAAGGTACTACTCCACAAGTCTTGTAATTCCCAAGGCTTGCAGGACAAACCTCTACATTTAACACTTCTCCACTGCTTCTGCATCCTCTATCTCCTCAGGGCCTCCACCTGTGCTCTCAACCTCTGCCTTCACGAGACACGTGTTCCAAAAATGCATAGCGAACCCCCACCACCTCTGTACTGTGCAGCCAGGGTTCACCGCAAGCAGGCAGTCATAAAATTGATATGCCTTGTAGATCGTAGTCATACAGCTGAAGAGTTGTGGACAGCTCTCCAGGCTGAATTTGATCTATGACCTGCATCCAGAGAAGGCCGTGTCTGATAATTGTGCAAACCTGGTGGCGGCCCTATGGCAAGGTAAGCTCACACACGTGCCTTGCATGGCTCACGTCCTCAACCTGGTGGTACAGCATTTTCTCAGCCACTAAGGCGAGCTGCTCCAGAAAGCACGTAAGCTGTATGCTCATTTCCGCTGTTCGCACCCCTCTGTTCATCGTCTTCCATCAATACAGAGGTCTTTGTCCATGCCAGTTAACAGGTTGATATGCGATGTGCCGACATGGTGGAATTCCACTCTGCACATGCTGCAGCGACTGCAGCAGTGGCAACAAGACCTGTCGGTCCCTATTATACTATTTCTACTGTGATGAAATTGATGCCACTTCTGTGGTGTAAGGACCTCATTTTTTTGAATGTGAACACTTCTTGTTGGGTGTCCACCTGCTGCATTGGGTATAGTGGAAGAACTGTCGGTCCTTATTATACTATTCCTACTGTGGTGAAATTGATGCCACTTCTGTGGTGTAAGGCCCTCATTTATTTAAATGTGAACACTCCTTGTCGCTTGTCCATCTGCTTGACTGGGTTTAGTGGAAGACTTGTCGGTCCCTATTACACTATTTCTACTGTGGTGAAATTGATGCCACTTTGGTGGTGAATGCCAATAATTTTTGGAAATGTCAACACTCATGGTTGGGTCTCCTTTATGCGTGTTTCCTGTAGCAGTAGGCCTCCGAGACCATCAGGCCTCCACTTCCTTGGACTACCCGTGTTAGTATCCTTAAATTTTTCTGACAATGGTAGTCTACAAAACTGATATTTGTGCCACCTGAGTGTGGCTCAGCATTAAAGCAGGTAGAGGTGTTGCATGTGGTATCAGGGCTCCCAGCAAAGGGGGCCTACACCGATCCCCACACACCTCATCTTACTGTGACGTACAATTGAAAGCTGTAAATGCTGTCTCAGACCCAGATACCTCATGCCTGGCTGATTGCTGCATTGCCATGCTGCAATTTGTACTGTGGGTGAATTGAGGCCACTTTCCTGGTGTCTGTCCCTCATTTGATGTATTTTGGCAGCATTTGGGGCCTCAATAAGGTGTTGTGCATGCGTTTGTTTTTGCCTCCCATTGAGGTGAATGGCATTCGGCTATGTTCGGCGAATATTCGACAAATTAATCGGTGAATATTGCAAATTCAGCAAATGTAATCCGAACCGAACATTGAAATATTCACTCATCTATAGCTGTGACTGCACACTATACCGGCTTGAGATACCAAAAGCTGTGGGCCAACCAAAAGTTGGCCAGTGGAACTACGGATCTCGGATTAGGAACATGTGGACAGTGGACATTGTATGTTGGCCATCTACCTGGATTTGTTGTACAACCGTGGATGTATGGAATAAAAATAGTTGCATTGCTAACCTGCCTAGGAGATTTTAATAACCCACAACCTCAGATCTTCACAGAAGGTTTTTTTTATTTTTCAATATGTTTTCACTAGTGAATAAACGCATTTCATTTTA